>OX392532.1:44044557-44762057 GCA_947623455.1 Mimachlamys varia
TATAACACAGCTCTACCGACCATGTTGACATATAACACAGCTCTACCGACCATGTTGACACATATAACACAGCTCTACCGACCATAATAACACATATAACACAGCTCTACCGACCATGTTGACATATAACACAGCTCTACCGACCATAATGACATATATAACACAGCTCTACCGACCATGTTGACACAAATAATACACCTCTACCGACCATGTTGACACATATAACACAGCTCTACCGACCATAATGACACATATAACACAGCTCTACCGACCATGTTGACACATATAACACAGCTCTACCGACCTAAATGACACATATAACACAGCTCTACCAACCATGTTGACACATAACACAGCTCTACCGACCATAATGACACATATAACACAGCTCTACCAACCAAGTTGACATATAACACAGCTCCATCGACCATAATGACAGATATAACACAGCTCTACCGTCCATGTTGACACATATAACACAGCTGTACCGACCTAAATGACACATATAAAACACCTCTACCGTCAATGTTGACACACATAACACAGCTCTACCAACCATGTTGGCATATAACACAGCTCTACCGACCATGACACATATAACACAGCTCTACCGACCATGTTGACATATAACACAGCTCTACCGACCATAATGACAGATATAACACAGCTCTACCGACCTTGTTGACAGATATAACACAGCTCTACCGACCATGTTGACACATATAACACAGCTCTACCGACCATAATGACACATATAACACAGCTCTACAGACCATAATGACACATATAACACAGCTCTACCGACCATGTTGACACATATAACACAGCTCTACCGACCATAATGACACATATAACACAGCTTTACCGACCATGTTGACACATAACACAGCTCTACCGACCATAATGACACATATAACACAGCTCTACCAACCAAGTTGACATGTAACACAGCTCCATCGACCATAATGACACATATAACACAGCTCTACAGACCATAATGACACATATAACACAGCTCTACCAACCTTGTTGACACATAACACAGCTCTACTGACCATGTTGACATATAACACAGCTCTACCGACCATAATGACAAATATAACACAGCTCTACCGTCCATGTTGACACATATAACACAGCTGTACCGACCTAAATGACACATATAAAACACCTCTACCGACCATGTTGACACACATAACACAGCTCTACCGACCATGTTGGCATATAACACAGCTCTACCGACCATAATGACACATATAACACAGCTCTACCGACCATGACACATATAACACAGCTCTACCGACCATGTTGACACATAACACAGCTCTACCGACCATAATGACAGATATAACACAGCTCTACCGACCTTGTTGACAGATATAACACAGCTCTACCGACCATGTTGACACATATAACACAGCTCTACCGACCATGTTGACATATAACACAGCTCTACCAACCATAATGACACATATAACACAGCTCTACCGACCATGACACATATAACACAGCTCTACTGACCATGTTGACACATAACACAGCTCTACCGACCATAATGACAGATATAACACAGCTCTACCGACCTTGTTGACAGATATAACACAGCTCTACCGACCATGTTGACACATATAACACAGCTCTACCAACCATAATGACACATATAACACAGCTCTACCAACCATGTTGACATATAACACAGCTCTACCGACCATGTTGACATATAACACAGCTCTACCAACCATAATGACACATATAACACAGCTCTACCAACCATGTTGACATATAACACAGCTCTACCGGCCATGTTGACATATAACACAGCTCTACCGACCATGTTGAGACATATAACACAGCTCTACCAACCATGTTGACAGATATAACACAGCTCTACCGACCATGTTGACACATATAACACAGCTCTACCGACCATGTTGACACACATAACACAGTTCTACCAACCATGTTGACATATAACACAGCTCTATCGACCATAATGACACATATAACACAGCTCTACCGTCCATGTTGACACATAACACAGCTCTACTGACCATGTTGACATATAACACAGCTCTACCAACCATGTTGACAGATATAACACAGCTTTACCGACCATGTTGACACATAACACAGCTCTACTGACCATGTTGACATATAAAACAGCTCTACCAACCATGTTGACATATAACACAGCTTTACCAACCATGTTGACATATAACACAGCTCTACCGACCATAATGACAGATATAACACAGCTCTACCAACCATGTTGACATATAACACAGCTCTACCGACCATAATGACAGATATAACACAGCTCTACCGACCATGTTGACATATAACACAGCTCTACCGACCATGTTGACATATAACACAGGTCTACCGACCATAATGACACATATAACACAGCTCTACTGACTATAATGACAGATATAACACACAGTTCTACTGACCTTTTTGACATCTATATGCAGTGGCTGTTGCAGCTCTGGCCTGTCAATGGCGAGGCGTGGTCGCTTGGGCATTTGTGGTCCTGGGTGTGTGTGTTGGGCCTGGTTAGGGCTTGGCCCAGGTTCTCCTACCGGGACTTGGACCTGAACCTGGGCCTGGGCTTGGGCTTGAGCCTGGGCTTGTGCTTGAGCTTGGGCCTGAAGGTTGCCCAGGTTTTCCTGTCCATAGGGCAGAACGTCAGCAGCTCCACGTCTATACCAAACAGTTTTATATCACAAGACAAGCTTTTTATAGGTATCAAAACATTCATCTATTCTAATTAATCATTTAGAAATCACAGACAGATGGATTCTGCAGGCCTTCAGCTGTGCAAAAGCGCAAGACCTTAAGAATTAGTCTTCTTGCGGTTTTTGTATCATATCTCAGGGCTTTATCACACCCTCTTTTTAGGTTCGGTAAACAGACCCATTCCCAATGAAAAAAAGGTGTGATTTTTCCAAAATTTCCTCTTAAAAATTCCCAATTCAGACACTTGAAAAACATTGGTGGTTTTACATACTTGAGGAGCTTCCTGTGACATTAATTTTGATAAAGATCATGAGTACTGCAGTGCTATAAGTAGTAGTTTAGAAAAGAAATAATGTATTTAGTTGTAATAATAGTGTTTGTCAAAATGTTTCCCAATTTGATCTGGGGGTCCGATTTCCAAAACCCCATGATAAAGCCCTGTATCTTTTTCCTTTCACACTATCTTTTAAATCGAATTTTTATAATCTTAATCTAATTTGACAATGCCGCTGCCTGTGGGAGCTCCCCCTCAGTTGATATTTTCAGAAGTGCTTTCTTTTTCTAAATACAAGACGCCCAGAGGGCCTGTATCGCTCACCTGGCTTTTAGCAAAAGCAACAAAAAAACATCAGTAAGTTAAATAACTTTTCCAGTGTAGGATCTGCTACAATATTGCCCTTAATGAACTCTTAGCTTTCTGATTCAAATGAGGATTTAGAGGAAATTTATTTGAAATTGGTTCATATTAAATATTATGCCCATTTTATGCCCAGCAATTGTAGTATTTTGTGTTGGGAAGTCTGCAAGGGGTGTGATAATCGCTAGGATCAAAACCTTAAATCATGTTTATGATCATCTCTTTAAGCCAAGCAATTGTATATATAGTTTTGGGGTGGGGATCTCAACCGTTTTAAAGTTAAATTATATCAATATTGCCAAACGGACGCCTTTTGGCCCCGCGCATCAGACCTCTGGGGGGTGAGCTCCATTGTTTGTATCAATTTGAATCCCAGCCACCTAAGTATGCAACTTGTTTATTTGGGTTTACCTAAATAATGGTTTGTACACAACATTTAATTCACCCGCCAAAACTCTGCTCCTATATTTGGTAAGGTTGTAAGTCGGTCACATGATCTGGTTGACCAAGGCAGTTATAATTAGCTATAGGGTAAGTCCCTTTTGATATCTTCAGTAGCTGTCAGAGCAGTCTCGATCAGCTTCAGCATTTACTGTTTTTGTTTTGTTTTTACTCTTCCTTTTCCGAAGATATCGTACATCCTATTTACCTACGACTTATTCTAGGAAGCAACGTATTTATGCTGTAGTCACGTGCTTCTGTTGACTTTTTCTTTCCCCATGGTTTGTGCCAAAGACGCTTCTGTTCGCCGAGATTCTCAGGATTATACGTCTTCATACAGATAAAATTTAGGAGTCATGGTTTTATGTGAACTGAGAACCTGATTTCCTACTACTATTCCTTTCAATTGGACTTGATATTTTGACTATTTTCACGCCAGGCCGTTGTGTTTACATAACATAAGCCACATACTTTTGTTGACATTTGTGTGTGTGTTTATGATCCACCGTTCGTTCCGTTGAGAGAAAGTGACTAGTGCAGTGCATTTATATTTCATTGTTGAACATTTGCTTTCATACGATTTGGGATTGTTGGATTTGGACATGCGAATAAGTTTGGATTATTGCTGTCATGCTAGGCCTACTAAAGGCAGTACGATAATCATGGCGCTAAATCAATTGGCACTAGACAACTAGGTACGATCTCACGCTATTCAAACAGGACAAGTTGTGAGGGTGTTAGATAGTGTACAGAAACGGTTCGTGTTAGGCCTTGTGCAGTATTTGATAAGGACTGGCCATGGGTTCGTCGATACTGGGTCAACACAGGGTCACTTCCCTTCTTACTGAAGGAGCGCGATTCCAGGATTCCGGGCTTGACGTCATCCAAAATGGCAGCCCCCATGGAAATAAACAGTGTTACGTTCGTATGAGACATGTTGAGCAAGTTTCACGCCGCACTAGCTATGTGGACATTTGCCACTTTGTATTAGAATTCACTGCCGACTGGACAGAGTTCTTGTAATAGTAGTGTTTACCTTGTCTACTGTACAGCTACCTTACAATCATTATCGGAACTTACGCAGCCCGGCAGCCGGTGATGTCTTGTAATTAAGATGAGATCTTGTATTTTTATTTTTTATTTGAATGTCTAGATTATTTTGAACTTGTATTTTACACCTAATGCTGACATAACATGTTCATAAGTTCATTTACTTATTGGCTTTCTGATTAAAAATTAGTTACCTCTAGTTCTATCTATGAGGATATATGTCTTTAAGCGCGTCCTCTGTCACTGAAGTGATCAGCGGCATCTTTGCAGCTTGAAGCTTTATCATAACTTACTTATTATTGCGAACAGTTTTATCAGGTATTTTCTAATTAGTTTGGATGCAGTGTTGGTAGTTGTTTATTTTCTCTATCTTTCCCCATACGTCAGGTCTTTCATCTCTTACTTGTTCCACTTTAACTCACCATTTCTAGTCATACGTTTTATAGGTGGGGGGCACACTCTGGATGGGCTCTATTCCAGCTGTTAAGCAGTTTATATGGTATGGTCTTATGTATGCCATAGACTTTGTACTATTCCTTGCTACTTGGGGGCTTGAACCCGTCTTTGCATATGAAAATGCAACTTTCATTGTTCATTATTATTTTGCCTTGTTTTGCTTTTGTTTATTGTTGTACTTTATATGCCGACTTGATTTACTTATCTTTATTCAAATAATTTAAACATTCCTTAAATGATTATAAACATGAGACAAGGGACACTACATCTCTTAAGTGGTTATAAGTGTGTGTTTAGATTCTAAGATGATTATTGAATTAACAGGATTGTATTAGGAAGTATGTTAGGGTTTCTCTGCAGGATTTTGTAGAAATTCCATAGTTTATCTGCTTCTCTTATACACACATTAAGTCTAGTCGCTTCCCTGGAGACAAGTTCAAGTTTGTTACTTTGTTCGATCAATAACCTCACATCTGGAATTAGGTGCTTTCTGGAGACACCTTTGGAGTCCAGCTGCTTCTCTGAACTCTACCAACATGGGTGTTATTCGCTTCGTTGATGACTTTTCTGAATCTTGCAGCTTCTCTCTACACCATCCACAATCATAACCTCTACGAGAGTCTAGTTGCTTCTCCGGAGACATTTTGAGCTTAGCCAGTACCGCTTCTCTCCACATCGCCTACAACTTGAGTCTTGTCCCCTTTTTTGGAGATATTTCCAGAGTCTAGCTGCTTCTAATCTATACTCTACCACCACCAACAGAGTTTAGTTGCTTCTCTGGAGACATTTTCGGAGTCTAGCTCCCACTTTTCTTAGGCTGTTCAAGTAAAGGCTTTTTGAGGACTTTTCTAAATTTGCTGCTTCCCTCTACCCCATGAGTCGTAATGGTAATTTTATAATTACTCATGATTTAAATTAGTTTTTACATGTAAATTGGGATGCAGTCCTTGGAACAGGGGTCTATATAGTTAGCTGGTATTATCTTGGTTTCTACTGAGGTGTCCACTGGATTCTTGGACCTGCTTCTATGAAGACATTTGTAGGTGGACTACTCACTGTCTTTCATTGTTTTAATTAATAATAATTGTTTGACTCATAATTACAGGGGAATTTCAACCCCAATACTTACCTTAAAATAGTGTAATATTTTACTAGACTTGCCTTTCTTGTATCACTTCAGATGTCAGCTAGTCTTAGTTGCTGCTCTTGAATCGCTCAAGATGTCTTTGTCTGCTACATGCCCTACCTATATCTCCCCAGTCTCTCTCTGACTGCTACATGCCCTACCTATATCTCCCCAGTCTCTCTCTGTCTGCTACATGCCCTACCTATATCTCTCCAGTCTCTCTATGCCTGTTACAACATGGCCTACCTATATCTATCCAGTCTCCTTATGCCTGTTACAACATGGCCTACCTATATCTCTCCAGTCTCTCTATGCCTGTTACAACATGGCCTACCTATATCTCTCCAGTCTCTCCCTGTCTGCTACATGCCCTACCTATATCTCTCCAGTCTCTCTATGCCTGTTACAACATGGCCTACCTATATCTCTCCAGTCTCCCTATGCCTGTTACAACATGGCCTACCTATATCTCTCCAGTCTCTCTATGCCTGTTACAACATGGCCTACCTATATCTCTCCAGTCTCTCTCTGTCTGCTACATGCACTACCTACATCTCTACAGTCTCTCTCTGTCTGCTACATGCCCTACCTATATCTCTCCAGTCTCTCTATGCCTGTTACAACATGGCCTACCTATATCTCTCCAGTCTCTCTATGCTTGTTACAACATGGCCTACCTATATCTCTCCAGTCTCTCTATGCTTGTTACAACATGGCCTACCTATATCTCCCCAGTCTCTCTATGTCTGTTACAACATGGCCTACCTATATCTCTCCAGTCTCTCTATGTATGTTACATGGCCTACCTATATCTCCCCAGTCTCTCTATGCCTATTACAACATGGCCTACCTATATTTCTCCAGTCTCTCTATGCCTGTTACAACATGGCCTACCTATATCTCTCCAGTCTCTCTCTGTCTGCTACATGCACTACCTACATCTCTACAGTCTCTATCTGTCTGCTACATGGCCTACCTATATCTCTCCAGTCTCTCTATGCCTGTTACAACATGGCCTACCTATATTTCTCCAGTCTCTCTATGCCTGTTACAACATGGCCTACCTATATTTCCCCAGTCTCTCTATGTCTGATAAATGGCCTACCTATATCTCTCCAGTCTCTCTCTGTCTGCTACATGGCCTATCTATATCTCCCCAGTCTCTCTATGCCTGTTACAACATGGCCTACCTATATCTGTCCAGTCTCTCTATGCCTGTTACAACATGGTCTACCTATATCTCTCCAGTCTCTCTCTGTCTGCTACATGCCCTACCTATATCTCTCCAGTCTCTCTGTCTGCTATATGGCCTACCTATATCTCCCCAGTCTCTCTATGCCTGTTACAACATGACCTACCTATATCTCTCCAGTCACTCTCTGTCTGCTACATGGCTTACCTATATCTCCCCAGTCTCTCTATGCTTGTTACAACATGGCCTACCTATATCTCTCCTGTCTCTCTATGCCTGTTACAAGGCCTACCTATACAGTTAGAACTACGGCTAAGTATCCACTTTTTGTCGCACGAACGGAGAAAAGCCGCTGGTCGGACGGAGTTTGGCCGCGTCCCGAACGGAGGACGCACGCGAGCCGAACGGAGTTACCTATTGGGCCCAAATCTGCTACAACAGCCGCTTCCCGAACGGAGCGAGGTTATCGGCCGCTTCCCGAACGGAGCGAGGTGATCGGCCGCTATCGGCCGATTAACTGATACCTGGCCGGTAGCGGCGGATCGAACGATCGAACGATCGAACTGTTCAGCCGCTTTCAAGGATAGGGACCAGCGGTATATGTAGCTACTCAAACCTAGGACAAAGAAAATATATTCTAAGTACGTATATATACGATAATATCTATAACATATTAGTACAAAACAGTTGTTTAATCCATAATATAACAGACTGACAACAAACGTATCTATAGGTATTCCAATTTCTAATAAAACACTATTGAAATCGAAATGTATGAATCTAAACCAAATTTCCATGCTTGTCAGGACGATGTGTAACATACAACTTGAACCTGAACCGTACACGAATTCTGGAATCTGTGACGTCACATGTTTAACGACTTCCGTAGGTTCCGTATGTGGAAGGACGGTGTCCAGTCGATAAACATTTTGCCAGTGACAGTGGGTTTAACTAAAACAAAGCAGATGATTGGATAAGGTAACACAGACTGTTAGCAAGTTTCATGAAAATAAATAGTATTGTTATTGACTCACAGTCATGTACTCTGATATTGTTATAAGAAATGTTGGTTATTTTGCCTTATTCCTCTATGTTGTCGTTGAACACGTGTATTTCGTAACTAGTCTCTGTCCCGATATGCCTAGGTCACACATTCACGGATCCCCTCGCCGGTTCCATGGCACTAGGGATAAAAGCTCATGGATGACCCCGGAAATTCCAATTTTCGTAGTCCGATACGGAGCAGATACGGATGCATAATAGTGTTACTACGGGTAGTGACGTATCTTCCAAGGATATTGCAGGAAAGGGGCCATTTGGCGATATGAGTGATACAAATTGTTACGGTACGACATGGTTTAATACAGAAATGACACGGGTTAATACGGAACGACACGTGTCAGAGGGTTGCAATGCGGGAAAACAGTAGGTTGCTACGGTATAAGTAAGGGTTAGTACGAATAAGAACGGTCTGATACGGAATAGTACGAACCGCCATGGAGCGATCCGTAATGCAACGTTATGCGATCGTTCCGTTCCATGACAAATCCGTAGCAAACCGTATCATATCCTTAGCAAACACGTGGTGTAACTAGTCCTAAGTACGGAATCACGGATTGATAAGTACTAGACGGATATGTACGTTCAAATACGGTTAAGTAAGGATAAACTACGTTTTTTTTATCTGTGGTCAAATCTTGAGCATGTTGAAAAATTGTCGCGGATGTACAAGTACCACTACGTATGATTATAGATAGATATATAGTAGTGGGAGGGGCTATATTCGAGAAATGTAAAACAAATTATCTGACAATCATGTCATAGTGACATAAGTCCGTGCCTAGCTCCTGTGTCGAATCCGTGAATGTGTAACTTGGGCATTATATACATGTACTGTTGTACCTGGTTCAAAAATTCAGAAATGAATAAGTGAAAAATGTTTACAAAACATTTTTAATGTCTACTTTTCAATAGTTATGCAATATCAGGCGTCTACAATATAACCGTATCATAACAAATTTACAACATTGTGTTTTCTTAAAAAAAAATATATACATTGTACGCAAGTAATTCGATCCACATCCTTAGCTTTCATATGTGTAAAAGTCTTATGTATGTAAATAACACTAATTAATACACCTGCATCCAGTGCTGAGAGCAAGAGGCCAAAAATGTCGGCAGGTAGTCAATGGGGTATCTAAAGCGATGTAGATTGGTGTAGATAAGCTACAAAACTGGGACATGTATAAGGAATAGAAAGTGTAAGTTCAGTTTCAGAAAGAAATAAAACTCATGGGTTAAATGTAGAGATATACACATTTTAATCAATGACAGGGAACGCGAGCCGTTTGACCGATCGCCGCTAAGACAAATGCGTATTTTCAGATATATCAGAATATCTCGGAAATGGAGCTAGCTTGGATGTGTGCATTTCTTAGCCTTTTATTATATTGTGGGCAATATTTTCATAGCTCGATCTATACAGCAAAATATTAGGGTATACGAATTGATATAAGAAATTTGAGATTTATGTCGACAGTCTCAATACTTTTAACAGGTGTGTATTTAAAGAACATTATAATTTTTGGTCATAATGTATTATTCCTTCTGAAATAAGTTTCAAAAATCCCCTACCCCATTCATTTTTATTAATACAACGACATTATCAAATCAATTTGGAATTTTAATTGTTTCAAACATGGTCAGTATTGTATCTTAACAGATTTTTTATTTTTATCCTGAATCTTGATCCGGATCCTCCGTCTAACACTTAGTTACACCATGGAATTATCTGAGTCTTTGGTTACACTAATAAGTCGATACTCACAACTTCTTGTTTGGTCGAAAAATAAAGTTTTAGTAATATTTATCCTGATAAGACTTTGTGAAGAAGTATTCTAGTAAGTGAAATGTTTCTATATTTAGACTGTTTACTTCACATTAAACTCTAATCGAGAGTTAATCATCATTTTGCCTAGAATATAGATCGTTTTTCTTAATCGGGTTTTTGTTTATATTATGCTAGTGGACCCTCAATGGTCATAAAAGCTATGACCATTGAGGGGGCATTTTTATCGGAAATTGATCTTAACCCCCCAAATGTGTAAAATTACTCTAAACACCCTATTTTAGGTCCAAAACTAGCTGTAACAAATTCTCAGGTCCCTGAGGTTTATAGGGGATAACATTTCCATATCACTCACGACTAAGTCCCGAATGCCCTAGGATATTCCAGAGCCATACAGTACTGTATAAAACTTAATACGTCTCTGGCTATTGTACAGGGCTCCTAACACCTGGCGACCAGGGGTCACTGAGTGTGCCCCCGGGCGTGCCGTGTCATTCAGGGGATTAGACACTAATTAGCTAACTGGGCAGTGAGTTACGTTTTACCTGTATTATAGCTTTGCTCTGACATTGAATCTAAATTGAAATTGAATTGACACAAGGCATATTTTATACAAATTTTGATAAAACAAATGGCGTTTATTTTTCATCGACTATACTGATTTTTTTGTCACTGAATTAAATTTATTTGCGCATTCTGCGATCGGCCTATTGGCGACCGCTGGCGTGAACCATGTAAACGATATAATGTCCGCTAAAATGACAACGTTATAAAATTTTACGCGAGGAATCGATTATAAAGAATATCTGAATTCATATGTGGTCATCATTAATTTTCAAAATGCTTATTGAAACATGAATTGACAAACACGATGTATAAAGTTTGAATATGTGTAAATACTGCAGAGAATCGTAAGAGAGGTACATTGTACATTGTACCTCACACCCCTGGTTATCTCAAACTCGCATGCATCACATTGTACATGTGAATGTCGAATTAACATAATATTGAAATTTGCATCCAATTTCAAATTTGTATCTGATGTAAGAACAAACATACGGTTGATATACAGAAAATATGTACAGTGTGACGACATTATATCTAGAAACCAATACGTTCATTACATAAATATAGTGCTAGCATGGTAGATGTACATGTACGTGCATCATTGACAATTTCGCTCCAAATGTAATTGAGATATTACGTACGATTGGTTTAGCTTTTGATAAGTACATTTATATAATGTATAAATACCACAGAAATATAAAGTCACAATATATTAACTGGATTGCGTGCATGTTTTACACATCTTCTAACAGAGTCACAGTGTAACTTATACACTTTTGTGGTATAGATATATTCGATATATTGTGCATTAACTTTACTCGGATTTCATTTCTGAATCGATGAGATGGCGTCATATCTTATTCCTTATCCTCCAAAAAGTCCAAAATAACTCTACACCCCAAGTTTAGTCCAACGATTGAAACGGTTGCAGATTTCGGAGGAAAAGTGTACATGTATGTCTGTTATGTTGGGAAGGGGCCGGGGAGGGGAGTCTTGGAGAATGTAAATCCAGATAAAAAATCTATTCAATAGTAAGCTACGGAGATCTCTCATCTACATAAATGACAATACCTTTTGAATCTTACGTCGCCATTGTTAGCAAAGTTCAGTTGTAATCTCAAACTAGATAGGACGGTATTCTCGTATTTATGTAATATGAATGAAAAAGAATATTAAACTATGTAGATACGATTTTTTGTAACATATGATATTGACATGTTACACGGAAATTACATGAATTGCGTCACATTGTGCATTTTGTATTCCTTATTGTATAAGGAGTAAATGAAGGAAACGTGAGTATTTCTGACTTGATTTGATACAGTAGTGTTGGAGTTCAACGCCCATTCAGGACACGAGTTAAAGATTGTTTTCTTTATTCAATTATATAGCACAATGTATTAAATACACTAAGTGTTGTTAATCCGTAAGAAAAAATGCTATTTTCTTTTCGTCATTTTATCGTGTGTAATGGCAATTACTATTGATTTGACCGTATTTAAAGACTTTGCTTGTACATGTATCACCTCTATAAAAGCAAACAAACCCTCCCCATAAAAAACCTCCGTTAGTGACCAACAATACATGTAAATACTTGCTCCATTCGAACAGAGTTTATGATTATCATTCATAAAAAAACATTTGTATGATAGTTTTTTTGTGGCAGAGATGTATAAAGCCACGTCTCTGTTTGTGGGTAAATTTTGCAGTGGACTGTATCACTGGAGCAAGATAAGGGTTACCAGTGTAGTGAGGTAACGGCTGATCGAGCGTCACGGATGAATGCCGACAATAGGTAATGTCAGTGGCATACAAAGCCAGAGACACACATGAGTAGTCGGCAGACAAAGAAAGGCCGTTAGAAAACGACCGGAAAAGCCGATCGATCGATCGATCGATTCGTCTACTTTAGCCGATCGAACGATTCGACCGCTTTAGCCGATCGGACGGCATTCTACGACAAAAGACGAACGAAAGTGAATCGGCCGCTAAAGCCGCAACGAACGAACGCAAACCGAACGGCGCCTAGCCGCAAACCGAACGGAGAACGCACGCTGTGCGAACGCAGGACGAACAATTTCCAAGTGGATACTTGGCCGTAATCCTAACTGTATCTCTCCAGTCTCTCTATGCCTGTTACATGGCCTACCTATATCTGTCCAGTCTCTCTATGCCTGTTACAACATGGCCTACCTATATCTCTCCAGTCTCTCTCTGTCTGCTACATGCCCTACCTATATCTCCCAAGTCTCTCTCTGTCTGCTACATGGCCTACCTATATCTCTCCAGTCTCTCTCTGCCTGCTACATGCCCTACCTATATCTCCCCAGTCTCTCTCTGTCTGCTACATGCCCTACCTATATCTCCCCAGTCTCTCTATGCCTGTTACAACATGGCCCACCTATATCTCTCCAGTCTCTCTCTGTCTGCTACATGCCCTACCTATATCTCTCCAGTCTCTCTCTGTCTGCTACATGGCCTACCTATATCTCCCCAGTCTCTCTATGCCTGTTAAAAGATGGCCTACCTATATCTCTCCAGTCTCTCTATGCCTGTTACAACATGGCCTACCTATATCTCTCCAGTCTCTCTATGCCTGTTACAACATGGCCTACAAATATCTCTCCTGTCTCTCTATGCCTGTTACAAGGCCTACCTATATCTCTCCAGTCTCTCTATGTCTGCTACATGGCCTACCTATATCTGTCCAGTCTCTTTCTGTCTGCTACATGGCCTATCTATATCTCTCCAGTCTCTCTCTGTCTGCTACATGCCCTACCTATATCTCCAGTCTCTTTCTGTCTGCTACATGCCCTACCTATATGTCTCCAGTCTCTCTATGCCTGTTACAACATGGTCTACCTATATCTCTCCAGTCTCTCTTTGCCTGTTACAACATGGCCTACCTATATTTCCCCGGTCTCTCTATGTCTGATAAATGGCCTACTTATATCTCTCCAGTCTCTTTCTGTCTGCTACATGCCCTACCTATATCTCCCCAGTCTCTTTCTGTCTGCTACATGGCCTACCTATATCTCTCCAGTCTCTCTCTGTCTGCTTCATGCCCTACCTATATCTCCAGTCTCTCACTGTCTGCTACATGCCCTACCTATATCTCCCCAGTCTCTCTATGCCTGTTACAACATGGCCTACCTATATCTCTCCAGTCTCTCTATGCCTGTTACAACATGGCCTACCTATATCTCTCCAGTCTCTCTCTGTCTGCTACATGCCCTACCTATATTTCCCCAGTCTCTCTATGTCTGATAAATGGCTTACCTATATCTCTCCAGTCTCTCTCTGTCTGCTACATGGCCTACCTATATCTCTCCAGTCTCTCTCTGTCTGCTACATGGCCTACCTATATCTCTCAAGTCTCTCTATGCCTGTTACAACATGGCCTACCTATATCTCTCCAGTCTCTTTCTGTCTGCTACATGGCCTACCTATATCTCTCCAGTCTCTCTCTGTCAGCTACATGGCCTACCTATATCTCCCCAGTCTCTCTATGCCTGTTACAACATGGCCTACCTATATCTCTACAGTCTCTCTCTGTCTGCTACATGCCCTACCTATATCTCCCCAGTCTCTCTCTGTCTGCTACATGTTCTACCTATATCTGTCCAGTCTCTCTTTGTCTACAACAATGGCTTACCTATATCTCTCTAGTCTTTCCATGCCAGCAGCATGAGTCCCATGATAGTCAGGTAAAAGGGATGGGCGTCGTCTGATGTGTAGGTACTCAGCTTCCCGGTATCGGTCCTGTGACTGTTGATCACCCTAAAATACAAACAAGTTATATATAATTACAATAAATGCATTTTAATTTGTTGGGGATTTCATTTCAGTTTTTTTATCAAATCAACGAAATATAATCTCGACGAAATATTTTCCACACAGAATAAAACCAACACATTATCTATCTGAAAGAAATTGCAGATACATGTAATCTGTTGTGATTTGTACACAATTGCTAAACATGAGGGTACTTATCGTAATTGGGCAGGTATATTTACATCAGTCATGTCAGTTAATAAACACCTGTCTTCTAGGATAATTACAATGTGTACTGTAGAGTATACTGACCTGCCTCTGTGATCCTGGCTTGTTTGTCACTATAATGGTGTTTACCATATTTGGTAATCATACTAATTAAGGGTAAGTCTTATTATTGTTTAACACCTATCGACCATGATGGATTTTATCGATCTTTGACGAGTGATTACATCTCACCTGACAGTATATTTTCACTTCGATTTTAGGGCCATGTTTCAGCCCTTTCCTAAAACAAAATAATCCAACATTACCTTTTTAAAAATGAGAAAAATATGACAACTTTCCCGATTCAAGAATGAGAAAAATATGACAAAGTAGTAAAAATCCTGCTTAAAGCTGACAATGCAAGTTAAAAAACTTTTTTGTTGAGTTTAAAAAACAAAATACGGCAAAGTAATATTTTAGAAAGCTTCTGAGATGCCCCCTAACAGGTTACTAAGTAGAGGCAGACATTTTAGTTTTGCCTTGCTTGGAAACGAGAGTCAGCCTCCCTGGGTATAAAAGGCACCCAGCCTGTCAAACCGGTTTTTACATGAACACTGGCCTTGCAAAGTGCAACACACCTGCGGACACAACAGGTGATACTGGAGTTACAAAACTGGAATGACCAACACACACTTACCTTGGAGTTGAAGTTACATGAAGATGGTCACTCTCTCAGACACCATCATAAATCGTGTGCCAAAGCAAAATGAAAATGAAAAAAAAATAAAACTGAAAACACCCTAACTGTCCCTTCACCTATGTATACGTTATGGACATCGACATGCTGATTTTACATTCGGAAGCAGAGCGAAACATTCTGAACAGAATATGTACTCGCTACTAATACTACCTATAGTATTACGCCTTGCCACTAAAGCGCTTGTAATGAAAATGTAGTGTAACACGCGAGCATATTCTTGATTATGTAAAACACGTGCACGAACACATGCGAGTGAGGGGAACTTATTTTGATGGAAATAAATGGATGTTTTAGCAATGTTTATCACACAGGAACTGATTACTCGTAGCGACATGATGTTCCAATTGAATACTAAGGTAGGTTTATCAGTTGTCATTCATGTACTTGTTTTTTATTCGCACGAATTTTGGTGTAATCTGATGGGTTTTTTTTATTTTGCTCATATTGTATAATATCGTTATAATAACACCTTCAATATCCATGTCAATGTTCTTCAGATACTGATCAAAAATATCGTAAAAAAAATCAGAAAGTATGTGTTGGCTAGTTATATAGGTCTATAGAAGTGTCGCCGTGCGGTTTCATCACAACAATGAGAACCGGTTTGACGGCCTGGGTGCCTTTTATACCCAAGGAAGCCGACTATCATTTCCAAGCAAGACAAAAACTAAAATGTCTGCCATTCCTTAGTAACCTGTAAGGGGGCATCTCAGAAGATTTCTAAAATCTTTACTTAGCCGGGTTTTTTTTTTAAATATCAACAAGAAAGCTTTTTAACTTGCATTGTCAGCTTTAAGAATATGTTCTAAGAATAAGCAAGATTATTACTACTATGTCATATTTTTCTCATTCTTGAATCGGAAATGTTGTCATATTTTTCTCATTCTTGAATACTATCAGGTGAGATGTAAAGGATGACATAACACACACAGTTGCTGCACCTTTTAAATTAAGTATACAATATGCCGAAAAATTGAATTAAATTGCATCATACAGCTGTTTCATTCTCCTGGGACTTTTCAGTGATGCTAGGGGCCAAAAGGTAGGAATCCAAAATTTCTAATTATAAACTAATGTAGAAGCAGAAGGGTCAGATACGTAAAACCCCTTTAAATTTATCAATTTAGAAGAAAAATTTAAGTAGTTCTGTATAATTTCAAATCGTTTACTTAAAAGGACTGCAATTAATTCATGTTCTTCATCCAACAAAAACTTTGGTATCACAGGGTTCATACGGATTATGTCTGACCAAATTCAAGGCTTTTTCAAGTCCTAAACTAAATTTTCAAGGTCATTCATACCTGATAAGGCAGCCTGAGAGGGAACAAGCATTTGTCCATTTGGTGTTAAAACTTTGGCAGTGGGAGTTATCTCCCCTCCGACACTAACACCTATGCCAAGGCCACTGGGAGAAGACATCATCACAATACGTGTTTCTATTTTATAAATCTAATGTTTTTTTACATAAATGTGAAAATTAAACGTGAAAGAAAAGCAAGACTTTGGATAATTATATACTGAATGCTTAACGCCAAAATTCAAGGACTTTTCAAGGCCAGAGGCCAATTTTCAAGGCTTTTCAAGACCCCAAGTGAAATTCAAGGCTTTTCAAGGCCTGCAGTGAAATTCAAGGCTTTTCAAGGCCTCGTGCGAACCCTATATATATATGCGTCTTTCGTGTATACCATTCTCCATATAACAAAGATCTCCTTACTCGATTTGCCTGATGTTTTCTTTTTGCCATCAAACGAATGTTCGCTCGCTGTGTGTTTACGTCTTACATGCGTGTGTTAAATTCTTATGTTTTCTTGCGAATCAGCAAGGAACCGGGAGCAGGATAGTGGTCACATGATTAAAACAAGAGGCCCAATGGGCCTGCATCGCTCACCTGGTATCAATCTCTGACTTATATTATAGTTTAACCCTAAAGTCCTCTAAAATCTTTTAATGTAAGACATTTAGAAGAACATCTAAGATTTAATCATATTTTACCCCTGTGACTTTATAAGACAACATCATTTTCATTTCAAATTTTGTTCGTATTCATCCCAGGACGCTACCAGTCAAATATCATGTCTCTAGGCATTTCGCTTTATCAGAAGAAGTCGCTCAAAGCTTTTAACCACTGATTTGACCACTGTGACCTTTAATATGGGTCAAGCTCATTTTCCTTCCCAAATTTTGTCAAGCTTCATACAAGGAACCTTTCAGCCAAATATCATGCTTCTAGGGCTTTTGGTATTTCAGAAGAAGTCGTTTAAATGTTTTAACAGATTTGACCCCTATGACCTTGAATATAGGTCAAGATCATTTCTTTTCACAAACTTTGTCAGGCTTCATCCAAGGAACCTTTCAGCCAAATATCATGCTTCTAGGGCTTTTGGTATTTCAGAAGAAGTCGTTTAAATGTTTTAACAGATTTGACCCCTGTGACCTTGAATATAGGTCAAGGTCATTTCTTTTCGCAAACTTTGTCGGGCTTCATCCAAGGAACCTTTCAGCCAAATATCATGCTTCCAGGGCTTTTGGTATTTCAGAAGAAGTCGTTTAAGTTTAAACAGAATTGACCCCTGTGACCTTGAATATATGTCAAGGTCATTTCTTTTCGCAAATTCTGTCGGGCTTCATCCAAGGAACCTTTCAGCCAAATATCATGCTTCCAGGGCTTTTGGTATTTCAGAAGAAGTCGTTTAAAGGTTTTAACAGATTTGACCCCCGTGACCTTGAATATAGTTCAAGGTCATTTCTTTTCGCAAACTTTGTTGGGCTACATCCAAGGAACCTTTCAGCCAAATATCATGCTTCTAGGGCTTTTGGTATTTCAGAGGAAGTCTTTTGAAGGTTTCAACAGATTTGACTCCTGTGACCTTGAATATAAGTCAAGGTCATTTCTTTTCGAAGACTTAGTCGGGCGTCATCCAAGGAACCTTTCAGCCAAATATCATGCTTCTAGGTCTTTTGGTATTTCAGAAGAAGTCGTTTAAAGGTTTTAACAGATTTGACCCCTGTGACCTTGGATATAGGTCGAGGTCATTTCTTTTCGCAAACTCTGTTGGGCTTCATCCAAGGAACCTTTCAGCCAAGTATCATGCTTCTAGGGCTTTTGGTATTTCAGAAGAAGTCGTTTAAAGGTTTTAACAGATTTGACCCCTGTGACCTTGAATATAGGTCAAGGTCATTTCTTTTCGCAAACTTTGTTTGGCTTCATCCAAGAAACATTTCAGCCAAATGTCATGCTTCTAGGGCTTTTGGTATTTCAGAAGAAGTCGTTTAAATGTTTTAACAGATTTGACCCCTGTGACCTTGAATATAGGTCAAGGTCATTTCTTTTCGCAAACTTTGTCGGGCTTCATCCAAGGAACCTTTCAGCCAAATATCATGCTTCTAGGGCTTTTGGTATTTCAGAAGAAGTCGTTTAAATGTTTTAACAGATTTGACCCCTGTGACCTTGAATATAGGTCAAGGTCATTTCTTTTCGCAAACTTTGTCGGGCTTCATCCAAGGAACCTTTCAGCCAAATATCATGCTTCCAGGGCTTTTGGTATTTCAGAAGAAGTCGTTTAAGTTTAAACAGAATTGACCCCTGTGACCTTGAATATATGTCAAGGTCATTTCTTTTCGCAAATTCTGTCGGGCTTCATCCAAGGAACCTTTCAGCCAAATATCATGCTTCCAGGGCTTTTGGTATTTCAGAAGAAGTCGTTTAAAGGTTTTAACAGATTTGACCCCCGTGACCTTGAATATAGTTCAAGGTCATTTCTTTTCGCAAACTTTGTTGGGCTACATCCAAGGAACCTTTCAGCCAAATATCATGCTTCTAGGGCTTTTGGTATTTCAGAGGAAGTCTTTTGAAGGTTTCAACAGATTTGACTCCTGTGACCTTGAATATAAGTCAAGGTCATTTCTTTTCGAAGACTTAGTCGGGCGTCATCCAAGGAACCTTTCAGCCAAATATCATGCTTCTAGGTCTTTTGGTATTTCAGAAGAAGTCGTTTAAAGGTTTTAACAGATTTGACCCCTGTGACCTTGGATATAGGTCGAGGTCATTTCTTTTCGCAAACTCTGTTGGGCTTCATCCAAGGAACCTTTCAGCCAAGTATCATGCTTCTAGGGCTTTTGGTATTTCAGAAGAAGTCGTTTAAAGGTTTTAACAGATTTGACCCCTGTGACCTTGAATATAGGTCAAGGTCATTTCTTTTCGCAAACTTTGTTTGGCTTCATCCAAGAAACATTTCAGCCAAATGTCATGCTTCTAGGGCTTTTGGTATTTCAGAAGAAGTCGTTTAAATGTTTTAACAGATTTGACCCCTGTGACCTTGAATATAGGTCAAGGTCATTTCTTTTCGCAAACTTTGTCGGGCTTCATCCAAGGAACCTTTCAGCCAAATATCATGCTTCCAGGGCTTTTGGTATTTCAGAAGAAGTCGTTTAAAGGTTTAAACAGAATTGACCCCTGTGACCTTGAATATAGGTCAAGGTCATTTCTTTTCGCAAACTCTGTCGGGCTTCATCCAAGGAACCTTTCAGCCAAATATCATGCTTCCAGGGCTTTTGGTATTTCAGAAGAAGTCGTTTAAAGGTTTTAACAGATTTGACCCCCGTGACCTTGAATATAGTTCAAGGTCATTTCTTTTCGCAAACTTTGTTGGGCTACATCCAAGGAACCTTTCAGCCAAATATCATGCTTCTAGGGCTTTTGGTATTTCAGAAGAAGTCGTTTGAAGGTTTCAACAGATTCGACTCCTGTGACCTTGAATATAGGTCAAGGTAATTTCTTTTTGCAAACTTTGTTGGGCTTCATCCAAGGAACCTTTCAGCCAAATATCATACTTCTAGGGATTTTGGTTTATTAGAAGAAGTTGTTTAAAGGTTAAAATAGATTTAACCTCACTGTGACCTTGAATATGGGTCAAGGTCGTTTCTTTTCGCAAACTTTATTCGGCTTCATCCAAGAAAGCTACTGGTCAAATATGAGGTCTTTATGCCTGACGGTATTTTAGAAGAAGTTGTTTAAAGGTTTCGACATTTTTGACCCCTGTGACCATGAAATTAGGTCAAAGTGATTTTTTTTCGCAAACTTTGTTCAGCTCCTTCCAAGAAAGCTACCAGCCAAATTTCAGGTCACTAGGTCTTTCAGTATTTTAGAAGAAGTCGTTTAAAGGAAAAAGTTGACGGACGCAGGAAGGACGGACGACGGACTCTGCACCATCACATAAGCTCACTTGGCCCTTCGGGCCAGGTGAGCTAATAAACCATTATAATTATATATATAGCCAGATCTCCAGCAATTATTAGGATCAATTTAATTTTTCTTCTTCTAGATTATATATTTTCACTGTTTTGATTGTAAAATAAATTGGTAGATCTATGTCAAGATTGCAGATACAAATAAAACTGGAGCCAGGCAATTCCAAAATACAATGTGTAACATTGAATAACATAAGTTTGCGTGTAATGTTAAAGAATGTAAGATTGTTTAGTTAAGCATGTACGGATTATATATAACGTTTGTAAGAATGTAAAAGTGTGTATAATGTCAAATAATGCAAGTTTGTAGGTAAAATAAAGTAAGCATGTACGTAATATGTGTAATATTAAAGAATGTAAGATTGTGTGTATAATATTTAATAATGTAAGCTTGTATGTAATAAGGTGTATAATGGAAAAGAGTGTAGAAGAATGAAAGCCCTCCTGTGTGAGAACATGTTTTGTAAATTGTGTCTGTGTCAATAAAATTTTTGGGAAAAAAAATTGTTTAAGAACCGATGACGGACCACAGACAACGAACCAGACGCAGGGTGATTTGATAAGCCAACCACCATCTGATGATGGTGAGCTAAAAACATGGGTTCACTAAATTGCCTCTTTAAGAACCCATAAAATTGGTAACCCACACATAAATATTATTCATGAAGAAACAGTAAAACTACTCCATCGAGAAATAAAAATTTTTTCGTACTTCGACATGATACTTACCTGTTGGTAATGTGGGTAATAGCCTGGAGGGACACTAAAGCGTTGGTGGGACTGGGGGTCCTGGCTGTATGGATATCCTGACCGCTGTACCTGGGGAGGGCTCTGGGGGCGGCCACGTTTGTAGGGGGAGCTGACATCATGCTGCGTACCAGGAGGCCCCCTGTTTCAATACAAGGGAAAAAAAACAATGTAAATATTATAATTTTAGTCTCAGAATTAACAATTACCACCATATAATATTGATCTTTGCAATTTTCAAAGGCCAAACCTTGATATAATTTCTTTTACACAGTTCAATTATTTAGAGATTGATGTCAAAATAAAGGAAAGTTAGTGCGATAATAAAAGAATATGAAGAATTAAGCAATTTTCCGTAAAACAAAAATCTATATTAATTCAATTCATGGAGTCGTCCACATAATAGGAAACTGGTTACTTGTGGTAACTCATTCACTCCTGAAATTTTAAAATGATTTTTTTCAATCTTTTCAATTGACAGAGTTCAGATGAGTCTTCATGGTAATGAGTCAAAGGCTCTGAATTAGTCTGTCGTAGTACATTCAACAGTGTCATTTCATTTGAAACACTACTACACAGAACTACTCTCTACCCAAACTTTTCAGCATTGTCTAGCATTGATAATTATTGTACATGTATAATCACTTTTACCAGTAATTTATAAACTATATCAGCAATCTGATTAAATACAGATTCTTGTTTTCAGTCTGTTTTATAATGATTTGACAACATCCAATAAGAGGTAATGTTCTGGTGACCTTTATTGCCTCTTATTTTAATTCACTCTCCAGTAGACTTTTCTAATTGATGCCGTCATCTGTCATTTGGTCACTACCCATTAGCTTGTAATGACGAAATGACAAAACGCAGATTGGATTATGCAAGCTATAATATTGCCCATAAACTTTCACATTCAAGATTCTGGCAGCGGTAATTTGATTGGCTAATTCAAAAGGTCACCAAAATGTGACCCCCTATGGGATATTGTCAGATCTTGACACTACTGAGAAAGTCTATGGAATGGTGTGGAGACAAAGATATGATTTTAATCATTTTGTGTATATCAGCTACACATGTAATAAACACCATGAGCCCTCAACAATTTTGGAAAATCAGAATAACATTTGATCATGACTGACGTCAGTCATATTATGAAACATACAATTTGTAGAGTAAAAATTTGTGAAAATTTTACATTTTGACCCAATGGACTTCAGATCTGGTCATCTTGTTTGATTCTAACCAACTATAGCTTCAGAACGTCATAACAAAATAAAAACAATTTTAAGTTATGATCATTTTTCAAAATTTGACTTTGACATTTTATCAAATGACCTTAAGGAGCTTTATAAATGCAATTGAACCATTAATAGGTGTACTAGACCCTTACAATGTATTTTCAATTCTATCAATTTGAAAGTAAAATTATAAGCACACCACTCACACCCCTCAGTAGACACCCCTGCTCTCCGTGAGAAAACACCTAGGCTTGATATAACAACATCATATCAATCATTTTTCAGGAACAACACTCATTTAATTGATTCGTCTTGGACAATTGTTTATGTCTAATTGCATGCAGTGTTTATAAACTTTAATTCATGCATACATAAGAAGCATGTTCACAGCTTATCTGGAACACTGGCACCTTTAGATGGGGACTTCCCCGAACACCAACTCTGCTTATTACAACATGTTTACTTAGGAGGTCAATTGTGATGATAGTGAGTTATAGTCTATAGCAGAAATGTTGTACAGGTAAATTACACAGGTAAATCAACCTCTGGTAACTAATCAGATATCAGATATGTCATATATTAATTGCATTGTACCTTAATTCTTTCAGATTTGTGTAAATTGTTGTCATATATTCATTTCAAAATATTTCATTATTTAAACAAGACATATACACAAGTACTACAAAGAAATGGTATACATATGTATAAAAAAAATCAATAGAAATCAGGCTGAGCCTATTTAAGTCTTTTCCAACAAAGATAACCAATATCCTTTATATATAAATACATTGACAATTCAATATTTTATTTCGATGTAGATGGAGTAGGAAATTAGCAGTATCATGTTTTATCAATTAAAGATCCCTTTCTCAATCAATCTCATACCTTTATTGTGATGTATATAAATTACGTTTTGAGAACTCCTTTTTAAATTAGTTATTTAAAATATGAATGCATTACTTATACATCTAGAATCTGTTAGTGCTTTTTAAAATTTATATACAGTATATGTATGAGCTAGTATAATTAGTATAGTTGAATTTATTTCATCTACATACCAACTTCACCATTCATAAAACATCTAAATTAACATAGCCTAACAGATCATATATATAAACAATATGTTTGTGGCAGTCATGCTGCATTATAGTATGGAGATGAGGATTAGAAGGCTCAGAGTAAAAGTTAATGCTATTGCTTTAGTTTAATTAAAATAATTTGCCATTTCATTGATTAGCAGGGATTGATGAAAGATCATCATTTAGTATGTCAGCAGGTGTATTAGGGTCATCATCACTATCTGCAATAACATATAGAAAAGCATCAACTGCAAACAAGTTCATATAAGAAGTTACATCAGCTGTTAACTTATATATCAATAAAGGATAGAAATAAAAAGGGCCAAAGAACGTATCCTTGAACTCCTGCAGATATGGATTAAGTATTTGATTGGTATCCATCAATTATTTCCCTTTGGTTTTCTGTCAGATAATCAAGCTTTAAACCACCCAAATAGTTTTTCTTTTTATACCATTTTCGTAAAATTTACACAAAATACTTACATGCCGAACCCGGTCAAATGCCTTATTTATATCACAGAATATAGTAGTTAAACTTGTACAGGTTTAATTTGTGTGACATCAGTTTAGTGTTATCTGTCTTCATTTAATGTTTTTCAATTAAGAATACTCAGAGACGTAAATACTGATGTCTAATAATTATCTTTTCGGTGCTGTATTAAATATGTATTACTCTAACATGTATGAATAGAAACTTAATTTTATTATCAATATATCAATATTCGATTAAGGAGATTTATTTTGCAAATAATGTATTTCAATTATTATTTTTTCATTTATTGAATCTAAAAAATAATAATTAATGATTATTTTCTATTACTTCTATGAAAATATTTTATTAATTTCATTACTGAGTTTAGTATCAGGTCTACAAATCAAATGAGTTGACATTCTTAGTTGAAACAGACTATAACTTAAACTTCAAAGGATTTCCTATATAAACACCTTTCTTTCAAGTTACCAGAGTTGGTGTTCGGGGAATGAGCCCTTTAGATCTGCACATTATAGTGTAATATCATAAATAATTTAGTTCCTGAAAATATGGCCTTCCGGTTTCTAAGATAATATCCAGAAACAAAAGTTGCTGACAGGTGGATGGACAGACTCCCGGACACTGCAATTTCTATAGGGCACCCACATTTTGCTTAAGATTTATATATCATTATATTTATATACAGTGTACCCTCGACCTATCACCACCCTCGCATACCGCCACCTAAACCTCTAGAACAAAATATAATTCCCTCGTTATATGTTCGCCACCCTCGAATACTGCCATCCGTCACTCATGATCCAGTGTTATTAACATATCGTTGCATGTAAACGTCAAAAACATAAAGACTAAGTATTTTATTTTATCATTTTGTTGATACAATTAATGTTCACATATTTAATAGAACATTTTGTTTGCAAATTCAGTTATAGAATGTTTTAAATTGTACTCTGTCTCTGAATAATAGAAACCAGTGTGCAAAAAGTATTGCTCTTTCTGTACCTTCATTACATATAAGTACCTACATAAGATTGTTTGAGTATAATGCTATTGCATGTGCTTCAACAATTAAAGGGGCATCCCGTGAAAGCCTAAATGCCTGTTCTTAAATAAACATGGCATTTGCACTACTAATTATATTTTCCTGCTATTCCAATATTCAAAACTAATTATATTTCCTGCTATTGTTATCAATTTTATTACAAATGAATTTTGATCCATTTACAGGGAAGTGAATGTGTTTATTTTAATATATGCACTGAAATAAACCGTATTAGTGTGTTACACACAAAATAAAACAAAAGCAAAAAATCACACCCGAGATCCAGATGGAAATGCAAGATGACGATTAATTACGGGAGCATTGGCAGAGACATATACAAATGTACTAGTTTGTTTCAATATTAAAATGTATGTTATTGTAAGGTAATAAAAGTTTGCATTATGACGTAGACATATCATAGCAACCTAAAAGTATGACTAATGTGTGGCAGGTTTTAAGTGTACATAGGATTTAGGTTAATGTTGTCCCCCTAAATTTTAATTACAAGATGTTACAAAGTCAAAAGGATTGGACCACAGGCTTAAAGCCTATGTAAGTCCTATTACGATATCTTTACCAAGCCGGAAAAAAATAATGGTATGCAAATATGTCATATTCACTTACATCTCTAGGCCTAATCATCAATTATCAAGTTCATATACAAAGCAGTGAACATTACATGTATGTTAGCCGTGTATATAGGGCTCCGCTCTAGCCCCTGGGGTAGGGGCAGGAATCCCAATTCTACAAATCTGAATCCTCATCAACTAAGGATCATGTTGGCCAAGTTTGAAAAGATTCCATCCACTGGTTCTGTAGAAGAAGTCGAAAATGTAAAAAAAGTTTACGCACGACCCCGGACGGAAAGTGATTGGAATAGGTCACTTGAGACTTCGTCTCAGTTGACCTAAAAATGTTGACGGACAGACGGACGGACGATGGACGCCGCCGATGGCATAAGCTCACAGGCCCTTTGGGCCAGGTGAGCTAATAAAAGCATGACTGATTTCTTCTCACTTTATGTTCATATTTGTAAAGTATGAATGTTTGGCTTCGTCAGTCAAGATGGAATCTCCAAGACGAAAAATCTAGAGTGTCCGAATATTTTCACAGGGTTTGACAGAATTATAAATGGATGGCCTGCGGCAAAAGCAGATCAATAACTATTTTCAGATCTATTTAAGTTTGTGCCAATGTACAAATGTAGATGGTAGTTCTTTATGACGATATCATACTCAGCTTGTATTTAATAATATCTATATCCAGTAAATATTAAAGGCCCAATATATGTAACTTTCAGCAAAACTTGAAGCGAAAATCAAGCCTAATAATTGTTTAGAATTATAGATTAAGTTAAGATTAAATGATATCAGCAATATTCAAGATAAATTCTTACATGGTTACCGGTACAGCAGCAGTTGAAACTTGGTATTTGTAAACACGCGTCCATTTTGAACCGGCTTCTTGTTGAAATGGGTCCCACCTGAATTGTTTTCATTTCTTTGGATTTTTCTGTCAAGAGTTTCTTGTTAGTTACCACTTGGGTTTACTTCTTTTAAGGCTTATTTTTACATGGCTATCAACTGGATTTTTTTTCAGAATCATGAAAAAATTCCTTAAGTTACGTATATTGGGCCTTTGAAATATAGTGTCTCTAGCCTAAAGGAAGCATTTAATTTGCTGGTGTATGGGTTTCAAACACTGATTCAAACTAAAATACATAGAAATCTATACATGTTTGTATGTTTTATACATTGCATCTACACCTGTATTCAGACAAAACTTGATAAACCACAAAATCGCAACAAAATTATTGTGTATTTCTGACAACTTTGAAAACCTATGATTTTTTTCTTCTTCTCTTTCCTTTACCAATTACTTTTACATGGCCAGATCTTTTTAAATCAAAGTATTTTGACACTTTTTTGGTAAATTCTGACAACTTTAAATACAGTACATATAAAGAGTAACTGTAGTGCTGAACCATCTTTCGTGTATTGAAAAATTGGTATATAATATATACCTAGAAACAACCTCAAACAATCAGATAAGGAAAATGATATTTGTGTAGCTTTAGACCAGACTTAGATATAATCTAATTCCATGTATAGACTCAGAACTTCGAAAACAATATATTTTATTGGGCTTCAAAGAAGAACAGTTAGTTACGTCATATAGAATCACAAGACCATCCTTTTCATACGTACAATACAATGTACGTATATTGGAAAATTAATTTTAAATAACTTTTATCAATGCTTTTGACCTGTATAACCTGTTTTGACGGGTATCACATTTCGACTTCTTTTATGCTTATAGATGTTCGAGAAATTATAGGTGTGTGTAAAAGTTAACAGCTTTTTATCCATTTATAATTTATTTATGTCTATGCAGTATAAAAACACATTTCAAATCGTGAATATTGTAAAATAAATGGAATATGACTATTATGAGCGAAATCCTGATGTTACCTGTCTGCAGGCACACACATCTTAATAGAAATCAAGAACAATGTATTTCGAATTCTGTTTGAGAAAAAAAAATAAGATTAGGCCTTTGAAAAACCCTTTGTTTTACTGACAAGAAATGAACATGGAACATCTTTTGAAAATAAGATGAGATGATTACTTAATTGGATTTAATCACAGGCACTTGTGGCCAGGAGAATAGTCATCTAAATATATAAATAATATAGCAAAATATGAATAATTGAAATAAAATATAACAAAGAGCCCAGAGGGCCTGTTTCGCTCACCTGGATACATTGGTATCTACATGTACAGTGTACCCTCGTTATACCGCCACCTTTCGTCGACAGCAATTATGGCGGTATAACGAGGGTGGTGATAGAATCAATTATGAAAATTAAAACAATGAATTAAATTGCATAATAGATTGCATTTCCAACATTTTATTAACAAGAGGCCCAATGGGCCTGCATCGCTCACCTGGTATCAATCTCTGACTTATGTTAGAGTGTAACCTTAAAGTCCCCTAAAATCTTTAAATGTAAGACATTTAGAAGAACATGTTAAGATTTAAACATATTTTACCCCTGTGACCTTATAAGACAACATCATTTTCATTTTCAAATTTTGTTTCGTTTCATCCCAGGACGCTACCAGCCAAGTATCATGTCTCTAGGCATTTGGGTTTATCAGAAGAATTCGCTCAAAGCTTTTAACCGATTTGACCACTGTGACCTTTATATAGGTCAAGCTCATTTTCCTTCCCAAAGTTTGTCAAGCTTCATCCAAGAAAATTTTCAGCAAAATATCATGCTTCTAGGGCTTTTGGTATTTCAGTAAAAGTCGTTTAAAGGTTTTAACAGATTTGACCCCTGTGACCTTGAATATAAGTCAAGGTCATTTTTTTTCACAAACTGTGTAGGGCTTCTTTCAAGGAAACTTTCAGCCAAATATCATGCTTCTAGGGCTTTTGGTATTTCAGAAGAAGTCGTTTAAAGGTTTTTACAGATTTGACCCCTGTGACCTTCAATATAAGTCAAGGTCATTTCTTTTCGCAAACTTTGTCGGGTTTCATCCAAGGAACCTTTCAGCCAAATACCATGTTTCATGGGCTTTTAGTATTTCAGAAGAAGTCGTTTTAAGGTTTTAACAGATTTGACCCCTGTGACCTTGAATATAGGTCGAGGTCATTTCTTTTCGCAAACTTTGTTGGGCTTCATCCAAGGAACCTTTCAGCCAAATATCATACTTCTAGGACTTTTGGTACTTCATGATCAGGAGAAGTCGTTTTTATGTTTAACAGACTTGACCCCTGTGACCTTCAATATAAGTCAAGGTCATTTCTTTTCGCAAACTTTGTCAGGCTTCATCCAAGGAACCTTTCAGCCAAATATCATGCTTCTAGGGCTTTAGGTATTTCAGAAGAAGTCGTTTAAAGGTTTTAACAGATTTGACCCCTGTGACCTTCAATATAAGTCAAGGTCGTTTCTTTTCGCAAACTTTGTTCAGCTCCTTCCAAGAAAGCTACCAGCCAAATTTCAGGTCATTAGGCCTTTCAATATTTGAGAAGAAGTTGTTTAAAGGAAAAAGTTGACGGACGCAGGACGGACAACGGACGCTGCACCATCACATAGCTCACTTGGCCCTTTGGGCCAGGTGAGCTAAAAACCTTCAGTCTTCTCAAAGACAACATCAAGATTTCAAAATCAGGACAAGTACCTGAACCTTCTCCAGAAATGAGAGTAATTTTGTGTGTCCCAGTATCTTGACATGTGTTGTTGGGACCCATTCATTGACCCCTGACCTTGGATGACCCCTGTTGTGGAACATCGGACATTGTGATTAGCTGTTGATAACATGGACGGACTTCGAGAATTTGAAGATGAATGAATGAAGGCATTGGGCCGAGTCTTTGTATTTACTAGAGGTTTTGGAACATCCAGTCGTGGCCCGATGACTACAACCCCATTTCCGGGATTCGTTATACCTTGGTTACTGCTGCAGGGGGACGGGTACATTCCTAAGCCGACATGTGGCTGTCCATGGTGTGTTGAACGAAAAACCTGACCGTTTGTATTTGCTGGTGCAGTAGTAGATGTATGCATCGGGGCATGGCTTACAACAGTGTCCTTTGAACTCACCGTCCCAAGACTGTTGAATGCTCGAAACATTATTACAATTGTTTGTTTGTATTTTTTTCCAATTTTCACCAATAAATGAAGGTCACTATGACCCAATCAAACATTCCTTTCGTTGTGAAATAATGCTTTTTAATTTCTTTAAAAAAACATCAGCAAAAAATATCTATGGCAACTTGTTCAAATAATGACCTACTTCATTCTTTCACAAGGACCTAAGTTGAAAATTGATTACAAAATTTTTACAAAAATGCATAAAAATATCTTTAAAATTCAATCATGCCTTATAAGAACTGTTTTGTAAATCTGATATATATTTTCTTTCAACAAAGGAAATTTCATTCAAAAAATAAACTTTGTCTCTAAAAAATATGTTTCTCATCTAAATATAAATATATAAAGCACCACTTTCAAATTGTTTTTATAAAAAGTATTATTTTAAAAAAAAATCTTATCACAAGACCCTTGTTCTTAATTAAAGCCACTGAAATCTTAATTTTGTCATTAAATGCAATAATAACACATTGATTATGAATCCTAATATTTGAGCAGATTGTTTAAACTATAATTCAAATTTCCAATATTTCTCCAGTTTGACATGCCATCTTAATGAGTTTTTGGATCATATTTTGAATGTGATTCCAATGCCTAAACTTACACTTATAATGTATATGACAAAAAAAGTTCAATTGGAGCATTTTGGACCACACCTATCTATCTGATTGTCCAGTAGGAAACACCTTGGTGACAAATCACAGATATAAGCGATCAGAGGCTCAAAACATCCAATCAAAAACATTTTGGTGAAAAGTCACAGAAACTAACCAATCAGGATCAAGCCTTCTTGAGGCTGTAAACATCCAATCAAAAACATTTCACTGATATTTTACAGAAATCAACCAATCAGAACCCTTCATAGGGCTGTAAACATCCAATCAAAACATTTCACTGATAATTTACAAAAATAAACCAATCAGAACCCTTCATAGGGCTGTAAACATCCAATCAAAACATTTCACTGATAATTTACAAAAATAAACCAATCAGAACCCTTCATAGGGCTGTAAACATCCAATCAAAACATTTCACTGATAATTTACAAAAATAAACCAATCAGAACCCTTCATAGAGCTGTAAACATCCAATCAAAACATTTCACTGGTAAGTCATAGAAATCGACCAACAGGACCAAGCATTCTTAGGGCTGTTAACATCCAATCAAAACATTTTACTGATAAGTCACATGATCACATCTATCCAATCAGAACACAATATATTTGTTACACACCCTATTTTGTTATTTTGGCTATATCAAATGTATTTACAATGGTGTTTGCTATCTAAGCATTGACACAAATATGTACACATTAATTACATATAAATATTCATTATTAAGTTTGTATCAGATTGATGAAAGATAAGACAGCTACACCACGATTTACTTCAGTTATGAAGAATAAACCAAACCATTTCCTTAGCTAATTTCTTGTTATTATTTTATCTTTTTTAAGACTGTCAACTCTTTATAGCTTGTTTTCCTCTGAATATCTTATTTTTGATGGAACACTGAGCATATTCTTCCGAACCACAAAGAGTTTCAGTACATATAGTCTACCAATCCCATTACAGCTGTCTGTTAATATACCATACATGATTGCTATCGTTTCATGTTAAATCCAATCAGTTTGTAATGGTACATATAAGTAAGTCATAAAACAGTGACAATCATCTGCCTGCTGTAACACCATTGATTTCCTTTACATCCAATCTGACCCAATTTCATGGCAACATGCATGCCCAATAATAAAGAACTATTCCAAAGCAAAACCTAGGCTTAATATTTGGTATCAATCTATGTCTTTGTAAATGAGTAGGAGTATATTAAAATCCAATTAGAAATAACACATGGCAAAGAATATTCATCAGAACAAAGTTTTCAGAAATGTCTTTTACACAAGAAATCAGCCTGATCTGATTGTATGATATGGGGGTACAATTAACATAATCATTATCTGGTATATTTTTCTATTAGATAAACTTTACCAAAATGTATTAAATCAAAATCCCAACCATACTGATGAACCAGAAAAACATATCGTATGGTCATTATTACTCAACACCATTTATTACATATTTTCAGGTATGTCAAAATAAAAACCTACAAGTTTATATAACTAGCATTCAACGAAATTCATATCTTGTCATTATACATAGTATTCGTTGTCATGCTCCTATATCTTCATATATAGAGAAATGTATTAAAAAAAGAAGTCCTTTAGTCAAGGATTAAAATATTGCACAAAAAAGTCTAGAGACAATACCACTATCTTCGTTGCTTTTTTTTTTGTTAGATATATATATATAACCTTCGTTAAAATCAATAAACGGCCATTCTACAATAGTGTTTTATCCTGTGTTGTCACTCGTCCTATTTGAACATTGCTGATCGATTCCCTCTTTGGTACAATTTTCCCCAGTACTTTTGATCTTCTTTCCAATCCACACAATGTTATTATCATATACGTATCTTTGGTTCGTTCAATCAACACACGGGTAATCCACTTCTCTATCCTGCAAGTCAATTAAAATGCTCATATCTTATGTGAGCCTTAATTCTGCCTGTAATACATGTCCAAATCTACATCACTGATTTAGTCGTAACCACACACCCACGCCTACAAGTTAACAAGTCTGTACTCTACATGACTATATCCCATTTAATCCACCAAGGCTAATCCACCTGACTTTGTCAATACAGCAGAGATTACCCCGGTAACAGAGACCCACATCTCCTCTTCATCATAACAAAGCTCGCTGACAGCACCAGAATCAACTTATGTGCATGTGATAGAGCCAGGGCTGCCCGGCAAAAGAAAGCCATGTGACAAATCCATGTCGCCGGCGACAATGGTAGACACATGTCACACGTCAGTATGTTCACTCTCACCGGTATCCAATTAGTGCCCTTTTAGCAGTCTCCAGTGTCACCGACACACCAACAGCTGCTCAGGCAAACTGATAAACAACGTGTTGATCTCAGCCCTACAGAAAACTCTCATACTGACTTATAAAAACGCATATAGAAAATACCAAAGGCAAAAATTGATTAAATCCTTTTGGATTTCAGCAGATTTTAAAAAGAGAATCCAAGAGTTATGGTGACTGATCAGGTTTGTTTCTACATTTCAGTATAAGCTGCATTGTTCAGATTATGCATTGTTAAGAGAATACAGTACATTGTTCAGTTTATACATTGTTCAGATTATACCTTAAAAACTTGGGTAAGCTATGCACAAGTGTAATTTATGCACCCAAAAAATCGCCAGCTTGACAACCATTTGTCTCAATCTCATGTCATTTAATATTCTTCTTTTTTTCTCTTTATAGGTTACAATTTTCTCCAGTAAATTTATTTATTAGAAAAATGCAGAATTATCAGCAGGTATAGGAAAAACGTATTTTGTGCCGACTTGACATTCATGATCACACCAGGCCACTTGTCAATCAAAAACCATCCTCCGTCATGCTGGCATGCAAATATTGACGACAAGTTTTATTAAAAGCACAATACCGATCTCATTGAGTTCATAATCTTGTATAAACAATCATTACCTTAGAAGTGTTCTCAATAATTACTTTCATTAAAACACATCATTAACAGCTTGGTACATATTAGCAATATCACACAGGTAACACAGCCCCACGTGTCAACAATGAAAATTGGCCATTTTTTTATACAGGGCTTTTTCTGAGGTCTCTCAGGGGCCGAAATTCGGCCCCATTCCCAATGAGATTTAGGCTTCATTTTTTCCAATTAAAGGACTTTTTTCCCAATCTGATGTTAGATCTAGATCTACTTAAAAAAAAGAAATAATAATAATTTTTTTTTGTGCATTTTAAAACTGAACATCTGCATCAGTTAAAAATAAAAGCTATTTGAAAAGAAATATTGTCATTTCATTGCTTTTTTCTGATTAAATTACATTGAATTATTTGTTGATTCGTCATTAATTTTTCCCAATTTCACTCAGGGGCCTTTTCCCAATTTACACAGAAAAAGCCCTCGATAATAGGCTATCTGTCAACACAAAGGCAACCATGCATGCAGACACGGTGAAAACAGTGCTCTGATTATCGGTAACAGCATACATAGACCATATATATGGCACAAACGTCACATTGCATTCATGATCATTAATAAAATGTGTAAAATACTCCTTGACCCATGTTGAGGCATTTCATCCATTTGGTCTCTGTTATTGCTTTTATGAGATATCGTCCATCATCCTTGTGATCCCGACAGTAGTTTAGAAACAAATTTACGATTGGTATGAAAAATATAGTATGTACAACGGTTTTGATTAGCTGAATGTACTGTATCACGTGACTCTGGCATCCGAAATTGGAACGGATATATCCGTATATTCACACCTCTCTCTTCTTGTGCTTAGTAAACTCTGACTGCGAATATATTAGCGTATACACAGTGAAAAAAGGCTCGGCGGATTGCTATTTGTTCAAATATGGCGTCGTTCATGCTTCAGAAAAATAAGTAATCGCTGTCGGCCATTATTTGGTTCCTACAAGATTTGAAACATGGAACATATTTGAAATCACTTTCCTGTAACTAAACAATAAATAGTTTCTAGCAAACTTTTGATTCGTAATGATGCGCATTCGAACTCTTTGACGGTAACGCAAACATGGCGGCGCCCTGCAGTTGTGACGTCTGATGTCGGCAACCAGACCACTGTGTCAATGCGTGTACATAACGACCGTTATAAATAAAGAAATAAATTCGACATGCTAGAAATATTATTTAATACCAAAATTACATATGATGTTATAAAGAAAAATAGTGTTGTTCACAGTGTATTTTCTAAAACCAATATATTGATGAAATCCAATGGGACCATATTATCATAGCAACCACGGCCATCGTAGTTACTATCTTAGCAAATCGCTTGGAACGTTTTTTTTCTTCGTATAGCACTTGAAAATTAATAATGGTGTAAATATAAGGATTGTACCTCATTTTGACTGCGTATACGGTAGTATGCCCGCAGTTGGCAACGAACATATTCATTATGGAGCGCTAACGCGCACCATAGAATATGTTCGTTGCCAACTGCGGTCATACTACCGTATATGCAGTCAAAATGAGGTACAATCCTTATTTAAAAAGGCATCACATGACATACAAGAGGCCCATGGGCCTTGACGGTCACCTGATGTTTGATATGAAAGAGAAATATGGGAATGTTGAGATGAATATTTATAACAATACATTGTAGCATATCTGGGAGTGGAAAAAATGAATTTTTGAAATTATGTCAATTTGACCCTTTTAGGCCCCACCCCTCAGGCACCTGGGGGTCAGTCAGTGTCAATATGTGCGTACTACTCAAAAGTCATGTCATATTGATAATTTCAACCAAATTTGCATCATTTCTTATGGCAATTAAACAAATAATGCAAAAAAATGTTTTTTTCTGCCAATATACTATAGTAAACTTAACCCCCTCCACAGCGGGAGATGCAAGACCCCAGAGTCATGAAATTCACAATTTTGGTAAAGAACCTTAAAACCAATCCATCTATGAAGAGTATTTGATTCCAGCATATCTGGGAGAAGAGAAGAAGATTTTTGAAATTTTTGTAAATTTTACCCTTTTTGGCCCCGCCCTCCAGCCCCTGGGGGTCAACTAGGGCCAACATGTACATACCATCAAAGTGTCATCCCATGCTGATAATTTTATACAAGTTAGAATGAATTCCAATACAAATCCAACAAATAATAGTCAAAAATGTGATTTCCCTATATAAACTATAGTAAAGTTTACCCCCTCCCCAGGGGCAAACATGAGACCCCAGGGTCATAAAATTCACAATTTTGGTAAAGCACCTTAAGACCCTTCCATCTATGAAGAGTATTTGATTCTGCCATATCTAAGAGTAGAGAAGAAGATTTTTGAAATTTTTGTAAATTTTACCCTTTTTGGCCCTGCCCCTCCAGCCCCTGGGGGTCAACTAGGGCCAACATGTACATGCCATCAAAGTGTCATCCCATGCTGATAATTTGATACAAGTAAGAATGAATTCCAATACAAATCCAACAAATAATAGTCAAAAATGTGATTTCCCTATATAAACTATAGTAAAGTTTACCCCCTCCCCAGGGGCAAACATGAGACCCCAGGGTCATAAAATTCACAATTTTGGTAAAGCACCTTAAGACCCTTCCATCTATGAAGAGTATTTGATTCTGCCATATCTAAGAGTAGAGAAGAAGATTTTTGAAATTTTTGTCAATTTGACCCTTTTTGGCCCTGCCCCTCCAGCCCCTGGGGGTCAACTAGGGCCAACATGTACATACCATCAAAGTGTCATCCCATGCTGATAATTTTATACAAGTTAGAATGAATTCCAATACAAATCCAACAAATAATAGTCAAAAATGTGATTTCCCTATATAAACTATAGTAAAGTTTACCCCCTTCCCAGGGGCAAACATGAGACCCCAGGGTCATGAAATTCACAATTTTGGTAAAGCACCTTAAGACCCTTCCATCTATGAAGAGTATTTGATTCTACCATATCTAAGAGTAGAGAAGAAGATTTTTGAAATTTTTGTCAATTTGACCCTTTTTGGCCCCTTCCACCAGCCCCTGGGGGTCAACCAGGGCCAACATGCACATACCATCAAAGTGTCATCCCATGTTGATAATTTTATACAAGTTAGAATGAATTCCAATACAAATCCAACAAATAATAGTCAAAAATGTGATTTCCCTATATACACTATAGTAAAGTTTACCCCCTCCCCAGGGGCAAACATGAGACCCCAGGGTCATGAAATTCACAATTTTGGTAAAGCACCTTAAGACCCTTCCATCTATGAAGAGTATTTGATTCTGCCATATCTAAGAGTAGAGAAGAAGATTTTTGAAATTTTTGTCAATTTGACCCTTTTTGGCCCCGCCCTCCAGCCCCTGGGGGTCAACTAGGGCCAACATGCACATACCATCAAAGTGTCATCCCATGCTGATAATTTTATACAAGTTAGAATGAATTCCAATACAAATTTAACAAATAATAGTCAAAAATGTGATTTCCCTATATACACTATAGTAAAGTTTACCCCCTCCCCAGGGGCAAACATGAGACCCCAGGGTCATGAAATTCACAATTTTGGTAAAGCACCTTAAGACCCTTCCATCTATGAAGAGTATTTGATTCTACCATATCTGAGAGTAGAGGAGAAGATTTTTGAAGTTTTAGTCAATTTGACCTTTTTTGGCCCCGCCCTCCAGCCCCTGGGGGTCAACTAGGGCCAACATGCACATACCATCAAAGTGTCATCCAATGCTGATAATTTGATACAAGTAAGAATGAATTCCAATACAAATCCAACAAATAATAGTCAAAAATGTGATTTCCCTATATACACTATAGTAAAGTTTACCCCCTCCCCAGGGGCAAACATGAGACCCCAGGGTCATGAAATTCACAATTTTGGTAAAGCACCTTAAGACCCTTCCATCTATGAAGAGTATTTGATTCTACCATATCTGAGAGTAGAGGAGAAGATTTTTGAAGTTTTAGTCAATTTGACCCTTTTTTGGCCCCGCCCTCCAGCCCCTGGGGGTCAACTAGGGCCAACATGCACATACCATCAAAGTGTCATCCAATGCTGATAATTTGATACAAGTAAGAATGAATTCCAATACAAATCCAACAAATAATAGTCAAAAATGTGATTTCCCTATATAAACTATAGTAAAGTTTACCCCCTTCCAAGGGGCAAACATGAGACCCCAGGGTCATGAAATTCACAATTTTGGTAAAGCACCTTAAACCCTTCCATCTATGAAGAGTATTTGATTCTGCCATATCTAAGAGTAGAGAAGAAGATTTTTGAAATTTTTGTCAATTTGACCCTTTTTGGCCCTGCCCCTCCAGCCCCTGGGGGTCAACTAGGGCCAACATGCACATACCATCAAAGTGTCATCCCATGCTGATAATTTTATACAAGTTAGAATGAATTCCAATACAAATTTAACAAATAATAGTCAAAAATGTGATTTCCCTATATACACTATAGTAAAGTTTACCCCCTCCCCAGGGGCAAACATGAGACCCCAGGGTCATGAAATTCACAATTTTGGTAAAGCACCTTAAGACCCTTCCATCTATGAAGAGTATTTGATTCTACCATATCTGAGAGTAGAGGAGAAGATTTTTGAAGTTTTAGTCAATTTGACCTTTTTTGGCCCCGCCCTCCAGCCCCTGGGGGTCAACTAGGGCCAACATGCACATACCATCAAAGTGTCATCCAATGCTGATAATTTGATACAAGTAAGAATGAATTCCAATACAAATCCAACAAATAATAGTCAAAAATGTGATTTCCCTATATAAACTATAGTAAAGTTTACCCCCTTCCCAGGGGCAAACATGAGACCCCAGGGTCATGAAATTCACAATTTTGGTAAAGCACCTTAAGACCCTTCCATCTATGAAGAGTATTTGATTCTGCCATATCTGAGAGTAGAGAAGAAGATTTTTGAAATTTTTGTCAATTTGACCCTTTTTGGCCCCTCCCACCAGCCCCTGGGGGTCAACTAGGGCCAACATGCACATACCATCAAAGTGTCATCCCATGCTGATAATTTTATACAAGTTAGAATGAATTCCAATACAAATCCAACAAATAATAATCAAAAATGTGATTTCCCTATATAAACTATAGTAAAGTTTACCCCCTCCCCAGGGGCAAACATGAGACCCCAGGGTCATGAAATTCACAATTTTGGTAAAGCACCTTAAGACCCTTCCATCTATGAAGAGTATTTGATTCTACCATATCTGAGAGTAGAGGAGAAGATTTTTGAAATTTTAGTCAATTTGACCCTTTTTGGCCCCGCCCCGCATGCCCCTGGAGGGTGGGGACCATATAATTCACAATTTTGGTTCACCCTCAGCCATGGAAGCTTCCTGTAAAATTTCATTGAAATTGGTTCAGCGGTTTTGGAGAAGAAGTCGAAAATGTAAAAAGTTTACGGACGCACGACGCACGACGGATGACGGACGACGGACGGACAAAAGGCGATTAGAATAGGTCACTTGAGACTTCGTCTCAGGTGACCTAAAAATTCATGCGAAAATGACGGAATTTACCATGAAGGTTACTGAAAACCAAAGTGTGACAATTCAAAGTGATGAGGAGAATAAATTTTACCGTGATCATAATATTTATCAGCAATATCAATACTTGATTTTTCAACTATTGTTTTAGATAACCACAAGAGTGAAATAGCATGCCTGTATTTGATTTTATACATGCATTATATTTTTTTTTTTATCTTACTTGTCAAATAAACAAATTTGTATGTCGAGCAGTCGACTCAACTCAGGCCTGATCCAAATTACACTGCGACATCAATCATAAATAACTGAACATCAATTCCTGTGTAGTTCATATATATCAACACAAATACAGTATCTATTTTCTATATTTCTTTTATAATTGATTATTGAATTGAATCTGCTTGCATCGTCTGGATTTTGTGTACCATCCTGACTTTCCAATATGACGTCCTTCACTTCAGATTTCTCGATCTTCCACTGAAAAACAAGAGGCCCAGAGGGCCTGTATCGCTCACCTGGATAAATTGGTATCAAGGTAATCATAGTAAAATATTTCTAAAAACGATGCTATGGGCAGGGTCAGACCCACAGAATTATCCTTGGAATATATCTGTATAAATTAAAGATAGGTTATTGGGTGTGTATCTCAACTCACTGTTTTCAAGCTCAACTGAGAACCAAGGTCCCTAGGGCTGGGCTAGACCCTTACATCAATGATAATATCATGATTGTGTTTGTTTCTGTATAATTTTGGGGTGGGATATCTGTAAGGGAATGGCAGACCCTTAGGTCAAATCTAAAATCATATTTGTGATGTTCTCTTCATGCTAAGCAATTGTATATGTAGTTTTGAGGATTTCAACCGTTTAAAAGTAATATCAATATTGCCAAATGATCCCCTTTTGGCCCTGCCCCCTCAGGCCCCTGGGGGGGTCAGCCCCATCATTTGTATAAATTTGAATCCCAGCCACCTAGGGATGCTACCACTGAAATATAAACGCCATACATTGCTTAGTTCCAGAGAAGAAGTCATTTATATCAATATTGCCAAATGGACCCCTTTTTGCCCCGCCCCTCAGGTCCCTGGGGGGTCAGACCCATCATTTGTATAAATTTGAATCCCAGCCACACAGGGTTGCTTCCTACCAAATTTAGTTAAATTATGATCAGTGGTTATGAAGAAGAAGTCAATTGTTGAAGGACGGACGCCGGACGCCGCGGTATGGCATAAGCTCACCTTGGTCCTTTGGACCAGGTGAGCTAACAAGAGGCCCTGGATACATTTGTATCTAGGTAATCATGGTAAAATATTTTACAAAAAGATCCCATGGACAGGGACAGACCTGAAGACAAATCCTTGAGGCATATCTGTATAGATTAAAGTTTGGTTAATGGGTGTGTTTCTCAACTGTTTTCAAGCTCAACTGAGAAACTGGGGGACCTAAGGGCTGTGACCAGACCCTGACGTCAATGCTAATATCATGACAGCATTTGTCTTTTTATAATGCCCAGCAATTGTATAGTATTTGGTGAGGAAGTCTACAAGTTAAGGAAATGGTAGATCCTGGGATCAAATATATATCAGGATTGTGATCGTCTTTTAATGCCCTGCAATTGTATATATAGCTTTGGGGTGGGGATCTCAACCGTTTAAAAGTTATGATTCAGAAAATTGATTCTGCAACGGCAGGACTCAACCCAGGACTGATCATAATATCATGATTGTGTTAGTCTCTTTATGCCAAGCAATGGTATGCTTAGCCATATGCATTGTATACATAGTTTTGGGGTTATGACCCAATAGTTAAGTCTGCAAGGGAGTGGCAGACCCTGGTGTCAAATCTAAAATCATATTTGTGATCGGCTCTTTATGCTCAGTAAGTATATATATAGTTTTGGGTTGGGGATCACAACTGTTTAAAAGTTATGACTCAATAGTTAAGCCTGCAAGGACGTGGCAGACCCTGAGGTCCAATCTGAAATCATGATTGTGATAATCTTTTTATGCTCAGCAATTGCATATATAGTTTTTGGGGGGGATCTCAACCGTTTTAAAGTTGAATTATATCAATATTGCCAAACGGACACCTTTTGGCCCCACCATTTGTACAATTTTGAATCCCTGCTCCATAGTGATGCTACTATAGGCAATTATGAGCAATATTCACTGCTCGGTTTCAGAGAAGAAATCATTTATATCAATATAGTCAATGTGACCCCTTTTGGCCCCACCCCTCAGGCCCCTGGGGGGTCAGCCCAATCATTTGTACAATTCTGAATCCTTTCAAATAAGGCTGATTTCCAATCAGTGGTTATGGAGAAGAAGTCGCTTAACCAATACCCTAAAATCTCGATAATAAGCTGCAGCTTATTTTCTTTTTTGGTAAGGAATCCCAGACTTATTTTCAAAGGCAGGATTATTTTCAAGGCCGACTTATTTTCCAAGTCATTTATCCTGTAAGGCAAGTAAGGCTTATTTATGAGACCATCTTACTTTCGAGACCTAGCTTTCATCGGACAATTTAAATAAATTGTCAGGATTTACTTTATTTTGCACTTAAAGCTTGAATACATTTTGTCCCCAAAGCGTATTATTTGCCGCATTGTTTCAATTTTTACGATCACGTGACAATCACATGCCTAACTATGTAGTAGTGCAGTGATGTCGTCTAGCATATGTCATAGGAACTCTAACAAATTAATGCACAAAATATTGCTTTTTAACAAAGATCAAACATCCCCTTTCAATGAAAAAGTTGTATATATTATAAATATTGAAATAAACATTCGTGTACAATTGTTTACAACCATAATGTGAACACTGGAAAGATTTCCGGCAACATGTTGACCGTACAGATTGTGTTCCGATTTTGAGCTCCGATTTTTTAACGGCGATAGCTTAGGCCTACAGTGTGGGAGTCAACTGCTAATGCAGTAGAGAAACTAATTCTTAAATGATTACCGTAAAAATTCGTGTAATCTGTGCACTTTTTTAAGGGAAATTCAAATCAAACAGTTGGGGGTGCGTAAATTACAATGATATAGATGTGTGTCAAGTTTTTTTTCAGTGAAAGATCGAGAAATCTGAAGGACGCCGCCATATTGGAAAGTCGGGATTGTTTCCCCTTGTACACAAAATCCAGACGACGCAAGCAGATTAAATAAATTAATATTAAAATGATTCAAAATATATATTGTATTTGTGTTGTTATTTATAAATTACACAGGAATTGACGATAAGGTTTTTATGATTGACGTCCCGATGTAATTTGGACCAGGCCCGAGTTGAGACGGCCACTTGACATACAACGTTTATTTGCGAGTAATTAAAGCCCAATTAGGTAAATAATTCTGCATTTTCTAATAAATAATAACACAAACTCATCCATGTTTTTTTTATTTACTGGAGAAAATCGTCACCTATAAAGAGAAAAAGAATATTGAATGACATGAGAACGAGACAAATTAATGGTCGCCAACCTGGCGATTTTTTCGAATTTTTTGGATCCGTAAATTATATTGATACAGACCTTTTTCCAGCAGTTTTGGGGTGCTTTTTAGGGTGCGCAAATTACACTGGTGCGTAAATTACACGAGTTTTTACGGTAAAATAGTGCCTTCCTCCTGATTAATAATTTCATTTAAAAGGGGATTTTTTTTCTGAAGAAATGTTAATATCAGGTAACCGCTAGTTCATGTCGCAATGTCTGCAGGTCTATTTTTCCATTTGATAATTCGAATCATTATTCAAATACTAACTGTCCTACAGTTTAAGATAAATCGCAGGTACTTTGTGTAAACTAAAATATATAAACACCAAGCTTGGGGTGTAGCGAAGTGTAAAAGCAATACCTGAATTCGAAGTAGCCATATATGCAGGTGATCACCGCGAGCGATGTAATTATACATGATTAGCCAAATCTATTGTCCAGGTATCAAAAAAATCGACACCGGTAACTCACCTGAGCTGTTATCAAATAGAATCCGGTGACAACAAAAGCCAATACAGTATGCAGAGTCTTGAACAATATCATTACAGACAATAGTTTTTTTTATGAAAATTATGGACGTAGAATCTAGATCGTAGATTATTCAGTAATATCAGGGATGTATGTGTGTCTCACATATACGTCCCTGGTTATATACATATATGTATGCTAAGCAAATGGGGTTTTAAGGATAAAAAAAACACAGGGTTATGATAATTAATGACAAGATAACAAATATTCGGCTTATTTTTAAGATATATTTCACTGCAAGAAATCCAAGGCTTACTTACAAGTACAGCCTATTTTCAAAGCCGGCATATTTTCGAGATTTTAGGGTAACACTAAATAGCCATTTTTGGCCCCGCCCCTCAGCCCCCTAGGGGGTCAGTCCCACCATTAGTACAATTTTGAATCCTGCATGGGCAACTAAGGATGCTTCCTGCCAAATAAGGTTAATTTCCAATCAGTGGTTATGGGGAAGAAGTTGCTAATATCAATATAGAGCTAAATCATTCTTTTCACCCTCGCTCCTCAGTCCCCTTGGGGGTCAGTCCCATCAAGAGTATAATTTTGAATCCAGAGCACCTAGGGATACTTCCTGCCAAATAAAGTTGATTTCCAATCAGTGGTTATGGAGAAGAGGTCGCTTAAACCAATATAGCTAAATCACCCTTTTTGGCCCCGCCCCTCATGATCAGCCCCCTAGGGGGTCAGTCCAACCGTTAGTACAATTTTTAATCCTAAGCACCTAAGGATGCTTCCTGCCAAATTAGGTTGATTTCCTATTAGTGGTTATGGAGAAAAAGTTGTTTAAAAAATTGTTGATGGACAATGGACGGACGACGGACACCACAGTATGGTATAAGCTCACCTCGGTCCTTCGGACCAGGTGAGCTAAAAATGAAACAAATAATCATAATCATAATCAACCTGAACGTAAATATAAGAATTGAGTCCTGTTTGTTGAGGTTAATGGTCTATTAACCTCAATGAGTCTAGAGTCAAATTTCATTTGAACTGCTTCACAGTTCCTTAAATTTGTCTCAAGACCCCATAAACCTCAACAGAAGAACAGGATTCAATCCTTAAATGCCAGTTTGAGTGTGTCTTTCACAATATGGATGCAAGTGGTTTTTGGGACAATGATCTGGGGAATTTTGCATTGGCACCATCACAAAGTCACCCAGATATCATGGATATAAGTACCAAAACTCTGTACTTTGAAAGCATACCAAAGAACAGATTTTTGCTGTTCCTGTGTCAGACAAGGATAAAGAGCTTGTTTAGGTTTTCAAGTAGATCCAAAATCCAAGATGGCCACCATGATGTTATATATCATAGATAAATATTTTCCAAAAAGATCCATTCAGTACTTTGGTCAAAATCCATTTTATCTTTAGGACAAGTAGTAATTTAAATGGCTTTTGGGCCCCGCCCCTCTGGCCCCTTAGGGGTCAATATCACCTTTTATGCAAATTCTGTTCTCCCTCATGACCTAAGGATGTTTCTGACCAATTTGATCAAAATCCAATCAAAACTTTATGACAAGTAGCAATTTAAAGGAATTACTTCCTTTTCCCCTATGGGGCCCCACCTCTCTGGCCCCTTTGTGGTCAGTCATGATCACCATTTATGCAAAATGTTCCCTTTCCCTCATGATGTTTCTGACAAAATTTGGAAAAAAATTTATTTATAACCTTATGACAAGTAGTGATTTAAAGGAATTACCTCTATTTCTCCTAATGGGCCCCATCCATCTGGCCCCTATTTCTCCTAATGTGCCCCATCCATCTGGCCCCTTGAGGGTCAGTCATCATTTATCCAAAATCTGTTTCCCTTCCACCAAGGATGATTCTGACCATATTTGGTCAAAATCCATTGATAACTTTAAGACAACTAACAATTTAAAGGAATTACCTCCATTTTCTCTATTGGCCCCTTTGGGGGTCAGTCTCAGTCATCATTTATGAAAATCTGTTCCCCTTCCTCCAAGGATGTTTCTGACCATATTTGATCAAAATCCATTTACAACTTTATGATAAGTAGTGATTGAAAGGAATTACCTTTTTTTCCCCTATTTGGGGGTCAGAGTTACCATTTACCGTATTTGACCGGGAATAAGCCCCCATCCCCTGAGAAAAATAATTGATCAAAAGTAGGGAGGGGTCTTATTCCCAAATTCACTCCTGTTCACAAAAGTCCGCCATCTTGGATATTCTACTGTTTTGATCTAGGAACTCAGTCCACACTATACCAGTAATGTAATTCTAGTTGTTTGTTTTGCTAAAATAACAATTTACATTCAGAATGTTTAAAAACAGTCACTACAAATTGATGCCATTGATGGTGCTGTTAACAGATTTTCTATTAGCAAAATTGGTCTAGATAATTCAATTTATCAAGCATCATCTTGAATGAATTTTCATTTATAAGTTAATAAGTATTCATTTAGATACAATAATAACATTCAGATGTGTAAAAGAAATTAATAGCATGAAAATAAGACTGCTTGTCGTTTGGATACCGCCATTACGAGATTTGAGATACAAATGTAGGCCAACTACAAGGCAGTGGATAGCTTAAGAAATTTGAGTAAACAATGTAAAATTAACACAAAACCAATGCATGAATCATACAAAAACAACAAACCAACTTATCTGCATTGAGTCTGGAAGCATTAAGAGCAAGAAACATGTATTTATGGATAAAAGTTTTCCAAAAAACGCTAAGGCCATCTGAAGGCAGCCATCTTGTTTTCTCAGAGAGCCGGTTGATACAAATTTCAGAATGACAATTTTAACGAACTGATATTGACAGAAAGGTCAGATTTGAAACAAACTACTTGGCAACAAACTACTTCAAAATGAATTTACTTTCGCTTTATCACTATAAGATATATTTTCTTTATTTTCTTTTTCAATACAGACTTACATTTTTATCAAGTATAAGAATAATATTTCGTTTTTTGTTCAAAGTTTGCAAAATGCACAACCAGTTTAAACATGAAAGTATGGTGTTCTTAACACCAGCTAAACAATGTTTTATTTCAAGTTTAGCCTTTTAGATATTTTTTTTTTGCACACATATAAATTTTATGTTCATACACAAAATTAAAAAGAAATTAACATGCTTTTTATTGAGAGAAAGACAAAATTTAGGGTGGGGGCTTATTCCCAGGCTCCCACCCTGTTCCAAGAACCTTTGCCAAAGTGGGGAGGGGGCTTATTCGTGAGAGGGGGCTTATTCCCGGTAAAATACGGTATGCAAAATCTGTTTCCCTTCACCTAAGGATGTTTCTGACCAAATTTGGACAAAATCCATTTAAAACTTCATGACTAGTAGCAATTAGGAATTACCTATTTCCTGTATTAGGCCCAGCCAATTCTGGCCCCTTGGGAGTCAGTCACCATTTATGCAAAATCTGTTCCCCTTCCCCAAAGGATGTTTCTGACCAAATTTGTTCAAAATCCATTCAAAACTTTATGACAAGTAGCAATTTAAAATGATCACCTCTATTACCCCTATTGGGTCCATCCCTCTGGCTCCTTGGGGGTTAGAGTCACTATTTATGCAACATCTATTCCCCTTTCCCCAATGATGTTTCTGACAAAATTTGGTCAAAATGCAATAAGGACTTTTTGACTAGTAGCGATTTGAAGCAAATGTTGACAGACGACGGACGACAGACACCGCACCATGGCATAAGTAACAAGAGGGCCAGAGGGCCCGTATCACTCACCTGGATACATTGTTATATAATTATCTAGCTAATCATGGTTAAATATTTTCCAAAAACATCCAATCAGTACTTCCCTTTAGGGCACTGCCCCTCTGGCCCCTTATATTAGCGGTCAGCATCACCTTCAAAGCAATTTTTTTTCCCTTTCACCCAAGGATGTTTCTAACCAAACTTGGTTAAAATCCAAACAAAATCTAAGTTTTCTTCTCCATTCTTGTCTTTGGTGAGGTTTTATGGAATCTGTTCCTGTGGACCTCCACTTTTAACATCAAATTCATCGCCATAGCTGTTATTCACTCGTATCTGACTACGTACACTGGTGTATATAGATAACTTGAACCAGACACTCAGTAACACCCAACTTCCGTAGAGCCCACCAGATGACCTTTCTTGGGACACAGTCAAAAATGTTTTCCAACTTTTTTTGACTTGGCATATGCATGAAAATTGCATCTGTGGTGCTCCTACCAGGCATGAAGCCAAATTGCATGTCATCAATCCGAACTCTGAAATTAAAATGCTGATGGACAATTACATAATATACTTATCATTTATGTGAAGTTTCATCAAAATCTAATCCGGACAAGTTTTTCCCATAAAGGGCCATAACTCCAGTAAAAGGGGTCGAAATCTGAAATTAAAATGCCAATGCATAACTTGATATAACATACTAATCATCCATGTGAAGCTTAAATGAAATGATGACGGCCTGTTAGCGAAGACAGATTTTCTGGAAAAGTTATTTTGCATCAAGGGATATATCTCTCTTTAAAAGAATTAAAATATGAATAATAATATCATTTGAAATATGAACAGGATATATAAGTGTGATACGAATGCTCCCCCCCCAACTTTGTTGCGGGGGGGGGGGGTATAATGACATTGTATATATAATAAAAAATTTAGAATTTTAATTGTGGTATTTTGGGAAACATATCCTGTATCAAAATCGGAAGGCAAAACTAGAACTTGCAACCTAATCTGTTTAAAAGGATCTAATCACATTTATACCATACAAAAATCACCGACCTGTTGATGCAGCCCTGCAACCTCCTATAAAGTGTAGTCATTACAGGGGCTTTTCCTGGGTTCTCTCAGGGGCCGATATACGGCCCCATTCCCAATAAGATTTGGGCTTCAATTTTCCCAATTTCAGAGCTTTTTCCCAACCAATTAACTAGGCTAATTTTCACGAATTTACTTGAAAATGTAGAAAGAAAAACGTGTGAACTACTGCAAACATATTGAGACAAAAACGATGTTTTTCTTGCAATTTGATATCATGTTAAAATACATTAGAACTATTTTTGCAATATTGGTGATATTTTAAGTACCTTCTGAGGCCCTCTGACACAATAATATTAGCATACAAAATACTGAAAATGTGTGGATACGTGTAGTTCTGATTGCAGTGAGCAGTGCAGAGTTGGGCGCCATTTTTAATTTGTTTGCAATGAGTTCAAAATGAGAAGATAACTCAGATGAGAAAGGGAGAGTAATGAATGAAATGTACTATGTATAATGTCAGTTTTACATTTTATACTCTTATAATTATGTCATCAAACAAAAATTACAAAAGAGTCTAGGTGTTTAATTCATATTACTTTAAAACTATCCTGAGAATTGCAAATTTGAAAACTTTAAATTTTACAATTTGAATATGAATTATGGGGATGTTTTTCTTTCAATTATCAAAATGCTATATAAAAAGTATGTTGAATATAGATGGAATTAACACATTGGTACATTAATAGATTATTTTTATTTAAGGAAATATTTTGTTGATATGCCGATGATTTTGTCCCCATTTCACCCAGGGGCCTTTTCCCAATACACCTAGAAAAAGCCCTGCCTTATTGTCTTATGCAAGCTAATCAATTACCCTGTAAGTGCTTACAGTGGACTTATGACCAGACCTCCCCCAATGCCAAGGGGGGGGTTCAAAAGTGTGGGGTGGGCTTATTACCAGACATCCCCTAATGCATGGGGGGGGGGGTCAAAAGTTTGGGGTGGGCTTATTACTGATCATGGGGTTATTGCTAGAGAAATACTGTACATTTCTGTATTCATCTGCGTTTTTTTTAAGATGAACTTTGAATTCCTGATCATTTGAATTTGATTCATGCATTTTTTTCAAGTATCACCAATTTGTGTTACTTTGAATTGAATTATAACCAGACTTGGGACAAAATGATCTTAACTTTATACGTTTAAAGTCAATAACAATCTCTACACTCTGTCTTCAAATGTCACACTTAGTTCTGTGGTAAAAGATTGCTGGGCCATTGTCTAGCAACCACAAGGCATTTATCGGTTTCAGCCTTTTCTTTCATACATCAATCCTGTTTCCAATTTTATTAGACTCAATACTTAATCACGCTATTCATTTTCTGTATTATTTATAAAAAATACGCTTTACTACTTCAAAGAAGTCTTCTCAATATGTTTTAATTCAATATTCTTTTGAAATAAAAGTAGATGAGCTATCTTTACCACCATGTGCCGTTGAATACCTACAGAGTCAGAGGATATATATATTTTAGAGGCTGATTAATTTCCACTAATGAATCGAGTGAATAGCACTGTCAATAACATGTGATGGTATTGTCTTTTCAAGATTGCCGACAAGTACATACAAAAAAGTAAGGTCCTCACTTCAAGCTACCAGGTCATTAATTATTTGTAAGGACCATGATAAGTGCCATGCTTAACTTAGAAAGATGTCAACTTAAAATTACATTATTGGTTATTTGTCATTCAGTTTCAAAATACATTTAAATCTTTCTTGAAGTTGGACGAATTGTTGAATCGTAATCAAAGCAGAATCTGTAGTGATAATTTGCTGATTTCAAATTATCTTAAGGGTCTATTGTGTCTCAACCTAGTCAGAAATACCCCCAGTGAGATCCGATAATATTCCGTATTTAGATGGCAGTCCACTGACAGAGGTGGGCACTGGCGACAACAAGCTTGAAGTAGTGACAGACTTTTGTTGCCTTGGAGACATGCTGTAATCAGGTGGAGGCTGTGAACTCGCTGCAGCTACATGTTGCAAGTCTGCCTGGAAACAGTTTAGAGAGCTCGAGCTGCTTCCAATCCTAACAAACAAACACCTGCCAACAGCTACGAGAGGTCGTGTATACTCCTTATGTGTCAGAAGTGTGCTAATGTATGGCTCCAAAACTTGGGCTGTCTCTGCTAGCACACTAAGAAATTGCACCGTAACAACAAAGCAATGGTCAGATGGATCTGCTTGGTGAAGCCTGAACAAAGCATCCCTTTTGAATTCCTCCTCGCTCAAGTCAACTTGAAAAGCCTTGTGGACATCATGCAGAAGAGCAGACTGCGTTGGTTGGGACACAGTGAACACAGCAATGGCTGGATTGCTGAAGTGCGACAGTTGAATGTACCGTCAGAGAAGTCCTCCTCTGGTTGACCAAAATTGTCTTGGGAGGACGTTGTCAAACGTGATAGGAAAGCCATGGATATAGATTCCGTCAAGCCTCACCAAAGACAATTAATGGAGAAGAAAACTTAGATCGAGACTAGACAATCAGGCCCCACCCTCATCAGAGGATTAATTGTTGGCCTGATTCAACAAATAAACAGGATAGAAGAAGTTTACGTCCACAATCCTGTAATTTTCGAAAATCAAGAGACAGAATAATTGTTTATGTTAAGGATTGGTCCAATATTATAAAATGAATTTTTTGAAAAAAAATTATGGATTGGTTCCAAAGAAATAAAATCATTCTGCTATATAATGGTCCCAAAACAATTTTATACCTGATACACTTCAACTATGATTGCATAAGATATTATAACCGTATACTGAATCCCTGACTTTGTTGAGTGTATCATAAAGTCGGTCAGTATTGTTGACTTTACTGTTAGGATATTAAGTGCAACACTGACATCATTTTCCAACTGTTCAATTTTGATTAGCAAATTTAAGCCAAAAAACATGAAAATGTGAAAATTTGTAATATTTCCACAGCAATATCCTGTATCAATCCAATCAGAGGTCTTTTAACTGCCTCTTTCAAGTCAAAATTGGAAGCAATGTACGTCTGCAATCAAATCATCTGTTTTTCAACCTTATTGAAATTAAATCAGAGCAACAATCTGAAGGATATTTTGCTTCAACATGAAATATCAGTATCAAAATAATCCAAAAATAAAAACATTTTTTTCTGTGTATCACTAAGAACAGGCCCAGAAGGGCCTGGGGCCTGTATCGATCACCTGGATATATTGATATCTTAGGTAATCATTCATGTCAAAACATTTTCCAGAAAGATCCATTTAGTACTCCACCTAAGGATGTTTCTGACCAAACTTGGACAAAATCCATTGATAACTTTATGACGAGGCCCAGAGAGCCTGTATCGCTTACCTGATACATTGGTACATGTATCTCATCTGTTTTTGAGTTGAACAGATTCGAGAAACCATGGATGTGCCAGACCCCAACATCAATGCTAATACATTTATCATGATTATGTCCAGCAATGGTATATACATGTAGTTTTGGGGAGCGGATCTCAACCGTTTAAAAGTTATGACTCAACATAGTTAAGCCTGCAAGGGCGTAGCAGACCCTGAGGTCAAATCTAAATTCATATTTGTGATCGGCTGTTTATGCTCAGCAATTGTATATATATATATAGTTTTGGGATGGGGACCTCAACTATTTACAAGTTATGACTCAATCGTTAAGCCTGCAAGGGCGTGGCAAACCCTGGGGTCAAATCTAAAATCATGATTGTGATTGTCTCTTTATACCCAGATATTATATATATAGTGGGATGGTGATCTCAATTATATACAAGGGGACAATCGGCCTTAACGGTCATCTGACAATCAATATAATTTTTTGTTGGTAATTCTTTAAAGATATTACCATATTTGACCCGTTACCTAAGAGAGTCAATGAACAAGCTTGTTATTCCTTCATTGAAGCATAGTGATATTACCCACAGAATAGCCTTATCATGGGACTTTTACAGACCTGTCATGAAATTATTGTTATTGTAACTGTTGAATGCGAGACACATTTTTGTTTGCTTTCAGGTCACATAAGGTAGCCAAAATCTGTACGTGATCTTTTTAGAATATGCGTGAATCACACACGTTTCTATGTGAATGGGAACACTGCCTAATTATAGTAACAATACAGACTTAGATCAGTAACACCACAGTCAAATCTTTACACCTCAAACAAAACAAAGTTTACTTACATGTATAATAGAGACCATAAAATATATTACAGTATTATATTATTTAGTAAGATGAATTATAAAGCTATGACATTAGCTAACAGTTCTCAAAATGGAATATGTCATTGTGAGAAAAGGGCTTTGAATTGGTAACACCAAGGACAAGAATATTGGTGATACCATTACAGAAACACCACAGACAATGGAACAGAAAAATCATAAATAACATCTAAGATAATGGGAAGATTCATATTATAAGATTCATAAAGCAGAGAAATTATTGTATAACGTTATTTGTACAACATAACTGTATAAGTAAGCACTATGACTAGTGTGACAGTTAACAATATCAAAGCATGTATTCTGTCTGCGAGCAATAGCAAAGACATTACCATGGCCAGTACCACAGACAATTCAGTGACAACAGATCTAGAAGATGCATAATATGAATTTCCATCACAAACAACCAATTTATATTTTAGTTAATGAATTAAATTGTTTGTTTAGGACACACTTCTATATAATTGATATGCATACTGATGAAATATAATTCAATTACAATATGCACTAGATGATGACAATGGGAACACCACAGACATTGAATGCTAGTTTTATCCAGCACAGCATTTCAGGTGATCAAGAATGGCCCTCCCTGCAACTTGGAAACATAGATGATAGGTGTCAATAGTGAAATTGACTGAATTATATGTATTATGATATTTAAAATGGTAAATGGACAAAATGTCTGTGGTGTTACAGTTGTCTTTGGTGTTTATCAAATGTCCATGGCGTAACCATCACAACAAGACCATCGCAAGCGGAGGCATGATGCTCCAGCCGTATTCTATCGAAAGTATAATTGTATGGAAACACAAAAAACTTTAAAAGTTCTGACACTTTCTGCATAGGTCTAATGCCCGAAATTGCATCAGATACAAAGTTATAAAGGGCCATAACTATTGTAAATATTGTCTAATTAAACTGTCATTCAGGAAAACACATCTTCATGTCATTATGATTAAGCCTACCAAGTTTAAAAATTATCGGCTGAAAACTTTAGGAGAAGATCTCCGGACAAAACATTAGTTTACGACAGAAATGCATTTTCTACAAAATGCCTATATTTTGCAGTTGCAAATATGCAATGCTATTACAAGAAAAGTTGAAATAACTCAACAAAACCTGTAATATATGTTAAATAGTATAGCTTTTCGAAGTACCATACCAAATTTTAGAGGAATTGAAGAAAACACAAAAAAGTTCTGACACTTTCTACATAATGCCCGAAATTGCATTAAATATGAAGAAGGGCCATAACTCTTGTTAATATTGTCGAATCAAACTGTCATTCAGGAAAACACAATTTCATGTCATGATGATTAAGCCTAGCAAGTTTGAAAGATATCGGTTGAAAATTGTAGAAGATCTCCGGACAAAACAACAGTTTACGACAGAAATGCATTATCTACATAGCGCCTTTATCTAAATATCCAATGGCAATGCTGTAACGCGAAAAGTTGAATTAACTCAACAAAACCTGTAATATATGTTAAATATTATAGCTTTTCGAAGTACCATACCAAATTTGACAAAAATTGAAGAAAACACAAGAAAGTATCTCATGTGAGATAAAAACGAGATTTGAACGTGATTGAAACCTCACAAGAGCAGATCCCAGGGCTTCAGATTGACGTTGCGCCCGCGCCAATCCAGCATAAATTGTGAATACGGCGCACAACTTTGTTTCCTCATGGGTCCGCCGGCGCAAGGCAAATATATGCTAAAACGAAAGTAATTTGTGGTCCGCATGTTTATTTCTATTCCGTAAGATTACACAGCCCAAAGCATGTGTTGCAAGAAAATGTCACAATTATATAACTTGTCAAATTTATCGTCAAAAGAGAAGAATAGGCAAGTAAATATTTTGAAGTTAAGAAAGACAGTGTGAATACTAATGTCAGTTATGTAGAAACAGAAACTGGTTTGCTTTTGGCTCGTGGCCAATCGACCCCGTTAGGACAATAACAATATATGGGTCAGCGCGTTTGGTGTTAATTGTGAAGAATTAAATGGTAAATTACATTGAGTTTTGAATGATAACAGTCTGTGGACATATCAAAAGCAATATATAACTGATATTACATTATCAGAATTGTGTTGGAGTGTCCGTGTCACAATTATTTTGATTGAAAGTTATAGCCATTTTGCCGATACCGGCCGTGTTTTGGGGCCTTGAAATGCAGTACCTGTCGGCCAGTATAGATAATACAGTAGACTCTGTTAATAGCACTTCTCATTTGTCCGAGGAAAACATGATATTAACCGGAACATGATATTAAAAGAAAACGTATTTTCTGACATTTTTCAGCCCTCAAAACCGGAAGTGGACTTTGTTAAATGTCGTAGTGCTGTGACTCAACAGAGAAGATTGTTAAATAAAGATATTTTATCACTAACAATGTTTTTTTCACTTCAGTGACAGTATATTCTTTGGTTTTATTCTGGAATGCACTTATTTTCATATATATTGTTCGTACGTAATATTATCAGTAGGCTAGCTAGCTTCACACGAAACGTACTACGATTGTTTACTGCAGTGATGTAACAGGTTAGGCATAGAATCTACAAGTGGCTGGTATTCTGCATCAAATTCGTGTTTTAAAATCATGAGACTCCGTAAATATTTACCGTTATCTTGATATGTATACTGGTTTTTCACTTGTGAAATTTGTTGTTTGTTTAATTTCTTTCGATATTCGCTGCAAGTGCGACATCGTTTTCACAGAGTTTGTCAGTTGTATACCGCTACCGCGAAATGAACTTTTACCTTTGAAACGTGACGTTTCATTGGATGACCTCTATGCAAATAAAACAACCACGCGATAATATTTAGCCTTAGTCTCGGCACTTATTCACCAGCCGGCCTAGAATCACGGCATGTCGGCATCGTACTTTGGCTATTTAAAAATCAAAACAAAGACGATATCTTCGCATTTTACGTGAACATTAGCTTAAATTAACTAATTGGACATTTATTGTTTAAAAGACACTTTTTATTTTAATTTCAATCAATATTTCGTCATGTTTACGGATGACCATCCACTTGTAAGCCTTCTTCACGACAACGTGAATTCAATCTTAAGACGAGCTGAAATGAAAAATGGAACTCGTGTTAGGAGCACATTAAATCACACATGGCGTTTGATAAGATTACATAAGTATGGGTTCCCTCACCCAATGGTGTAATCTTTGCTCCGGTATGCCAAGTCAATCTATTGTTCGACTAGTACTGCAGTGATCAGGTAGGTGTGAAAGAGACGCAGCTGACCACGGCGTTGTTTACATAGCGAGTTCAGGTGTGAAACTCGGGTCCCCGGGGCATTTATATGAAATTATTTCTAACATTTACCTGTAATTTTTGTATGACAGTGGCCAAAAAAAAGTGATATTAACCGAAATCCACTTGGAAACAAGTGATATTAAAAGAATGGCATTACATAGATTATATAGCAGGAAAAACGGTGCATGAAGAAAACGTGATAATAACCGAAAAGTGATATTAACCGACGTGACATTAAGTGGAGTCTACTGTACTATGATTTTAAGCCAGTTGATTTATTGGAAAACCTCATGAATTTAAGTAAAGTTTATTTCACTAGTCTGTCGGCCAATATCAATAAGAAAATTCTATATTTCCCTTCAATTTCAGAGAGAAACCAAATTTCACTTAAGTTAGGTGTCCTTGCAATCATCAGTCCCACTCACACAGCTGACTGAAAGATCCAGTAGTGTTCAGAATTATATAGTCACAGCTAAATATAAACAGACAAGCATTCCATCAGACACCTATTAGAAATTTAAATTTATGTGTATGTTTGAGTGGGTCAAAGCTGGTGAAGTTTGACTTTGCAAGGTCTGTGCATGCATTTGTGGGAGTTCAAAAAAGGACTATCTTACCTAGTTGAGAGTGAAGGAAAATATTTTTTTTATGAAACTGAATTAAGGTTAAAGAACATATCTTCATCTTTATCATGCATATTGTATTAAAAACGCTGGCCCATGGCTTTTGAAAATGGCCCCCGCTTTCCTGGCTAAATGGGCCCAATGACCCATGTCAATACAAAATCAGCTGAAGCTCTGAGATCCTTAATAATTAATATACAGTGATTAATATAATCAGACGAATTATACAACAGTATTTGCCCCTATTGTTCATCACTTTTCACACCTGTTGAATTGGCAGTTAACATCCCAACACTGGCCACAGGTAAATCTACTGATCATAGTGTAAATCGTAGGCTATGAAGGGAAAAATAAAAGGCTAATCAAATTATAGGGATTCTTAAATTGAAAGGGGGAAAAGTGGTTATCAGTCTTTGATAAATAGACGTCAGCTGTTTATGAGCAATGGTCATTTGTATGTGCAACGGTAAAATGGTGATACGCAACGGGTCAAAATGCATGCGTAATGGTACTGTTATGCTGAAACGGCCTGGGGAGAACACTGAATTTCTGTGTACATATTAAAGAAACAAAAAATGGTTTTCATTGTTTTTATTATCTTTCGCATTATTCTGCAAATGTGCACACGTTTTGGCCAACAGTTACGATTAGGTGATACTTTCTGTCTCCAATTTATGCGTACTTAATAACAGGAAATAAGTCCATGTAATCAAAGTCAATGCAGTAGTGCAAATGTTTTTATTTCTACATTTTCAAGAAAATTTGTGAAAACTAGCCTAGTTAATTGATTGGGAAAAAACCCTGAAATTGGGAAAAAAAACCTGGAATTGGGAAAATTGAAGCCCAAATCTCATTGGGAAATTGGTCGTATATATCGGTTCCTGAGAGACCCCGGAAAAAGCCCTGGCAGTGAAGAGTTGGGCCTATTTTTGTTTGTAATGAGTTCCATATGAGGGGAGATAACTCTGATGAGAAAGGGAGAGTAATGAATGAAATGTGCTTTCTAATAATTATAATGTCAGTTTTACATTTCATACTCTGTCATAAAACAAACAAGAGCACCGCAAGCGGAGGCATGATACGCCCGTCGTATTCTATCGTAAGTATAATTGTATAGAAACAAAAAACTGCTGTTACGCAAAAAGTTGAAATAACTCAACAAAACCCGTAATATATGTTATATATTATAGCTTTTCCAAGTACCATACCAATTTTAGAGGAATTGAAGAAAATACAAACTAGAAATATATCTGGAAGACATGAAAAGTGCTCGCACCTCTGGAAGATTTCACTTAAGTTTTTGCCGTTATTAGCGCACAGGGCAACTACAATTTCAAAGAGGTTGCTTTATAGGATAAGAAAAAGAACAAAAACTGCTGTTTCTATAAAGCCATTAAGTACAATGTTTTTGGACCAGAATAAGTAGTATGATATGTGATATTATTGTCATCAATTGCGGACATTGTGTTTTACCGATATTTGTAGGTTTTCTTCGGTAAACAGGGCATAGCTTGTATACTGAACTGTAATAAAGAAAAATTAAAATTTGGCATGCTTAATAGTAGGGGCGCCAATACAAGACCTTGTGAAATAATTAAAATCAGCACTGACATTACTTGGATTGAATTTATTTACATGTTAGTGATTGTAGCACAAGCATTTCATTACCTTTTTTTTGAGAATTTGATTCTTAAACAATTAAGTTTTGTCTAGAATATGACCTTTAAATAATTATGATGATATACCAACTGATTCAACTAATTCATTTATATGTCTGTAATTTGTAAATAATACACTAAAAAACACTTTACATATGTTTTTACATGATGATGGCTTTGCAGCTGTAATTGAGCATTAAAAATCATGCTTTGAATGCGAGAAACTTCCTATCAATATTACTGCTGTCTGTATGCTGTACATGTAAACACTTGTTGATAATTTCAATGAATATCGTCGTTCATTAATCTTTTTGGCAATATGTTTTTGTCTACATAATGCTACCAATTTCACACAAAACGCCGTAATTTCTCTCAATTTATATCCTAGTGGTGATACCCAAAATAGTTAGAAATGTTCATGTAATATCTAATAGAAACTCGGTTCCATTGTGCCGTTTTGGTCGCATCCTCATGCCATAGGGCTGCAATGAAAAGAAGTTTTTTTTCATTCTTAAATAAGCTTTCATTTGTCGGCATTCATTCTAACCATACCTTATACCAATAACACGAGTCCCCAGATGAACAGAATAGCTGCCATTCAAGTATTACCAAGCAATTCATTCAACAAAACAGAGTACAAAATTCAGACGTCAAACTCATGCTTTCAAAGATGACGGAAGTTAAGGGTTATCGCTCCTAGCTGTCTGTCACCGAAGTGCTTAACAATCGTGACCCAATACAAGCACTGATAGGATGTACCGCTTCAGCTTGAGCTGACCTACAAAATGTGTATCGGAGTGTGTTCGACCGGACTGTTAGAGTTATGTTTAAATGCACAGTCACAATAAGAAAATATCTAGTAAGGAGTATTTATACATTGAACAGTATTTTATTTATGATGACATAAGTGCACAAAAGTAAAATTTGCTTGAAACGTTAGCAGACAACACTGGTGGCATCCTCATGCATAGGGCTGCTATGAAAAGTACGTTTTTTTTCATTCTTAAATACGCATTTATTTGTCGGCATTCGTTTTAACCATACCTTATACCAATAAAATGAGTCCCCAGACAAACCGAGTAGCTGTCATTCAAGTATTACCAAGCGTTTCATCCAACAAAACCGTGAAAACGGTACAAAATTCAGACGCCAAATTCATGCTTCTAAGATTCCGGAAGTTAAGAGTTATCGCCCCAAGCTGTCTGTCACCAAGGCGCTTAACAATCGTAACCCATACAAGCGCTAATAAGATATACCGCTTAAGCTTGTGCTGACCTACAAAATGTGTATCAGAGCATGTTCAACCAGATTTTTAGATATAGGGGGCATAATGTTCAATTTTGCACATTCACAATAAGTAGATATTTGGTAAGGAGTATTTATATACATTGTACAGTATTCTATTTTTGATAGCATGAGTGCACAAAAGTAAATTTTGCTTGAAACGTTAGCTAGGCAACACTTACCTTCCTTTCCGGTATTATATGCACAGTGGGTTTTGGCACATATACCGGAAAGAGGGCACAGAGCCGACCGATTTTAATAAGTGCTTGCTCGCACTTAAAAGTTCTGACACTTTCTGCATAATGCTGAAATTGCATTAAATATGAAGTTTAAAAGGGCCATAACTCTAATAAATATAGTCTAATTGAACTGTCATTCAGGAAAACACAACTTCATGTCATGTTGATTAAGCCTACAAAGTTTGAAAGATATCAGTTGAAAACTGTAGGAGAAGATATCCGGACAAAACGAGAGTTTACAACAGAAATGCATTTTCTACATGTTCCTTTATCCAACTATGCAATGCTGTTACACGAAAAGTTGAAATAACTCAACAAAACCCGTAATATATGTTGAATATTATAGCTTTTCAAAGTACCATACCAAATTTTAGAGGAATTGAAGGAAACACATAAATGTTCCGACTTTTTCTACATAATGCCGAAATGGCATCCCAAAGGGCCATAACTCTTGTAAAAATTGTTGAATCAAACTGTCATTCAGGAAAACACAACTTCATATCATGGTGGTGAAGCCTAGCAAGTTTGAAAGAAATCGGTTGAAAACTGTAGGAAGAGATCTCCGGACAAATAAAAGTTTATGACGGACGGACAACGCCATACCATAATACGTCCTGTCATTTTTGTAAAATTTAAGTTTTTAAATTTGCAATACTTAGGATAATTTTATAGAAATATAAACTAAACAAATAAAACACACCTAGACTGTTTTGTATTTTTATACGCCCGTATAAAAATACAAAACAGTCTAGGTGTGTTTTATTTGTTTAGTTTATATTTCTATAAAATTATCCTAAGTATTGCAAATTTAAAAACTTAAATTTTACAATTAGAATATGAATTACAGGAATGTTTTTCTTTCTTTCAATTATCAAAATACTATGTTGTAGTTGAATACTATACAAAAATTAGTACATTTGTATGTTGAATATAGATATAATTAACACAATATACATTAAAGGCCCAATATACGTAACTTTGAACTTGAAGCGAAAACCAAGCCTTATAACTTTCTATATTTAAAGATTTAGTTTAGATTAACTGATATCAGAAATATTCAAGATGAATTCTTACGCCGTTATCGGTACAGCAGCAGTTGGAACTCGGTATTTGTAAACACGCGTTCATTTTGAACTGTCTTCTAACAGTGGGCCCCACCTGAAGTATTTTCAATTCTCTGGATTTTTTCTGTAAAGAATTTCTTGTTAGTTACCGCTCAGGTTTACTTCGTTTTATACTGATTTTTGCATGGTTATTGACTGGATTTTGTTTTCAGGATTTCAGAATCATGAAAAATTTCCTGAAGTTACGTATATTGGGCCTTTAATAGATTGTTTTAATTCAAGGAAATATTTTGTTGATATGCCGATGATTTTTCCCAATTTCACTCAGTAGCATTTTCCCTCCAATTAATTCCCATAGAAAAAGCCCTGGGCACCTCAACGACACCCATCATCCAGTTCAGTCACAGGATGCGATGTATTGCGTATGCTCCGGCTATTATGTCACGAGGGCTACTGTGTTCAGTTGTGATTGACATTTCAAACCAATCATTCACAATGCAAAGACAGAAGAAATTGTCAGCCTCAGTAGATATACCGGGTTAAAAATAAATGTTGATCGATAAGTTCTGATAACTTTTGACATGGTGTACATGTGAATACCGTAATTTCTCGCGTATAGTGCGCACTCGCGTATAGTGCGCAGGTACTTTTTTGGGTCAAAAAAAATAAAAAAATAAATATCTTGGGAAAAAAAATTAAAAAAAAAATTTGTGAAAAAAAACATCAAGTCGGAATGATAGCACCAACCAGGTAAGTCACCATTAAAGGGTATATAAACAAACACCTTTGAATAGGAAACTTTGAAAACATTACACAATGCCTCGTTAATTAGACTTGACATTGATTGACACCTCATGCGAGTTACGGTGAAGATCTGTTGACACCAGCGAAGGCACAGGCTCAATACAGATAATTGAAATAAACGATGTTTTCACGGCAATATCATTCATAAATTATTCAATTAAATCTTACATAAGACTTAATCTTCCAGGTTTTCTATAAAATAAACAATTGTGGAGTCTCTGTGCGTCTAGACATCGATAGATCTAGAGTCGGCAGTGTACTGGGTTGACGGGTGTACTAAAAGCATCCACTCAATCAGGTCCGACGAGGACCACATACAGCCAAATTTGTTTGATATAAAAAACACAAACCCTTCGTGATTTCAGCATTTTTTCTTTGAAAAGAAAATATGGATACCTATTGGACTGTTTTGAGTCCCTAAATGTTTATTTTCCAAACTCTAACTGTTATTTTAACCAGTTCAACTCGCTTGTTTGCGACTCTGTTTGTTACTGTCGGGTATTAATATTACGCGACCTTCACTCTTTGCAATACACAAACCGGCGAACTTCCAAGTCGTTCTTGACACATTTCTACCGTCAGGATTGAATTGTACAGTATGATTTTACACAAGAACAGCATTTTAAACATCAGAGTGCTAACAACGATCTGATTCTTCGGTATATTTCACTATATGCCTTGTGATAATGTAGCGTCGATCCAATCTCGACCTGAAAGTTCAGGCTACTTTCCTCAAGTTTATTTATCAGATCCTATCGTATTTTATGGCTTTAAAATTGCAGATTTTCGTGTTTGTAAAAAGATAATGCAAATCAGGAATTATTTAACAAAATATCTACTGTTAACTACCGCGAGGATATTTCAGGTTATTCTGAAAATCTCCGAAAAATTAACGATACATGATCGCGACCAAGTCAAGGTTTTTGCTTGTTCTTGCGTATAGTGCGCACCCCCTTCTTGACACTTTCGATTTTCCCTAAAAAAGTGCGCACTATACGCGAGAAATTACGGTAATCATAAAGATGCAATAATCTTGCGTTATTGGAAGTAGAATCATGTAATCTAGTGGAATTGATAGACACCTGCATATATCGTAGCTACATGTAGATACACAGTGTATTTTGGGTTAGAACCATAAAAAAACCATGGTATTGACGAAACATAATGGTATTCTATCGTAAAGATGAATGAAGAATGTTCTTGTGAGATTCAATTCTTTTTTTTACAATCGTCCAGTTCATTACAAAATGTTCCCCGGGATTACAGACAGTTAGGCTACAGTACATTTATATATTTCTCCAATCCTAAAATAACAGTGTGCATGTGTGCTTTATTGTCATGTCAACATCACAAACATATTGAAGCATTAATACTGCAACTAGTTATATGTATATAAAACTGTGTATTTAAAAAGAGAAAATGCCTTTTTTTTGCGCATGTATTTACCAAACACCAAGCATTTTGCAAGACTGTGTTGAAATGTTTGAAAAAACTGTAATAGTTAGAGTAACTACGGGTATTATCGGACATGCAGCTTATATCGGACACCACCATTTAAATGCAGATAACCTCCGTTGTTGTAGCATAAAATTACTTCGACACCCAGATCTGCTCATGCGCTATCTGCACAGGCAATGCTGTGTGAGTTGTCCCAATTGGAATTTTTTTATCATTTGCTAGTAGTCTGTGATAACGTTTCAATTAACTAATAAAGCCTTTTTATGTAATAACATTTCTAGCTTTTTGTTTCTATTCTGACTTCATTGTCTCTTTTTAATACACAATACATTAGTGTATATCCTGTAAATTTGTATCAATTTGCTATATTAGCATATATGTACATTACACTTTGATAGTGCTTTAACTTTATCGTTTGTAACACCGGTGTGATGTATACAAGTGTTCATTATTGAATTACATTTTTAGGAGTAATTAAGTTAAAGGATTTGTGCAACGAAAAATGAAAATTTTATATTTGGTAAAAGTCATGTCTTGAAACCATATTCAAACACCCAATCTTGCAAGCGTGGTCTGGTTACTTTGTGTTGATACGATTATTAGGTCATTTTCGCCGACCTCTAAATTATGCATATTTTGGGACCCAGAACGAGGCCACTCCCCTTGTGATGTCATCTTAGTACGGGAAAATCAAGCTATCGCCATATCACACTGTTTGCTTATAATTACATAAACATTGTAAATGTATAACGTGTATCACAGCAAATATTGTTGTGATAGTTACATATTGATACATACAATTCGTACAATATACTTTTTAAAACAAAAGTACATGCATACTTTTAACTTGTATTGGCTAAAATGGTGTTTTGTGGTGCATTTGAATGCTAATTTTGTTCGTCATCCCGAAGAATATAGTAGTCAGGAGATTGACACATTACAAATCGGGGTCTTGCCATTCACAGGGGATTAGTGACCTAACACAAGCGTGACACTAATTAGTTGATTGGTCAGTGAATTCACCTTGACAAGACAGGTACAAATGTAGATGGTAACATTTTACCTTTATACTGCTATTTATACCCCGTACTGACATCAGTCAGGACGACGAAACATGGTCCAGAGTCATAAAAGCGATACACCTGTAAACCTGATCAACCAACTTTATATTTTTACCAATTTGACGAAAATTATTAGAATTAATGTTTATATATCTTCAAATTTTACGGAGATATATTTTGCGCATTTTTCGCTATGTGTAAAATACGTAATTTTGATTAATTGTATATGTGTAATTTGGGCCTGAATTGTACTTGTACTGTGCATTGAAAATTCCATGTAAAAGATTCCGAAAATAGGATGAAATGTAGATCCAACATTATTTCATTTAGTTTTATTTAGTGTTCAAATGTATCACGGAATTGGATAAGATTTTGCTATCTAAGTCCGTAGTTGTATGTTAATATATGTGTTATAGAAAGCAAATAACCGTATAATAACTTTTAAGGAAATTCTTTTTTTTTATTGGGTAGGTCGATCGGAATTTCCAGGGTGTCTATATCCGAGTTACAATAAAGAATTTGTTTTTAATATGATCATTATGAGAGCTTTAGATATTTCATAAATACTTCAACTTCTTATTTGCTAATGCAAATAACCCCTGAGGTCTACAGAGAGATTAAATCAGTGAGAGATACGTGCCAGCTCCAGAGCGACCTCATCAACCTTGAATGTTGGGCAGCTGACTGGGGCATGAAGTTCAATCCGAAGAAATGTACAGTTCTTCTTATTGACAGCAAGAAGCCTCACTTCTACTCTCTCGGTGGTCAGATACTCAAACAAACTAGTGAGTGTCCCTACCTTGGAGTTATCATCAATGAAAACCTAAGGTTGACCTCACATATTGCAAAGACCGCCAAGAAGGCCCACTGTTCCCTTGGCTTCATTTTCCGCAACCTTAAACACTGCCCACGTAGTTGTCGAAGGTCAGCCTACCTTTGCCTTGTTAGGTCAATTTTGGAGTATGGATGTGTCGTATGGGACCCATACCACCAATACAACATAACCAACTTGGAGAGGGTCCAGCGTAAGGCTGCACGCTTTAATTATCTCTGGCGACTACAAGAGCAGAGAAGAAGGTTGTGTAACAAATATGCTAAAGGACCTAGGCCTGACTCCATTAGCAGAACGCAGGCATATGCTAAGTCTTACCCTATATTTCAAAGTGGCTGAGGGCACATTACCATCTCTGTCCTCATCAAACTTTTTAACACCACAATGGAAAATACGCCTAAAAGATCTGTGGCTTCTCCTATAGTAACACTGTTGAAAAACATTCTTGCAACCACAATAGGAGATTCAGGGTTCCATACGCAAAAACGGAAGAATTCAAGAACTCATTCTTGCCACGCACCACCATTGCATGGAATCTGCTTGACGGGGAAACCGTCAATAGTACCTCAACTGAGACCTTCAAGGCCTCAGGCCAGCACTATTAAGTGTTATGCACCCCCCCCCCCCCCCCACCCCCCAATGCATTATATGTCCACAGGGACCCTGCATTGTAAAGATACAGATTTATAATGTATATAGGTGAATTTGACCTACATGTGTACAGTCGATAGGCAGAGTGTACTGGGCCTGATTAACACGGTGGGCATGGCATTTTATGTTTAAACCGTTTACATATTACATACGTTATCCAAAATTGTAATGTGTCCGTGTGGTTGTTGAATCATATTGATGATCCCTACAGTAGGACTACTTGTGTATTATAAAAGCCCTTCTAAAAGTGGAAGGGCGCCGAAACGCCAGTTAATTATTTAGGGTTTTAGCGGTTCTGCTGTATTGCAATAGATACAGACAACGGGGATAATGTAAACGTATTCAAAAATTAAATAATGCAGCTGCAAATGAGGATACAAAATAATCACGAACCTTTCATTCGGCGGTCGTCCTGACATAGCTTTCTTCACAAATTCCTTATTCCGCCATATTTTGATATTACGTCACAGGATATGTCTCGGAGAAAGCAAAATAGGAAACGGATCAGGGAATCCGTACATTCTCTGTATACAAAACAAGAGCTAACTGTTAGGCCACGTACCTCTTTGGACAGGATCTTTCGACAAAAATGCTATGGGTTTTCGGTAGGGTGTGATATAAAAACTTTGTCGTCTCCCAATAATTATTTTCCCTACAACTAATTATATATAATCAACAATCCGGTGATTTCGGATAAAGGTACATTCTAATCAAAGAAATAGGAATACGCCATTTCCGGGATACAACTTTCTGTGGGTTTAGTCATGTGACTTTCATCACAACGCGACTTTATTTAGGGCCGTTTGAAAACAAAATGGCGGCTAAATAGAAGTTTTAAATGACGGTAAGCGAGGTAAAGTTTTTTGGTTGAAAGAGGAATCACAACTTCAAATAAAACAAAAGGGTGTTAGCACGGACTTAGAATCTAAGTCCGTGGTGTTAGTAAAATTAGCTGAGATCACCGATGAACTGAATTGATCTTGTATTGAGAAATACATCGAACATACAAGCAGACATCCTCAACAATCAATTTAAGAATGCCTTCACAAAAGATTCAACCACCAACATACCAACCAAGCCTAATAGCCCATACCCTAGTATGCCAGAAATAACTTGCTCGGTGGATGGTGTTATAAAAATCCTAAATTCACTAAATCCCCACAAAGCCTGTGGTCCTGACAATATTCCATCATATGTAATGAAAGATCTGTCAAATGAAATAGCTCCTCTTCTCACCATCCTGTTTAACCTATCAATAAGTACCGGCACTGTCCCGAACGACTGGAAAGAAGCTAATGTCTATCCAGTCTTCAAGAAAGGTGACCGTCACAATCCTGCCAACTATCGGCCCATATCCCTAACATCAATCAGTTGTAAGGTGCTAGAGCACATTGTCACTAGTAATATCAGAAGTCATTTTGATCAGCATGATATCTTATCCGACTGTCAGCATGGTTTTCGCTCCAAAAAGTCATGTGAAACCCAGTTAGTTACCACCATCCACGAGATTGCACAAAATTTATCATCAGGGCATCAAATTGATCTTATTCTGTTAGACTTCTCAAAAGCATTCGACAATTTAAAGTTCCTCAACAAATTAAACTACTATGGCATCCGTAACAGCACACTCAACTGCATCTCAAGTTTTCTCTCTGACAGATCTCAGCAAGTAATCCTAAACGGCACATCTTCATCTAAAGTCTCTGTAGATTCCGGGGTTCCTCAGGGAACAATTCTTGGCCCCACCCTCTTCCTTGCTTTCATTAATGACCTTCCTGAAATGATGAATTCACATGTCAAACTTTTTGCAGACGACTGCTTATTATTTAGATGTATCAAAAACGACAGTGACAACGAAAAACTTCAAACAGATTTAGATAACCTACAACTCTGGGAAAACCTATGGCAAATGGAATTTAATCCTTCGAAGTGTACCACTATCCACCTATCTAAGAAAAAGAAAAACACCAAGAACCACACATACACGCTACATAACCAACTGTTAGAAAACACCTCCCACAGTAAATATTTGGGATTAACACTACATGAAAACTTGGACTGGGGCGAACACATTAACACAATTACAGCAAAAGCAAGCAGGACACTAGGCTTTCTTCGACGTAACTTGAAGTCATGCTCCAAACCAGTTAAATTCATTACATACACCACATTAGTGAGACCACAGTTAGAATATGCATCACCTGCCTGGGATCCACATAAACAAGCACATAAAGATCAACTCGAACAAGTACAGCGAAAAGCAGCCCGCTATATCTTAAACAATTACATGGACAGATCTCCAGGCACCGTCAACAACATGTTAAACATATTGAAACTTGACTCTTTAGAAAACAGACGAATGGTAGCACGATTAACTTTACTTTACAAAATAAAAAATACCCATGTATCTATTCCCACACAAAATATTCTAACACAATCTGACAGAAGAACACGGGGGTCACATACATTCAAACAAATACAAACAACGACAGATCTCTTGAAATACTCCTTCTTTCCACGTACCATCATCAACTGGAACAGTTTACCCACTCACATAGCCGCAAGCGACACTCTCTCCTCCTTTAAAAACAGCTTAGCCAAACACGTCCACCAGCCTCCATAATTTTTCTGTAATTGACTGTCTTTTAATTGTACATGTAAAATTTTATACATTAGAAAATGAAAAAAAAAATTATAATAATTATGTTTTTTGCACATGCGCTCAGTAGGGATGTTGTACACTCTTGTCTAAGAGTTTATTCCCTAACGGAAGAAGAAGAAGATACTTCTACATCAGCTGCTTACCTCGATCTCTACTTAAACTACGACCAACATGGACAGCTTACATTGCTACTAAGCTATACGATAAACGTGATTATTTCAATTTTCCGATCGTGAACTTTCCATTTCTTGATAGTAACATCCCTATGGCAAGCCAAGGTGGAAAAAAGATCCCATTTATGGATATCAATAATTCATTTATGGATATCCGTAATTCATTTATGGATTTCCACAATTTAGGGGATAGTACGTTGTTTTGAGTGGCTATACTGGCGATTAGAACATGAAATTTGGTTTGAACTCGAGACCGATAGGTTGAGAGTTTAAACCAAATCTCATGTTCTAATCGCCAGTATAGACACGAAAATAACGTACTATCCCCATTCTAACACTCATTGACAAATTTAATACGCTAATTTGTCTATACATTTTATTTCCTTGCTACAAGTACGTAGTAAAGTACTCTGTGACCTGGCTGGTGACGTGTCTTTCTATAGCCAACTGACCAATCAGAAGGAAGCTTTCAAAAGTCGGTCATTCAGCCATGTCCATACATGTACTGGCGAGCGCTTGGTCTGGATGTTGACGAGGCGGAATATTTGGATTGAGTTTCGTCGTGAACGTATGTATACGACATACTTGGATTAACATTGACAAAATGGCTACAATTCCATGTCAGTATCCATGTTATATCGTAACGTGTCAGCCCCGTATGTCGGAGGCGATTGTCACCAATCGCTATCTCGGCCCAGCGGCCCATTTGTTTACATGTTATCGTGTGCCTTTGTGATCGGTTTGCACCAAATAAATAGCATCAATGTCCATTTTATAGTACAAAATGTGTTTAAACAGGAGTTTTATATGTTTATTGTACTATTGGCACATGTAGAATGTTACAGTAGTAAAATATTATTTTTCTGTTAATTTTGTGTTTATCGACCTCTCGTCGGCATCTCAAAGACCTCTCAAAATCGCCATATTGGAAGCTGACTATGCGAGATGCTCAAAACTACTTACATTGATTCTGTAACTTTCTAGACTTGTAAGCAGCCGTAAATTGATGGACATTAAGTCATTATTGTATGTGAAAGTGTTTGCTGACGTTGTTTGACCACGGTTTATGTATTTTCATGTTGTTTGAGACGTTCGGTCAGTTGCCGAGGCCTCTCGGACCTCTCGCCTTTACCTGCGTATGATGTCACTGCTGCATGGAATTCCGTAAACTCTGGTCTATTTTTAGTCATTAACTTTAGCGGTATTAAATAACAGTTTTACAGGTATTTTTACGCTCTGTACAATTATTTTAATATTAAGCACTTATTGTTGGAGCGGATGCTGTGGGAGGTCATGTGTGAACTGGTTATTACTTTTACATGCAATCCTATGGGATGGGAGCCTCCCAGACCTCTCAAGACTAATCACCGGACCTAGCTCCCACGAGTATCAATATTTCGAAGGTTATAAATACAGGTCGGATCGGACCTTTTTCTTCAGTTCATCACTGTCTTCGCTGGCAGACGGTCGACTCTTAGGCCTAGCTTATAGACAGGTCCGAAATAGGAATCTCTCTTAACCTTTAGTGCTGACGTCATTATTAATTCTATTTATAGACGCTTTCACCAGAGAAAAGGGGAAACCCCCCTAGTTATATATTTTATAACTGTAGATCTCATATCTTTACATTTAATTAAACAGTGATTATCTACTTTACTGGAACTTCTTGCATATACGCTGGTCTAGATAATTATTTAGGATATATATTTGTGGGAGTTAGAAGGATAGGTGGGGTAGTGGAATATTTTACAGTTAACAAGTGGGGACAGTTATTAGTGTGGGTTTTTTGCATATCTGTAGAGTGGTTGTGTGGGTTATGTTTGGAGCAAATTGCAAGGACCTGTGTTGATGCCTAATGTTGTACTGTAATATTGTGCTGATTTATATTCTGTGAATAACAACATATCTTGTTAATTCACTTATTTGTTTAATAAATTATATTTGTACCTGTTAATTGCAACAGTATCAAACAGCTGAGCGGCCCTCACGGGAACCGGGGCTGACTGGGACCGTCACTGACCAGGACCGTTACACAATGCCATTTTCATACACTCATTAACCCAACATATGTAAACAATCGCATCAATTTAGGACCTAGCCCCATATAAAGACAAGTATAACTACTAAACTATATATATATAAATCATTATTATTATTTTTTATAGCAAAAAGGCGTATAACAACTTATAATGCAGAGAGGGAATGTAAAAGTTACCCCCCTTCCATCATGTGTCTATCGCGATGACAATAGATAATACTACTGATCAGAAAGACGATCCTGAGCGGAGACAACATGATCAGGTAATGAAAAGGTATATATCCGTTGTTTCTAATTCATTCATAATACAGTCAAGAGATGATGCTTTCTTTTGATGTTTATTTAAAGAATAGGTAACACGAACAACGAAATACGCAATTGAAATATTTTATTAAAACAAACGGTCCTTGAGTAGGGACATCATAATACGGCAATCGAATTAAGAATATGTACCGTTATTCACGTTCTATAAGTTAGGTTTAGGGCAAAAAAAGAAAAGACAATATGTGTATCAACCATTATCAATGCAAAATTCGTAATATGTACATGGAAATATGTACTATAAACATGTTAAAAAGAAAGACGGTCCTGACCGGGGACATCCTGATCAGGAAATCAAATTCGGAATAATTCTCGTTATATCATGTTATCTAGTTAAGTCTGACATAGAATCGGTCAAAATATGTGTTACAATAAAATTATTATAATAAATGCGAAATCCGTAACATGAACGACGAAATGAGAAATGAAGACATTTTATAAGAAAGATGGTCCTGAGCGAGGACATCCTGATCAGGAAATGAAATTCGGAACAATTCCCGATATTTTTAGTCATCTAATTAAGTCTGGCATAGAATCGGTCAAAATATGTGTTGCAATTAAGAATAAATGCGAAATCCATAACATGAACGACGACATTCTTTTTAAAGACAGCTTTAAAGAAGATGGTCCTGAGCGGGGACATCCTGATCAGGAAATCAAATTAGGAATATATATCCGTTATTATCGTTCTATAAGTCAAGCTAGGAACACAAAAGATGAATATATGTGTGACAACCATTATTAATGCGAAATCCTTAATATTTACTTTGAAATATGTACTATAGACATGTTAAAAGAAAGACGGTCCTGAGCGGGGATATCCTGATCAGGAAATCAAATTAGGAATAATTCTCATTATTTCCAGTCATCTAGTTACGTCTGGCATGGAATCGGTCAAAATATGTGTTACAATAACATTATTATAATAAATGCGAAATCCGTCATATGAACGACGACATGAGTAATTATGACATTTGATAAGAAAGACGGTCCTGAGCGGGGACATCCTGATCAGGAAATCAAAATTTGGAATAATTCCCGTTATTTCACAGTCCTCTAGTTAAGTCTGGCATGGAATAGGTCAAAATATGTGTTACAATTATAATAAATGCGAAATCCAAGCAAAATGAACGACGACATTCTTAATAAAGACAGCTTTAAAGAAGACGGTCCTGAGCGGGGACATCCTGATCAGGAAATCAAATTAGGAATATATTGGGTTATTATCGTTCTATAAGACAAGCTAGGAACACAAAAGATGAATATATGTGTGACAACCATTATAAAAGCAAAATCCGTAATATTGACTTTGAAATATGTACTATAGACATGTTAAAGAAAGACGGTCCTGAGCGGGGACATCCTGATCAGGAAATCAAATTCGGAACAATTCCCGATATTTTTAGTCATCTAATTAAGTCTGGCATAGAATCGGTCAAAATATGTGTTAGAATTATGAATAAATGCGAAATCCATAACATGAACGACGACATTCTTTTTAAAGACAGCTTTAAAGAAGATGGTCCTGAGCGGGGACATCCTGATCAGGAAATCAAATTAGGAATATATTGGGTTATTATCGTTCTATAAGTCAAGCTAGGAACACAAAAGATGAATATATGTGTGACAACCATTATAAAAGCGAAACCCTTAATATTTACTTTGAAATATGTACTATAGACATGTTGAAAGAAAGATGGTCCTGAGCGGGGACATCCTGATCAGGAAATCAAATTAGGAATATATATCCGTTATTATCGTTCTATAAGTCAAGCTAGGAACACAAAAGATGAATATATGTGTGACAACCATTATAAAAGCGAAATCCGAAATATGTACTTTGGAATATGTTGATGCGATTGTTTACATATGTTGGGTTAATGAGTGTATGAAAATGGCATTGTGTAACGGTCCTGGTCAGCGACGGTCCCAGTCAGCCCCGGTTCCCTTGAGGGCCGCTCAGCTGTTTGATACTGTTGGCTCTACCGGGAAAAATGAAAGTTGTGCGGGACGTCAACACTGGCGATATTATATCAGCAACATTAGACAAGACTAAGACACATTTACACATCTATAGACAATATCAACTACAGGTGAGATCATTCTTAGGCACGGATGATTTTCTTTCACGCAGTCCATTGCAACAGCGTAACGTTACATGTACTATAGACATCTTAAAGAGCGGGGACATCCTGATCAGGAAATCAAATTAGGAATATATATCCGTTATTATCGTTCTATAAGTCAAGCTAGGAACAACAAAAAGATGAATATATGTGTGACAACCATTATAAAAGCGAAATTCGTAATATGTGCTTTGAAATATGTACTATAGACATGTTAAAAGAAAGACGGTCCTGAGCGGAGACATCCTGATCAGGAAATCAAATTAGGAATATATATCCGTTATTATCGTTCTATAAGTCAAGCTAGGGACACAAAAGATGAATATATGTGTGACAACCTGTGTGACTTATAGAACGATAATAACAGATATATATTCCTAATTTGATTTCCTGATCAGGATGTCCCCGCTCAGGACCGTCTTTCTTACATATTTCAAAGTACATATTTCGGATTTCGCTTTTATAATGGTTGTCACACATATATTCATCTTTTGTGTTCCTAGCTTGACTTATAGAACGATAATAACGGATATATATTCCTAATTTGATTTCCTGATCAGGATGTCCCCGCTCAGGACCGTCTTTCTTACATATTTCAAAGTACATATTTTGGATTTCGCTTTTATAATGGTTGTCACACATATATTCATCTTTTGTGTTCCTAGCTTGACTTATATAACGATAATAACGGATATATATTCCTAATTTGATTTCCTGATCAGGATGTCCCCGCTCAGGACCGTCTTTCCTATCAAATGTCATAATTACTCATTTCGTCGTTTATATGACGGATTTCGCATTTATTATCATTGTAACACATATTTTGACCGATTCCATGCCAGACTTAACTAGATGACTGGAAATAACGAGAATTATTCCGAATTTGATTTCCTAATCAGGATGTCCTGATCAAGAAATCAAATTAAAAGTTTGTCGTTGTATAGTTGGCATAAGCAATAATTGTTTTTGATATTTTTGAATGACTTTAAAGGTTTAATATGTAAAGATAACGATGGAGAATGTAATGTTATTTTTTTTAATAAAACCACTGATGCCACCTGTGTAACATTTTAACTCTTTTGTCGCAGTGTTAAACACTCTGTCATATTTGGTTTCAAAATAAAGCGAACATTTTGAGATACATTGTATATAAATAGATTTTCTACTTTAGATAACTTTAATTTTATATTTCATTTAGAATGATATATATAATTTGGACTTTCATGTTTTATTCAGAATAAGAATTCCTTCTCCGTCTAACAAGTTGTATTATAACACATCAGGATTACAAAGTGTTTACGAGATAAAGCCTTCGTTAAAATGTCAGTCAATATGTCAGCGTTAAACAAACATATGAAAAGCTGTTCTTAAAAGATTCGGTCACAGGTGTTCCAAGCTGTTACTTCTGAGTCGTTTTAGAAATTAGTGTCAGGGTATATGTCCAATAACTTCAAAAGAAATGTTCTCACTAAGGCTGCAATTAAGGGGTCTAGTGACAACATGTTACGTAACAATACCTCAGCAAACCTGAAATATAGTTGACAGGTCTCAACCAGTAATTAACCGGTCATGGCCAGTTCGGTAAGCAAACAGAGCTACTGACCATTACGCTAAATTAGGTCTGATTGGTTAATTGATGAAACTTCAGCCGAAGTAATTTGTTAAACGAAATTTGATTGGTTAAGGAAAGTTCCGATGATTCTTAACTTACTGTGTCCAGGTGGTTCTTGTTACTTTCGAACAAGACGCCACGAAATAAACATCTTTATTTGGACACAGAAATAAGAATCATCTTTGTTTGTTGAAGAACTTTCCTTGTTTATCTCTATAAACCTTATTTTATATTTAGGATGATTTATCAATGTAAAGTTTTCCGTTTTTGTTTCTAGAAATTTAGATAACTATTCTTGCCTTGATACGATTTTATATGGATATGCATTTTAACAATGCTTGTTCTAAGAAGTTATTTTGTCTATGAATTCGGTTTGATAATGTTAATTACTCGTTGTAAATACTTTTCGTATATGGTTGTAAATATTTTCTAGTATTAGAAAGTCAGTTAATAGCTTTCGACTTGTTAGTATTCGCTTTATAATTAATCTTGTTTTTGATATTCACATTTACCATGTGGTTTATATTTCCGCGTTATTAAATATGTTTTATCAATTTTAAGTTTAAAATTGATAAATAGGAATTTCCATTATTTGTATTTGTCGACTAATGTATCGAATTATACAAGTTGCTAAAACTAATATCATTCCGGATATTATACGTCAGTTTTCGATTTCATGTTTATAAAGTCATATAAGTTTCCGCCGTTTTTGTATTTTTGGCGGATACTTATTTTCCGTCTCATTTCACCAATTTCACACAACTAATCTCCATTTCCGAGAGAAGATTATTAATGTCTCGATGCAGACGAATAAAGACTTTCCGCATTGTTTTATTGGAAAGTATTTGTTTTATAAGTCATGTAATGTATATGTATTGAGCCACAGTTATTCATATTATACTTAAGGTTGTTTGTAACCGTAAACCGCGAACTTAAGGCAATCTCCAAATAAGCGCTATGCATTTCTAATGTATGTTTTGTAAACAAATAATTTGATATTATTGTTGAAAGTATAAATGTAATTCTTGTTTTGATTTGTACATTTCTACGTAAATGTGTAACCTTATGTTAACATTTTATCTCTCAAAATTGATATTGTTGTATTATGTATCTTTGTTACTTTCGAACAAGACGCCACGAAATAAACATCTTTATTTGGACACAGAAATAAGAACCATCTTTGTTTGTTGAAGATCCCTATACTGCGTGACAACTGCTGTTTTTATATGAGCTAATTCCCAAACACACAGCACTGTCACAGCTTGGTGGAGTTTCCATGATGGTCCCGGATGCCTGGTAACAAGCCTATCAACGATATACGGCACGGCTACCTGCTACGAAAATATGGACCAGAATTCTTGAGAAGCCCTGAGTACCTAAACACCGAACAGTCCCAGCCAGTGGAACAACACTCGGAAGACTCGGAGGACGAGATCAATCAACCAGAACCAGTATTAAAGAAAACAGGTGGCGAACAACATTCACAAGGCTATTACACCGTTCGCTGGTGAGTCCAAGTGTCAGGAAGAAGCTGATGCGTTTATTGATCAATTTAAAAACTATGTTACATTTGCACAGACAGACAAAGCTCTCCAACCGAACTTATTTGCAATGTGCATTAAAAGTCAGTCGACGGCTAGTCAGTGGTTTCAGGAACTACCTGATCCCATAAAGAACGACATAGACCAGGTCTATACAAAGCTTAAAGAACGCTTCAATGTGCCAGAAAACATGACATGGATTCCATATCAGGAGCTCCATGGCATGGTTCAAGGTTACTTGCAACCTGTAACCCAGTATATAACCTCTGTAAGGTGTAAGGCAAGGCAAGCAAAGGTAGATGAAAAGCAAGTCTTTAATATTTTAATGGCAGGTCTTAAACCTGATATTAGAACTCCTGTCATCCAATCGGATCCTAAAACTCTAGAAGAATTCACAAGGGCTGCAAAGATCGCAGAAAGATCGCTTATGGTAAATAATAATAAAGATATAGCATCTGCACCATCTTCAGAAACATGTCAAAATCCAAAGCCGCAAGATCAAGGCCAATCTTCAGAGGTCCTTGACAAAATTCTCAGTGCTATTTCTGTGATGACGTCACAACTTCATAACAGTGTAAACGTGCTCTCAGAGAGTACATCGCAAGGTCGGTTCCAATCAGGGAATTACAGGGGTCAGTTTAACCATTCAGGTCACTCGGGCAATAGGCAAACTCACGCAAGGTCAAACAACTATTATCAACCAAGGTTTGCTTCTAGCTCTAGTATTCAGAGTTCATTCGGCAATGCACAACAATCAAGCAGTGTTCGTTGCTGGAGTTGTGGTAACGACCATAAACAAAGAGATTGTGAAGTTTACAAACAAAAAAAGGAGTGCTTCGCATGTCATAAGAAAGGTCACTTAGCAAGAGTTTGTCAGAGAAATAAACACCAACAATAGGATTTTTCGCCTAACCAGGTTAAAGGGGTTCCCTTGTTTAGGCCGGATAAATGTGTTAGTCCTTGTTTTTCTACAGAACTGAACGACAATTTTGTAAATATTTCATTCAAGAATAGTGTAGCGGATTCAGTAACTGTTAGTGCTTTATTAGACACAGGGGCAAGTCTAACGTGTATTTCAAAATCCCTTTTCCAGAAGCTTGGTTTAAAGAAACCTTTAGAGCACTCAAACATTTCTCAAGTCTATGGCGTAGGTGGTAACACGCATAGAATTGACGGTTGTATAACTTTGAAATTTGAACTAGCTGGTGAGGAAGTAGAACACAAATTCTATGTTTTTCCTAAGTTACATCAACAGGTTATTTTAGGAATGGATTTTTTGACAAAGTACAAGGGAAGTATAGACGTAGGTGGGAAATCTCTTACTATTACTGTAGGTTCGAGTATATTGAGTTGTAAGACTAGTGCGCCAGGATGTATTGGGGTAGCTAGGTCTATTTGTGAAGTAACTGTCCCACCACAGTCGCAGGTACTTATTCCCGTTAAACTGTCTAGAATCCCCGAAGGGTCTGTTGCTTTATTAGAGCCTGTGAAAAACTTAGAAAATAAGCTAAACCTAGCATACGCCAAAGTTTTGGTTACTTGTAAAAAAGGTAAGTCAGTTTGCAGACTCCTTAACCCCACAAATGGTGAGCTCTGTATAAACGCAAATATGCCTTTAGGTAAACTATTTCCTGTAGATACCAACACAGTCTCTGAAAATCAAAGATGAACCTCCAGGACAAGCTAATGCTACAGTATATGAGGTAAGTAAAGGAGTTGACACAGAAGACATAATTCAAGTAGCAAAAGAATTAGACATTCCCTTAGAGGATGCGAATCTTACAGAGGATCAAAAGAAACAGTTGTTTAACCTCATAGGTAAAAACAGGGATGTCTTTGCTACTAATTTACAAGAACTAGGATGTACAGACACACACTTTCATAAAATAGAAACCGGTGAGGCACTACCAAAAAGACAACGCTTTTACCGTCACTCCCCAGCTGTTAAAGCTGAGGTTGAGCGACAGGTAAGCGAGATGATGGACAACGATATCATAGAACATTCGGTAAGTGTATGAAATGCACCCGTTGTCATGGTAAAGAAACGTTCAGGTGAGTATAGGTTTACCGTGGATTATCGTGCCTTAAACTCTGTCACCTCCCCCATAAGTTTTCCGCTGCCAAGACTCGAAGATGTGTTTGACAGTGTTGGGGAGGCCAAACCTACATTTTTCTCAGTGCTCGATTTGGCTTCAGGTTTTTGGCAAATTCCACTAGATGAGGAAACCAAGCACAAAAGTGCATTCGTAACTCACCATGGCGTGTTTCAGTTTAAGAGACTTCCTTTTGGTCTCATGAATGCACCAATGAGTTTTAAAATGGTGATGTCACAAGTGCTCAGGGGTCTTTTCTGGAAATACGTGTTGGTCTATGTGGATGACATACTGATTTTCAGCAAAGACTTCAACACGCACGTACAGCATCTGCAACAAGTTTTTGATCGCTTACGTGAGGCAAATCTGACTTTGAAACCACAAAAATGTCAATTTGCACTGAAAAAAGTGGAGTACTTGGGACATTTCCTGTCCAAAGATGGTATCGAAGTGAACCCTGCAACAACAGACAAGGTAAGAAACTTTCCAACGCCAAGACAAGTTAAAGATATAAGAGCCTTTACTGGTCTTTGTAATTACTACCGGCGATTTATCAAAGACTTCGCTAAAGTAGCAAAACCCTTGAATGCGTTACTTAAGAAAGATACCAAATTTCAATGGTCTGACGAATGCGAACAAGCTTTTCAAAAACTTAAACTGGCGTTAGTATCTCCTCCCATTCTCGCATTTCCCCAGATGGATAAACCTTTCATTTTGGCCACTGATGCATCAGGTACTGCAATTGGTCATATCCTAGGTCAAAAAGATGACCAAGGAAGAGAAAGAGTTATAGCCTACGGAGGTAGGGCGCTACGAGGAAATGAACTCAATTGGGATGTGTCAGAAAGAGAATGTCTTGCTCTCGTTGAAGCCATAAAAGTATACCATCCCTATCTTGCTAATAAACACCTTCAGGTTTACACAGACAATCTTACTGTCAAGTTTCTAAAGACAATCAAAGACAAGCAAGGTAGGTTAGCCAGATGGTCGTTGAAACTCCAAGGATACAATTTCTCAATTGAACATAAACCTGGGGTAACAAACCAAAACGCAGATGCCTTATCTCGTCGAGATTACGACACTGAAGATGAAAAGGGTAAGTCTCAATCGGTAAATGCTCTCACAGCATCATCCGACGTAGAAGTATTAGATGTCGACGACAACACAGATGAGATCTGCGTAATCCAATTCAAGACAGATACTACTTGTACACCAGACACGATACCCAGTGTCATGGAGGTAAGTGCGCCTGAGCTAGACGATGAACCAGTTATCGATCTTGCAAAAATCCAACCAGGTAACACACCTAATGTAGACGAGATTCAGCGGCAAGAACTTATTCAGTCTCAACATGACGATATACATTTTAAGCCAATTTTGGACTATAAGGAAAAGGGCGTCGTTCCTAAAAACAAAAGAGCTGCTAGACAGCTTGATGCTAAATCAAATTCTTATGAAGTTGGAAAAAATGGTGTATTGTATCACATTCTGAATCTCGCTGCAAAAGGTGTCCCAGGCATTTCAAGAATTGTCCCAAATGGCTTTCATAGAAATGTAATGGAATCATTTCATGATAGCCATGCCGGCGGTGCACATCTAGGTTTTGAAAAAAACTTACGGTGCTATCAAACTTAGGTACTACTGGCCAAATATGTACGCTGAGATAGAGGACTATGTTCAGTCTTGTCAAGCGTGTCAGTTGACTAAACGCAACTACCATGCTAGTAAAGTACCTTTAACACCGCTGCCGGTAACAGGTAAGTTTGAAAGATGGCACATGGACATCCTAGGACCACTGCCTACAAGTAAGGACAAGTATACCTACATATTGTTGGTCGTAGATAGCTTCACACAGTGGCCGGAAGCATTTTGTTTGCGTTCCCAAGAGGCTACTGAAGTTGCTAGAGTACTGTATACCAATATCATAGCACGATATGGGGCAATCCGCTATCTAGTATCAGACAGAGGTAAGAACTTCACTTCCAAACTGGTAGCTGCTCTGTGCGAATTATTTGACATCGGGCGCAGCACTACTAGCTCCTATCATCCACAAACTAACAGTGTGGTTGAGCGTATGAACAATACGCTAGCACAATGCTTACGAGCTTGTAGTGAAGGTGACCAGACCAACTGGCCGTCAAAAATTCCAGGTATCATGATGGCATTCAGAATGGCGCCTTCATCTTATTCTGAGTACTCCCCATATTTCTTGGTGCATGGCACCGAAATGAGGATGCCAATCGATGTTCAACTGATCCCAAAAGACAAGGTAGGCAAAAGTCATAGACAAGCTGTTCAGGAATACATCGACAATAAGACCATGACACACAAAATAGCCAAGGTAAACATAGAAAAAGCAAAGGAATGACAAAAGTTACACCACGACGCATCAGCCAAAGTCCCAGACTTTCAGGTAGGTGATGCAGCATTGTTGTCGGACCCACATGTCGCAAAAGGTGAGTCATCAAAACTTCATCTTAAATGGAAGGGTCCTTACATAATTGAACGCCTAGGTCCCAATTACACGTACAAACTACGTAAGGTAGACACAGGTAAGTTCGTAGAATCTTTAGTCAATGCAGTAAGATTAAAGCATTACTATCACACTGATCAAAGAAATAGGTTTCATGAGGTCCAACCTCAGTCCCAGCTGAATCAGAATCACGATCAGCAGACACAGAATGACCTAGTCAACTCTCAAAGAGAAGGTACCCCAGACCCTGATCCTACACAGGACGACCCCCCTGATACCGAACCCCTCGAGGATAGATCCCAAGAGGAATATCCATTCGAGAAAATTTTAGGCAGTAGAGTCAGGAATGGGATTCAACAACTGAAAATTAAATGGCAGGGAACTAGGGTTACAACATGGGAGCCAGCCAGCAATGTTCAAAAAGAATGGGTGGATGAGTATAACAGAACTCATACAAAACAAGGGCGCAAAAAGAAAAAGTATTTTAGGTGTGTATAGGATCGTTATGTTTTCCCTTGTTACTATTTAAATACATTAGCGTAACAATACAGACAAAACTTAGTTCTTATAAAGTATTCCCATTTTAACAGAGTTATACGTACGTTTGGTAGATAAGTGAAATAAAAGATATTTTTTTTTATTTAGGAAGTGAGATGTGTATTTAAAGTTGTTTTTCGTAGTAATGTGCCTGAAAAGTGTAGTTAGCTCAGAAATTCTGACAAATATAACACTGTGGTTAGCACTACCTTCGATAGAAGTATAGTGACATGTCAGTCAAATTTTTGTTGGATATGTAATTATAAGTTGATTTAGTCGTATTTTTTTTAAAAAGTCGATATCGTACTGTAAGTTGATGTAAAAATCGAGGTTTTACGAATAGTAAGGTAATATCGAAATGTGATGCCATAAAGGTCTTTGTCGTGTCATGGAAAATAGAATTTTTATTTTTCTTATCTGCTGAAATCCTAAGAAAATCATCAGAAATTAGTTCTAGGGGCCATTTTTCAATAGATTCCTTATTTTTTCCCCGTTCTCTCATTTTTGAAAGTGGATATCAATGATAGTTTAAAACAAATTCTACCTTGGAAAATCTAAGGGTTAACTAGTGCTAGGGTTAAATATGAGTCGACGCATGTTTCCCAATTTATTTTTTCACTACCATTGATCGATAATAAAAATTCAATTTTTTTTTTAGTATTAAATTTCTCCCTTTGATGTCTTTGTAGGTTTTCTTGACAAGATGGCCACCTTCCCTTTTATCTGTTTACTTTTCTGTACGGCCGTATCTATTGGGAAAGCAGGAATAACAACCCATGACGGTATAAAAACTTTACCAAACTATGGTGTTATCTTCAAGAATGAAGGAACACTTTATCCAACGGCAGACCAGTGGACACATTATTTTGAGCTGGACTTACCTCTTTTTCCGTTTGTGTCGGAAAAACTTTTGAATTGTAAGGAATGTCCATGGTATCAAGAAGCAATCAGTGAAATTGTGGCTTTACATAGGCAGACTCGTTTAGATGTTGGGACAATTTTATAAAAAATTAAGAAACTTTTACCTCATCACAATTTAAATCGTATTCCGATGAGTAGAAAACGTAGGTCTTTTCTTCCGTTTATAGGCTCTTTAGCTAAAACTCTGTTTGGTACTTCCACCACCTCTGATGTAGAACAACTGTCTAGAAATGTCGCTTTGATTAGGGCAAACCAACAAAGAATGGCACAGGCTGCTTCACAACAGATAGGTACATTTACTGCTGCTGTTAGGGAGTTCGATCTAAGGCTTACCAACACTTTCAACGCAGTCACCGATAATCATAATGCAATCGAAATAATAGGAGAGAATTTCAATAAGTCTCTCATTTCAGCAGAAATTGCACAGGCAAAGTTAGTAGCTGCTATGACCAAACAAACAAGACTGTCTCTTAGAGTATTGACCAGATATGAAGAGCTATTGATGGGTGTATTAAGTACATTACATGGCAAATTATCTCCCTTGTTAATTCCTGACGATGTCCTCATGAATGTCTTAACCTGCGATCTCATGGATTTTTCTTAACTCATTCCATCCAACATTTTATTACCGAAATGCAAAGTATATGATTTTTAGACAATTTTCAAGCATTTTTATAGCAGTACATTTTCCTGTTTCGGTCATTAAATCTAGATTGTTTAGTGTTGCTAGTTTTCCGATTCCCCTGAATTCTACAAGCAAACATGGAACTGAGTTGGTTTCTGACAACGATTTTTTACTTTTGTCATCCGACAATAAATTTTTTGTTGAGCTGAAAAGTAAAGATTTGAAATCTTGTATACATCACAATCACGTTTGGCACTGTGAATGACATCTAGTATTTAGGAATGATACTGAAAGCTCATGTTTTCTGAGTCTGTTTAATGGCAATTTAACAGCGATTAATCGAAATTGTGTATTTCATTTCAAACAAGATGTCATTGCTCCAAAAATTGTAAACCTAAATTCTTCTCATTTTCTTTTGATCAATATTTCAAGTTTTGACATAGACTGTGAACATGGTAGTAACAGTTATGAAGGATGCTCTTTCTGTACTATTTCGGTCCCATGTAAATGTTCACTGTCCGCTAAATCATTTTTTTATACCGCAACATTGGTCAGGATGTAAGAAGAACCAAACACACGATATAACTATGGTCCATGCGGTTTATCTTATTTTAATTCAACAGTTTTCAATTCCTCTTTAGACAATTTAACACCTGATTCTGCATTTATAAAACCGTTAGATGTGAAAGTGCCACATTTTCAACTTTTTACCCACAATTTCTCAAGTTTGATATCCACTGAGCAAAAAGCAAGCCTTGATATTAAGAAAATTTCGGAAAGCGCTAGGCAAAATAGAGTTATTTTTCAAACTCTTTCTGAAACAATGCTCGATGATGCAGCTAAGTTAGTTCCGAGTTTCGACTATGCCTTGATGTTTTCGCTCCTGTCTACAACCGTAGCAATCTTGAGTTTCTTAGCATTCGTTAATCTCTTTCGAAAATATCGCAAACTCGCAACAGTGGTTACGTTATTGCACAAGGCCCACGAGACTCACTCGCTACCCATTTTTCACTATTCTACACCCTCCGTTCCAACTACAACGGAAATACCATTTACCATTCCTCTTCAGCATGTGTATTCAACGTCTGAAATTTTAGGCACACTAGCAATCATTGGCCTTGTTATCTATCTAGTATACAAATACTGTAGATCGAATAAGCTTTAGTTAGTACTTGAATTATCAAACGAGCAATCAACCGTTCTCATCCCCATACGGAAAATACCATTTGCCCATAATTCGTTGTCGTTTGCTTCAGAATACCCATTGAAAGATTTTAGAGTAAGCTTCGGGTTACGATCAGTTTTGTTTGTTGACTGGGCAGGCTTAAATGTAGAAATAATGGGACTTAATACAAAGTGGAGTTTACCAAGTGACATAAAGCTCGACCCTCTTTTAGCATACAGGGCCCATAGAATTATATCAACGCCCTTCAATGCTTTACTGTACAAACGCATAGGTGACGTCATCCTCCCAGTCCAGGTCAAAGATCTCTCGGCACCCTCTAAGCCCTCCGTGGAGTCGGTCTACCCAAAATTGGCAGATATGACGACATGAAATTCATGCTCATAGTGATTTTCAATCTGCCCACATTTTTAAACTATAAATATGTAATAATCTCTTTTATGATTTTTATCATTTTTGTTTCAAACTATTTTTCATCGTTTACCTAAGGTTTGCTTTGCCATCAGATCATATGTACTGGGAATGCATAGTAACATTTACATTTCTCGCATTTTTGTTTTATTCTTATCACTGGATCACATAACAAACAGGCATTTTATGACGATAGTAAATGTGACAATTTCCATAAGTAACACATGGTTACGAACAAACAGTGTATTTACTGCTGGATTAATTCTTTGTTGTTTCAATGTCGATGTCAACATATCCAGACACGATTTCGTGAGGAAACCTTGAGACGTGAAATGTGTGGTTTTTTTCACTTCCGGTGAATGAAATAAAGTAGTTGTGAAAGGGACCCAACTTACTTCATTATGGAACGTACTTGTGCACATTCGCTTGGAGTTATTTCCCTTGGATTTATTTCGCCACATGGAGTGCCCTCCCTTGGATTTTTATCGTGACCTGGAGTTATTTCTCTTGTACTTCCGTGCATGTGTAGTACAACTTTATACATTGACACAAGCCTGGTGTGATCCATTCCATGACTACTTATTGTACATTTTGATTTTTTAGTATAATGATTCTATTGGTGTTGTATATAATAATACTCATTACATTTTTACCTTGTATGTTTTCAAGCATTTGTTTCTTTTTATGTATATTCATTTCGCAATTCCGGAGGAATTGATTTTTGAAGCCCGGAGGAAATGTCGCAGTGTTAAACACTCTGTCATATTTGGTTTCAAAATAAAGCGAACATTTTGAAATACATTGTATATATATAGATTTTCTACTTTAGATAACTTTAATTTTATATTTCATTTAGAATGATATATATAATTTGAACTTTTATATTTTATTCAGAATAAGAATTCCTTCTCCGTCTAACAAGTTGTATTATAACACATCAGGATTACAAAGTGTTTACGAGATAAAGCCTTCGTTAAAATGTCAGTCAATATGTCAGCGTTAAACAAACATATGAAAAGCTGTTCTTAAAAGATTCGGTCACAGGTGTTCCAAGCTGTTACTTCTGAGTCGTTTTAGAAATTAGTGTCAGGGTATATGTCCAATAACTTCAAAAGAAATGTTCTCACTAAGGCTGCAATTAAGGGGTCTAGTGACAACATGTTACGTAACAATACCTCAGCAAACCTGAAATATAGTTGACTGGTCTCAACCAGTAATTAACCGGGCATGGCCAGTTCGGTAAGCAAACAGAGCTACTGACCATTACGCTAAATTAGGTCTGATTGGTTAATTGATGAAACTTCAGCCGAAGTAATTTGTTAAACGAAATTTGATTGGTTAAGGAAAGTTCCGATGATTCTAAACTTACTGTGTCCAGGTGGTTCTTGTTACTTTCGAACAAGACGCCACGAAATAAACATCTTTATTTGGACACAGAAATAAGAATCATCTTTGTTTGTTGAAGAACTTTCCTTGTTTATCTCTATAAACCTTATTTTATATTTAGGATGATTTATCAATGTAAAGTTTTCCGTTTTTGTTTCTAGAAATTTAGATAACTATTCTTGCCTTGATACGATTTTATATGGATATGCATTTTAACAATGCTTGTTCTAAGAAGTTATTTTGTCTATGAATTCGGTTTGATAATGTTAATTACTCGTTGTAAATACTTTTCGTATATGGTTGTAAATATTTTCTAGTATTAGAAAGTCAGTTAATAGCTTTCGACTTGTTAGTATTCGCTTTATAATTAATCTTGTTTTTGATATTCACATTTATCATGTGGTTTATATTTCCGCGTTATTAAATATGTTTTATCAATTTTAAGTTTAAAATTGATAAATAGGAATTTCCATTATTTGTATTTGTCGACTAATGTATCGAATTATACAAGTTGCTAAAACTAATATCATTCCGGATATTATACTTCGGTTTTCGATTTCATGTTTATAAAGTCATATAAGTTTCCGCCGTTTTTGTATTTTTGGCGGATACTTATTTTCCGTCTCATTTCACCAATTTCACACAACTAATCTCCATTTCCGAGAGATTATTAATGTCTCGATGCAGACGAATAAAGACTTTCCGCATTGTTTTATTGGAAAGTATTTGTTTTATAAGTCATGTAATGTATATGTATTGAGCCACAGTTATTCATATTATACTTAAGGTTGTTTGTAACCGTAAACCGCGAACTTAAGGCAATCTCCAAATAAGCGCTATGCATTTCTAATGTATGTTTTGTAAACAAACAATTTGATATTATTGTTGAAAGTATAAATGTAATTCTTGTTTTGATTTGTACATTTCTACGTAAATGTGTAACCTTATGTTAACATTTTATCTCTCAAAATTGATATTGTTGTATTATGTATCTTTGTTACTTTCGAACAAGACGCCACGAAATAAACATCTTTATTTGGACACAGAAATAAGAATCATCTTTGTTTGTTGGAGATCCCTATACTGCGTGACAACTGCTGTTTTTATATGAGCTAATTCCCAAGCACACAGCACTGTCACACTTTCTTTTCACTCCGATCTTTCCAATCATCACACCAACGCTACATTTCTAAATCCCTAAACTTTTCCAGGTACTACTCTCTACCGAGATTGCCCACACATCTGTTAACCGTGTACGACTAGGTTAGTCTGATCATAAATCTTGCTGAAATAGACCCCGTAGTCAGATCAGCTGGTGGCACTAATTTATATAAGCATTAACTCACAGACTGGGCCTCCCCAACGAATAGACGGTAACACTAATAGTCTAGTCACCCTATGATTAACCCCAAAGAAATTGCAACAGAAACGATTTATGCTGGAAACATTGCATTATGTCATCATATACTACATATACAAAATCGACAAAAATCGACACGGGGGAAATATGAAAAAATCCTATGTGAAATTTGTTGTTTTACGATGTCACGTTGTTGGCGCCTATGGGCCGCCGTAGATATAATACACAGTAAAGAACGACAACTACGTAAGACCGACGATGTAAACAAATGCAGACGACAGTAGTCATCGTAGTCATTGTGACGACGGTAAGTTAAAACAATACTCATTAATGATTTTTTGTGAATCAGAAATGATTATAAAAGCAAATTGTAAAATGTGAATGCCCCTTTTGTCGTTAGTCCGATAAATTTAACAAATAAGCCACCGTGTTACATTACGGCATCCTAGTCGACGATTCTAAGCAAAAATGTGATTTATTTCACCTGTTTTGATAAAACCTGAATGTAGAATGATTTATATGAAGCTATAAGATCATATTGTATTAAGATTACATTTGGAAACCGTTTCTAGGATCTAAAAATTGAGGAATTAGTAACCCGAGGCTTCGCTGAAATGTAAATGTACGGAAGCCCTTAGATGACAATATTGCAAATATTTGTAATATTGCGTAATGGATTTGCAATTTATTTCTTCGGTCTGATTTCACTATTTTCTTTATTTATATGCGTATTTTTTTTTTATCCTTTTCAAACACTTTTGTTTGTATTTGTTTATACTTTTTATTGATTTAATCTTTCATTTTCAATTTATGGCATTTTCTATGTTATACGGATACCCGGAAATAACCTGAAAGACTGATAAGTTATATCAATATTCTACATGTAATTTCGTACAAATGTAGCAATAATAATATGAACATGAATAATTTGGTTTCAACATTTCTGGTTTATTTAGCTATGCATGTATTTTATTTGTATTTTGATTTTATTTTACAATGTTTCATTAAATATTAATTAATTTCAAGAATTTTTGATTTTTTCCATCAATAGGGATTTTCTAGTCTTTGTTAAAAAAGTTTTCACTCTTTTTTTGTTCATTGCAGATAGTAATGGATGCCTGCATCTTTTGCTCAAAACCATTAGACGATAGCGAACCATTCTCTCAACTTCGACTGAAAGGGAGTGAAAGTATCAATCTAGTGAGCAGGCAGAGAGGCGACGGCATCGTAACATCTCCAGGTGAAAGAGTTCACCAAGGTTGCCGGCGTGATTACGTCAATCCAAGAAGCGTAAGACAAGTAACTGAGACAGACTGTTTGACCCCAAAAAGAACTCGTTCGACTGCTCCTGATTTCATTTTAAAAGAAAATTGCATTTTCTGTGGAAAATCTGCCAAGTTGAAATTAAAGAAGAGAGGTCATGATGTGTCAGAACTACAGAATTCAAGGACAAATTGGAGGCAGTTTGTAAGGCGAGACATGATACATGGTCAGATGAAGTTCTGAGAAGGCTTCACATAGCTCCTTCTGATCTACATGCCGCAAATGCTTTGTATCATCAACAGTGCAGCGTTAACTTCAGGACCGGAAAGAATCTGCCACTTTGCCACGCCCAAGATAATATACCTAAGAAAAATACCCCGGGTCGACCAAAGAAAACGACTTCTGAAGAAGCATTTTTGAAGATAGTTGGACTTATTGAGGAAAGGCGGGATGAACAAATCACTCAGTCACTTAGTTGCAGAAATGGAAAAGATTTGTTGAAATGAGGCATACAGTTCTGTTCACATGAAAACGAGGATCAAAGACCATTTTGGAAGTTCCATTGTCATAACTGAACTTGAAGGAAAAGCCAATGTTGTCACACTCTCCAACAATGTATCAACGATTCTGCAGGACTTCTACAAACGACTTAAGGCTGAGAATGCAAATGAAGAAAAAAGGCAAGTTATCCTGACTGCTGTGAAATTGATAAGAGCAGACATTAAGGCAATGGATTCTTGCTTCAAAGACTTATATCCATCATCTGAGTATATCTCCTCTCGCCAGCAAAACAATGATTATTTACCAGATTCACTACAGCTGTTTTTGAAGGAAATGTTTAGCCCTACTGAATCTACAATCAAGATATGCTCTATTGGACAGTCTATTTTACAGGCATGTAGACCTAAGTCGCTGATAGCCCCACTCAAAATTGGTCTAGGTGTGCAAATGCACCATCATTTTGGATCGAAATTTCTCGTCGACACTCTTAATACTCTTGGATTTTGCTCATCATACAAGGAAATTCAGAAGTATGAACTGAACGCTGCGGCAGCCCATGATAGAAACAGCACAGCGATTGATGTGGGAGTTTAGTTTAATAGTTTAGTTTAAATAGTTTAAATTATACTGTACTAGCCAGTTCTGACCGTTTGTCTCGGACCTGACATAGTTCTCGGACCTGAAAAAGAGAAGACACAACTTACCCGGTCGTAACAATCCAGGATCAAGAAAGCTCACTATACTGGTGAAACAAGAACCCCATACTTCTACGAGGGCGGCCGGTGAGACGTGGGCACCGGACGCTCGCTCGTTATAATATGTTCGTATCGACAAAATCGTGTGATATTTTCAAGATCTGTAAATATTTTGTGCAGATGCACACGGCACAGTCACAGTGAAATGTTTGTTTTGATTCCTAATAGAGATGCCTAAGCTTACACATGGATGGAATTAACGTTTCATGAATAAATGGAGGTCATCACGACGCCATTTTGTTTTGAGTAGAAACGGGGCGTGTCTTAAGCTCGATGGGAGGAGCTTGATACGATTGATCATGATTAATCATGATTCTATCGCACATTAGAACATAGTCCTTATCCAATCAAAACGCGTATTACAAACGTATCGTGTTAGAATCATTTATGGATATCCATAATTCATTTTCTAATTTCAATAAATCACCTATTTTTGGATATAGTCTACAATCTACGATTTGACCTCAAACTAATAATTACAACAAAAACTATTTCTATTGATTCTATATCTAGATTGACACACTACAAAAAAATCCAAATACAGCAAAAATCGGGAAAGTCGTTATTTTCTGAAATATAATCCTGAAATTACGAATAGTAGCTGCTGGCAGCTATGGGCGACCGCACCATGGACGAGTTCTCAAAGTGAGGTAATATAATGGTTATGAAAGTGCAGACGACGCTTCTGAGATGTATTTTGATTTCAGTAAGTCTTTATTCTATTTGGATATGTTCTAATAGATCAACTGAAAAAAATCGATGATTATAACGATATCGAGACGAAATTTCTGTAGGCCTACCTGCTTGTTAACTGTTCATGGCCCCTTATTTTGAATAAACATATTCTAGAATACGCATATAACCAGAAAAAAATATATGTCGTGTTAAAACCTTGAAATCTCATTGTTATTGCATAACAGAAATTTATCTGTTACAAATTTATAGTAGATACAAATCTACTCTTTATACGACGGAAAAAAGTATGAAAGCGTTGGTGTGCAGTGCGCGAATAAAGTTCAATCAATTTTTGACACAGATTCATAGTTCTGCTGTTACGTTATCTAAACAACATCTACTACGTGATAAGCTAGTGGGACAGGGGATATCCCTCCTGGTAAAAGCCTGGGCGGCCGGGGTGGAAAATACAAAGTAACGGCTACTGTGACGGGCTGTAGCCAAATAAAAAATCATTACTCTATTTTAAAATCGACAAAATTCAATCAATTTTTGACACATATTCATAATGTTTACTGTTACGTTATATGAACAACATCTACTACATGATTAGCTAGGGGGGCAGGGGATATCACACCTGGTAAAAGCCTGGGCGGCTGGGGTAGCAAATACAAAGTAACGGCTACAGTGACAGGCTGTAGGCAAACGAATGATTATAAATCTATTCAAATCGACATGATTCAATCAATTTTTAACACAGATTCATAATTCTGCTGCTACGTTATCTGAACAACAACTACTACGTGATAAGCTAGTGGGACAGGGGATATCACTCCCGGTAAAAGCCTGGGCGGCTGGAGTGGCAAATACAATGTAACGGCTACTGTGCAAGGGATGTAGCCAAATAAACAATCATAACTCTATTCAAATCGACATAATTCAATCAATTTTTAAGACAGATTCATAATTCTGCTGCTACGTTATCTGAACAACATCTACTACGTGATAAGCTAGTGGGACAGGGGATATCCCTCAAGGTAAAAGCCTTGGCGGCAGAGGTGGCAAATACAAAGTAACGGCTACCGTGACGGGCTGTAGCCAAATGAACAATCATAACTCTATTCAAATCGACATAATTCAAACAATTTTTGACACAGATTCAAAATGTTTGCTGTTACGTTATCTGAACAGCATTTACAACGTGATTAGCTAATGATCAGGGGATATTCCTTCCGGTAAAAGCCTGGTCGGCCGCGGTGGCAAATACAAAGTAACGGCTACCGTGCAGAGCTGTATAGCCCAATAAAAATCATATCTCTATTCAAATCGACATAATTCAAACAATTTTTGACACAGATTCATACTTTTTGCTGCTACTCTATCTAAACAACATCTACAACATGATTAGCTAGGGGTAGCAAATACAAACAACATCTACTACATGATTAGCTAGTGGGACAGGGGATATCACTTTCGATAAAATCCTGGGAGGCCGGGGAAGCAAATATAATGTAACGGCTACCGTTACGGGCTGTTCCAAAGAAACAATTATAACTCTATTCCAATTGACATAATCCAATCAACTTTTGATACACATTCATAATTTTTGCTGCTACGTTATCTGAACAAAATCTACTACATGATTAGCTAATGGGACAGGGGATATCCCTCCTGGTAAAAGCCTGGGAGGCCGTCAAATAAACAATCATAACTCTATTCAAGTCGACAGACAAACCAAATGTTGACAAACAAACCAAATGTAAACAGAAAAACAAAATATTGACGGACAAACCGAATGTTTACAGAAAACTAATTTCGACGAACAATACCAAATATTAATTAACAAGCCAAATGTTGACAAACAAACCAAATGTTGATAAACAAACCAAATGTTGATAAACAAGCCAAATGTTGACAGACAAACCAAATGTTGACAGACAAACCAAATGTTGACAAATAAACCAAATGTTCAATAACAAACCAAATATTGACTGACAAACCAAATGTTTACAGACAAATAAATTTTGACAGGCAAACGAAATGTTGACAGGCAAACGAAATGTTGACAAATAAACCATCTGTTTTCGGACAAACCAAATGTTGACGGACAAATCAAATGTTGACAGGCAAACCAAATGTTGACAGACAAACCAAATGTTGACGGACAAACCAAATGTTGACAGGCAAAGCAAATCTTGACAAAAAAAACATCTGTTTTCGGACAAACCAAATGTTGACGGACAAACCAAATGTTGACGGACAAACCAAAATGTTGACGGGCACACCGATGAACGATCAAGAAGATGTCAAAACTACTGTGATGGTTAATTCGACAAAAAATATGCAATAGATAAGATGAAGTTATATATTCATTCATAGAACGATATCGTTTTTATTACATAAAGCACCATGAGAAATGTTGCGCAAGTATGGTTGCAACCCTGATTGTAATAATTATTACATCAATATTGTAATAAATCTCATGTTTATTACAATAAACGTCGCTTAATGTAATAATTTTTAATTTATTACAATAAGGTTAACGTTAATGTAATAAATTATTACATAAAGCAATTTATTACAATAAGGGTTGCAACAAAGCGTCTTCTGCTTCATCGACGCCATGTAAATCTTGGTCATATTCAAGAAAGCAATCCTCAAAATGAGAACCGAGTCATCATTGTCATCACAAAAAGTAAACACACTAATAATGAGCATACTCAAAAAGTCCATTTCCATATCACTTAAAGATACAGAATATTTCTCAATGAGACAAAGATGGCGACCATAAAACTTGTCCATAATTCTGATCAACCTGTAACTTTCGAATCCTTGTGTTTTTAGTTTGTTTGTCAGCAGTCGACATCGATCACGGATGTAAGTCGTAGTTGAAGTAGTGATCGAGGTAAGCAGCTGATGAAGAAGAGTCTGTTGTGTCTTTATTTCAAGTTCAGAAGGGTATATACGATCGACGTGGTCAGCATAATTCTTGCTGTTGTCTATAGACAACACATCGTCGATACATCTGAAAGTAAATTAAAAGATTCGGCAAGCAGCTTATTGTTACCAGTCCTAATTAGCTCTTCCACAAATTCAGCCTCGTATGAAAACAAAAAAACAAGTCAGCTAAGAGTGGGGCACAGTTTGTTCCCATGGGAATGTCAACAGTCTGCTGGAAAATCTTTCCTCCGAAATCAATAAAATCAATGTCAACAAGGAATTCAATCAGCCTTACTATATTTTTTCAGTATATTTCCTCTTAGCTTTTGTAGTGTTTTTCACAAAGTCTGTTCCCAGATAGCTCATCACCACGTCTGGACAACGTTGTCTCACTTTCCCGGGCAACATTACGAACTCAAATAAAACATGTTCGAGATCACCTTTGAAAGCAAGCGTCGAGACTTCATAAGATTATTGATGATGTGGCAGAAATTCGACTTTTCAAGCCTGTGCGAAAGGACAGGCAAGAGGCACTCTTGCAACTCGACATTTCATGAAAGTCGAATTTGCCAATAAGGGGATTGATGACATTAATATCTTGCACCAAAAGTCTGTTCAAGCTAACATACCACCGTGCTGGCGATTTAAAAGTACACCAATTATTTCCTACAGTTAATCTATACCTATTGCACCAAAGCTTTTCAACTACAAGCAAACAACTTCAACGATTGAATATTTTCAGCATATTCATGTTCTTCATCTCAATATTGCTATGGTCCAGCAGGACAAACAGTGACTGGAAATCTTAATATTATCCCAAATATAAAGCTTCGGGAGCTTTTCATGAAAGGTCCTTAGTATCGAGAGACTCCATCCATATCAATTGGCACGTGAATTTCAAGATTCTTATGGACTCCGTGGAAGATTACGCCAGACAATGGACAAAACGTGAACATTCTGAATTTGATTCACTTTCAGAGTGGGTGAAGTCTACCAGGTCCTCCATTCAAAAAAGAATAAGCAATTTGCGTCACAAAATGAAAATTAAACACAAGTCGATATTTCTTGACTTCGATCTTCGAGCAACACTCAACGATCTGTATGATAAGTATTTGGTTGTGTCTGCCGACAAAGCATCTAACATCTTGCTAATTGCTCGACCAAGCCATTATCAAAACTTCTTAATACCATTCATAGTACCATAAAATCAGGGCTCAGTCTTATTGTAACACTCCAGAAGTGGAATTAATGGGATGTGGATTTTGAAAAACTCGAAATATCTTTTGATCAATCTTGAACACCCCCCTCCTAAAAAATGTCTTTTCGGTCAAAACATTTGATTTTTCCACCCTGTACAATATCATACCTCATACAAAATTGAAGGATATTGTTATGAGAGCTTTCTTTTCAAAGAAAGGCGGACGACGATGCGGTAGTGAGCTATCTTGAAGCATACTTTGTGAAAAACACGACAAAAGCTAAGGGGGAATATACTGAAGAAGATATAGTTTTCATACGAGGCTGAATTTGTAGAAGAGCTAATGAGGACTGGATGAGGACTGGATACAAAAACCTTGCCAAATCTTTTAATTTCACTTTCAGATCTATCGACGATGTGTTGTCTATAAACAACAAGACGTTTGCTGACCACGTCGATCGTAGATACCATTCTGAACTGGAAATTAAGGATACAACAGGCTCTTCTACATCAGCTGCTTACCTCGATCTCCTACTTAAACTACGACCAACATGGACAGCTTACTTCTAAGCTATACGATAAACGTGATGATTTCAATTTTCCGATCGTGACCTTTCCATTTCTTGATAGAAACATCCTTGCTTCTCCAACCAATGTCGCAGTTTATTCGATATTCTAGGGGTTGCTCTCAATATCGGGATTTCGTGTGACCGATGTCGACTGCTGACAAACAAACTTATAACACAAGGATTCGAGAGATGCAGGTTGATCAGAACTATGGGCAAGTTTTCTGGTCGACGCAATGAGAAATATTCTGTATATTTAAGTGATGATTAGTGTGTTTACTTTTTGTGGTGACAATGATGACTCGATTCCCATTTTGAGGATTGATGCTTTCTTGAATGTGACCAAGATTTACATGGCGTCGATGAAGAACAAGACGCTTTCTCTTCCGGAACACCTGGTCTTATTCTCTTGTACTTCTCCATGTAAATATTTCCTTCGTTCATATTTTGTCCCTGGTTTAATCGATTTTGAGTTTGGATTATGATTTTGTTAACGCTTCGATATTCTCTTATTTATTTTCACACCGCTGGGCGGTTGCCTCTGCTGGTGAACAGTTTTGTCCTCGACACCCAGTTGCTTTTTCAAAGCATGGATAGAGAAATTAAAGCAATACATACTGGCAGAGTCGGCGCCCAATATAAAGAGGACTCCCTTAATGGTTTCAACGGATACAGGATCCTTATTGGAAGACTACGTACCCTTAACGACAGTAAAAACTCGAATTATGTGCAAAGCTCGGATAATAGGCATTTTAATAAAAGTTCTGACGCTTTTGTTCGTGTTAAACCATGCAAGGTCAATCTCACTGACTTGTTTGATGTTTCATTTTTATATGATATCATTTTATTTTCGGATTTTTATAATATTTCCAAATGTGGAATAAAAAATCAAACTGTCAGTCATCCAATGTTATTGAGTGTTCGCTTTGTGGTTTACTTAATGTGGGTGAAACCAAAGGCCAGTTACGATAAAAATGAACGGTCATCGTTCGGCTGTTAACCGGGAGGATAATCAATGTTTATTTCAACATTTTAATCTCCCCGACCATTCTTTTCTTTCCATGAAAGTCCGTATTCTGGAAAACACTAGCTAATCGCGTAGTAGATGTTGTTCAGATAACGAAGCAGCAAAAATTATGAATATTTTAAAAAAATTGATTGAATTATGTCGATTGGAATAGAGTTATGATTGTTTGTTTGGAACAGCCCGTCACGGTAGCCGTTACTTTGTATTTGCTACCTCGGCCGCCCAGGCTTTTACCAAGGGATATTCCCAGTCACCCTAGCTAATCATGTAGTAGATGTTGTTCAGATAACGTAGCAGCAAACATTATGAATCTGTGTCAAAAATTGATTGAATTATGTCGATTGGAATAGAGTTATAATTGTTTGTTTGGAACAGCCCGTCACGGTAGCCGTTACTTTGTATTTGCAACCTCGGCCGCCCAGGCTTTTACCGAGAGGGATATTCCCTGTCCAACTACACTAGCTCATTATGTAGTAGATGTTGTTCAGATAACGTAGCAGCAAAAAGTGTGAACCTGTGTCAAGAATCGATTGAACTATGTCGTTTGGAATAGAGTTATAATTGTTTGTTGGCTCAGCCCTTCACGGTAGCCGTTACTTTGTATTTGCTACCCCGGTCGCCCAGGCTTTTACCAGGATGATAACGCCTGTCCCATTAGCTAATCATGTAGTAGATGTTGTGCAGATAACGTAGCACAAACATTATGAATCTGTGTCAAAAATTGTTTGCATTATGTCGATTGGAATAGAGTTGTAATTGTTTGTTGTCTACAGTCCGTCACGGTAGCAGTTACTTTGTATTTGCTACTCCGGCCACCCAGGCTTTACCGAGAGGAATATCCTCTGTCCCGCTAGCTAATCTTGTAGTAATATTGCTCAGATAACATAGCTCAGATAACATAGCTAGAAAAAGAATAATTCTGTGTCAAAAATTGTTTGAATTATGTCGATTTGAATAGAGTTTTGATTGTTTATTAGGCTAAAGCCCTGCACGGTAGGCGGTACTTTGTATTTGACATTCCGGCCGCCCAGACTTTTACCGCGAGGGACATCCCCTTGATGCAACGAAAAATGTAATATTTACGAAAAATGTAACAGTTACACAGAAATTGTAACAATGTTACATTTTTCGTGCATTGTGTACGAAAAGTGTAACAATTGTTACATTTTTCGTGCAGGATGCACGAAAATTGTAACAATTGTTACATTTTTCGTGGCAACTGTTTTTTAGAGCTTAGACAAAATTGGGAAACTATACACATATCGGTAGTATACCTTAAGGGGATTAAAATCTCAGTATGCGCCATCATCACTTTAACTCAGTTTCTGTAATTTGTCGGTTCGAAAGCATAATATCGCTACTATAACAAGTCATGCAGCCGTATATATGTACATTTTATTATGTTGGCTGATTCGAGCAATTCTACTATCTTCTTTTTTTTGATGTTTGAAATAAAATCTTTCTCCACAAATGCGGCTATATTGAACAGAGTAGTATGCATAATTTACAGAAAAATACTGTAAATATAAGAATTAACCTTTCCTTTTTTTAGTTTATGAGATTATAAATCCAATGGAACAGTTGGTAAATTTAATGTAAACGCTTCGGTTTGAAGCAATTTACCTCGTGCTACAATGGATTTATAATCTCATAAACTAAACAAGATAAAAGGCTAATCCTTTATCAAATAAAATACATGCATAGGGATTGGATTAAATACTTTTTATTGAATCCCTATGCATGTAAATTGATATCGGTTTGAGGTATATAGCAAAAGTCTACTCGATGTGACCCAGCAGTGATGCATCGTCATAACGATTTCCTGAAGACGTTATTACGCGAAAACTGGCACTAAAACGACTTTCAAATGCATTACAAATTATTGGCTGTATACAATTATGCTGAAATCCTCTTAATATGACGGGGGTTCAAGTTGTAAATCACGTGCTGATTTTCGGTTACATCGGTTAATTTTTATTGTGTTAACTACATTAATATTCACTCTATCTGAATAAAATAAAGACGACGTACTCCATAATTAAACGGATACAGTTATTTGCCATTTCAACTATTTGTTAGAAAATCTTCTTATTTCTCAAAACCACTCCGATTAACGGTTCCGGCAGTTTCTCGGAGTGCTTGGAAACAGTGGTGTAACTTCGGGGTAGGGGTGGGGCCAAGTTACCATGTGTTCCATTTGTCTAATGGCACTTAGTATAGTCAAACTATATACAATGTAATATTAAAAACTAAAAAACATTAAAAAAAAAAACACCGAAAAACTATTGTGGGTTTAATATCCACATAATATCACGACAACACGGTTGGCATTGCAGGATAACATTTTTTTAGTATTGCTGCAAATAACATGTTAACAGTCGTTGATATTATATTAATCTAGATCTTAACAGATATTTTTGATATCGTGTGGACTTAATTTCGTTCATTTACAAAATCACCAAGTTTAAAACTTCAACGAAATTTACATACCAATTTTTTAACGATCACATTTTGACCTACCAGGTCTCATTATTATCAATTATTTCGTCACTTAATTTTTTCACTCGGATTTTGTTAGGGAAATCTCGGGTAAATTATTAGTTCACAATAATCCTACTGTTAGATTCCAAGTTATATATTTCTTTTATTTTAAAATCCATACAAAACTTGGAAAACTTATCATTACAAAACATTAGAACCGTTTTGAATTTCTCACTACGCACGAATTCTATTTTTTCTGCGCAACCGAACTGCCCCAAGCCCAGTTGTCACTGGTCAGATTGAAGATCATCCTTAGTAAAAGGAAGACGTTATTTGGTAAGTGTACGATTGGAGTATGATGCCGATCAGTGTTTGGTATTACATCGTAATACATTTATGATGAAATGGCTAATAAATCTATCTACAAAAATCTCTTCAAAAGTTTGCACACGCGTTTAATGGTTCTGTAGAGACACAAAATGTCGCAATGGCATTCTCGTTGCACTCGATATTCGGTGTGTATGAGAATGGAAATAACTCATGTGTGACTGAAATTTACACACTGTGTACTTCTTTTCTTATATAACCTGCAAATAAATAAATACTTGTAATACAGAAAATTGATTTAACGGTACTCGGTGATAATTATGTTTTAATCAATTAGTCTAAACTTGTGTCTAAGTGCCCCAATCCCAGATGATTTATACCAATGTCTAAGTGACCCATTCCCATATGGTCTATATCTATGTCTAAATCCTATTTACACATGAATTATACTCATGTTTAAGTCCTATTCTCACAAGATTTATACCCATGTGTAGGTCCTATACACAAAAGATTTATATCCATGTTTAAGTGACCCATTCCCATATGGTCTAAACCCATGTCTAAGTGACCCATTCCCACATGGTGACCTATTCCTACATGGTATATACCCATGTCTATGTATGCCATTCCCATATGGTCTATACCATTTCCACGGTGACAAAATATTTTAGGTGACCTGACCAAAAGTAATGGTGACCTATCGCGATTGTGTTTCGTCTGTCGTCGTATGCTGTCGTCCTTTAACTTCTTTTAACTTCTTCTCAACTCCCGCTTTGTCAATTTCATTCAAATTTGGCAGGAAGCATCCCCATTGGAAGCCATTTCAAGTTTGCGAAAAATCTAGCAGTTATCTCCCCTTTGGTTTACCAAAACGTATTAAAAATACATCTTAAATACTCTTTTTTTCTCAAGGACCATCCGTCGTATAAGCTTGGTTTTCGGTAAAAGGTCTTCAGGGCAAAGACTACAACGTTTGCAAACGGAAAAAACGGCCCTACTTAGAGTCGAGCAAGTTTCTGGTGGTAACCAAAATCATGAATAAGCAATAAAGTGCCAATTTTCTCGAAAACCATGGACTTTTTATATATGCACATGCATTTGAAAGTTGAAGGGGCAACAGAAATTATTATTTTGGAATTGGAAATATCATTCCAATTGCCAGCATACACAGGTGGCTGTTAAGGGCTATCGGGCCTCTTGTTAGAAATTAATGTAGCATGGACAACTTGTGTACATGATATATTGTACACTGGTCACGTATAAGCGTTTCCGCCAATAGTATATACGTATTATTATCATGAATTGATATTTTTCCCACTTTCTGAATGGATAAAAGTTGGTCACGTTGAGGTTAATATTTTGTAATATTGACCTTGGCTCGTATTCATGAAACCGTCCTCATACTCAAGCATGTATTTCGTGCTCAAGCCTTATTTCCTGTTCTCAATATACATTATTTAAAAAATCTAACTTTGTCAAAGTTTTGGAAAAAAGTTGAAGAGACATCAAGCCAAAAGCTGTTTCAACATTTACATTGACTTTTAGACTCTTCGACATGAGTAAGGAGAGTTTGTTACTATTGTGACGAATTAAAAACGTGTTTGCTTAAATTTCTCTTCAATAGCCCATTATGTAAGACTGGCCATGTATATTGTTACATTGTTCGTGCACAACACACGAAAAATGTAACAATTTTGTTACATTTTTCGTGAATTGTTGACGAAAAATGTAACAATGTTAAATTGTTTATGCACAACGCACGAAAAATGTAACAATTTTGTTACATTGTTCGTGAATGGTTGACGAAATATGTAACAATTTTGTTACATTTTTCGTGAATGGTTGACGAAAAATGTAACAATGTGACGTTGTTCGTGCACAACGCACGAAAAATGTAACAATTTTGTTACATTGTTCGTGCACAACGCACGAAAAATGGAACAATGTTACTTTGTTCGTGCACAACGCACGAAAAAGTACTTGATGAATATGTTCTCAGTAGTTCCTGATAGTCTGGTTGCAGGGACCAATAAGCATGCAATACGGTCCGTACAACGCTTTTTTTGCTGTTTCTATACCTCGGAGATGTGCTCTTCAAGAATCTGAATGATGCCACTCTGTCATCATTGGGTAATCCGCATAACATGCAAATTAAGGCCGCCATTACTGAAAATCATATTTTCGTCAATATCTCAGTAACTATACATGGTATCAAAATAATTTTGATGTTTATCCCCATGTTTTGAGGGGTAACGAATAAGATTAAGCCATTTTAGTAACGATCACACTTAAAGGTTGTGCTGAATATGCAATTTAGGCCGCCATTACGGAAAATCTTTATATGGTCAATATCTCAGTAACTATGCATGGTATCAAAATAGTTTTAGTGCCTTACCCCGTGTTTGAGGGGTAAATAATCAGAATAAGTCATTTTAGTAAAAAACACCAATAGGTTGTGCTGAATAGGCATAAATAAGCCGCCATTACTGAAAATCTTGAATTCCTCAATATCTCACCAACTACAATTGTACATATTGTATCAAAATAATTCTGGCGTCTATACATATGATGTCAGGGATAAAGAATCTGATTAAACCAATTCAGTATTAATGACATCAAAATTTTTGCAAAGTCGTCATGTGCACAGAGCATCCTCTTTACCTATGCTAATACATGCCGCAACTGCTAATTTGTCTCATTCCGCAGGGCCGTGGTGGCCGAGTGGTTAAGGTGTTCTAACATACTACCACTAGCCCTCCACCTCTGGGTTATGAGTTCGAATCCCAAGTTCCCACGTAGGGCAGTTGCCAGAAGCTGACCGTAGGTCGGTGTTTTTCTCCGGGTACTGCGGCGTTCCTCCACCTTCAAAACCTAGCACGTCTTAAAATTACCCTGGCTCTTATTCCTCAAACAAATCACTTTCAACAGCATTGTCATACATCAAGCCGTCGGGTTTGCCCATTCTGGCAGTGTGCGTCCAGTGACATCCACTTATCATTGTGCATGACATGTGAGCTGTAAAACATCCATACATTCTTGTCCAACAGGTGTATTCACAGCACAACTACATTTGATCATTTTCAGCACCTCCGACGGAGCAACACTAACGTTTGGATGGAATGTTACTGGAATCAAGCATCTAGTGCATTCCCCAAGTTCCGATCCGAACTCGACAGAATCTAGTGGTGGAGGTTCTGAGCTGAGAGCTGATTTCCAAAAGGAAGTCTGAATGTGCCCCCACTTTACGTTCTTTGCCACATTTTCCCACCCATTCATCTGCGACCAGTCTTCTCTCTGGACCTCAGACATATTTGATGTCACCACGCTTTGACCCTGAAGTAGGTTGCCATGAATACTGTCGCTTCTTCAATGATATCATATATATCCTCAGATGAAATGCCCCAGTTGTGCAGTTCTACACCACCTTTAAGGACTTTGATGACAGTGTTTTCCTACTCCAGAGCACTGAGCCACATTGCCAAGCCTAAGAGGGCATGGGCGGCTGGCAGCTGTGAAAGCAAGTGTCCATCTGTTCAATTGCAATTGCCCCATTGTCTATAGTAGTTCGTACGTCACTTGGTCCTTCCTTTGTAAGACGTCGGGTCATTTTTAACTTTGCATAGAAATGCAGCAGGAGGACAAAAACATTTGTGTTCTCACATATATGATGATGATTCTTTTTTATGCCACTTTCAGCTGCCTTAACCATTTGCGGTCTGTTTATTTTATCTGCTTTTTCGTGGCAAGTCATGAGGTCTTCCCTGCGGAAGACAATACCATCCTGAATTACAACTAGTACAGGGTCAGTAGAGGTAATGTCCAGACTGTTGATTGGGTTCGTCCTGTGCTTTCTTGATCAAATTCTGACATATCAGGGCCCGTGTTCATGAAACCGTTCTCATGCTCAAGCATGGATTCTGTGCTCAAGCCAGCTTTCTTGAAACTTTCCTTACTCATGTCGAAGAGTCCAAAAGCCAAGGTAAATGATGGAAACAGTTTCTGTCTTCATGTCTCTTTAACTTTTTTCAAAACTTTAACAAAGTTATGTTTTTAAATAATTAATAGCCAGAACAAGAAATAAGGCTTGAGCACGAAATCCATGCTTGAGCATGAGAACGGTTTCATGAATACGGGCCAAGATCTATAACCTCTACCTTATTCTCAGTTACTCTACTGAGTCTGCACCAGTTGTTATTCAGGATGGCATTGTCTTTCGCAGGGAAACACCCATGACTTGCCATGAAGAAGCTGATGTAATAATCATACAGCAAAAGGTTAAGGCATGTAAGAACAAAGATAAAATCATTGAAGAAGCGACAGCATTCGTGGCTGCCTAATACAGGGTCCAAGTTTGGTGACATCAAACATGTCTGGATGTCCGTAGAGCAGTCTGGTCGCGAAGGATGGGTAGAAAAAATGAGACAAATGCTCCAGAGCTTAAGTCACTCCAAACTTCTAAAGAGGCATTCAAACAGAATGTAAAGCCGGCTCACATTCAGGATGAGGATATCCGATGGGTTGCTGATTGTGACAATATTGTTGAAAGTGATTTGTTCGAGGATTGAGTCAAATTAGTCGTGGCAACATGCATAAGCATAAGTAAAGGGGATGTAGGCTAGTTCTGTAACTACTCGGATATACACAGACGTTGATTTATTTGTATATTTTGGTGTGATCAATATTGAAATGGTTTAATCTGATTCTTTACCCCTGACAACATGTGTATAGACGCCATAATTATTTTGTTACCATATGTGGTTGCTGAGATATTGACGAAAACGAAATTTTCAGTAATGGCGGCCTATATATGCCTATTCAGCACAACCTTTAAGTGTTATCTTTACTAAAATACTATAATCTGATTCGTTACCCCTCAAAACACGGGGATAGACACCAAAATTGCTTAAGTCACTCCAAACTTCTAAAGAGGCATTCAAACAGAATGTAAAGCCGGCTCACATTCAGGATGAGGATATCCGATGGGTTGCTGATTGTGACAATATTGTTGAAAGTGATTTGTTCGAGGATTGAGTCAAATTAGTCGTGGCAACATGCATAAGCATAAGTAAAGGGGATGTAGGCTAGTTCTGTAACTACTCGGATATACACAGACGTTGATTTATTTGTATATTTTGGTGTGATCAATATTGAAATGGTTTAATCTGATTCTTTACCCCTGACAACATGTGTATAGACGCCATAATTATTTTGTTACCATATGTGGTTGCTGAGATATTGACGAAAACGAAATTTTCAGTAATGGCGGCCTATATATGCCTATTCAGCACAACCTTTAAGTGTTATCTTTACTAAAATACTATAATCTTATTCGTTACCCCTCAAAACACGGGGATAGACACCAAAATTAGTTTGATACCATGTATAGTTACTGAGATATTGACGAAAATAAGATTGTCAGTAATGGCGGCCTTCATTTGCATATTGTGCGGATTGCCCAATGATGACAGAGTGGCATCATCCAGATTCTTAGAGAGCACACCTCAGAGGTTTAGAAACAGCAAAAAAACTTTGTACGGACCCTATTGCAAGGTTCTCCAAGAATCTTTGGTTTGGCAACCAGACTATGAGGAAAAGCAATAACAAATTCCAAAATTCAAGATGGCAACAGGGGGCCTTTTTGGATTGTCCGATCTGTTCGTAAATGACGCATGCACAACTAGGCATCAAGGGGAACCTACCGTGAAAAATAGCGATAACAAATATATTAACGGACGGAGGATGGATGAAATGTTTGCATAATTTCTTAAGCGACAAACAGCGAGGGAGTGCTATAACACTGTTTCACATTAAACAGATATAGGTATTTGTTATTTTCCGCTAATCATGCATCAATAATCGAAAGTCGAATGACTCGAATCAGCCACCATAATACAACGTGTAAAGCTACATGACTTGTAATAGTAGCGATACTATGCTATCGAACTGACAAATCGCAGACACTGAGTTAAGGATGTACACCTCTGATAAGTCAAAATTTTCCTGTATCAAACTTTTTTTCTAATATACATTTTTGGATAAGGGAGTTCAAGGAATGCCAGAAAATGCAAAAATAATGATATGTCAGTGTGCTCGTTTTTGTGTTATGATCAGTCAAAGATACAAATATCTTGTAGAGTATGTTGTTCAGATTACGTAGCAGGAAAAAGAATAAATCTGTGTCAAAATTTGTTTGAATTATGTCGATTTGAATAGAGTTGTAATTGTTTGTTTGGCTGTAGCCCGTCACGGTAGCCGTTACTTTTTATTTGCTACCCCGGCCGCCAAAGATGATATCGGGAGTGATATCCCCTGTTCCACCAACTAATCTGGTAGGGTATGTTGTCCAGATTACGTAGCAGCAAAAATTATGAATCTGGGTAAAAAAATGTTTGAATTATGTCGATTGGAATAGAGTTATGATTGTTTTGCCTACAGCCCTGCACGGTAGCCGTCACTTTGTATTAGTTCACCGGCCACGCAGGCTTTTATCGGGCGTGATATCCCTTGGCCCACTAGCTTGTCATATAGAAGATGTTGTTCAGATAACGCAGCAGCAAAAAGTGTGAACATGTATCAAAATTTGATTGAATTATGTCGATCGGAATAGAGTTTGACACAGCCCGTCACGGTAGCATTTACTTTTTATTTGCCCAGGCTTTTACCGGGAGTGATATCCCCTGTCCCACTAGCTGATCACGTAATAGATATTGTTCAGATAACGTGGCAGCAAACATTATGAATCTTTGTCAAAAATTGATTGAATTATGTCGATTTGAATCTTGTAGGGTTATAATTTTGCATATATTTTATATTTTATATTTTGCACAGCCCTGCACGATATCCGTTTCTTTGTATTTGCTACCCCGGCCGCCCAGGTTTTTACCGGGAGGGATATCACCTGCCCCACTAGCTAATCTTTTAGCAGATGTTGTGCAGATAACGTAGCAGGAAAAAGAATGAATCTGTGTCAAAAATTGTTTAAATTATGTCGATTGGAATAGAGTTGTATTTCTTTGTTTGGCTACAGCCCGTCACGGTAGCCGTTACTTTGTTTTTGCTACCCCGCCGCCCAAGATGATATCGGGAGTGATATCCCCATCCCCTGTCCAACTAGCTAACTTTGTAGTAGATGTTGTTCAGATAACAAAGCTGGAATTATAATGAATCTTTGTCAATCATTGCTTGAAATATGTCGATTTGAATAGAGTTATGATTGTCGATTGGGCTAAAGCCCGGCACGGTAGGCGTTACTTTGTATTTGGCACCCTGACCGAACAGGCTTTTACCGAGAGGGATATTCCTTGTTCCACTAGCTAATTATGTAGTAGATGTTGTTCAGATAACGTAGCAGGAAAAAGAATGAATCTGTGTCAAAAATTGTTTAAATTATGTCGATTGGAATAGAGTTGTATTTCTTTGTTTGGCTACAGCCCGTCACGGTAGCCGTTACTTTGAATTTACTAGCCCGGCCGCCCAAGATGATATCGGGAGTGATATCCCCTGTCCCACTAGCTAACCTTGTAGTAGATGTTGTTCAGATAACAAAGCTGGAATAATTATGAATCTGTGTCAATCATTGCTTGAAATATGTCGATTTGAATAGAGTTATGATTGTCGATTGGGCTAAAGCCCGGCACGGTAGGCGTTACTTTGTATTTGGCACCTTGACCGCACAGGCTTTTACCGAGAGGGATATCCCCTTTAGAAGATGTTGTTCTGATAACGTAGCAACACGAATTATGAATCTGTGTCAATATTTGTTTGAACTATGTCGACTTGAATAGAGTTGTAATTGTTTGTTTTGGCTACAGCCCGTCACGGTAGCCTTTACTTTGTATTTGCTACCCCGGCCGCCCAGGCTTTTACCGAGAGGGATATCCCTTGTTCCACTAGCTAATTATGTAGAAGATGTTGCTCAGATTACATTGCTGGAAACATTATGAATCTGTGTCAAAAGTTGTTTGAATTATGTCGAATTGAATAAAGTTATGATTGTTTATTTGGCTAAAGCCCTGCACGGTAGGCGTAACTTTGTATTTGACACCCTTGCCCCCAGGATTTTACCGAGAGTGATTTTCCCTGTTTCACTAACTAATCACGTAGAAGATGTTGTTCAGATAACGTAGCAGGAAAAAATTTTGAATCTGTGTCAAAATTTGTTTGAATTATGTCGATTGGAATAGAGTTGTAATTGTTTGTTTGTCTTCAGCTCTGCACGGTAGCCGTTACTTTGTATTTTGCTGCCCCGGCCGCCCACGCTTTTACCGGGAGTGATATCCCCTGTCCCACTAGCTAACCTTGTAGTAGATGTTGTTCAGAAAAATGTAGCAGGAAAATGAATGAATCTGTGTCAAAATTTGTTTGAATTATGTCGATTGGAATAGAGTTGTAATTGTTTGTTTGTCTTCAGCTCTGCACGGTAGCCGTTACTTTGTATTTTGCTGCCCCGGCCGCACACGCTTTTACCGGGAGTGATATCCCCTGTCCCACTAGCTAACCTTGTAGTAGATGTTGTTCAGATAACAAAGCTGGAATAATTATGAATCTGTGTCAAACATTGTTTGAAATATGTCGATTTGAATAGAGTTATGATTGTCGATTGGGCTAAAGCCCTGCACGGTAGGCGTTACTTTGTATTTGGCACCCTGACCGCACAGGCTTTTACCGAGAGGGATATCCCTTTTCTCACTAACTAATCACGTAGAAGATGTTGTTCTGATAACGTAGCAACACGAATTATGAATCTGTGTCAAAATTTGTTTGAACTATGTCGATTTGAATAGAGTTGTAATTGTTTGTTTTGGCTAGAGCCCGTCACGGTAGCCTTTACTTTGTATTTGCTACCCCGGCCGCCCAGGCTTTTACCGAGAGGGATATCCCTTGTTCCACTAGCTAATTATGTAGAAGATGTTGCTCAGATTACATAGCTGGAAACATTATGAATCTGTGTCAAAAGTTGTTTGAATTATGTCGATTTGAATAGAGTTATGATTGTTTATTTGGCTAAAGCCCTGCACGGTAGGCGTTACTTTGCATTTGACACCCTTGCCCCCCAGGATTTTACCGAGAGTGATTTCCCCTGTTTCAATAACTAATCATGTAGAAGATGTTGTTCAGATAACGTAGCAGAAAAAAATTTGAATCTGTGTCAAAAAATGTTTGAATTATGTCGATTGGAATAGAGTTGTAATTGTTTGTTTGGTTACAGCCCTGCACGGTAGCCGTTCTTTTTTTTTGCTACCCTGGCCGCCCAAGATGTTATCGGGTGTGATATCCCCTGTCCCACCAGCTAATCTTGTAGATGTTGTTCAGAAAAATGTAGCAGGAAAATGAATGAATCTGTGTCAAAATTTGTTTGAATTATGTCGATTGGAATAGAGTTTTATTGTTTGTTTGTCTACAGCTCTGCACGGTAGCCGTTACTTTGTATTTTGCTGCCCCGGCCGCCCAGGCTTTTACCGAGAGGGATATCCCTTGTTCCACTAGCTAATTATGTAGAAGATGTTGCTCAGATTACATAGCTGGAATAATTATGAATCTGTGTCAAACATTGTTTGAAATATGTCGATTTGAATAGAGTTGTAATTGTTTGTTTGTCTACAGCTCTGCACGGTAGCCGTTACTTTGTATTTTGCTGCCCCGGCCGCCCACGCTTTTACCGGGAGTGATATCCCCTGTCCCACTAGCTAACCTTGTAGTTGATGTTGTTCAGATAACAAAGCTGGAATAATTATGAATCTGTGTCAAACATTGTTTGAAATATGTCGATTTGAATAGAGTTATGATTGTTTATTTGGCTAAAGCCCTGTACGGTAGGCGTTACTTTGCATTTGACACCCTGACCGCACAGGCTTTTACCGAGAGGGATATCCCTTTTCTCACTAACTAATCACGTAGAAGATGTTGTTCTGATAACGTAGCAACACGAATTATGAATCTGTGTCAAAATTTGTTTGAACTATGTCGATTTGAATAGAGTTGTAATTGTTTGTTTTGGCTAAAGCCCGTCACGGTAGCCTTTACTTTGTATTTGCTACCCCGGCCGCCCAGGCTTTTACCGAGAGGGATATCCCTTGTTCCACTAGCTAATTATGTAGAAGATGTTGCTCAGATTACATAGCTGGAAACATTATGAATCTGTGTCAAACATTGTTTGAAATATGTCGATTTGAATAGAGTTATGATTGTTTATTTGGCTAAAGCCCTGCACGGTAGGCGTTACTTTGCATTTGACACCCTTGCCCCCCAGGATTTTACCGAGAGTGATTTCCCCTGTTTCAATAACTAATCATGTAGAAGATGTTGTTCAGATAACGTAGCAGGAAAAAATTTTGAATCTGTGTCAAAAAATGTTTGAATTATGTCGACTGGAATAGAGTTGTAATTGTTTGTTTGGCTACAGCCCTGCACGGTAGCCGTTCTTTTTTTTTGCTACCCTGGCCGCCCAAGATGTTATCGGGTGTGATATCCCCTGTCCCACCAGCTAATCTTGTAGATGTTGTTCAGAAAAATGTAGCAGGAAAATGAATGAATCTGTGTCAAAATTTGTTTGAATTATGTCGATTGGAATAGAGTTGTAATTGTTTGTTTGTCTACAGCTCTGCACGGTAGCCGTTACTTTGTATTTTGCTGCCCCGGCCGCCCACGCTTTTACCGGGAGTGATATCCCCTGTCCCACTAGCTAACCTTGTAGTAGATGTTGTTCAGATAACAAAACTGGAATAATTATGAATCTGTGTCAAACATTGTTTGAAATATGTCGATTTGAATAGAGTTATGATTGTCGATTGGGCTAAAGCCCGGCACGGTAGGCGTTACTTTGTATTTGGCACCCTGATAGCACAGGCTTTTACCGAGAGGGATATCCCTTTTCTCACTAACTAATCACGTAGAAGATGTTGTTCTGATAACGTAGCAACACGAATTATGAATCTGTGTCAAAATTTGTTTGAACTATGTCGATTTGAATAGAGTTGTAATTGTTTGTTTTGGCTAGAGCCCGTCACGGTAGCCTTTACTTTGTATTTGCTACCCCGGCCGCCCAGGCTTTTACCGAGAGGGATATCCCTTGTTCCACTAGCTAATTATGTAGAAGATGTTGCTCAGATTACATAGCTGGAAACATTATGAATCTGTGTCAAAAGTTGTTTGAATTATGTCGATTTGAATAGAGTTATGATTGTTTATTTGGCTAAAGCCCTGCACGGTAGGCGTTACTTTGCATTTGACACCCTTGCCCCCCAGGATTTTACCGAGAGTGATTTCCCCTGTTTCAATAACTAATCATGTAGAAGATGTTGTTCAGATAACGTAGCAGGAAAAAATTTTGAATCTGTGTCAAAAAATGTTTGAATTATGTCGATTGGAATAGAGTTGTAATTGTTTGTTTGGCTACAGCCCTGCACGGTAGCCGTTCTTTTTTTTTGCTACCCTGGCCGCCCAAGATGTTATCGGGTGTGATATCCCCTGTCCCACCAGCTAATCTTGTAGATGTTGTTCAGAAAAATGTAGCAGGAAAATGAATGAACCTGTGTCAAAATTTGTTTGAATTATGTCGATTGGAATAGAGTTGTAATTGTTTGTTTGGTTACAGCCCTGCACGGTAGCCGTTCTTTTTTTTTGCTACCCTGGCCGCCCAAGATGTTATCGGGTGTGATATCCCCTGTTTCAATAACTAATCATGTAGAAGATGTTGTTCAGATAACGTAGCAGGAAAAAATTTTGAATCTGTGTCAAAAAATGTTTGAATTATGTCGACTGGAATAGAGTTGTAATTGTTTGTTTGGCTACAGCCCTGCACGGTAGCCGTTCTTTTTTTTTGCTACCCTGGCCGCCCAAGATGTTATCGGGTGTGATATCCCCTGTCCCACCAGCTAATCTTGTAGATGTTGTTCAGAAAAATGTAGCAGGAAAATGAATGAACCTGTGTCAAAATTTGTTTGAATTATGTCGATTGGAATAGAGTTGTAATTGTTTGTTTGTCTACAGCTCTGCACGGTAGCCGTTACTTTGTATTTTGCTGCCCCGGCCGCCAACGCTTTTACCGGGAGTGATATCCCCTGTCCCACTAGCTAACCTTGTAGTTGATGTTGTTCAGATAACAAAGCTGGAATAATTATGAATCTGTGTCAAACATTGTTTGAAATATGTCGATTTGAATAGAGTTATGATTGTCGATTGGGCTAATCGCCCGGCACGGTAGGCGTTACTTTGTATTTGGCACCCTGACCGCACAGGCTTTTACCGAGAGGGATATCCCTTTTCTCACTAACTAATCACGTAGAAGATGTTGTTCTGATAACGTAGCAACACGAATTATGAATCTGTGTCAAAATTTGTTTGAACTATGTCGATTTGAATAGAGTTGTAATTGTTTGTTTTGGCTAAAGCCCGTCACGGTAGCCTTTACTTTGTATTTGCTACCCCGGCCGCCCAGGCTTTTACCGAGAGGGATATCCCTTGTTCCACTAGCTAATTATGTAGAAGATGTTGCTCAGATTACATAGCTGGAAACATTATGAATCTGTGTCAAACATTGTTTGAAATATGTCGATTTGAATAGAGTTATGATTGTTTATTTGGCTAAAGCCCTGCACGGTAGGCGTTACTTTGCATTTGACACCCTGACCGCACAGGCTTTTACCGAGAGGGATATCCCTTTTCTCACTAACTAATCACGTAGAAGATGTTGTTCTGATAACGTAGCAACACGAATTATGAATCTGTGTCAAAATTTGTTTGAACTATGTCGATTTGAATAGAGTTGTAATTGTTTGTTTTGGCTAAAGCCCGTCACGGTAGCCTTTACTTTGTATTTGCTACCCCGGCCGCCCAGGCTTTTACCGAGAGGGATATCCCTTGTTCCACTAGCTAATTATGTAGAAGATGTTGCTCAGATTACATAGCTGGAAACATTATGAATCTGTGTCAAACATTGTTTGAAATATGTCGATTTGAATAGAGTTATGATTGTTTATTTGGCTAAAGCCCTGCACGGCAGGCGTTACTTTGCATTTGACACCCTTGCCCCCCAGGATTTTACCGAGAGTGATTTCCCCTGTTTCAATAACTAATCATGTAGAAGATGTTGTTCAGATAACGTAGCAGGAAAAAATTTTGAATCTGTGTCAAAAAATGTTTGAATTATGTCGACTGGAATAGAGTTGTAATTGTTTGTTTGGCTACAGCCCTGCACGGTAGCCGTTCTTTTTTTTTGCTACCCTGGCCGCCCAAGATGTTATCGGGTGTGATATCCCCTGTCCCACCAGCTAATCTTGTAGATGTTGTTCAGAAAAATGTAGCAGGAAAATGAATGAATCTGTGTCAAAATTTGTTTGAATTATGTCGATTGGAATAGAGTTGTAATTGTTTGTTTGTCTACAGCTCTGCACGGTAGCCGTTACTTTGTATTTTGCTGCCCCGGCCGCCCACGCTTTTACCGGGAGTGATATCCCCTGTCCCACTAGCTAACCTTGTAGTAGATGTTGTTCAGATAACAAAACTGGAATAATTATGAATCTGTGTCAAACATTGTTTGAAATATGTCGATTTGAATAGAGTTATGATTGTCGATTGGGCTAAAGCCCGGCACGGTAGGCGTTACTTTGTATTTGGCACCCTGACCGCACAGGCTTTTACCGAGAGGGATATCCCTTTTCTCACTAACTAATCACGTAGAAGATGTTGTTCTGATAACGTAGCAACACGAATTATGAATCTGTGTCAAAATTTGTTTGAACTATGTCGATTTGAATAGAGTTGTAATTGTTTGTTTTGGCTAAAGCCCGTCACGGTAGCCTTTACTTTGTATTTGCTACCCCGGCCGCCCAGGCTTTTACCGAGAGGGATATCCCTTGTTCCACTAGCTAATTATGTAGAAGATGTTGCTCAGATTACATAGCTGGAAACATTATGAATCTGTGTCAAAAGTTGTTTGAATTATGTCGATTTGAATAGAGTTATGATTGTTTATTTGGCTAAAGCCCTGCACGGTAGGCGTTACTTTGCATTTGACACCCTTGCCCCCCAGGATTTTACCGAGAGTGATTTCCCCTGTTTCAATAACTAATCATGTAGAAGATGTTGTTCAGATAACGTAGCAGGAAAAAATTTTGAATCTGTGTCAAAAAATGTTTGAATTATGTCGATTGGAATAGAGTTGTAATTGTTTGTTTGGCTACAGCCCTGCACGGTAGCCGTTCTTTTTTTTTGCTACCCTGGCCGCCCAAGATGTTATCGGGTGTGATATCCCCTGTCCCACCAGCTAATCTTTTAGATGTTGTCCAGAAAAATGTAGCAGGAAAATGAATGAATCTGTGTCAAAATTTGTTTGAATTATGTCGATTGGAATAGAGTTGTAATTGTTTGTTTGTCTACAGCTCTGCACGGTAGCCGTTACTTTGTATTTTGCTGCCCCGGCCGCCCACGCTTTTACCGGGAGTGATATCCCCTGTCCCACTAGCTAACCTTGTAGTAGATGTTGTTCAGATAACAAAGCTGGAATAATTATGAATCTGTGTCAAACATTGTTTGAAATATGTCGATTTGAATAGAGTTATGATTGTCGATTGGGCTAATCGCCCGGCACGGTAGGCGTTACTTTGTATTTGGCACGCTGACCGCACAGGCTTTTACCGAAGGGATATCCCTTTTCTCACTAACTAATCACGTAGAAGATGTTGTTCTGATAACGTAGCAACACGAATTATGAATCTGTGTCAAAATTTGTTTGAACTATGTCGATTTGAATAGAGTTGTAATTGTTTGTTTTGGCTAAAGCCCGTCACGGTAGCCTTTACTTTGTATTTGCTACCCCGGCCGCCCAGGCTTTTACCGAGAGGGATATCCCTTGTTCCACTAGCTAATTATGTAGAAGATGTTGCTCAGATTACATAGCTGGAAACATTATGAATCTGTGTCAAAAGTTGTTTGAATTATGTCGATTTGAATAGAGTTATGATTGTTTATTTGGCTAAAGCCCTGCACGGTAGGCGTTACTTTGCATTTGACACCCTTGCCCCCCAGGATTTTACCGAGAGTGATTTCCCCTGTTTCAATAACTAATCATGTAGAAGATGTTGTTCAGATAACGTAGCAGGAAAAAATTTTGAATCTGTGTCAAAAAATGTTTGAATTATGTCGATTGGAATAGAGTTGTAATTGTTTGTTTGGCTACAGCCCTGCACGGTAGCCGTTCTTTTTTTTTGCTACCCTGGCCGCCCAAGATGTTATCGGGTGTGATATCCCCTGTCCCACCAGCTAATCTTGTAGATGTTGTTCAGAAAAATGTAGCAGGAAAATGAATGAATCTGTGTCAAAATTTGTTTGAATTATGTCGATTGGAATAGAGTTGTAATTGTTTGTTTGTCTACAGCTCTGCACGGTAGCCGTTACTTTGTATTTGCTACCCCGGCCGCCCAGGCTTTTACCGAGAGGGATATCCCTTGTTCCACTAGCTAATTATGTAGAAGATGTTGCTCAGATTACATAGCTGGAAACATTATGAATTTGTGTCAAAATTTGTTTGAATTATGACGATTTGAATAGAGTTATGATTGTTTATTTGGCTAAAGCCCTGCACGGTAGGCGTTACTTTGCATTTGACACCCTTGCCCCCCAGGATTTTACCGAGAGTGATTTCCCCTGTTTCAATAACTAATCATGTAGAAGATGTTGTTCAGATAACGTAGCAGGAAAAAAATTTGAATCTGTGTCAAAAAATGTTTGAATTATGTCGATTGGAATAGAGTTGTAATTGTTTGTTTGGCTACAGCCCTGCACGGTAGCCGTTCTTTTTTTTTTGCTACCCTGGCCGCCCAAGATGTTATCGGGTGTGATATCCCCTGTCCCACCAGCTAATCTTGTAGATGTTGTTCAGAAAAATGTAGCAGGAAAATGAATGAACCTGTGTCAAAATTTGTTTGAATTATGTCGATTGGAATAGAGTTGTAATTGTTTGTTTGTCTACAGCTCTGCACGGTAGCCGTTACTTTGTATTTTGCTGCCCCGGCCGCCCACGCTTTTACCGGGAGTGATATCCCCTGTCCCACTAGCTAACCTTGTAGTAGATGTTGTTCAGATAACAAAGCTGGAATAATTATGAATCTGTGTCAAACATTGTTTGAAATATGTCGATTTGAATAGAGTTATGATTGTCGATTGGGCTAATCGCCCGGCACGGTAGGCGTTACTTTGTATTTGGCACGCTGACCGCACAGGCTTTTACCGAAGGGATATCCCTTTTCTCACTAACTTATCACGTAGAAGATGTTGTTCTGATAACGTAGCAACACGAATTATGAATCTGTGTCAAAATTTGTTTGAACTATGTCGATTTGAATAGAGTTGTAATTGTTTGTTTTGGCTAGAGCCCGTCACGGTAGCCTTTACTTTGTATTTGCTACCCCGGCCGCCCAGGCTTTTACCGAGAGGGATATCCCTTGTTCCACTAGCTAATTATGTAGAAGATGTTGCTCAGATTACATAGCTGGAAACATTATGAATCTGTGTCAAAAGTTGTTTGAATTATGTCGATTTGAATAGAGTTATGATTGTTTATTTGGCTAAAGCCCTGCACGGTAGGCGTTACTTTGCATTTGACACCCTTGCCCCCCAGGATTTTACCGAGAGTGATTTCCCCTGTTTCAATAACTAATCATGTAGAAGATGTTGTTCAGATAACGTAGCAGAAAAAATTTTGAATCTGTGTCAAAAAATGTTTGAATTATGTCGATTGGAATAGAGTTGTAATTGTTTGTTTGGTTACAGCCCTGCACGGTAGCCGTTCTTTTTTTTTGCTACCCTGGCCGCCCAAGATGTTATCGGGTGTGATATCCCCTGTCCCACCAGCTAATCTTGTAGATGTTGTTCAGAAAAATGTAGCAGGAAAATGAATGAATCTGTGTCAAAATTTGTTTGAATTATGTCGATTGGAATAGAGTTGTAATTGTTTGTTTGTCTACAGCTCTGCACGGTAGCCGTTACTTTGTATTTTGCTGCCCCGGCCGCCCACGCTTTTACCGGGAGTGATATCCCCTGTCCCACTAGCTAACCTTGTAGTTGATGTTGTTCAGATAACAAAGCTGGAATAATTATGAATCTGTGTCAAACATTGTTTGAAATATGTCGATTTGAATAGAGTTATGATTGTCGATTGGGCTAAAGCCCGGCACGGTAGGCGTTACTTTGTATTTGGCACCCTGACCGCACAGGCTTTTACCGAGAGGGATATCCCTTTTCTCACTAACTAATCACGTAGAAGATGTTGTTCTGATAACGTAGCAACACGAATTATGAATCTGTGTCAAAATTTGTTTGAACTATGTCGATTTGAATAGAGTTGTAATTGTTTGTTTTGGCTAAAGCCCGTCACGGTAGCCTTTACTTTGTATTTGCTACCCCGGCCGCCCAGGCTTTTACCGAGAGGGATATCCCTTGTTCCACTAGCTAATTATGTAGAAGATGTTGCTCAGATTACATAGCTGGAAACATTATGAATCTGTGTCAAACATTGTTTGAAATATGTCGATTTGAATAGAGTTATGATTGTTTATTTGGCTAAAGCCCTGCACGGTAGGCGTTACTTTGCATTTGACACCCTGACCGCACAGGCTTTTACCGAGAGGGATATCCCTTTTCTCACTAACTAATCACGTAGAAGATGTTGTTCTGATAACGTAGCAACACGAATTATGAATCTGTGTCAAAATTTGTTTGAACTATGTCGATTTGAATAGAGTTGTAATTGTTTGTTTTGGCTAAAGCCCGTCACGGTAGCCTTTACTTTGTATTTGCTACCCCGGCCGCCCAGGCTTTTACCGAGAGGGATATCCCTTGTTCCACTAGCTAATTATGTAGAAGATGTTGCTCAGATTACATAGCTGGAAACATTATGAATCTGTGTCAAAAGTTGTTTGAATTATGTCGATTTGAATAGAGTTATGATTGTTTATTTGGCTAAAGCCCTGCACGGTAGGCGTTACTTTGCATTTGACACCCTTGCCCCCCAGGATTTTACCGAGAGTGATTTCCCCTGTTTCAATAACTAATCATGTAGAAGATGTTGTTCAGATAACGTAGCAGAAAAAATTTTGAATCTGTGTCAAAAAATGTTTGAATTATGTCGATTGGAATAGAGTTGTAATTGTTTGTTTGGTTACAGCCCTGCACGGTAGCCGTTCTTTTTTTTTGCTACCCTGGCCGCCCAAGATGTTATCGGGTGTGATATCCCCTGTCCCACCAGCTAATCTTGTAGATGTTGTTCAGAAAAATGTAGCAGGAAAATGAATGAATCTGTGTCAAAATTTGTTTGAATTATGTCGATTGGAATAGAGTTGTAATTGTTTGTTTGTCTACAGCTCTGCACGGTAGCCGTTACTTTGTATTTTGCTGCCCCGGCCGCCCACGCTTTTACCGGGAGTGATATCCCCTGTCCCACTAGCTAACCTTGTAGTTGATGTTGTTCAGATAACAAAGCTGGAATAATTATGAATCTGTGTCAAACATTGTTTGAAATATGTCGATTTGAATAGAGTTATGATTGTCGATTGGGCTAAAGCCCGGCACGGTAGGCGTTACTTTGTATTTGGCACCCTGACCGCACAGGCTTTTACCGAGAGGGATATCCCTTTTCTCACTAACTAATCACGTAGAAGATGTTGTTCTGATAACGTAGCAACACGAATTATGAATCTGTGTCAAAATTTGTTTGAACTATGTCGATTTGAATAGAGTTGTAATTGTTTGTTTTGGCTAAAGCCCGTCACGGTAGCCTTTACTTTGTATTTGCTACCCCGGCCGCCCAGGCTTTTACCGAGAGGGATATCCCTTGTTCCACTAGCTAATTATGTAGAAGATGTTGCTCAGATTACATAGCTGGAAACATTATGAATCTGTGTCAAACATTGTTTGAAATATGTCGATTTGAATAGAGTTATGATTGTTTATTTGGCTAAAGCCCTGCACGGTAGGCGTTACTTTGCATTTGACACCCTGACCGCACAGGCTTTTACCGAGAGGGATATCCCTTTTCTCACTAACTAATCACGTAGAAGATGTTGTTCTGATAACGTAGCAACACGAATTATGAATCTGTGTCAAAATTTGTTTGAACTATGTCGATTTGAATAGAGTTGTAATTGTTTGTTTTGGCTAAAGCCCGTCACGGTAGCCTTTACTTTGTATTTGCTACCCCGGCCGCCCAGGCTTTTACCGAGAGGGATATCCCTTGTTCCACTAGCTAATTATGTAGAAGATGTTGCTCAGATTACATAGCTGGAAACATTATGAATCTGTGTCAAACATTGTTTGAAATATGTCGATTTGAATAGAGTTATGATTGTTTATTTGGCTAAAGCCCTGCACGGCAGGCGTTACTTTGCATTTGACACCCTTGCCCCCCAGGATTTTACCGAGAGTGATTTCCCCTGTTTCAATAACTAATCATGTAGAAGATGTTGTTCAGATAACGTAGCAGGAAAAAATTTTGAATCTGTGTCAAAAAATGTTTGAATTATGTCGACTGGAATAGAGTTGTAATTGTTTGTTTGGCTACAGCCCTGCACGGTAGCCGTTCTTTTTTTTTGCTACCCTGGCCGCCCAAGATGTTATCGGGTGTGATATCCCCTGTCCCACCAGCTAATCTTGTAGATGTTGTTCAGAAAAATGTAGCAGGAAAATGAATGAATCTGTGTCAAAATTTGTTTGAATTATGTCGATTGGAATAGAGTTGTAATTGTTTGTTTGTCTACAGCTCTGCACGGTAGCCGTTACTTTGTATTTTGCTGCCCCGGCCGCCCACGCTTTTACCGGGAGTGATATCCCCTGTCCCACTAGCTAACCTTGTAGTAGATGTTGTTCAGATAACAAAACTGGAATAATTATGAATCTGTGTCAAACATTGTTTGAAATATGTCGATTTGAATAGAGTTATGATTGTCGATTGGGCTAAAGCCCGGCACGGTAGGCGTTACTTTGTATTTGGCACCCTGACCGCACAGGCTTTTACCGAGAGGGATATCCCTTTTCTCACTAACTAATCACGTAGAAGATGTTGTTCTGATAACGTAGCAACACGAATTATGAATCTGTGTCAAAATTTGTTTGAACTATGTCGATTTGAATAGAGTTGTAATTGTTTGTTTTGGCTAGAGCCCGTCACGGTAGCCTTTACTTTGTATTTGCTACCCCTTGTTCCACTAGCTAATTATGTAGAAGATGTTGCTCAGATTACATAGCTGGAAACATTATGAATCTGTGTCAAAAGTTGTTTGAATTATGTCGATTTGAATAGAGTTATGATTGTTTATTTGGCTAAAGCCCTGCACGGTAGGCGTTACTTTGCATTTGACACCCTTGCCCCCAGGATTTTACCGAGAGTGATTTTCCCTGTTTCAATAACTAATCATGTAGAAGATGTTGTTCAGATAACGTAGCAGAAAAAATTTTGAATCTGTGTCAAAAAATGTTTGAATTATGTCGATTGGAATAGAGTTGTAATTGTTTGTTTGGTTACAGCCCTGCACGGTAGCCGTTCTTTTTTTTTGCTACCCTGGCCGCCCAAGATGTTATCGGGTGTGATATCCCCTGTCCCACCAGCTAATCTTGTAGATGTTGTTCAGAAAAATGTAGCAGGAAAATGAATGAATCTGTGTCAAAATTTGTTTGAATTATGTCGATTGGAATAGAGTTGTAATTGTTTGTTTGTCTACAGCTCTGCACGGTAGTCGTTACTTTGTATTTTGCTGCCCCGTCCGCCCAGGCTTTTACCGAGAGGGATATCCCTTGTTCCACTAGCTAATTATGTAGAAGATGTTGCTCAGATTACATAGCTGGAATAATTATGAATCTGTGTCAAACATTGTTTGAAATATGTCGATTTGAATAGAGTTGTAATTGTTTGTTTTTCTACAGCTCTGCACGGTAGCCGTTACTTTGTATTTTGCTGCCCCGGCCGCCCACGCTTTTACCGGGAGTGATATCCCCTGTTCCACTAGCTAACCTTGTAGTTGATGTTGTTCAGATAACAAAGCTGGAATAATTATGAATCTGTGTCAAACATTGTTTGAAATATGTCGATTTGAATAGAGTTATGATTGTCGATTGGGCTAAAGCCCGGCACGGTAGGCGTTACTTTGTATTTGGCACCCTGACCGCACAGGCTTTTACCGAGAGGGATATCCCTTTTCTCACTAACTAATCACGTAGAAGATGTTGTTCTGATAACGTAGCAACACGAATTATGAATCTGTGTCAAAATTTGTTTGAACTATGTCGATTTGAATAGAGTTGTAATTGTTTGTTTTGGCTAAAGCCCGTCACGGTAGCCTTTACTTTGTATTTGCTACCCAGGCCGCCCAGGCTTTTACCGAGAGGGATATCCCTTGTTCCACTAGCTAATTATGTAGAAGATGTTGCTCAGATTACATAGCTGGAAACATTATGAATCTGTGTCAAACATTGTTTGAAATATGTCGATTTGAATAGAGTTATGATTGTTTATTTGGCTAAAGCCCTGCACGGTAGGCGTTACTTTGCATTTGACACCCTGACCGCACAGGCTTTTACCGAGAGGGATATCCCTTTTCTCACTAACTAATCACGTAGAAGATGTTGTTCTGATAACGTAGCAACACGAATTATGAATCTGTGTCAAAATTTGTTTGAACTATGTCGATTTGAATAGAGTTGTAATTGTTTGTTTTGGCTAAAGCCCGTCACGGTAGCCTTTACTTTGTATTTGCTACCCCGGCCGCCCAGGCTTTTACCGAGAGGGATATCCCTTGTTCCACTAGCTAATTATGTAGAAGATGTTGCTCAGATTACATAGCTGGAAACATTATGAATCTGTGTCAAACATTGTTTGAAATATGTCGATTTGAATAGAGTTATGATTGTTTATTTGGCTAAAGCCCTGCACGGTAGGCGTTACTTTGCATTTGACACCCTTGCCCCCCAGGATTTTACCGAGAGTGATTTCCCCTGTTTCAATAACTAATCATGTAGAAGATGTTGTTCAGATAACGTAGCAGGAAAAAATTTTGAATCTGTGTCAAAAAATGTTTGAATTATGTCGACTGGAATAGAGTTGTAATTGTTTGTTTGGCTACAGCCCTGCACGGTAGCCGTTCTTTTTTTTTGCTACCCTGGCCGCCCAAGATGTTATCGGGTGTGATATCCCCTGTCCCACCAGCTAATCTTTTAGATGTTGTCCAGAAAAATGTAGCAGGAAAATGAATGAATCTGTGTCAAAATTTGTTTGAATTATGTCGATTGGAATAGAGTTGTAATTGTTTGTTTGTCTACAGCTCTGCACGGTAGCCGTTACTTTGTATTTTGCTGCCCCGGCCGCCCACGCTTTTACCGGGAGTGATATCCCCCCCTGTCCCACTAGCTAACCTTGTAGTAGATGTTGTTCAGATAACAAAGCTGGAATAATTATGAATCTGTGTCAAACATTGTTTGAAATATGTCGATTTGAATAGAGTTATGATTGTCGATTGGGCTAATCGCCCGGCACGGTAGGCGTTACTTTGTATTTGGCACGCTGACCGCACAGGCTTTTACCGAAGGGATATCCCTTTTCTCACTAACTAATCACGTAGAAGATGTTGTTCTGATAACGTAGCAACACGAATTATGAATCTGTGTCAAAATTTGTTTGAACTATGTCGATTTGAATAGAGTTGTAATTGTTTGTTTTGGCTAAAGCCCGTCACGGTAGCCTTTACTTTGTATTTGCTACCCCGGCCGCCCAGGCTTTTACCGAGAGGGATATCCCTTGTTCCACTAGCTAATTATGTAGAAGATGTTGCTCAGATTACATAGCTGGAAACATTATGAATCTGTGTCAAACATTGTTTGAAATATGTCGATTTGAATAGAGTTATGATTGTTTATTTGGCTAAAGCCCTGCACGGTAGGCGTTACTTTGCATTTGACACCCTTGCCCCCCAGGATTTTACCGAGAGTGATTTCCCCTGTTTCAATAACTAATCATGTAGAAGATGTTGTTCAGATAACGTAGCAGGAAAAAATTTTGAATCTGTGTCAAAAAATGTTTGAATTATGTCGACTGGAATAGAGTTGTAATTGTTTGTTTGGCTACAGCCCTGCACGGTAGCCGTTCTTTTTTTTGCTACCCTGGCCGCCCAAGATGTTATCGGGTGTGATATCCCCTGTCCCACCAGCTAATCTTGTAGATGTTGTTCAGAAAAATGTAGCAGGAAAATGAATGAATGTGTGTCAAAATTTGTTTGAATTATGTCGATTGGAATAGAGTTGTAATTGTTTGTTTGGCTACAGCCCTGCACGGTAGCCGTTCTTTTTTTTTGCTACCCTGGCCGCCCAAGATGTTATCGAGTGTGATATCCCCTGTTTCAATAACTAATCATGTAGAAGATGTTGTTCAGATAACGTAGCAGGAAAATGAATGAATCTGTGTCAAAATTTGTTTGAATTATGTCGATTGGAATAGAGTTGTAATTGTTTGTTTGTCTACAGCTCTGCACGGTAGCCGTTACTTTGTATTTTGCTGCCCCGGCCGCCCACGCTTTTACCGGGAGTGATATCCCCTGTCCCACTAGCTAACCTTGTAGTAGATGTTGTTCAGATAACAAAACTGGAATAATTATGAATCTGTGTCAAACATTGTTTGAAATATGTCGATTTGAATAGAGTTATGATTGTCGATTGGGCTAAAGCCCGGCACGGTAGGCGTTACTTTGTATTTGGCACCCTGACCGCACAGGCTTTTACCGAGAGGGATATCCCTTTTCTCACTAACTAATCACGTAGAAGATGTTGTTCTGATAACGTAGCAACACGAATTATGAATCTGTGTCAAAATTTGTTTGAACTATGTCGATTTGAATAGAGTTGTAATTGTTTGTTTTGGCTAAAGCCCGTCACGGTAGCCTTTACTTTGTATTTGCTACCCCGGCCGCCCAGGCTTTTACCGAGAGGGATATCCCTTGTTCCACTAGCTAATTATGTAGAAGATGTTGCTCAGATTACATAGCTGGAAACATTATGAATCTGTGTCAAAAGTTGTTTGAATTATGTCGATTTGAATAGAGTTATGATTGTTTATTTGGCTAAAGCCCTGCACGGTAGGCGTTACTTTGCATTTGACACCCTTGCCCCCCAGGATTTTACCGAGAGTGATTTCCCCTGTTTCAATAACTAATCATGTAGAAGATGTTGTTCAGATAACGTAGCAGAAAAAATTTTGAATCTGTGTCCAAAAATGTTTGAATTATGTCGATTGGAATAGAGTTGTAATTGTTTGTTTGGTTACAGCCCTGCACGGTAGCCGTTCTTTTTTTTTGCTACCCTGGCCGCCCAAGATGTTATCGGGTGTGATATCCCCTGTCCCACCAGCTAATCTTGTAGATGTTGTTCAGAAAAATGTAGCAGGAAAATGAATGAATCTGTGTCAAAATTTGTTTGAATTATGTCGATTGGAATAGAGTTGTAATTGTTTGTTTGTCTACAGCTCTGCACGGTAGCCGTTACTTTGTATTTTGCTGCCCCGGCCGCCCACGCTTTTACCGGGAGTGATATCCCCTGTCCCACTAGCTAACCTTGTAGTTGATGTTGTTCAGATAACAAAGCTGGAATAATTATGAATCTGTGTCAAACATTGTTTGAAATATGTCGATTTGAATAGAGTTATGATTGTCGATTGGGCTAATCGCCCGGCACGGTAGGCGTTACTTTGTATTTGGCACCCTGACCGCACAGGCTTTTACCGAGAGGGATATCCCTTTTCTCACTAACTAATCACGTAGAAGATGTTGTTCTGATAACGTAGCAACACGAATTATGAATCTGTGTCAAAATTTGTTTGAACTATGTCGATTTGAATAGAGTTGTAATTGTTTGTTTTGGCTAAAGCCCGTCACGGTAGCCTTTACTTTGTATTTGCTACCCCGGCCGCCCAGGCTTTTACCGAGAGGGATATCCCTTGTTCCACTAGCTAATTATGTAGAAGATGTTGCTCAGATTACATAGCTGGAAACATTATGAATCTGTGTCAAACATTGTTTGAAATATGTCGATTTGAATAGAGTTATGATTGTTTATTTGGCTAAAGCCCTGCACGGTAGGCGTTACTTTGCATTTGACACCCTGACCGCACAGGCTTTTACCGAGAGGGATATCCCTTTTCTCACTAACTAATCACGTAGAAGATGTTGTTCTGATAACGTAGCAACACGAATTATGAATCTGTGTCAAAATTTGTTTGAACTATGTCGATTTGAATAGAGTTGTAATTGTTTGTTTTGGCTAAAGCCCGTCACGGTAGCCTTTACTTTGTATTTGCTACCCCGGCCGCCCAGGCTTTTACCGAGAGGGATATCCCTTGTTCCACTAGCTAATTATGTAGAAGATGTTGCTCAGATTACATAGCTGGAAACATTATGAATCTGTGTCAAACATTGTTTGAAATATGTCGATTTGAATAGAGTTATGATTGTTTATTTGGCTAAAGCCCTGCACGGTAGGCGTTACTTTGCATTTGACACCCTTGCCCCCCAGGATTTTACCGAGAGTGATTTCCCCTGTTTCAATAACTAATCATGTAGAAGATGTTGTTCAGATAACGTAGCAGGAAAAAAATTTGAATCTGTGTCAAAAAATGTTTGAATTATGTCGACTGGAATAGAGTTGTAATTGTTTGTTTGGCTACAGCCCTGCACGGTAGCCGTTCTTTTTTTTGCTACCCTGGCCGCCCAAGATGTTATCGGGTGTGATATCCCCTGTCCCACCAGCTAATCTTGTAGATGTTGTTCAGAAAAATGTAGCAGGAAAATGAATGAATCTGTGTCAAAATTTGTTTGAATTATGTCGATTGGAATAGAGTTGTAATTGTTTGTTTGTCTACAGCTCTGCACGGTAGCCGTTACTTTGTATTTTGCTGCCCCGGCCGCCCACGCTTTTACCGGGAGTGATATCCCCTGTCCCACTAGCTAACCTTGTAGTAGATGTTGTTCAGATAACAAAACTGGAATAATTATGAATCTGTGTCAAACATTGTTTGAAATATGTCGATTTGAATAGAGTTATGATTGTCGATTGGGCTAAAGCCCGGCACGGTAGGCGTTACTTTGTATTTGGCACCCTGACCGCACAGGCTTTTACCGAGAGGGATATCCCTTTTCTCACTAACTAATCACGTAGAAGATGTTGTTCTGATAACGTAGCAACACGAATTATGAATCTGTGTCAAAATTTGTTTGAACTATGTCGATTTGAATAGAGTTGTAATTGTTTGTTTTGGCTAAAGCCCGTCACGGTAGCCTTTACTTTGTATTTGCTACCCCGGCCGCCCAGGCTTTTACCGAGAGGGATATCCCTTGTTCCACTAGCTAATTATGTAGAAGATGTTGCTCAGATTACATAGCTGGAAACATTATGAATCTGTGTCAAAAGTTGTTTGAATTATGTCGATTTGAATAGAGTTATGATTGTTTATTTGGCTAAAGCCCTGCACGGTAGGCGTTACTTTGCATTTGACACCCTTGCCCCCCAGGATTTTACCGAGAGTGATTTCCCCTGTTTCAATAACTAATCATGTAGAAGATGTTGTTCAGATAACGTAGCAGGAAAAAATTTTGAATCTGTGTCAAAAAATGTTTGAATTATGTCGATTGGAATAGAGTTGTAATTGTTTGTTTGGCTACAGCCCTGCACGGTAGCCGTTCTTTTTTTTTGCTACCCTGGCCGCCCAAGATGTTATCGGGTGTGATATCCCCTGTCCCACCAGCTAATCTTGTAGATGTTGTTCAGAAAAATGTAGCAGGAAAATGAATGAACCTGTGTCAAAATTTGTTTGAATTATGTCGATTGGAATAGAGTTGTAATTGTTTGTTTGTCTACAGCTCTGCACGGTAGCCGTTACTTTGTATTTTGCTGCCCCGGCCGCCCACGCTTTTACCGGGAGTGATATCCCCTGTCCCACTAGCTAACCTTGTAGTAAAGTTGTTCAGATAACAAAGCTGGAATAATTATGAATCTGTGTCAAACATTGTTTGAAATATGTCGATTTGAATAGAGTTATGATTGTCGATTGGGCTAATCGCCCGGCACGGTAGGCGTTACTTTGTATTTGGCACCCTGACCGCACAGGCTTTTACCGAAGGGATATCCCTTTTCTCACTAACTAATCACGTAGAAGATGTTGTTCTGATAACGTAGCAACACGAATTATGAATCTGTGTCAAAATTTGTTTGAACTATGTCGATTTGAATAGAGTTGTAATTGTTTGTTTTGGCTAAAGCCCGTCACGGTAGCCTTTACTTTGTATTTGCTACCCCGGCCGCCCAGGCTTTTACCGAGAGGGATATCCCTTGTTCCACTAGCTAATTATGTAGAAGATGTTGCTCAGATTACATAGCTGGAAACATTATGAATCTGTGTCAAAAGTTGTTTGAATTATGTCGATTTGAATAGAGTTATGATTGTTTATTTGTCTAAAGCCCGGCACGGTAGGCGTTACTTTGCATTTGACACCCTTGCCCCCCAGGATTTTACCGAGAGTGATTTCCCCTGTTTCAATAACTAATCATGTAGAAGATGTTGTTCAGATAACGTAGCAGGAAAAAATTTTGAATCTGTGTCAAAAAATGTTTGAATTATGTCGATTTGAATAGAGTTGTAATTGTTTGTTTGGCTACAGCCCTGCACGGTAGCCGTTCTTTTTTTTTGCTACCCTGGCCGCCCAAGATGTTATCGGGTGTGATATCCCCTGTCCCACCAGCTAATCTTGTAGATGTTGTTCAGAAAAATGTAGCAGGAAAATGAATGAATCTGTGTCAAAATTTGTTTGAATTATGTCGATTGGAATAGAGTTGTAATTGTTTGTTTGTCTTCAGCTCTGCACGGTAGCCGTTACTTTGTATTTTGCTGCCCCGGCCGCCCACGCTTTTACCGGGAGTGATATCCCCTGTCCCACTAGCTAACCTTGTAGTAGATGTTGTTCAGATAACAAAGCTGGAATAATTATGAATCTGTGTCAAACATTGTTTGAAATATGTCGATTTGAATAGAGTTATGATTGTCGATTGGGCTAAAGCCCGTCACGGTAGCCTTTACTTTGTATTTGCTACCCCTTGTTCCACTAGCTAATTATGTAGAAGATGTTGCTCAGATTACATAGCTGGAAACATTATGAATCTGTGTCAAAAGTTGTTTGAATTATGTCGATTTGAATAGAGTTATGATTGTTTATTTGGCTAAAGCCCTGCACGGTAGGCGTTACTTTGCATTTGACACCCTTGCCCCCCAGGATTTTACCGAGAGTGATTTCCCCTGTTTCAATAACTAATCATGTAGAAGATGTTGTTCAGATAACGTAGCAGAAAAAATTTTGAATCTGTGTCCAAAAATGTTTGAATTATGTCGATTGGAATAGAGTTGTAATTGTTTGTTTGGTTACAGCCCTGCACGGTAGCCGTTCTTTTTTTTTGCTACCCTGGCCGCCCAAGATGTTATCGGGTGTGATATCCCCTGTCCCACCAGCTAATCTTGTAGATGTTGTTCAGAAAAATGTAGCAGGAAAATGAATGAATCTGTGTCAAAATTTGTTTGAATTATGTCGATTGGAATAGAGTTGTAATTGTTTGTTTGTCTACAGCTCTGCACGGTAGCCGTTACTTTGTATTTTGCTGCCCCGGCCGCCCACGCTTTTACCGGGAGTGATATCCCCTGTCCCACTAGCTAACCTTGTAGTTGATGTTGTTCAGATAACAAAGCTGGAATAATTATGAATCTGTGTCAAACATTGTTTGAAATATGTCGATTTGAATAGAGTTATGATTGTCGATTGGGCTAATCGCCCGGCACGGTAGGCGTTACTTTGTATTTGGCACCCTGACCGCACAGGCTTTTACCGAGAGGGATATCCCTTTTCTCACTAACTAATCACGTAGAAGATGTTGTTCTGATAACGTAGCAACACGAATTATGAATCTGTGTCAAAATTTGTTTGAACTATGTCGATTTGAATAGAGTTGTAATTGTTTGTTTTGGCTAAAGCCCGTCACGGTAGCCTTTACTTTGTATTTGCTACCCCGGCCGCCCAGGCTTTTACCGAGAGGGATATCCCTTGTTCCACTAGCTAATTATGTAGAAGATGTTGCTCAGATTACATAGCTGGAAACATTATGAATCTGTGTCAAACATTGTTTGAAATATGTCGATTTGAATAGAGTTATGATTGTTTATTTGGCTAAAGCCCTGCACGGTAGGCGTTACTTTGCATTTGACACCCTGACCGCACAGGCTTTTACCGAGAGGGATATCCCTTTTCTCACTAACTAATCACGTAGAAGATGTTGTTCTGATAACGTAGCAACACGAATTATGAATCTGTGTCAAAATTTGTTTGAACTATGTCGATTTGAATAGAGTTGTAATTGTTTGTTTTGGCTAAAGCCCGTCACGGTAGCCTTTACTTTGTATTTGCTACCCCGGCCGCCCAGGCTTTTACCGAGAGGGATATCCCTTGTTCCACTAGCTAATTATGTAGAAGATGTTGCTCAGATTACATAGCTGGAAACATTATGAATCTGTGTCAAACATTGTTTGAAATATGTCGATTTGAATAGAGTTATGATTGTTTATTTGGCTAAAGCCCTGCACGGTAGGCGTTACTTTGCATTTGACACCCTTGCCCCCCAGGATTTTACCGAGAGTGATTTCCCCTGTTTCAATAACTAATCATGTAGAAGATGTTGTTCAGATAACGTAGCAGGAAAAAATTTTGAATCTGTGTCAAAAAATGTTTGAATTATGTCGACTGGAATAGAGTTGTAATTGTTTGTTTGGCTACAGCCCTGCACGGTAGCCGTTCTTTTTTTTGCTACCCTGGCCGCCCAAGATGTTATCGGGTGTGATATCCCCTGTCCCACCAGCTAATCTTGTAGATGTTGTTCAGAAAAATGTAGCAGGAAAATGAATGAATCTGTGTCAAAATTTGTTTGAATTATGTCGATTGGAATAGAGTTGTAATTGTTTGTTTGTCTACAGCTCTGCACGGTAGCCGTTACTTTGTATTTTGCTGCCCCGGCCGCCCACGCTTTTACCGGGAGTGATATCCCCTGTCCCACTAGCTAACCTTGTAGTAGATGTTGTTCAGATAACAAAACTGGAATAATTATGAATCTGTGTCAAACATTGTTTGAAATATGTCGATTTGAATAGAGTTATGATTGTCGATTGGGCTAAAGCCCGGCACGGTAGGCGTTACTTTGTATTTGGCACCCTGACCGCACAGGCTTTTACCGAGAGGGATATCCCTTTTCTCACTAACTAATCACGTAGAAGATGTTGTTCTGATAACGTAGCAACACGAATTATGAATCTGTGTCAAAATTTGTTTGAACTATGTCGATTTGAATAGAGTTGTAATTGTTTGTTTTGGCTAAAGCCCGTCACGGTAGCCTTTACTTTGTATTTGCTACCCCGGCCGCCCAGGCTTTTACCGAGAGGGATATCCCTTGTTCCACTAGCTAATTATGTAGAAGATGTTGCTCAGATTACATAGCTGGAAACATTATGAATCTGTGTCAAAAGTTGTTTGAATTATGTCGATTTGAATAGAGTTATGATTGTTTATTTGGCTAAAGCCCTGCACGGTAGGCGTTACTTTGCATTTGACACCCTTGCCCCCCAGGATTTTACCGAGAGTGATTTCCCCTGTTTCAATAACTAATCATGTAGAAGATGTTGTTCAGATAACGTAGCAGGAAAAAATTTTGAATCTGTGTCAAAAAATGTTTGAATTATGTCGATTGGAATAGAGTTGTAATTGTTTGTTTGGCTACAGCCCTGCACGGTAGCCGTTCTTTTTTTTTGCTACCCTGGCCGCCCAAGATGTTATCGGGTGTGATATCCCCTGTCCCACCAGCTAATCTTGTAGATGTTGTTCAGAAAAATGTAGCAGGAAAATGAATGAACCTGTGTCAAAATTTGTTTGAATTATGTCGATTGGAATAGAGTTGTAATTGTTTGTTTGTCTACAGCTCTGCACGGTAGCCGTTACTTTGTATTTTGCTGCCCCGGCCGCCCACGCTTTTACCGGGAGTGATATCCCCTGTCCCACTAGCTAACCTTGTAGTAAAGTTGTTCAGATAACAAAGCTGGAATAATTATGAATCTGTGTCAAACATTGTTTGAAATATGTCGATTTGAATAGAGTTATGATTGTCGATTGGGCTAATCGCCCGGCACGGTAGGCGTTACTTTGTATTTGGCACCCTGACCGCACAGGCTTTTACCGAAGGGATATCCCTTTTCTCACTAACTAATCACGTAGAAGATGTTGTTCTGATAACGTAGCAACACGAATTATGAATCTGTGTCAAAATTTGTTTGAACTATGTCGATTTGAATAGAGTTGTAATTGTTTGTTTTGGCTAAAGCCCGTCACGGTAGCCTTTACTTTGTATTTGCTACCCCGGCCGCCCAGGCTTTTACCGAGAGGGATATCCCTTGTTCCACTAGCTAATTATGTAGAAGATGTTGCTCAGATTACATAGCTGGAAACATTATGAATCTGTGTCAAAAGTTGTTTGAATTATGTCGATTTGAATAGAGTTATGATTGTTTATTTGTCTAAAGCCCGGCACGGTAGGCGTTACTTTGCATTTGACACCCTTGCCCCCCAGGATTTTACCGAGAGTGATTTCCCCTGTTTCAATAACTAATCATGTAGAAGATGTTGTTCAGATAACGTAGCAGGAAAAAATTTTGAATCTGTGTCAAAAAATGTTTGAATTATGTCGATTTGAATAGAGTTGTAATTGTTTGTTTGGCTACAGCCCTGCACGGTAGCCGTTCTTTTTTTTTGCTACCCTGGCCGCCCAAGATGTTATCGGGTGTGATATCCCCTGTCCCACCAGCTAATCTTGTAGATGTTGTTCAGAAAAATGTAGCAGGAAAATGAATGAATCTGTGTCAAAATTTGTTTGAATTATGTCGATTGGAATAGAGTTGTAATTGTTTGTTTGTCTTCAGCTCTGCACGGTAGCCGTTACTTTGTATTTTGCTGCCCCGGCCGCCCACGCTTTTACCGGGAGTGATATCCCCTGTCCCACTAGCTAACCTTGTAGTAGATGTTGTTCAGATAACAAAGCTGGAATAATTATGAATCTGTGTCAAACATTGTTTGAAATATGTCGATTTGAATAGAGTTATGATTGTCGATTGGGCTAAAGCCCGTCACGGTAGCCTTTACTTTGTATTTGCTACCCCTTGTTCCACTAGCTAATTATGTAGAAGATGTTGCTCAGATTACATAGCTGGAAACATTATGAATCTGTGTCAAAAGTTGTTTGAATTATGTCGATTTGAATAGAGTTATGATTGTTTATTTGGCTAAAGCCCTGCACGGTAGGCGTTACTTTGCATTTGACACCCTTGCCCCCCAGGATTTTACCGAGAGTGATTTCCCCTGTTTCAATAACTAATCATGTAGAAGATGTTGTTCAGATAACGTAGCAGGAAAAAATTTTGAATCTGTGTCAAAAAATGTTTGAATTATGTCGACTGGAATAGAGTTGTAATTGTTTGTTTGGCTACAGCCCTGCACGGTAGCCGTTCTTTTTTTTTGCTACCCTGGCCGCCCAAGATGTTATCGGGTGTGATATCCCCTGTCCCACCAGCTAATCTTTTAGATGTTGTCCAGAAAAATGTAGCAGGAAAATGAATGAATCTGTGTCAAAATTTGTTTGAATTATGTCGATTGGAATAGAGTTGTAATTGTTTGTTTGTCTACAGCTCTGCACGGTAGCCGTTACTTTGTATTTTGCTGCCCCGGCCGCCCACGCTTTTACCGGGAGTGATATCCCCTGTCCCACTAGCTAACCTTGTAGTAGATGTTGTTCAGATAACAAAGCTGGAATAATTATGAATCTGTGTCAAACATTGTTTGAAATATGTCGATTTGAATAGAGTTATGATTGTCGATTGGGCTAATCGCCCGGCACGGTAGGCGTTACTTTGTATTTGGCACGCTGACCGCACAGGCTTTTACCGAAGGGATATCCCTTTTCTCACTAACTAATCACGTAGAAGATGTTGTTCTGATAACGTAGCAACACGAATTATGAATCTGTGTCAAAATTTGTTTGAACTATGTCGATTTGAATAGAGTTGTAATTGTTTGTTTTGGCTAAAGCCCGTCACGGTAGCCTTTACTTTGTATTTGCTACCCCGGCCGCCCAGGCTTTTACCGAGAGGGATATCCCTTGTTCCACTAGCTAATTATGTAGAAGATGTTGCTCAGATTACATAGCTGGAAACATTATGAATCTGTGTCAAAAGTTGTTTGAATTATGTCGATTTGAATAGAGTTATGATTGTTTATTTGGCTAAAGCCCTGCACGGTAGGCGTTACTTTGCATTTGACACCCTTGCCCCCCAGGATTTTACCGAGAGTGATTTCCCCTGTTTCAATAACTAATCATGTAGAAGATGTTGTTCAGATAACGTAGCAGGAAAAAATTTTGAATCTGTGTCAAAAAATGTTTGAATTATGTCGATTGGAATAGAGTTGTAATTGTTTGTTTGGCTACAGCCCTGCACGGTAGCCGTTCTTTTTTTTTGCTACCCTGGCCGCCCAAGATGTTATCGGGTGTGATATCCCCTGTCCCACCAGCTAATCTTGTAGATGTTGTTCAGAAAAATGAATGAATCTGTGTCAAAATTTGTTTGAATTATGTCGATTGGAATAGAGTTGTAATTGTTTGTTTGTCTACAGCTCTGCACGGTAGCCGTTACTTTGTATTTGCTACCCCGGCCGCCCAGGCTTTTACCGAGAGGGATATCCCTTGTTCCACTAGCTAATTATGTAGAAGATGTTGCTCAGATTACATAGCTGGAAACATTATGAATTTGTGTCAAAATTTGTTTGAATTATGACGATTTGAATAGAGTTATGATTGTTTATTTGGCTAAAGCCCTGCACGGTAGGCGTTACTTTGCATTTGACACCCTTGCCCCCCAGGATTTTACCGAGAGTGATTTCCCCTGTTTCAATAACTAATCATGTAGAAGATGTTGTTCAGATAACGTAGCAGGAAAAAAATTTGAATCTGTGTCAAAAAATGTTTGAATTATGTCGATTGGAATAGAGTTGTAATTGTTTGTTTGGCTACAGCCCTGCACGGTAGCCGTTCTTTTTTTTTTGCTACCCTGGCCGCCCAAGATGTTATCGGGTGTGATATCCCCTGTCCCACCAGCTAATCTTGTAGATGTTGTTCAGAAAAATGTAGCAGGAAAATGAATGAACCTGTGTCAAAATTTGTTTGAATTATGTCGATTGGAATAGAGTTGTAATTGTTTGTTTGTCTACAGCTCTGCACGGTAGCCGTTACTTTGTATTTTGCTGCCCCGGCCGCCCACGCTTTTACCGGGAGTGATATCCCCTGTCCCACTAGCTAACCTTGTAGTAGATGTTGTTCAGATAACAAAGCTGGAATAATTATGAATCTGTGTCAAACATTGTTTGAAATATGTCGATTTGAATAGAGTTATGATTGTCGATTGGGCTAATCGCCCGGCACGGTAGGCGTTACTTTGTATTTGGCACGCTGACCGCACAGGCTTTTACCGAAGGGATATCCCTTTTCTCACTAACTAATCACGTAGAAGATGTTGTTCTGATAACGTAGCAACACGAATTATGAATCTGTGTCAAAATTTGTTTGAACTATGTCGATTTGAATAGAGTTGTAATTGTTTGTTTTGGCTAAAGCCCGTCACGGTAGCCTTTACTTTGTATTTGCTACCCCGGCCGCCCAGGCTTTTACCGAGAGGGATATCCCTTGTTCCACTAGCTAATTATGTAGAAGATGTTGCTCAGATTACATAGCTGGAAACATTATGAATCTGTGTCAAAAGTTGTTTGAATTATGTCGATTTGAATAGAGTTGTGATTGTTTATTTGGCTAAAGCCCTGCACGGTAGGCGTTACTTTGCATTTGACACCCTTGCCCCCCAGGATTTTACAGAGAGTGATTTCCCCTGTTTCAATAACTAATCATGTAGATGTTGTTCAGATAACGTAGCAGGAAAAAATTTTGAATCTGTGTCAAAAAATGTTTGAATTATGTCGATTGGAATAGAGTTGTAATTGTTTGTTTGGCTACAGCCCTGCACGGTAGCCGTTCTTTTTTTTTGCTACCCTGGCCGCCCAAGATGTTATCGGGTGTGATATCCCCTGTCCCACCAGCTAATCTTGTAGATGTTGTTCAGAAAAATGTAGCAGGAAAATGAATGAATCTGTGTCAAAATTTGTTTGAATTATGTCGATTGGAATAGAGTTGTAATTGTTTGTTTGTCTACAGCTCTGCACGGTAGCCGTTACTTTGTATTTGCTACCCCGGCCGCCCAGGCTTTTACCGAGAGGGATATCCCTTGTTCCACTAGCTAATTATGTAGAAGATGTTGCTCAGATTACATAGCTGGAAACATTATGAATTTGTGTCAAAATTTGTTTGAATTATGACGATTTGAATAGAGTTATGATTGTTTATTTGGCTAAAGCCCTGCACGGTAGGCGTTACTTTGCATTTGACACCCTTGCCCCCCAGGATTTTACCGAGAGTGATTTCCCCTGTTTCAATAACTAATCATGTAGAAGATGTTGTTCAGATAACGTAGCAGGAAAAAATTTTGAATCTGTGTCAAAAAATGTTTGAATTATGTCGACTGGAATAGAGTTGTAATTGTTTGTTTGGCTACAGCCCTGCACGGTAGCCGTTCTTTTTTTTTGCTACCCTGGCCGCCCAAGATGTTATCGGGTGTGATATCCCCTGTCCCACCAGCTAATCTTGTAGATGTTGTTCAGAAAAATGTAGCAGGAAAATGAATGAATGTGTGTCAAAATTTGTTTGAATTATGTCGATTGGAATAGAGTTGTAATTGTTTGTTTGGCTACAGCCCTGCACGGTAGCCGTTCTTTTTTTTTGCTACCCTGGCCGCCCAAGATGTTATCGGGTGTGATATCCCCTGTCCCACCAGCTAATCTTGTAGATGTTGTTCAGAAAAATGTAGCAGGAAAATGAATGAATCTGTGTCAAAATTTGTTTGAATTATGTCGATTGGAATAGAGTTGTAATTGTTTGTTTGTCTTCAGCTCTGCACGGTAGCCGTTACTTTGTATTTTGCTGCCCCGGCCGCCCACGCTTTTACCGGGAGTGATATCCCCTGTCCCACTAGCTAACCTTGTAGTAGATGTTGTTCAGATAACAAAGCTGGAATAATTATGAATCTGTGTCAAACATTGTTTGAAATATGTCGATTTGAATAGAGTTATGATTGTCGATTGGGCTAAAGCCCGTCACGGTAGCCTTTACTTTGTATTTGCTACCCCTTGTTCCACTAGCTAATTATGTAGAAGATGTTGCTCAGATTACATAGCTGGAAACATTATGAATCTGTGTCAAAAGTTGTTTGAATTATGTCGATTTGAATAGAGTTATGATTGTTTATTTGGCTAAAGCCCTGCACGGTAGGCGTTACTTTGCATTTGACACCCTTGCCCCCCCAGGATTTTACCGAGAGTGATTTCCCCTGTTTCAATAACTAATCATGTAGAAGATGTTGTTCAGATAACGTAGCAGGAAAAAATTTTGAATCTGTGTCAAAAAATGTTTGAATTATGTCGACTGGAATAGAGTTGTAATTGTTTGTTTGGCTACAGCCCTGCACGGTAGCCGTTCTTTTTTTTTGCTACCCTGGCCGCCCAAGATGTTATCGGGTGTGATATCCCCTGTCCCACCAGCTAATCTTTTAGATGTTGTCCAGAAAAATGTAGCAGGAAAATGAATGAATCTGTGTCAAAATTTGTTTGAATTATGTCGATTGGAATAGAGTTGTAATTGTTTGTTTGTCTACAGCTCTGCACGGTAGCCGTTACTTTGTATTTTGCTGCCCCGGCCGCCCACGCTTTTACCGGGAGTGATATCCCCTGTCCCACTAGCTAACCTTGTAGTAGATGTTGTTCAGATAACAAAGCTGGAATAATTATGAATCTGTGTCAAACATTGTTTGAAATATGTCGATTTGAATAGAGTTATGATTGTCGATTGGGCTAATCGCCCGGCACGGTAGGCGTTACTTTGTATTTGGCACGCTGACCGCACAGGCTTTTACCGAAGGGATATCCCTTTTCTCACTAACTAATCACGTAGAAGATGTTGTTCTGATAACGTAGCAACACGAATTATGAATCTGTGTCAAAATTTGTTTGAACTATGTCGATTTGAATAGAGTTGTAATTGTTTGTTTTGGCTAAAGCCCGTCACGGTAGCCTTTACTTTGTATTTGCTACCCCGGCCGCCCAGGCTTTTACCGAGAGGGATATCCCTTGTTCCACTAGCTAATTATGTAGAAGATGTTGCTCAGATTACATAGCTGGAAACATTATGAATCTGTGTCAAAAGTTGTTTGAATTATGTCGATTTGAATAGAGTTATGATTGTTTATTTGGCTAAAGCCCTGCACGGTAGGCGTTACTTTGCATTTGACACCCTTGCCCCCCAGGATTTTACCGAGAGTGATTTCCCCTGTTTCAATAACTAATCATGTAGAAGATGTTGTTCAGATAACGTAGCAGGAAAAAATTTTGAATCTGTGTCAAAAAATGTTTGAATTATGTCGATTGGAATAGAGTTGTAATTGTTTGTTTGGCTACAGCCCTGCACGGTAGCCGTTCTTTTTTTTTGCTACCCTGGCCGCCCAAGATGTTATCGGGTGTGATATCCCCTGTCCCACCAGCTAATCTTGTAGATGTTGTTCAGAAAAATGTAGCAGGAAAATGAATGAATCTGTGTCAAAATTTGTTTGAATTATGTCGATTGGAATAGAGTTGTAATTGTTTGTTTGTCTACAGCTCTGCACGGTAGCCGTTACTTTGTATTTGCTACCCCGGCCGCCCAGGCTTTTACCGAGAGGGATATCCCTTGTTCCACTAGCTAATTATGTAGAAGATGTTGCTCAGATTACATAGCTGGAAACATTATGAATTTGTGTCAAAATTTGTTTGAATTATGACGATTTGAATAGAGTTATGATTGTTTATTTGGCTAAAGCCCTGCACGGTAGGCGTTACTTTGCATTTGACACCCTTGCCCCCCAGGATTTTACCGAGAGTGATTTCCCCTGTTTCAATAACTAATCATGTAGAAGATGTTGTTCAGATAACGTAGCAGGAAAAAAATTTGAATCTGTGTCAAAAAATGTTTGAATTATGTCGATTGGAATAGAGTTGTAATTGTTTGTTTGGCTACAGCCCTGCACGGTAGCCGTTCTTTTTTTTTTGCTACCCTGGCCGCCCAAGATGTTATCGGGTGTGATATCCCCTGTCCCACCAGCTAATCTTGTAGATGTTGTTCAGAAAAATGTAGCAGGAAAATGAATGAACCTGTGTCAAAATTTGTTTGAATTATGTCGATTGGAATAGAGTTGTAATTGTTTGTTTGTCTACAGCTCTGCACGGTAGCCGTTACTTTGTATTTTGCTGCCCCGGCCGCCCACGCTTTTACCGGGAGTGATATCCCCTGTCCCACTAGCTAACCTTGTAGTAGATGTTGTTCAGATAACAAAGCTGGAATAATTATGAATCTGTGTCAAACATTGTTTGAAATATGTCGATTTGAATAGAGTTATGATTGTCGATTGGGCTAATCGCCCGGCACGGTAGGCGTTACTTTGTATTTGGCACGCTGACCGCACAGGCTTTTACCGAAGGGATATCCCTTTTCTCACTAACTAATCACGTAGAAGATGTTGTTCTGATAACGTAGCAACACGAATTATGAATCTGTGTCAAAATTTGTTTGAACTATGTCGATTTGAATAGAGTTGTAATTGTTTGTTTTGGCTAAAGCCCGTCACGGTAGCCTTTACTTTGTATTTGCTACCCCGGCCGCCCAGGCTTTTACCGAGAGGGATATCCCTTGTTCCACTAGCTAATTATGTAGAAGATGTTGCTCAGATTACATAGCTGGAAACATTATGAATCTGTGTCAAAAGTTGTTTGAATTATGTCGATTTGAATAGAGTTGTGATTGTTTATTTGGCTAAAGCCCTGCACGGTAGGCGTTACTTTGCATTTGACACCCTTGCCCCCCAGGATTTTACAGAGAGTGATTTCCCCTGTTTCAATAACTAATCATGTAGAAGATGTTGTTCAGATAACGTAGCAGGAAAAAATTTTGAATCTGTGTCAAAAAATGTTTGAATTATGTCGATTGGAATAGAGTTGTAATTGTTTGTTTGGCTACAGCCCTGCACGGTAGCCGTTCTTTTTTTTTGCTACCCTGGCCGCCCAAGATGTTATCGGGTGTGATATCCCCTGTCCCACCAGCTAATCTTGTAGATGTTGTTCAGAAAAATGTAGCAGGAAAATGAATGAATCTGTGTCAAAATTTGTTTGAATTATGTCGATTGGAATAGAGTTGTAATTGTTTGTTTGTCTACAGCTCTGCACGGTAGCCGTTACTTTGTATTTGCTACCCCGGCCGCCCAGGCTTTTACCGAGAGGGATATCCCTTGTTCCACTAGCTAATTATGTAGAAGATGTTGCTCAGATTACATAGCTGGAAACATTATGAATTTGTGTCAAAATTTGTTTGAATTATGACGATTTGAATAGAGTTATGATTGTTTATTTGGCTAAAGCCCTGCACGGTAGGCGTTACTTTGCATTTGACACCCTTGCCCCCCAGGATTTTACCGAGAGTGATTTCCCCTGTTTCAATAACTAATCATGTAGAAGATGTTGTTCAGATAACGTAGCAGGAAAAAAATTTGAATCTGTGTCAAAAAATGTTTGAATTATGTCGATTGGAATAGAGTTGTAATTGTTTGTTTGGCTACAGCCCTGCACGGTAGCCGTTCTTTTTTTTTTGCTACCCTGGCCGCCCAAGATGTTATCGGGTGTGATATCCCCTGTCCCACCAGCTAATCTTGTAGATGTTGTTCAGAAAAATGTAGCAGGAAAATGAATGAACCTGTGTCAAAATTTGTTTGAATTATGTCGATTGGAATAGAGTTGTAATTGTTTGTTTGTCTACAGCTCTGCACGGTAGCCGTTACTTTGTATTTTGCTGCCCCGGCCGCCCACGCTTTTACCGGGAGTGATATCCCCTGTCCCACTAGCTAACCTTGTAGTAGATGTTGTTCAGATAACAAAGCTGGAATAATTATGAATCTGTGTCAAACATTGTTTGAAATATGTCGATTTGAATAGAGTTATGATTGTCGATTGGGCTAATCGCCCGGCACGGTAGGCGTTACTTTGTATTTGGCACGCTGACCGCACAGGCTTTTACCGAAGGGATATCCCTTTTCTCACTAACTAATCACGTAGAAGATGTTGTTCTGATAACGTAGCAACACGAATTATGAATCTGTGTCAAAATTTGTTTGAACTATGTCGATTTGAATAGAGTTGTAATTGTTTGTTTTGGCTAAAGCCCGTCACGGTAGCCTTTACTTTGTATTTGCTACCCCGGCCGCCCAGGCTTTTACCGAGAGGGATATCCCTTGTTCCACTAGCTAATTATGTAGAAGATGTTGCTCAGATTACATAGCTGGAAACATTATGAATCTGTGTCAAACATTGTTTGAAATATGTCGATTTGAATAGAGTTATGATTGTTTATTTGGCTAAAGCCCTGCACGGTAGGCGTTACTTTGCATTTGACACCCTTGCCCCCCAGGATTTTACCGAGAGTGATTTCCCCTGTTTCAATAACTAATCATGTAGAAGATGTTGTTCAGATAACGTAGCAGGAAAAAATTTTGAATCTGTGTCAAAAAATGTTTGAATTATGTCGACTGGAATAGAGTTGTAATTGTTTGTTTGGCTACAGCCCTGCACGGTAGCCGTTCTTTTTTTTTGCTACCCTGGCCGCCCAAGATGTTATCGGGTGTGATATCCCCTGTCCCACCAGCTAATCTTGTAGATGTTGTTCAGAAAAATGTAGCAGGAAAATGAATGAATGTGTGTCAAAATTTGTTTGAATTATGTCGATTGGAATAGAGTTGTAATTGTTTGTTTGTCTACAGCCCTGCACGGTAGCCGTTCTTTTTTCTTTGCTTCCCCGGTCGCCCAGGATGCTATCGGGAGTGATATCCCTTGTTCCACTAGCTAATTATGTAGAAGATGTTGTTCAGATTACATAGCTGGAATAATTATGAATCTGTGTCAAACATTGTTTGAAATATGTCGATTTGAATAGAGTTATGATTGTCGATTGGGCTAAAGCCCGGCACGGTAGGCGTTACTTTGTATTTGGCACCCTGACCGCACAGGCTTTTACCGAGAGGGATATCCCTTTTCTCACTAACTAATCACGTAGAAGATGTTGTTCTGATAACGTAGCAACACGAATTATGAATCTGTGTCAAAATTTGTTTGAACTATGTCGATTTGAATAGAGTTGTAATTGTTTGTTTTGGCTAAAGCCCGTCACGGTAGCCTTTACTTTGTATTTGCTACCCCGGCCGCCCAGGCTTTTACCGAGAGGGATATCCCTTGTTCCACTAGCTAATTATGTAGAAGATGTTGCTCAGATTACATAGCTGGAAACATTATGAATCTGTGTCAAACATTGTTTGAAATATGTCGATTTGAATAGAGTTATGATTGTTTATTTGGCTAAAGCCCTGCACGGTAGGCGTTACTTTGCATTTGACACCCTTGCCCCCCAGGATTTTACCGAGAGTGATTTCCCCTGTTTCAATAACTAATCATGTAGAAGATGTTGTTCAGATAACGTAGCAGGAAAAAATTTTGAATCTGTGTCAAAAAATGTTTGAATTATGTCGACTGGAATAGAGTTGTAATTGTTTGTTTGGCTACAGCCCTGCACGGTAGCCGTTCTTTTTTTTTGCTACCCTGGCCGCCCAAGATGTTATCGGGTGTGATATCCCCTGTCCCACCAGCTAATCTTGTAGATGTTGTTCAGAAAAATGTAGCAGGAAAATGAATGAATCTGTGTCAAAATTTGTTTGAATTATGTCGATTGGAATAGAGTTGTAATTGTTTGTTTGTCTACAGCTCTGCACGGTAGCCGTTACTTTGTATTTTGCTGCCCCGGCCGCCCACGCTTTTACCGGGAGTGATATCCCCTGTCCCACTAGCTAACCTTGTAGTAGATGTTGTTCAGATAACAAAACTGGAATAATTATGAATCTGTGTCAAACATTGTTTGAAATATGTCGATTTGAATAGAGTTATGATTGTCGATTGGGCTAAAGCCCGGCACGGTAGGCGTTACTTTGTATTTGGCACCCTGATAGCACAGGCTTTTACCGAGAGGGATATCCCTTTTCTCACTAACTAATCACGTAGAAGATGTTGTTCTGATAACGTAGCAACACGAATTATGAATCTGTGTCAAAATTTGTTTGAACTATGTCGATTTGAATAGAGTTGTAATTGTTTGTTTTGGCTAGAGCCCGTCACGGTAGCCTTTACTTTGTATTTGCTACCCCGGCCGCCCAGGCTTTTACCGAGAGGGATATCCCTTGTTCCACTAGCTAATTATGTAGAAGATGTTGCTCAGATTACATAGCTGGAAACATTATGAATCTGTGTCAAAAGTTGTTTGAATTATGTCGATTTGAATAGAGTTATGATTGTTTATTTGGCTAAAGCCCTGCACGGTAGGCGTTACTTTGCATTTGACACCCTTGCCCCCAAGGATTTTACCGAGAGTGATTTCCCCTGTTTCAATAACTAATCATGTAGAAGATGTTGTTCAGATAACGTAGCAGGAAAAAATTTTGAATCTGTGTCAAAAAATGTTTGAATTATGTCGATTGGAATAGAGTTGTAATTGTTTGTTTGGCTACAGCCCTGCACGGTAGCCGTTCTTTTTTTTTTGCTACCCTGGCCGCCCAAGATGTTATCGGGTGTGATATCCCCTGTCCCACCAGCTAATCTTGTAGATGTTGTTCAGAAAAATGTAGCAGGAAAATGAATGAACCTGTGTCAAAATTTGTTTGAATTATGTCGATTGGAATAGAGTTGTAATTGTTTGTTTGTCTACAGCTCTGCACGGTAGCCGTTACTTTGTATTTTGCTGCCCCGGCCGCCCACGCTTTTACCGGGAGTGATATCCCCTGTCCCACTAGCTAACCTTGTAGTAAAGTTGTTCAGATAACAAAGCTGGAATAATTATGAATCTGTGTCAAACATTGTTTGAAATATGTCGATTTGAATAGAGTTATGATTGTCGATTGGGCTAATCGCCCGGCACGGTAGGCGTTACTTTGTATTTGGCACCCTGACCGCACAGGCTTTTACCGAAGGGATATCCCTTTTCTCACTAACTAATCACGTAGAAGATGTTGTTCTGATAACGTAGCAACACGAATTATGAATCTGTGTCAAAATTTGTTTGAACTATGTCGATTTGAATAGAGTTGTAATTGTTTGTTTTGGCTAGAGCCCGTCACGGTAGCCTTTACTTTGTATTTGCTACCCCGGCCGCCCAGGCTTTTACCGAGAGGGATATCCCTTGTTCCACTAGCTAATTATGTAGAAGATGTTGCTCAGATTACATAGCTGGAAACATTATGAATCTGTGTCAAAAGTTGTTTGAATTATGTCGATTTGAATAGAGTTATGATTGTTTATTTGGCTAAAGCCCTGCACGGTAGGCGTTACTTTGCATTTGACACCCTTGCCCCCCAGGATTTTACCGAGAGTGATTTCCCCTGTTTCAATAACTAATCATGTAGAAGATGTTGTTCAGATAACGTAGCAGAAAAAATTTTGAATCTGTGTCAAAAAATGTTTGAATTATGTCGATTGGAATAGAGTTGTAATTGTTTGTTTGGTTACAGCCCTGCACGGTAGCCGTTCTTTTTTTTTGCTACCCTGGCCGCCCAAGATGTTATCGGGTGTGATATCCCCTGTTTCAATAACTAATCATGTAGAAGATGTTGTTCAGATAACGTAGCAGGAAAAAATTTTGAATCTGTGTCAAAAAATGTTTGAATTATGTCGACTGGAATAGAGTTGTAATTGTTTGTTTGGCTACAGCCCTGCACGGTAGCCGTTCTTTTTTTTTGCTACCCTGGCCGCCCAAGATGTTATCGGGTGTGATATCCCCTGTCCCACCAGCTAATCTTGTAGATGTTGTTCAGAAAAATGTAGCAGGAAAATGAATGAACCTGTGTCAAAATTTGTTTGAATTATGTCGATTGGAATAGAGTTGTAATTGTTTGTTTGTCTACAGCTCTGCACGGTAGCCGTTACTTTGTATTTTGCTGCCCCGGCCGCCCACGCTTTTACCGGGAGTGATATCCCCTGTCCCACTAGCTAACCTTGTAGTAAAGTTGTTCAGATAACAAAGCTGGAATAATTATGAATCTGTGTCAAACATTGTTTGAAATATGTCGATTTGAATAGAGTTATGATTGTCGATTGGGCTAATCGCCCGGCACGGTAGGCGTTACTTTGTATTTGGCACCCTGACCGCACAGGCTTTTACCGAAGGGATATCCCTTTTCTCACTAACTTATCACGTAGAAGATGTTGTTCTGATAACGTAGCAACACGAATTATGAATCTGTGTCAAAATTTGTTTGAACTATGTCGATTTGAATAGAGTTGTAATTGTTTGTTTTGGCTAGAGCCCGTCACGGTAGCCTTTACTTTGTATTTGCTACCCCGGCCGCCCAGGCTTTTACCGAGAGGGATATCCCTTGTTCCACTAGCTAATTATGTAGAAGATGTTGCTCAGATTACATAGCTGGAAACATTATGAATCTGTGTCAAAAGTTGTTTGAATTATGTCGATTTGAATAGAGTTATGATTGTTTATTTGGCTAAAGCCCTGCACGGTAGGCGTTACTTTGCATTTGACACCCTTGCCCCCCAGGATTTTACCGAGAGTGATTTCCCCTGTTTCAATAACTAATCATGTAGAAGATGTTGTTCAGATAACGTAGCAGAAAAAATTTTGAATCTGTGTCAAAAAATGTTTGAATTATGTCGATTGGAATAGAGTTGTAATTGTTTGTTTGGTTACAGCCCTGCACGGTAGCCGTTCTTTTTTTTTGCTACCCTGGCCGCCCAAGATGTTATCGGGTGTGATATCCCCTGTCCCACCAGCTAATCTTGTAGATGTTGTTCAGAAAAATGTAGCAGGAAAATGAATGAATCTGTGTCAAAATTTGTTTGAATTATGTCGATTGGAATAGAGTTGTAATTGTTTGTTTGTCTACAGCTCTGCACGGTAGCCGTTACTTTGTATTTTGCTGCCCCGGCCGCCCACGCTTTTACCGGGAGTGATATCCCCTGTCCCACTAGCTAACCTTGTAGTTGATGTTGTTCAGATAACAAAGCTGGAATAATTATGAATCTGTGTCAAACATTGTTTGAAATATGTCGATTTGAATAGAGTTATGATTGTCGATTGGGCTAAAGCCCGGCACGGTAGGCGTTACTTTGTATTTGGCACCCTGACCGCACAGGCTTTTACCGAGAGGGATATCCCTTTTCTCACTAACTAATCACGTAGAAGATGTTGTTCTGATAACGTAGCAACACGAATTATGAATCTGTGTCAAAATTTGTTTGAACTATGTCGATTTGAATAGAGTTGTAATTGTTTGTTTTGGCTAAAGCCCGTCACGGTAGCCTTTACTTTGTATTTGCTACCCCGGCCGCCCAGGCTTTTACCGAGAGGGATATCCCTTGTTCCACTAGCTAATTATGTAGAAGATGTTGCTCAGATTACATAGCTGGAAACATTATGAATCTGTGTCAAACATTGTTTGAAATATGTCGATTTGAATAGAGTTATGATTGTTTATTTGGCTAAAGCCCTGCACGGTAGGCGTTACTTTGCATTTGACACCCTGACCGCACAGGCTTTTACCGAGAGGGATATCCCTTTTCTCACTAACTAATCACGTAGAAGATGTTGTTCTGATAACGTAGCAACACGAATTATGAATCTGTGTCAAAATTTGTTTGAACTATGTCGATTTGAATAGAGTTGTAATTGTTTGTTTTGGCTAAAGCCCGTCACGGTAGCCTTTACTTTGTATTTGCTACCCCGGCCGCCCAGGCTTTTACCGAGAGGGATATCCCTTGTTCCACTAGCTAATTATGTAGAAGATGTTGCTCAGATTACATAGCTGGAAACATTATGAATCTGTGTCAAACATTGTTTGAAATATGTCGATTTGAATAGAGTTATGATTGTTTATTTGGCTAAAGCCCTGCACGGCAGGCGTTACTTTGCATTTGACACCCTTGCCCCCCAGGATTTTACCGAGAGTGATTTCCCCTGTTTCAATAACTAATCATGTAGAAGATGTTGTTCAGATAACGTAGCAGGAAAAAATTTTGAATCTGTGTCAAAAAATGTTTGAATTATGTCGACTGGAATAGAGTTGTAATTGTTTGTTTGGCTACAGCCCTGCACGGTAGCCGTTCTTTTTTTTTGCTACCCTGGCCGCCCAAGATGTTATCGGGTGTGATATCCCCTGTCCCACCAGCTAATCTTGTAGATGTTGTTCAGAAAAATGTAGCAGGAAAATGAATGAATCTGTGTCAAAATTTGTTTGAATTATGTCGATTGGAATAGAGTTGTAATTGTTTGTTTGTCTACAGCTCTGCACGGTAGCCGTTACTTTGTATTTTGCTGCCCCGGCCGCCCACGCTTTTACCGGGAGTGATATCCCCTGTCCCACTAGCTAACCTTGTAGTAGATGTTGTTCAGATAACAAAACTGGAATAATTATGAATCTGTGTCAAACATTGTTTGAAATATGTCGATTTGAATAGAGTTATGATTGTCGATTGGGCTAAAGCCCGGCACGGTAGGCGTTACTTTGTATTTGGCACCCTGACCGCACAGGCTTTTACCGAGAGGGATATCCCTTTTCTCACTAACTAATCACGTAGAAGATGTTGTTCTGATAACGTAGCAACACGAATTATGAATCTGTGTCAAAATTTGTTTGAACTATGTCGATTTGAATAGAGTTGTAATTGTTTGTTTTGGCTAAAGCCCGTCACGGTAGCCTTTACTTTGTATTTGCTACCCCGGCCGCCCAGGCTTTTACCGAGAGGGATATCCCTTGTTCCACTAGCTAATTATGTAGAAGATGTTGCTCAGATTACATAGCTGGAAACATTATGAATCTGTGTCAAAAGTTGTTTGAATTATGTCGATTTGAATAGAGTTATGATTGTTTATTTGGCTAAAGCCCTGCACGGTAGGCGTTACTTTGCATTTGACACCCTTGCCCCCCAGGATTTTACCGAGAGTGATTTCCCCTGTTTCAATAACTAATCATGTAGAAGATGTTGTTCAGATAACGTAGCAGGAAAAAATTTTGAATCTGTGTCAAAAAATGTTTGAATTATGTCGATTGGAATAGAGTTGTAATTGTTTGTTTGGCTACAGCCCTGCACGGTAGCCGTTCTTTTTTTTTGCTACCCTGGCCGCCCAAGATGTTATCGGGTGTGATATCCCCTGTCCCACCAGCTAATCTTGTAGATGTTGTTCAGAAAAATGTAGCAGGAAAATGAATGAACCTGTGTCAAAATTTGTTTGAATTATGTCGATTGGAATAGAGTTGTAATTGTTTGTTTGTCTACAGCTCTGCACGGTAGCCGTTACTTTGTATTTTGCTGCCCCGGCCGCCCACGCTTTTACCGGGAGTGATATCCCCTGTCCCACTAGCTAACCTTGTAGTAAAGTTGTTCAGATAACAAAGCTGGAATAATTATGAATCTGTGTCAAACATTGTTTGAAATATGTCGATTTGAATAGAGTTATGATTGTCGATTGGGCTAATCGCCCGGCACGGTAGGCGTTACTTTGTATTTGGCACCCTGACCGCACAGGCTTTTACCGAAGGGATATCCCTTTTCTCACTAACTAATCACGTAGAAGATGTTGTTCTGATAACGTAGCAACACGAATTATGAATCTGTGTCAAAATTTGTTTGAACTATGTCGATTTGAATAGAGTTGTAATTGTTTGTTTTGGCTAAAGCCCGTCACGGTAGCCTTTACTTTGTATTTGCTACCCCGGCCGCCCAGGCTTTTACCGAGAGGGATATCCCTTGTTCCACTAGCTAATTATGTAGAAGATGTTGCTCAGATTACATAGCTGGAAACATTATGAATCTGTGTCAAAAGTTGTTTGAATTATGTCGATTTGAATAGAGTTATGATTGTTTATTTGTCTAAAGCCCGGCACGGTAGGCGTTACTTTGCATTTGACACCCTTGCCCCCCAGGATTTTACCGAGAGTGATTTCCCCTGTTTCAATAACTAATCATGTAGAAGATGTTGTTCAGATAACGTAGCAGGAAAAAATTTTGAATCTGTGTCAAAAAATGTTTGAATTATGTCGATTTGAATAGAGTTGTAATTGTTTGTTTGGCTACAGCCCTGCACGGTAGCCGTTCTTTTTTTTTGCTACCCTGGCCGCCCAAGATGTTATCGGGTGTGATATCCCCTGTCCCACCAGCTAATCTTGTAGATGTTGTTCAGAAAAATGTAGCAGGAAAATGAATGAATCTGTGTCAAAATTTGTTTGAATTATGTCGATTGGAATAGAGTTGTAATTGTTTGTTTGTCTTCAGCTCTGCACGGTAGCCGTTACTTTGTATTTTGCTGCCCCGGCCGCCCACGCTTTTACCGGGAGTGATATCCCCTGTCCCACTAGCTAACCTTGTAGTAGATGTTGTTCAGATAACAAAGCTGGAATAATTATGAATCTGTGTCAAACATTGTTTGAAATATGTCGATTTGAATAGAGTTATGATTGTCGATTGGGCTAAAGCCCGGCACGGTAGGCGTTACTTTGTATTTGGCACCCTGACCGCACAGGCTTTTACCGAGAGGGATATCCCTTTTCTCACTAACTAATCACGTAGAAGATGTTGTTCTGATAACGTAGCAACACGAATTATGAATCTGTGTCAAAATTTGTTTGAACTATGTCGATTTGAATAGAGTTGTAATTGTTTGTTTTGGCTAGAGCCCGTCACGGTAGCCTTTACTTTGTATTTGCTACCCCTTGTTCCACTAGCTAATTATGTAGAAGATGTTGCTCAGATTACATAGCTGGAAACATTATGAATCTGTGTCAAAAGTTGTTTGAATTATGTCGATTTGAATAGAGTTATGATTGTTTATTTGGCTAAAGCCCTGCACGGTAGGCGTTACTTTGCATTTGACACCCTTGCCCCCAGGATTTTACCGAGAGTGATTTTCCCTGTTTCAATAACTAATCATGTAGAAGATGTTGTTCAGATAACGTAGCAGAAAAAATTTTGAATCTGTGTCAAAAAATGTTTGAATTATGTCGATTGGAATAGAGTTGTAATTGTTTGTTTGGTTACAGCCCTGCACGGTAGCCGTTCTTTTTTTTTGCTACCCTGGCCGCCCAAGATGTTATCGGGTGTGATATCCCCTGTCCCACCAGCTAATCTTGTAGATGTTGTTCAGAAAAATGTAGCAGGAAAATGAATGAATCTGTGTCAAAATTTGTTTGAATTATGTCGATTGGAATAGAGTTGTAATTGTTTGTTTGTCTACAGCTCTGCACGGTAGTCGTTACTTTGTATTTTGCTGCCCCGTCCGCCCAGGCTTTTACCGAGAGGGATATCCCTTGTTCCACTAGCTAATTATGTAGAAGATGTTGCTCAGATTACATAGCTGGAATAATTATGAATCTGTGTCAAACATTGTTTGAAATATGTCGATTTGAATAGAGTTGTAATTGTTTGTTTTTCTACAGCTCTGCACGGTAGCCGTTACTTTGTATTTTGCTGCCCCGGCCGCCCACGCTTTTACCGGGAGTGATATCCCCTGTCCCACTAGCTAACCTTGTAGTTGATGTTGTTCAGATAACAAAGCTGGAATAATTATGAATCTGTGTCAAACATTGTTTGAAATATGTCGATTTGAATAGAGTTATGATTGTCGATTGGGCTAAAGCCCGGCACGGTAGGCGTTACTTTGTATTTGGCACCCTGACCGCACAGGCTTTTACCGAGAGGGATATCCCTTTTCTCACTAACTAATCACGTAGAAGATGTTGTTCTGATAACGTAGCAACACGAATTATGAATCTGTGTCAAAATTTGTTTGAACTATGTCGATTTGAATAGAGTTGTAATTGTTTGTTTTGGCTAAAGCCCGTCACGGTAGCCTTTACTTTGTATTTGCTACCCAGGCCGCCCAGGCTTTTACCGAGAGGGATATCCCTTGTTCCACTAGCTAATTATGTAGAAGATGTTGCTCAGATTACATAGCAGTTATGAATCTGTGTCAAACATTGTTTGAAATATGTCGATTTGAATAGAGTTATGATTGTTTATTTGGCTAAAGCCCTGCACGGTAGGCGTTACTTTGCATTTGACACCCTGACCGCACAGGCTTTTACCGAGAGGGATATCCCTTTTCTCACTAACTAATCACGTAGAAGATGTTGTTCTGATAACGTAGCAACACGAATTATGAATCTGTGTCAAAATTTGTTTGAACTATGTCGATTTGAATAGAGTTGTAATTGTTTGTTTTGGCTAAAGCCCGTCACGGTAGCCTTTACTTTGTATTTGCTACCCCGGCCGCCCAGGCTTTTACCGAGAGGGATATCCCTTGTTCCACTAGCTAATTATGTAGAAGATGTTGCTCAGATTACATAGCTGGAAACATTATGAATCTGTGTCAAACATTGTTTGAAATATGTCGATTTGAATAGAGTTATGATTGTTTATTTGGCTAAAGCCCTGCACGGTAGGCGTTACTTTGCATTTGACACCCTTGCCCCCCAGGATTTTACCGAGAGTGATTTCCCCTGTTTCAATAACTAATCATGTAGAAGATGTTGTTCAGATAACGTAGCAGGAAAAAATTTTGAATCTGTGTCAAAAAATGTTTGAATTATGTCGATTTGAATAGAGTTGTAATTGTTTGTTTGGCTACAGCCCTGCACGGTAGCCGTTCTTTTTTTTTGCTACCCTGGCCGCCCAAGATGTTATCGGGTGTGATATCCCCTGTCCCACCAGCTAATCTTGTAGATGTTGTTCAGAAAAATGTAGCAGGAAAATGAATGAATCTGTGTCAAAATTTGTTTGAATTATGTCGATTGGAATAGAGTTGTAATTGTTTGTTTGTCTTCAGCTCTGCACGGTAGCCGTTACTTTGTATTTTGCTGCCCCGGCCGCCCACGCTTTTACCGGGAGTGATATCCCCTGTCCCACTAGCTAACCTTGTAGTAGATGTTGTTCAGATAACAAAGCTGGAATAATTATGAATCTGTGTCAAACATTGTTTGAAATATGTCGATTTGAATAGAGTTATGATTGTCGATTGGGCTAAAGCCCGGCACGGTAGGCGTTACTTTGTATTTGGCACCCTGACCGCACAGGCTTTTACCGAGAGGGATATCCCTTTTCTCACTAACTAATCACGTAGAAGATGTTGTTCTGATAACGTAGCAACACGAATTATGAATCTGTGTCAAAATTTGTTTGAACTATGTCGATTTGAATAGAGTTGTAATTGTTTGTTTTGGCTAGAGCCCGTCACGGTAGCCTTTACTTTGTATTTGCTACCCCTTGTTCCACTAGCTAATTATGTAGAAGATGTTGCTCAGATTACATAGCTGGAAACATTATGAATCTGTGTCAAAAGTTGTTTGAATTATGTCGATTTGAATAGAGTTATGATTGTTTATTTGGCTAAAGCCCTGCACGGTAGGCGTTACTTTGCATTTGACACCCTTGCCCCCAGGATTTTACCGAGAGTGATTTTCCCTGTTTCAATAACTAATCATGTAGAAGATGTTGTTCAGATAACGTAGCAGAAAAAATTTTGAATCTGTGTCAAAAAATGTTTGAATTATGTCGATTGGAATAGAGTTGTAATTGTTTGTTTGGTTACAGCCCTGCACGGTAGCCGTTCTTTTTTTTTGCTACCCTGGCCGCCCAAGATGTTATCGGGTGTGATATCCCCTGTCCCACCAGCTAATCTTGTAGATGTTGTTCAGAAAAATGTAGCAGGAAAATGAATGAATCTGTGTCAAAATTTGTTTGAATTATGTCGATTGGAATAGAGTTGTAATTGTTTGTTTGTCTACAGCTCTGCACGGTAGTCGTTACTTTGTATTTTGCTGCCCCGTCCGCCCAGGCTTTTACCGAGAGGGATATCCCTTGTTCCACTAGCTAATTATGTAGAAGATGTTGCTCAGATTACATAGCTGGAATAATTATGAATCTGTGTCAAACATTGTTTGAAATATGTCGATTTGAATAGAGTTGTAATTGTTTGTTTTTCTACAGCTCTGCACGGTAGCCGTTACTTTGTATTTTGCTGCCCCGGCCGCCCACGCTTTTACCGGGAGTGATATCCCCTGTCCCACTAGCTAACCTTGTAGTTGATGTTGTTCAGATAACAAAGCTGGAATAATTATGAATCTGTGTCAAACATTGTTTGAAATATGTCGATTTGAATAGAGTTATGATTGTCGATTGGGCTAAAGCCCGGCACGGTAGGCGTTACTTTGTATTTGGCACCCTGACCGCACAGGCTTTTACCGAGAGGGATATCCCTTTTCTCACTAACTAATCACGTAGAAGATGTTGTTCTGATAACGTAGCAACACGAATTATGAATCTGTGTCAAAATTTGTTTGAACTATGTCGATTTGAATAGAGTTGTAATTGTTTGTTTTGGCTAAAGCCCGTCACGGTAGCCTTTACTTTGTATTTGCTACCCAGGCCGCCCAGGCTTTTACCGAGAGGGATATCCCTTGTTCCACTAGCTAATTATGTAGAAGATGTTGCTCAGATTACATAGCTGGAAACATTATGAATCTGTGTCAAACATTGTTTGAAATATGTCGATTTGAATAGAGTTATGATTGTTTATTTGGCTAAAGCCCTGCACGGTAGGCGTTACTTTGCATTTGACACCCTGACCGCACAGGCTTTTACCGAGAGGGATATCCCTTTTCTCACTAACTAATCACGTAGAAGATGTTGTTCTGATAACGTAGCAACACGAATTATGAATCTGTGTCAAAATTTGTTTGAACTATGTCGATTTGAATAGAGTTGTAATTGTTTGTTTTGGCTAAAGCCCGTCACGGTAGCCTTTACTTTGTATTTGCTACCCCGGCCGCCCAGGCTTTTACCGAGAGGGATATCCCTTGTTCCACTAGCTAATTATGTAGAAGATGTTGCTCAGATTACATAGCTGGAAACATTATGAATCTGTGTCAAACATTGTTTGAAATATGTCGATTTGAATAGAGTTATGATTGTTTATTTGGCTAAAGCCCTGCACGGTAGGCGTTACTTTGCATTTGACACCCTTGCCCCCCAGGATTTTACCGAGAGTGATTTCCCCTGTTTCAATAACTAATCATGTAGAAGATGTTGTTCAGATAACGTAGCAGGAAAAAATTTTGAATCTGTGTCAAAAAATGTTTGAATTATGTCGACTGGAATAGAGTTGTAATTGTTTGTTTGGCTACAGCCCTGCACGGTAGCCGTTCTTTTTTTTTGCTACCCTGGCCGCCCAAGATGTTATCGGGTGTGATATCCCCTGTCCCACCAGCTAATCTTTTAGATGTTGTCCAGAAAAATGTAGCAGGAAAATGAATGAATCTGTGTCAAAATTTGTTTGAATTATGTCGATTGGAATAGAGTTGTAATTGTTTGTTTGTCTACAGCTCTGCACGGTAGCCGTTACTTTGTATTTTGCTGCCCCGGCCGCCCACGCTTTTACCGGGAGTGATATCCCCTGTCCCACTAGCTAATCTTGTAGTAGATGTTGTTCAGATAACAAAGCTGGAATAATTATGAATCTGTGTCAAACATTGTTTGAAATATGTCGATTTGAATAGAGTTATGATTGTCGATTGGGCTAATCGCCCGGCACGGTAGGCGTTACTTTGTATTTGGCACGCTGACCGCACAGGCTTTTACCGAAGGGATATCCCTTTTCTCACTAACTAATCACGTAGAAGATGTTGTTCTGATAACGTAGCAACACGAATTATGAATCTGTGTCAAAATTTGTTTGAACTATGTCGATTTGAATAGAGTTGTAATTGTTTGTTTTGGCTAAAGCCCGTCACGGTAGCCTTTACTTTGTATTTGCTACCCCGGCCGCCCAGGCTTTTACCGAGAGGGATATCCCTTGTTCCACTAGCTAATTATGTAGAAGATGTTGCTCAGATTACATAGCTGGAAACATTATGAATCTGTGTCAAAAGTTGTTTGAATTATGTCGATTTGAATAGAGTTATGATTGTTTATTTGGCTAAAGCCCTGCACGGTAGGCGTTACTTTGCATTTGACACCCTTGCCCCCCAGGATTTTACCGAGAGTGATTTCCCCTGTTTCAATAACTAATCACGTAGAAGATGTTGTTCAGATAAACGTAGCAGGAAAAAATTTTGAATCTGTGTCAAAAAATGTTTGAATTATGTCGATTGGAATAGAGTTGTAATTGTTTGTTTGGCTACAGCCCTGCACGGTAGCCGTTCTTTTTTTTTGCTACCCTGGCCGCCCAAGATGTTATCGGGTGTGATATCCCCTGTCCCACCAGCTAATCTTGTAGATGTTGTTCAGAAAAATGTAGCAGGAAAATGAATGAATGTGTGTCAAAATTTGTTTGAATTATGTCGATTGGAATAGAGTTGTAATTGTTTGTTTGTCTTCAGCCCTGCACGGTAGCCGTTCTTTTTTCTTTGCTTCCCCGGTCGCCCAGGATGCTATCGGGAGTGATATCCCTTGTTCCACTAGCTAATTATGAAGAAGATGTTGCTCAGATTACATAGCTGGAATAATTATGAATCTGTGTCAAACATTGTTTGAAATATGTCGATTTGAATAGAGTTATGATTGTCGATTGGGCTAAAGCCCGGCACGGTAGGCGTTACTTTGTATTTGGCACCCTGACCGCACAGGCTTTTACCGAGAGGGATATCCCTTTTCTCACTAACTAATCACGTAGAAGATGTTGTTCTGATAACGTAGCAACACGAATTATGAATCTGTGTCAAAATTTGTTTGAACTATGTCGATTTGAATAGAGTTGTAATTGTTTGTTTTGGCTAAAGCCCGTCACGGTAGCCTTTACTTTGTATTTGCTACCCCGGCCGCCCAGGCTTTTACCGAGAGGGATATCCCTTGTTCCACTAGCTAATTATGTAGAAGATGTTGCTCAGATTACATAGCTGGAAACATTATGAATCTGTGTCAAACATTGTTTGAAATATGTCGATTTGAATAGAGTTATGATTGTTTATTTGGCTAAAGCCCTGCACGGTAGGCGTTACTTTGCATTTGACACCCTTGCCCCCCAGGATTTTACCGAGAGTGATTTCCCCTGTTTCAATAACTAATCATGTAGAAGATGTTGTTCAGATAACGTAGCAGGAAAAAATTTTGAATCTGTGTCAAAAAATGTTTGAATTATGTCGACTGGAATAGAGTTGTAATTGTTTGTTTGGCTACAGCCCTGCACGGTAGCCGTTCTTTTTTTTTGCTACCCTGGCCGCCCAAGATGTTATCGGGTGTGATATCCCCTGTCCCACCAGCTAATCTTGTAGATGTTGTTCAGAAAAATGTAGCAGGAAAATGAATGAATGTGTGTCAAAATTTGTTTGAATTATGTCGATTGGAATAGAGTTGTAATTGTTTGTTTGGCTACAGCCCTGCACGGTAGCCGTTCTTTTTTTTTGCTACCCTGGCCGCCCAAGATGTTATCGGGTGTGATATCCCCTGTTTCAATAACTAATCATGTAGAAGATGTTGTTCAGATAACGTAGCAGGAAAAAATTTTGAATCTGTGTCAAAAAATGTTTGAATTATGTCGACTGGAATAGAGTTGTAATTGTTTGTTTGGCTACAGCCCTGCACGGTAGCCGTTCTTTTTTTTTGCTACCCTGGCCGCCCAAGATGTTATCGGGTGTGATATCCCCTGTCCCACCAGCTAATCTTGTAGATGTTGTTCAGAAAAATGTAGCAGGAAAATGAATGAATCTGTGTCAAAATTTGTTTGAATTATGTCGATTGGAATAGAGTTGTAATTGTTTGTTTGTCTACAGCTCTGCACGGTAGCCGTTACTTTGTATTTTGCTGCCCCGGCCGCCCACGCTTTTACCGGGAGTGATATCCCCTGTCCCACTAGCTAACCTTGTAGTAGATGTTGTTCAGATAACAAAACTGGAATAATTATGAATCTGTGTCAAACATTGTTTGAAATATGTCGATTTGAATAGAGTTATGATTGTCGATTGGGCTAAAGCCCGGCACGGTAGGCGTTACTTTGTATTTGGCACCCTGACCGCACAGGCTTTTACCGAGAGGGATATCCCTTTTCTCACTAACTAATCACGTAGAAGATGTTGTTCTGATAACGTAGCAACACGAATTATGAATCTGTGTCAAAATTTGTTTGAACTATGTCGATTTGAATAGAGTTGTAATTGTTTGTTTTGGCTAAAGCCCGTCACGGTAGCCTTTACTTTGTATTTGCTACCCCGGCCGCCCAGGCTTTTACCGAGAGGGATATCCCTTGTTCCACTAGCTAATTATGTAGAAGATGTTGCTCAGATTACATAGCTGGAAACATTATGAATCTGTGTCAAAAGTTGTTTGAATTATGTCGATTTGAATAGAGTTATGATTGTTTATTTGGCTAAAGCCCTGCACGGTAGGCGTTACTTTGCATTTGACACCCTTGCCCCCCAGGATTTTACCGAGAGTGATTTCCCCTGTTTCAATAACTAATCATGTAGAAGATGTTGTTCAGATAACGTAGCAGAAAAAATTTTGAATCTGTGTCAAAAAATGTTTGAATTATGTCGATTGGAATAGAGTTGTAATTGTTTGTTTGGTTACAGCCCTGCACGGTAGCCGTTCTTTTTTTTTGCTACCCTGGCCGCCCAAGATGTTATCGGGTGTGATATCCCCTGTCCCACCAGCTAATCTTGTAGATGTTGTTCAGAAAAATGTAGCAGGAAAATGAATGAATCTGTGTCAAAATTTGTTTGAATTATGTCGATTGGAATAGAGTTGTAATTGTTTGTTTGTCTACAGCTCTGCACGGTAGCCGTTACTTTGTATTTTGCTGCCCCGGCCGCCCACGCTTTTACCGGGAGTGATATCCCCTGTCCCACTAGCTAACCTTGTAGTTGATGTTGTTCAGATAACAAAGCTGGAATAATTATGAATCTGTGTCAAACATTGTTTGAAATATGTCGATTTGAATAGAGTTATGATTGTCGATTGGGCTAAAGCCCGGCACGGTAGGCGTTACTTTGTATTTGGCACCCTGACCGCACAGGCTTTTACCGAGAGGGATATCCCTTTTCTCACTAACTAATCACGTAGAAGATGTTGTTCTGATAACGTAGCAACACGAATTATGAATCTGTGTCAAAATTTGTTTGAACTATGTCGATTTGAATAGAGTTGTAATTGTTTGTTTTGGCTAAAGCCCGTCACGGTAGCCTTTACTTTGTATTTGCTACCCCGGCCGCCCACGCTTTTACCGAGAGGGATATCCCTTGTTCCACTAGCTAATTATGTAAAAGATGTTGCTCAGATTACATAGCTGGAAACATTATGAATCTGTGTCAAACATTGTTTGAAATATGTCGATTTGAATAGAGTTATGATTGTTTATTTGGCTAAAGCCCTGCACGGTAGGCGTTACTTTGCATTTGACACCCTGACCGCACAGGCTTTTACCGAGAGGGATATCCCTTTTCTCACTAACTAATCACGTAGAAGATGTTGTTCTGATAACGTAGCAACACGAATTATGAATCTGTGTCAAAATTTGTTTGAACTATGTCGATTTGAATAGAGTTGTAATTGTTTGTTTTGGCTAAAGCCCGTCACGGTAGCCTTTACTTTGTATTTGCTACCCCGGCCGCCCAGGCTTTTACCGAGAGGGATATCCCTTGTTCCACTAGCTAATTATGTAGAAGATGTTGCTCAGATTACATAGCTGGAAACATTATGAATCTGTGTCAAACATTGTTTGAAATATGTCGATTTGAATAGAGTTATGATTGTTTATTTGGCTAAAGCCCTGCACGGTAGGCGTTACTTTGCATTTGACACCCTTGCCCCCCAGGATTTTACCGAGAGTGATTTCCCCTGTTTCAATAACTAATCATGTAGAAGATGTTGTTCAGATAACGTAGCAGGAAAAAATTTTGAATCTGTGTCAAAAAATGTTTGAATTATGTCGACTGGAATAGAGTTGTAATTGTTTGTTTGGCTACAGCCCTGCACGGTAGCCGTTCTTTTTTTTTGCTACCCTGGCCGCCCAAGATGTTATCGGGTGTGATATCCCCTGTCCCACCAGCTAATCTTGTAGATGTTGTTCAGAAAAATGTAGCAGGAAAATGAATGAATCTGTGTCAAAATTTGTTTGAATTATGTCGATTGGAATAGAGTTGTAATTGTTTGTTTGTCTACAGCTCTGCACGGTAGCCGTTACTTTGTATTTTGCTGCCCCGGCCGCCCACGCTTTTACCGGGAGTGATATCCCCTGTCCCACTAGCTAACCTTGTAGTAGATGTTGTTCAGATAACAAAACTGGAATAATTATGAATCTGTGTCAAACATTGTTTGAAATATGTCGATTTGAATAGAGTTATGATTGTCGATTGGGCTAAAGCCCGGCACGGTAGGCGTTACTTTGTATTTGGCACCCTGACCGCACAGGCTTTTACCGAGAGGGATATCCCTTTTCTCACTAACTAATCACGTAGAAGATGTTGTTCTGATAACGTAGCAACACGAATTATGAATCTGTGTCAAAATTTGTTTGAACTATGTCGATTTGAATAGAGTTGTAATTGTTTGTTTTGGCTAAAGCCCGTCACGGTAGCCTTTACTTTGTATTTGCTACCCCGGCCGCCCAGGCTTTTACCGAGAGGGATATCCCTTGTTCCACTAGCTAATTATGTAGAAGATGTTGCTCAGATTACATAGCTGGAAACATTATGAATCTGTGTCAAAAGTTGTTTGAATTATGTCGATTTGAATAGAGTTATGATTGTTTATTTGGCTAAAGCCCTGCACGGTAGGCGTTACTTTGCATTTGACACCCTTGCCCCCCAGGATTTTACCGAGAGTGATTTCCCCTGTTTCAATAACTAATCATGTAGAAGATGTTGTTCAGATAACGTAGCAGGAAAAAATTTTGAATCTGTGTCAAAAAATGTTTGAATTATGTCGATTGGAATAGAGTTGTAATTGTTTGTTTGGCTACAGCCCTGCACGGTAGCCGTTCTTTTTTTTTGCTACCCTGGCCGCCCAAGATGTTATCGGGTGTGATATCCCCTGTCCCACCAGCTAATCTTGTAGATGTTGTTCAGAAAAATGTAGCAGGAAAATGAATGAACCTGTGTCAAAATTTGTTTGAATTATGTCGATTGGAATAGAGTTGTAATTGTTTGTTTGTCTACAGCTCTGCACGGTAGCCGTTACTTTGTATTTTGCTGCCCCGGCCGCCCACGCTTTTACCGGGAGTGATATCCCCTGTCCCACTAGCTAACCTTGTAGTAAAGTTGTTCAGATAACAAAGCTGGAATAATTATGAATCTGTGTCAAACATTGTTTGAAATATGTCGATTTGAATAGAGTTATGATTGTCGATTGGGCTAATCGCCCGGCACGGTAGGCGTTACTTTGTATTTGGCACCCTGACCGCACAGGCTTTTACCGAAGGGATATCCCTTTTCTCACTAACTAATCACGTAGAAGATGTTGTTCTGATAACGTAGCAACACGAATTATGAATCTGTGTCAAAATTTGTTTGAACTATGTCGATTTGAATAGAGTTGTAATTGTTTGTTTTGGCTAAAGCCCGTCACGGTAGCCTTTACTTTGTATTTGCTACCCCGGCCGCCCAGGCTTTTACCGAGAGGGATATCCCTTGTTCCACTAGCTAATTATGTAGAAGATGTTGCTCAGATTACATAGCTGGAAACATTATGAATCTGTGTCAAAAGTTGTTTGAATTATGTCGATTTGAATAGAGTTATGATTGTTTATTTGTCTAAAGCCCGGCACGGTAGGCGATACTTTGCATTTGACACCCTTGCCCCCCAGGATTTTACCGAGAGTGATTTCCCCTGTTTCAATAACTAATCATGTAGAAGATGTTGTTCAGATAACGTAGCAGGAAAAAATTTTGAATCTGTGTCAAAAAATGTTTGAATTATGTCGATTTGAATAGAGTTGTAATTGTTTGTTTGGCTACAGCCCTGCACGGTAGCCGTTCTTTTTTTTTGCTACCCTGGCCGCCCAAGATGTTATCGGGTGTGATATCCCCTGTCCCACCAGCTAATCTTGTAGATGTTGTTCAGAAAAATGTAGCAGGAAAATGAATGAATCTGTGTCAAAATTTGTTTGAATTATGTCGATTGGAATAGAGTTGTAATTGTTTGTTTGTCTTCAGCTCTGCACGGTAGCCGTTACTTTGTATTTTGCTGCCCCGGCCGCCCACGCTTTTACCGGGAGTGATATCCCCTGTCCCACTAGCTAACCTTGTAGTAGATGTTGTTCAGATAACAAAGCTGGAATAATTATGAATCTGTGTCAAACATTGTTTGAAATATGTCGATTTGAATAGAGTTATGATTGTCGATTGGGCTAAAGCCCGTCACGGTAGCCTTTACTTTGTATTTGCTACCCCTTGTTCCACTAGCTAATTATGTAGAAGATGTTGCTCAGATTACATAGCTGGAAACATTATGAATCTGTGTCAAAAGTTGTTTGAATTATGTCGATTTGAATAGAGTTATGATTGTTTATTTGGCTAAAGCCCTGCACGGTAGGCGTTACTTTGCATTTGACACCCTTGCCCCCCAGGATTTTACCGAGAGTGATTTCCCCTGTTTCAATAACTAATCATGTAGAAGATGTTGTTCAGATAACGTAGCAGGAAAAAATTTTGAATCTGTGTCAAAAAATGTTTGAATTATGTCGACTGGAATAGAGTTGTAATTGTTTGTTTGGCTACAGCCCTGCACGGTAGCCGTTCTTTTTTTTTGCTACCCTGGCCGCCCAAGATGTTATCGGGTGTGATATCCCCTGTCCCACCAGCTAATCTTGTAGATGTTGTTCAGAAAAATGTAGCAGGAAAATGAATGAACCTGTGTCAAAATTTGTTTGAATTATGTCGATTGGAATAGAGTTGTAATTGTTTGTTTGTCTACAGCTCTGCACGGTAGCCGTTACTTTGTATTTTGCTGCCCCGGCCGCCCACGCTTTTACCGGGAGTGATATCCCCTGTCCCACTAGCTAACCTTGTAGTAGATGTTGTTCAGATAACAAAGCTGGAATAATTATGAATCTGTGTCAAACATTGTTTGAAATATGTCGATTTGAATAGAGTTATGATTGTCGATTGGGCTAATCGCCCGGCACGGTAGGCGTTACTTTGTATTTGGCACGCTGACCGCACAGGCTTTTACCGAAGGGATATCCCTTTTCTCACTAACTAATCACGTAGAAGATGTTGTTCTGATAACGTAGCAACACGAATTATGAATCTGTGTCAAAATTTGTTTGAACTATGTCGATTTGAATAGAGTTGTAATTGTTTGTTTTGGCTAAAGCCCGTCACGGTAGCCTTTACTTTGTATTTGCTACCCCGGCCGCCCAGGCTTTTACCGAGAGGGATATCCCTTGTTCCACTAGCTAATTATGTAGAAGATGTTGCTCAGATTACATAGCTGGAAACATTATGAATCTGTGTCAAAAGTTGTTTGAATTATGTCGATTTGAATAGAGTTGTGATTGTTTATTTGGCTAAAGCCCTGCACGGTAGGCGTTACTTTGCATTTGACACCCTTGCCCCCCAGGATTTTACAGAGAGTGATTTCCCCTGTTTCAATAACTAATCATGTAGAAGATGTTGTTCAGATAACGTAGCAGGAAAAAATTTTGAATCTGTGTCAAAAAATGTTTGAATTATGTCGATTGGAATAGAGTTGTAATTGTTTGTTTGGCTACAGCCCTGCACGGTAGCCGTTCTTTTTTTTTGCTACCCTGGCCGCCCAAGATGTTATCGGGTGTGATATCCCCTGTCCCACCAGCTAATCTTGTAGATGTTGTTCAGAAAAATGTAGCAGGAAAATGAATGAATCTGTGTCAAAATTTGTTTGAATTATGTCGATTGGAATAGAGTTGTAATTGTTTGTTTGTCTACAGCTCTGCACGGTAGCCGTTACTTTGTATTTGCTACCCCGGCCGCCCAGGCTTTTACCGAGAGGGATATCCCTTGTTCCACTAGCTAATTATGTAGAAGATGTTGCTCAGATTACATAGCTGGAAACATTATGAATTTGTGTCAAAATTTGTTTGAATTATGACGATTTGAATAGAGTTATGATTGTTTATTTGGCTAAAGCCCTGCACGGTAGGCGTTACTTTGCATTTGACACCCTTGCCCCCCAGGATTTTACCGAGAGTGATTTCCCCTGTTTCAATAACTAATCATGTAGAAGATGTTGTTCAGATAACGTAGCAGGAAAAAAATTTGAATCTGTGTCAAAAAATGTTTGAATTATGTCGATTGGAATAGAGTTGTAATTGTTTGTTTGGCTACAGCCCTGCACGGTAGCCGTTCTTTTTTTTTTGCTACCCTGGCCGCCCAAGATGTTATCGGGTGTGATATCCCCTGTCCCACCAGCTAATCTTGTAGATGTTGTTCAGAAAAATGTAGCAGGAAAATGAATGAACCTGTGTCAAAATTTGTTTGAATTATGTCGATTGGAATAGAGTTGTAATTGTTTGTTTGTCTACAGCTCTGCACGGTAGCCGTTACTTTGTATTTTGCTGCCCCGGCCGCCCACGCTTTTACCGGGAGTGATATCCCCTGTCCCACTAGCTAACCTTGTAGTAGATGTTGTTCAGATAACAAAGCTGGAATAATTATGAATCTGTGTCAAACATTGTTTGAAATATGTCGATTTGAATAGAGTTATGATTGTCGATTGGGCTAATCGCCCGGCACGGTAGGCGTTACTTTGTATTTGGCACGCTGACCGCACAGGCTTTTACCGAAGGGATATCCCTTTTCTCACTAACTAATCACGTAGAAGATGTTGTTCTGATAACGTAGCAACACGAATTATGAATCTGTGTCAAAATTTGTTTGAACTATGTCGATTTGAATAGAGTTGTAATTGTTTGTTTTGGCTAAAGCCCGTCACGGTAGCCTTTACTTTGTATTTGCTACCCCGGCCGCCCAGGCTTTTACCGAGAGGGATATCCCTTGTTCCACTAGCTAATTATGTAGAAGATGTTGCTCAGATTACATAGCTGGAAACATTATGAATCTGTGTCAAACATTGTTTGAAATATGTCGATTTGAATAGAGTTATGATTGTTTATTTGGCTAAAGCCCTGCACGGTAGGCGTTACTTTGCATTTGACACCCTTGCCCCCCAGGATTTTACCGAGAGTGATTTCCCCTGTTTCAATAACTAATCATGTAGAAGATGTTGTTCAGATAACGTAGCAGGAAAAAATTTTGAATCTGTGTCAAAAAATGTTTGAATTATGTCGACTGGAATAGAGTTGTAATTGTTTGTTTGGCTACAGCCCTGCACGGTAGCCGTTCTTTTTTTTTGCTACCCTGGCCGCCCAAGATGTTATCGGGTGTGATATCCCCTGTCCCACCAGCTAATCTTGTAGATGTTGTTCAGAAAAATGTAGCAGGAAAATGAATGAATGTGTGTCAAAATTTGTTTGAATTATGTCGATTGGAATAGAGTTGTAATTGTTTGTTTGTCTACAGCCCTGCACGGTAGCCGTTCTTTTTTCTTTGCTTCCCCGGTCGCCCAGGATGCTATCGGGAGTGATATCCCTTGTTCCACTAGCTAATTATGTAGAAGATGTTGTTCAGATTACATAGCTGGAATAATTATGAATCTGTGTCAAACATTGTTTGAAATATGTCGATTTGAATAGAGTTATGATTGTCGATTGGGCTAAAGCCCGGCACGGTAGGCGTTACTTTGTATTTGGCACCCTGACCGCACAGGCTTTTACCGAGAGGGATATCCCTTTTCTCACTAACTAATCACGTAGAAGATGTTGTTCTGATAACGTAGCAACACGAATTATGAATCTGTGTCAAAATTTGTTTGAACTATGTCGATTTGAATAGAGTTGTAATTGTTTGTTTTGGCTAAAGCCCGTCACGGTAGCCTTTACTTTGTATTTGCTACCCCGGCCGCCCAGGCTTTTACCGAGAGGGATATCCCTTGTTCCACTAGCTAATTATGTAGAAGATGTTGCTCAGATTACATAGCTGGAAACATTATGAATCTGTGTCAAACATTGATTGAAATATGTCGATTTGAATAGAGTTATGATTGTTTATTTGGCTAAAGCCCTGCACGGTAGGCGTTACTTTGCATTTGACACCCTTGCCCCCCAGGATTTTACCGAGAGTGATTTCCCCTGTTTCAATAACTAATCATGTAGAAGATGTTGTTCAGATAACGTAGCAGGAAAAAATTTTGAATCTGTGTCAAAAAATGTTTGAATTATGTCGACTGGAATAGAGTTGTAATTGTTTGTTTGGCTACAGCCCTGCACGGTAGCCGTTCTTTTTTTTTGCTACCCTGGCCGCCCAAGATATTATCGGGTGTGATATCCCCTGTCCCACCAGCTAATCTTGTAGATGTTGTTCAGAAAAATGTAGCAGGAAAATGAACGAACCTGTGTCAAAATTTGTTTGAATTATGTCGATTGGAATAGAGTTGTAATTGTTTGTTTGTCTACAGCTCTGCACGGTAGCCGTTACTTTGTATTTTGCTGCCCCGGCCGCCCACGCTTTTACCGGGAGTGATATCCCCTGTCCCACTAGCTAACCTTGTAGTAGATGTTGTTCAGATAACAAAGCTGGAATAATTATGAATCTGTGTCAAACATTGTTTGAAATATGTCGATTTGAATAGAGTTATGATTGTTTATTTGGCTAAAGCCCTGCACGGTAGGCGTTACTTTGCATTTGACATCCTTGCCCCCCAGGATTTTACCGAGAGTGATTTCCCCTGTATCAATAACTAATCATGTAGAAGATGTTGTTCAGATTACGTAGCAGGAAAAAATTTTGAATCTGTGTCAAAAAATGTTTGAATTATGTCGACTGGAATAGAGTTGTAATTGTTTGTTTGGCTACAGCCCTGCACGGTAGCCGTTCTTTTTTTTTGCTACCCTGGCCGCCCAAGATGTTATCGGGTGTGATATCCCCTGTCCCACCAGCTAATCTTGTAGATGTTGTTCAGAAAAATGTAGCAGGAAAATGAATGAATCTGTGTCAAAATTTGTTTGAATTATGTCGATTGGAATAGAGTTGTAATTGTTTGTTTTTCTACAGCTCTGCACGGTAGCCGTTACTTTGTATTTTGCTGCCCCGGCCGCCCACGCTTTTACCGAGAGGGATATCCCTTGTTCCACTAGCTAATTATGTAGAAGATGTTGCTCAGATTACATAGCTGGAATAATTATGAATCTGTGTCAAACATTGTTTGAAATATGTCGATTTGAATAGAGTTATGATTGTCGATTGGGCTAAAGCCCTGCACGGTAGGCGTTACTTTGTATTTGGCACCCTGACCGCACAGGCTTTTACCGAGAGGGATATTCCTTTTCTCACTAACTAATCACGTAGAAGATGTTGTTCTGATAACGTAGCAACACGAATTATGAATCTGTGTCAAAATTTGTTTCAACTATGTCGATTTAAATAGAGTTGTAATTGTTTGTTTTGGCTAAAGCCCGTCACGGTAGCCTTTACTTTGTATTTGCTACCCCGGCCGCCCAGGCTTTTACCGGGAGGGATATCCCTTGTTCCACTAGCTAATTATGTAGAAGATGTTGCTCAGATTACATAGCTGGAAACATTATGAATCTGTGTCAAAAGTTGTTTGAATTATGTCGATTTGAATAGAGTTGTGATTGTTTATTTGGCTAAAGCCCTGCACGGTAGGCGTTACTTTGCATTTGACACCCTTGCCCCCCAGGATTTTACAGAGAGTGATTTCCCCTGTTTCAATAACTAATCATGTAGAAGATGTTGTTCAGATAACGTAGCAGGAAAAAATTTTGAATCTGTGTCAAAAAATGTTTGAATTATGTCGATTGGAATAGAGTTGTAATTGTTTGTTTGGCTACAGCCCTGCACGGTAGCCGTTCTTTTTTTTTGCTACCCTGGCCGCCCAAGATGTTATCGGGTGTGATATCCCCTGTCCCACCAGCTAATCTTGTAGATGTTGTCCAGAAAAATGTAGCAGGAAAATGAATGAATCTGTGTCAAAATTTGTTTGAATTATGTCGATTGGAATAGAGTTGTAATTGTTTGTTTGTCTACAGCTCTGCACGGTAGCCGTTACTTTGTATTTGCTACCCCGGCCGCCCAGGCTTTTACCTAGAGGGATATCCCTTGTTCCACTAGCTAATTATGTAGAAGATGTTGCTCAGATTACATAGCTGGAAACATTATGAATCTGTGTCAAAAGTTGTTTGAATTATGACGATTTGAATAGAGTTATGATTGTTTATTTGGCTAAAGCCCTGCACGGTAGGCGTTACTTTGCATTTGACACCCTTGCCCCCCAGGATTTTACCGAGAGTGATTTCCCCTGTTTCAATAACTAATCATGTAGAAGATGTTGTTCAGATAACGTAGCAGGAAAAAATTTTGAATCTGTGTCAAAAAATGTTTGAATTATGTCGATTGGAATAGAGTTGTAATTGTTTGTTTGGCTACAGCCCTGCACGGTAGCCGTTCTTTTTTTTTGCTACCCTGGCCGCCCAAGATGTTATCGGGTGTGATATCCCCTGTCCCACCAGCTAATCTTGTAGATGTTGTTCAGAAAAATGTAGCAGGAAAATGAATGAACCTGTGTCAAAATTTGTTTGAATTATGTCGATTGGAATAGAGTTGTAATTGTTTGTTTGTCTACAGCTCTGCACGGTAGCCGTTACTTTGTATTTACCTGCCCCGGCCGCCCACGCTTTTACCGGGAGTGATATCCCCTGTCCCACTAGCTAACCTTGTAGTAGATGTTGTTCAGATAACAAAGCTGGAATAATTATGAATCTGTGTCAAACATTGTTTGAAATATGTCGATTTGAATAGAGTTATGATTGTCGATTGGGCTAATCGCCCGGCACGGTAGGCGTTACTTTGTATTTGGCACGCTGACCGCACAGGCTTTTACCGAGAGGGATATCCCTTTTCTCACTAACTAATCACGTAGAAGATGTTGTTCTGATAACGTAGCAACACGAATTATGAATCTGTGTCAAAATTTGTTTGAACTATGTCGATTTGAATAGAGTTGTAATTGTTTGTTTTGGCTAAAGCCCGTCACGGTAGCCTTTACTTTGTATTTGCTACCCCGGCCGCCCAGGCTTTTACCGAGAGGGATATCCCTTGTTCCACTAGCTAATTATGTAGAAGATGTTGCTCAGATTACATAGCTGGAAACATTATGAATCTGTGTCAAACATTGATTGAAATATGTCGATTTGAATAGAGTTATGATTGTTTATTTGGCTAAAGCCCTGCACGGTAGGCGTTACTTTGCATTTGACACCCTTGCCCCCCAGGATTTTACCGAGAGTGATTTCCCCTGTTTCAATAACTAATCATGTAGAAGATGTTGTTCAGATAACGTAGCAGGAAAAAATTTTGAATCTGTGTCAAAAAATGTTTGAATTATGTCGACTGGAATAGAGTTGTAATTGTTTGTTTGGCTACAGCCCTGCACGGTAGCCGTTCTTTTTTTTTGCTACCCTGGCCGCCCAAGATATTATCGGGTGTGATATCCCCTGTCCCACCAGCTAATCTTGTAGATGTTGTTCAGAAAAATGTAGCAGGAAAATGAACGAACCTGTGTCAAAATTTGTTTGAATTATGTCGATTGGAATAGAGTTGTAATTGTTTGTTTGTCTACAGCTCTGCACGGTAGCCGTTACTTTGTATTTTGCTGCCCCGGCCGCCCACGCTTTTACCGGGAGTGATATCCCCTGTCCCACTAGCTAACCTTGTAGTAGATGTTGTTCAGATAACAAAGCTGGAATAATTATGAATCTGTGTCAAACATTGTTTGAAATATGTCGATTTGAATAGAGTTATGATTGTCGATTGGGCTAATCGCCCGGCACGGTAGGCGTTACTTTGTATTTGGCACGCTGACCGCACAGGCTTTTACCGAGAGGGATATCCCTTTTCTCACTAACTAATCACGTAGAAGATGTTGTTCTGATAACGTAGCAACACGAATTATGAATCTGTGTCAAAATTTGTTTGAACTATGTCGATTTGAATAGAGTTGTAATTGTTTGTTTTGGCTAAAGCCCGTCACGGTAGCCTTTACTTTGTATTTGCTACCCCGGCCGCCCAGGCTTTTACCGAGAGGGATATCCCTTGTTCCACTAGCTAATTATGTAGAAGATGTTGCTCAGATTACATAGCTGGAAACATTATGAATCTGTGTCAAACATTGATTGAAATATGTCGATTTGAATAGAGTTATGATTGTTTATTTGGCTAAAGCCCTGCACGGTAGGCGTTACTTTGCATTTGACACCCTTGCCCCCCAGGATTTTACCGAGAGTGATTTCCCCTGTTTCAATAACTAATCATGTAGAAGATGTTGTTCAGATAACGTAGCAGGAAAAAATTTTGAATCTGTGTCAAAAAATGTTTGAATTATGTCGATTGGAATAGAGTTGTAATTGTTTGTTTGGCTACAGCCCTGCACGGTAGCCGTTCTTTTTTTTTGCTACCCTGGCCGCCCAAGATATTATCGGGTGTGATATCCCCTGTCCCACCAGCTAATCTTGTAGATGTTGTTCAGATAACGTAGCAGGAAAAAATTTTGAATCTGTGTCAAAAAATGTTTGAATTATGTCGATTGGAATAGAGTTGTAATTGTTTGTTTGTCTACAGCTCTGCACGGTAGCCGTTACTTTGTATTTTGCTGCCCCGGCCGCCCACGCTTTTACCGGGAGTGATATCCCCTGTCCCACTAGCTAACCTTGTAGTAGATGTTGTTCAGATAACAAAGCTGGAATAATTATGAATCTGTGTCAAACATTGTTTGAAATATGTCGATTTGAATAGAGTTATGATTGTTTATTTGGCTAAAGCCCTGCACGGTAGCCTTTACTTTGTATTTGCTACCCCGGCCGCCCAGGCTTTTACCGAGAGGGATATCCCTTGTTCCACTAGCTAATTATGTAGAAGATGTTGCTCAGATTACATAGCTGGAAACATTATGAATCTGTGTCAAAAGTTGTTTGAATTATGTCGATTTGAATAGAGTTATGATTGTTTATTTGGCTAAAGCCCTGCACGGTAGGCGTTACTTTGCATTTGACACCCTTGCCCCCCAGGATTTTACCGAGAGTGATTTCCCCTGTTTCAATAACTAATCATGTAGAAGATGTTGTTCAGATAAACGTAGCAGGAAAAAATTTTGAATCTGTGTCAAAAAATGTTTGAATTATGTCGATTGGAATAGAGTTGTAATTGTTTGTTTGGCTACAGCCCTGCACGGTAGCCGTTCTTTTTTTTTGCTACCCTGGCCGCCCAAGATGTTATCGGGTGTGATATCCCCTGTCCCACCAGCTAATCTTGTAGATGTTGTTCAGAAAAATGTAGCAGGAAAATGAATGAATCTGTGTCAAAATTTGTTTGAATTATGTCGATTGGAATAGAGTTGTAATTGTTTGTTTGTCTACAGCCCTGCACGGTAGCCGTTCTTTTTTCTTTGCTTCCCCGGTCGCCCAGGATGCTATCGGGAGTGATATCCCTTGTTCCACTAGCTAATTATGAAGAAGATGTTGCTCAGATTACATAGCTGGAATAATTATGAATCTGTGTCAAACATTGTTTGAAATATGTCGATTTGAATAGAGTTATGATTGTCGATTGGGCTAAAGCCCGGCACGGTAGGCGTTACTTTGTATTTGGCACCCTGACCGCACAGGCTTTTACCGAGAGGGATATCCCTTTTCTCACTAACTAATCACGTAGAAGATGTTGTTCTGATAACGTAGCAACACGAATTATGAATCTGTGTCAAAATTTGTTTGAACTATGTCGATTTGAATAGAGTTGTAATTGTTTGTTTTGGCTAAAGCCCGTCACGGTAGCCTTTACTTTGTATTTGCTACCCCGGCCGCCCAGGCTTTTACCGAGAGGGATATCCCTTGTTCCACTAGCTAATTATGTAGAAGATGTTGCTCAGATTACATAGCTGGAAACATTATGAATCTGTGTCAAAAGTTGTTTGAATTATGTCGATTTGAATAGAGTTGTGATTGTTTATTTGGCTAAAGCCCTGCACGGTAGGCGTTACTTTGCATTTGACACCCTTGCCCCCCAGGATTTTACCGAGAGTGATTTCCCCTGTTTCAATAACTAATCATGTAGAAGATGTTGTTCAGATAACGTAGCAGGAAAAAATTTTGAATCTGTGTCAAAAAATGTTTGAATTATGTCGATTGGAATAGAGTTGTAATTGTTTGTTTGGCTACAGCCCTGCACGGTAGCCGTTCTTTTTTTTTGCTACCCTGGCCGCCCAAGATGTTATCGGGTGTGATATCCCCTGTCCCACCAGCTAATCTTGTAGATGTTGTTCAGAAAAATGTAGCAGGAAAATGAATGAATCTGTGTCAAAATTTGTTTGAATTATGTCGATTGGAATAGAGTTGTAATTGTTTGTTTGTCTACAGCTCTGCACGGTAGCCGTTACTTTGTATTTGCTACCCCGGCCGCCCAGGCTTTTACCGAGAGGGATATCCCTTGTTCCACTAGCTAATTATGTAGAAGATGTTGCTCAGATTACATAGCTGGAAACATTATGAATCTGTGTCAAAAGTTGTTTGAATTATGACGATTTGAATAGAGTTATGATTGTTTATTTGGCTAAAGCCCTGCACGGTAGGCGTTACTTTGCATTTGACACCCTTGCCCCCCAGGATTTTACAGAGAGTGATTTCCCCTGTTTCAATAACTAATCATGTAGAAGATGTTGTTCAGATAACGTAGCAGGAAAAAATTTTGAATCTGTGTCAAAAAATGTTTGAATTATGTCGATTGGAATAGAGTTGTAATTGTTTGTTTGGCTACAGCCCTGCACGGTAGCCGTTCTTTTTTTTTGCTACCCTGGCCGCCCAAGATGTTATCGGGTGTGATATCCCCTGTCCCACCAGCTAATCTTGTAGATGTTGTTCAGAAAAATGTAGCAGGAAAATGAATGAATCTGTGTCAAAATTTGTTTGAATTATGTCGATTGGAATAGAGTTGTAATTGTTTGTTTGTCTACAGCTCTGCACGGTAGCCGTTACTTTGTATTTTGCTGCCCCGGCCGCCCACGCTTTTACCGGGAGTGATATCCCCTGTCCCACTAGCTAACCTTGTAGTAGATGTTGCTCAGATTACATAGCTGGAATAATTATGAATCTGTGTCAAACATTGTTTGAAATATGTCGATTTGAATAGAGTTATGATTGTCGATTGGGCTAAAGCCCGGCACGGTAGGCGTTACTTTGTATTTGGCACCCTGACCGCACAGGCTTTTACCGAGAGGGATATCCCTTTTCTCACTAACTAATCACGTAGAAGATGTTGTTCTGATAACGTAGCAACACGAATTATGAATCTGTGTCAAAATTTGTTTGAACTATGTCGATTTGAATAGAGTTGTAATTGTTTGTTTTGGCTAAAGCCCGTCACGGTAGCCTTTACTTTGTATTTGCTACCCCGGCCGCCCAGGCTTTTACCGAGAGGGATATCCCTTGTTCCACTAGCTAATTATGTAGAAGATGTTGCTCAGATTACATAGCTGGAAACATTATGAATCTGTGTCAAAAGTTGTTTGAATTATGTCGATTTGAATAGAGTTATGATTGTTTATTTGGCTAAAGCCCTGCACGGTAGGCGTTACTTTGCATTTGACACCCTTGCCCCCCAGGATTTTACCGAGAGTGATTTCCCCTGTTTCAATAACTAATCATGTAGAAGATGTTGTTCAGATAACGTAGCAGAAAAAATTTTGAATCTGTGTCAAAAAATGTTTGAATTATGTCGATTGGAATAGAGTTGTAATTGTTTGTTTGGTTACAGCCCTGCACGGTAGCCGTTCTTTTTTTTTGCTACCCTGGCCGCCCAAGATGTTATCGGGTGTGATATCCCCTGTCCCACCAGCTAATCTTGTAGATGTTGTTCAGAAAAATGTAGCAGGAAAATGAATGAATCTGTGTCAAAATTTGTTTGAATTATGTCGATTGGAATAGAGTTGTAATTGTTTGTTTGTCTACAGCTCTGCACGGTAGCCGTTACTTTGTATTTTGCTGCCCCGGCCGCCCAGGCTTTTACCGAGAGGGATATCACTTGTTCCACTAGCTAATTATGTAGAAGATGTTGCTCAGATTACATAGCTGGAATAATTATGAATCTGTGTCAAACATTGTTTGAAATATGTCGATTTGAATAGAGTTGTAATTGTTTGTTTGTCTACAGCTCTGCACGGTAGCCGTTACTTTGTATTTTGCTGCCCCGGCCGCCCACGCTTTTACCGGGAGTGATATCCCCTGTCCCACTAGCTAACCTTGTAGTAGATGTTGTTCAGATAACAAAACTGGAATAATTAGTAATCTGTGTCAAACATTGTTTGAAATATGTCGATTTGAATAGAGTTATGATTGTCGATTGGGCTAAAGCCCGGCACGGTAGGCGTTACTTTGTATTTGGCACCCTGACCGCACAGGCTTTTACCGAGAGGGATATCCCTTTTCTCACTAACTAATCACGTAGAAGATGTTGTTCTGATAACGTAGCAACACGAATTATGAATCTGTGTCAAAATTTGTTTGAACTATGTCGATTTGAATAGAGTTGTAATTGTTTGTTTTGGCTAAAGCCCGTCACGGTAGCCTTTACTTTGTATTTGCTACCCCGGCCGCCCAGGCTTTTACCGAGAGGGATATCCCTTGTTCCACTAGCTAATTATGTAGAAGATGTTGCTCAGATTACATAGCTGGAAACATTATGAATCTGTGTCAAAAGTTGTTTGAATTATGTCGATTTGAATAGAGTTATGATTGTTTATTTGGCTAAAGCCCTGCACGGTAGGCGTTACTTTGCATTTGACACCCTTGCCCCCCAGGATTTTACCGAGAGTGATTTCCCCTGTTTCAATAACTAATCATGTAGAAGATGTTGTTCAGATAACGTAGCAGGAAAAAATTTTGAATCTGTGTCAAAAAATGTTTGAATTATGTCGATTGGAATAGAGTTGTAATTGTTTGTTTGGCTACAGCCCTGCACGGTAGCCGTTCTTTTTTTTTGCTACCCTGGCCGCCCAAGATGTTATCGGGTGTGATATCCCCTGTCCCACCAGCTAATCTTGTAGATGTTGTTCAGAAAAATGTAGCAGGAAAATGAATGAACCTGTGTCAAAATTTGTTTGAATTATGTCGATTGGAATAGAGTTGTAATTGTTTGTTTGTCTACAGCTCTGCACGGTAGCCGTTACTTTGTATTTTGCTGCCCCGGCCGCCCACGCTTTTACCGGGAGTGATATCCCCTGTCCCACTAGCTAACCTTGTAGTAAAGTTGTTCAGATAACAAAGCTGGAATAATTATGAATCTGTGTCAAACATTGTTTGAAATATGTCGATTTGAATAGAGTTATGATTGTCGATTGGGCTAATCGCCCGGCACGGTAGGCGTTACTTTGTATTTGGCACCCTGACCGCACAGGCTTTTACCGAAGGGATATCCCTTTTCTCACTAACTAATCACGTAGAAGATGTTGTTCTGATAACGTAGCAACACGAATTATGAATCTGTGTCAAAATTTGTTTGAACTATGTCGATTTGAATAGAGTTGTAATTGTTTGTTTTGGCGAAAGCCCGTCACGGTAGCCTTTACTTTGTATTTGCTACCCCGGCCGCCCAGGCTTTTACCGAGAGGGATATCCCTTGTTCCACTAGCTAATTATGTAGAAGATGTTGCTCAGATTACATAGCTGGAAACATTATGAATCTGTGTCAAAAGTTGTTTGAATTATGTCGATTTGAATAGAGTTATGATTGTTTATTTGTCTAAAGCCCGGCACGGTAGGCGTTACTTTGCATTTGACACCCTTGCCCCCCAGGATTTTACCGAGAGTGATTTCCCCTGTTTCAATAACTAATCATGTAGAAGATGTTGTTCAGATAACGTAGCAGGAAAAAATTTTGAATCTGTGTCAAAAAATGTTTGAATTATGTCGATTTGAATAGAGTTGTAATTGTTTGTTTGGCTACAGCCCTGCACGATAGCCGTTCTTTTTTTTTGCTACCCTGGCCGCCCAAGATGTTATCGGGTGTGATATCCCCTGTCCCACCAGCTAATCTTGTAGATGTTGTTCAGAAAAATGTAGCAGGAAAATGAATGAACCTGTGTCAAAATTTGTTTGAATTATGTCGATTGGAATAGAGTTGTAATTGTTTGTTTGTCTTCAGCTCTGCACGGTAGCCGTTACTTTGTATTTTGCTGCCCCGGCCGCCCACGCTTTTACCGGGAGTGATATCCCCTGTCCCACTAGCTAACCTTGTAGTAGATGTTGTTCAGATAACAAAGCTGGAATAATTATGAATCTGTGTCAAACATTGTTTGAAATATGTCGATTTGAATAGAGTTATGATTGTCGATTGGGCTAAAGCCCGGCACGGTAGGCGTTACTTTGTATTTGGCACCCTGACCGCACAGGCTTTTACCGAGAGGGATATCCCTTTTCTCACTAACTAATCACGTAGAAGATGTTGTTCTGATAACGTAGCAACACGAATTATGAATCTGTGTCAAAATTTGTTTGAACTATGTCGATTTGAATAGAGTTGTAATTGTTTGTTTTGGCTAGAGCCCGTCACGGTAGCCTTTACTTTGTATTTGCTACCCCGGCCGCCCAGGCTTTTACCGAGAGGGATATCCCTTGTTCCACTAGCTAATTATGTAGAAGATGTTGCTCAGATTACATAGCTGGAAACATTATGAATCTGTGTCAAAAGTTGTTTGAATTATGTTGATTTGAATAGAGTTATGATTGTTTATTTGGCTAAAGCCCTGCACGGTAGGCGTTACTTTGCATTTGACACCCTTGCCCCCAGGATTTTACCGAGAGTGATTTTCCCTGTTTCAATAACTAATCATGTAGAAGATGTTGTTCAGATAACGTAGCAGAAAAAATTTTGAATCTGTGTCAAAAAATGTTTGAATTATGTCGATTGGAATAGAGTTGTAATTGTTTGTTTGGTTACAGCCCTGCACGGTAGCCGTTCTTTTTTTTTGCTACCCTGGCCGCCCAAGATGTTATCGGGTGTGATATCCCCTGTCCCACCAGCTAATCTTGTAGATGTTGTTCAGAAAAATGTAGCAGGAAAATGAATGAATCTGTGTCAAAATTTGTTTGAATTATGTCGATTGGAATAGAGTTGTAATTGTTTGTTTGCCTACAGCTCTGCACGGTAGCCGTTACTTTGTATTTTGCTGCCCCGGCCGCCCAGGCTTTTACCGAGAGGGATATCCCTTGTTCCACTAGCTAATTATGTAGAAGATGTTGCTCAGATTACATAGCTGGAATAATTATGAATCTGTGTCAAACATTGTTTGAAATATGTCGATTTGAATAGAGTTGTAATTGTTTGTTTTTCTACAGCTCTGCACGGTAGCCGTTACTTTGTATTTTGCTGCCCCGGCCGCCCACGCTTTTACCGGGAGTGATATCCCCTGTCCCACTAGCTAACCTTGTAGTTGATGTTGTTCAGATAACAAAGCTGGAATAATTATGAATCTGTGTCAAACATTGTTTGAAATATGTCGATTTGAATAGAGTTATGATTGTCGATTGGGCTAAAGCCCGGCACGGTAGGCGTTACTTTGTATTTGGCACCCTGACCGCACAGGCTTTTACCGAGAGGGATATCCCTTTTCTCACTAACTAATCACGTAGAAGATGTTGTTCTGATAACGTAGCAACACGAATTATGAATCTGTGTCAAAATTTGTTTGAACTATGTCGATTTGAATAGAGTTGTAATTGTTTGTTTTGGCTAAAGCCCGTCACGGTAGCCTTTACTTTGTATTTGCTACCCCGGCCGCCCACGCTTTTACCGAGAGGGATATCCCTTGTTCCACTAGCTAATTATGTAGAAGATGTTGCTCAGATTACATAGCTGGAAACATTATGAATCTGTGTCAAACATTGTTTGAAATATGTCGATTTGAATAGAGTTATGATTGTTTATTTGGCTAAAGCCCTGCACGGTAGGCGTTACTTTGCATTTGACACCCTGACCGCACAGGCTTTTACCGAGAGGGATATCCCTTTTCTCACTAACTAATCACGTAGAAGATGTTGTTCTGATAACGTAGCAACACGAATTATGAATCTGTGTCAAAATTTGTTTGAACTATGTCGATTTGAATAGAGTTGTAATTGTTTGTTTTGGCTAAAGCCCGTCACGGTAGCCTTTACTTTGTATTTGCTACCCCGGCCGCCCAGGCTTTTACCGAGAGGGATATCCCTTGTTCCACTAGCTAATTATGTAGAAGATGTTGCTCAGATTACATAGCTGGAAACATTATGAATCTGTGTCAAACATTGTTTGAAATATGTCGATTTGAATAGAGTTATGATTGTTTATTTGGCTAAAGCCCTGCACGGTAGGCGTTACTTTGCATTTGACACCCTTGCCCCCCAGGATTTTACCGAGAGTGATTTCCCCTGTTTCAATAACTAATCATGTAGAAGATGTTGTTCAGATAACGTAGCAGGAAAAAATTTTGAATCTGTGTCAAAAAATGTTTGAATTATGTCGACTGGAATAGAGTTGTAATTGTTTGTTTGGCTACAGCCCTGCACGGTAGCCGTTCTTTTTTTTTGCTACCCTGGCCGCCCAAGATGTTATCGGGTGTGATATCCCCTGTCCCACCAGCTAATCTTGTAGATGTTGTTCAGAAAAATGTAGCAGGAAAATGAATGAATCTGTGTCAAAATTTGTTTGAATTATGTCGATTGGAATAGAGTTGTAATTGTTTGTTTGTCTACAGCTCTGCACGGTAGCCGTTACTTTGTATTTTGCTGCCCCGGCCGCCCACGCTTTTACCGGGAGTGATATCCCCTGTCCCACTAGCTAACCTTGTAGTAGATGTTGTTCAGATAACAAAACTGGAATAATTATGAATCTGTGTCAAACATTGTTTGAAATATGTCGATTTGAATAGAGTTATGATTGTCGATTGGGCTAAAGCCCGGCACGGTAGGCGTTACTTTGTATTTGGCACCCTGACCGCACAGGCTTTTACCGAGAGGGATATCCCTTTTCTCACTAACTAATCACGTAGAAGATGTTGTTCTGATAACGTAGCAACACGAATTATGAATCTGTGTCAAAATTTGTTTGAACTATGTCGATTTGAATAGAGTTGTAATTGTTTGTTTTGGCTAAAGCCCGTCACGGTAGCCTTTACTTTGTATTTGCTACCCCGGCCGCCCAGGCTTTTACCGAGAGGGATATCCCTTGTTCCACTAGCTAATTATGTAGAAGATGTTGCTCAGATTACATAGCTGGAAACATTATGAATCTGTGTCAAAAGTTGTTTGAATTATGTCGATTTGAATAGAGTTATGATTGTTTATTTGGCTAAAGCCCTGCACGGTAGGCGTTACTTTGCATTTGACACCCTTGCCCCCCAGGATTTTACCGAGAGTGATTTCCCCTGTTTCAATAACTAATCATGTAGAAGATGTTGTTCAGATAACGTAGCAGGAAAAAATTTTGAATCTGTGTCAAAAAATGTTTGAATTATGTCGATTGGAATAGAGTTGTAATTGTTTGTTTGGCTACAGCCCTGCACGGTAGCCGTTCTTTTTTTTTGCTACCCTGGCCGCCCAAGATGTTATCGGGTGTGATATCCCCTGTCCCACCAGCTAATCTTGTAGATGTTGTTCAGAAAAATGTAGCAGGAAAATGAATGAATCTGTGTCAAAATTTGTTTGAATTATGTCGATTGGAATAGAGTTGTAATTGTTTGTTTGTCTTCAGCTCTGCACGGTAGCCGTTACTTTGTATTTTGCTGCCCCGGCCGCCCACGCTTTTACCGGGAGTGATATCCCCTGTCCCACTAGCTAACCTTGTAGTAGATGTTGTTCAGATAACAAAGCTGGAATAATTATGAATCTGTGTCAAACATTGTTTGAAATATGTCGATTTGAATAGAGTTATGATTGTCGATTGGGCTAAAGCCCGGCACGGTAGGCGTTACTTTGTATTTGGCACCCTGACCGCACAGGCTTTTACCGAGAGGGATATCCCTTTTCTCACTAACTAATCACGTAGAAGATGTTGTTCTGATAACGTAGCAACACGAATTATGAATCTGTGTCAAAATTTGTTTGAACTATGTCGATTTGAATAGAGTTGTAATTGTTTGTTTTGGCTAAAGCCCGTCACGGTAGCCTTTACTTTGTATTTGCTACCCCGGCCGCCCAGGCTTTTACCGAGAGGGATATCCCTTGTTCCACTAGCTAATTATGTAGAAGATGTTGCTCAGATTACATAGCTGGAAACATTATGAATCTGTGTCAAAAGTTGTTTGAATTATGTCGATTTGAATAGAGTTATGATTGTTTATTTGGCTAAAGCCCTGCACGGTAGGCGTTACTTTGCATTTGACACCCTTGCCCCCCAGGATTTTACCGAGAGTGATTTCCCCTGTTTCAATAACTAATCATGTAGAAGATGTTGTTCAGATAACGTAGCAGGAAAATGAATGAATCTGTGTCAAAATTTGTTTCAACTATGTCGATTTGAATAGAGTTGTAATTGTTTGTTTTGGCTAAAGCCCGTCACGGTAGCCTTTACTTTGTATTTGCTACCCCGGCCGCCCAGGCTTTTACCGAGAGGGATATCCCTTGTTCCACTAGCTAATTATGTAGAAGATGTTGCTCAGATTACATAGCTGGAAACATTATGAATCTGTGTCAAAAGTTGTTTGAATTATGTCGATTTGAATAGAGTTATGATTGTTTATTTGGCTAAAGCCCTGCACGGTAGGCGTTACTTTGCATTTGACACCCTTGCCCCACAGGATTTTACCGAGAGTGATTTCCCCTGTTTCAATAACTAATCATGTAGAAGATGTTGTTCAGATAACGTAGCAGGAAAATGAATGAATCTGTGTCAAAATTTGTTTCAACTATGTCGATTTGAATAGAGTTGTAATTGTTTGTTTTGGCTAAAGCCCGTCACGGTAGCCTTTACTTTGTATTTGCTACCCCGGCCGCCCAGGCTTTTACCGAGAGGGATATCCCTTGTTCCACTAGCTAATTATGTAGAAGATGTTGCTCAGATTACATAGCTGGAAACATTATGAATCTGTGTCAAAAGTTGTTTGAAATATGTCGATTTGAATAGAGTTATGATTGTCGATTGGGCTAAAGCCCTGCACGGTAGGCGTTACTTTGTATTTGGCACCCTGACCGCACAGGCTTTTTCCGAGAGGGATATCCCTTTTCTCACTAACTAATCACGTAGAAGATGTTGTTCTGATAACGTAGCAACACGAATTATGAATCTGTGTCAAAATTTGTTTCAACTATGTCGATTTAAATAGAGTTGTAATTGTTTGTTTTGGCGAAAGCCCGTCACGGTAGCCTTTACTTTGTATTTGCTACCCCGGCCGCCCAGGCTTTTACCGAGAGGGATATCCCTTGTTCCACTAGCTAATTATGTAGAAGATGTTGCTCAGATTACAAAGCTGGATACATTATGAATCTGTGTCAAAAGTTGTTTGAATTATGTCGATTTGAATAGAGTTATGATTGTTTATTTGGCTAAAGCCCTGCACGGTAGGCGTTACTTTGCATTTGACACCCTTGCCCCCCAGGATTTTACCGAGAGTGATTTCCCCTGTTTCAATAACTAATCATGTAGAAGATGTTGTTCAGATAACGTAGCAGGAAAAAATTTTGAATCTGTGTCAAAAAATGTTTGAATTATATCGATTGGAATAGAGTTGTAATTGTTTGTTTGGCTACAGCCCTGCACGGTAGCCGTTCTTTTTTTTTGCTACCCTGGCCGCCCAAGATGTTATCGGGTGTGATATCCCCTGTCCCACCAGCTAATCTTGAAGATGTTGTTCAGAAAAATGTAGCAGGAAAATGAATGAATCTGTGTCAAAATTTGTTTGAATTATGTCGATTGGAATAGAGTTGTAATTGTTTGTTTGTCTACAGCTCTGCACGGTAGCCGTTACTTTGTATTTTGCTGCCCCGGCCGCCCAGGCTTTTACCGAGAGGGATATCCCTTGTTCCACTAGCTAATTATGTAGAAGATGTTGCTCAGATTACATAGCTGGAATAATTATGAATCTGTGTCAAACATTGTTTGAAATATGTCGATTTGAATAGAGTTGTAATTGTTTGTTTTTCTACAGCTCTGCACGGTAGCCGTTACTTTTTATTTTGCTGCCCCGGCCGCCCACGCTTTTACCGGGAGTGATATCCCCTGTCCCACTAGCTAACCTTGTAGTTGATGTTGTTCAGATAACAAAGCTGGAATAATTATGAATCTGTGTCAAACATTGTTTGAAATATGTCGATTTGAATAGAGTTATGATTGTCGATTGGGCTAAAGCCCGGCACGGTAGGCGTTACTTTGTATTTGGCACCCTGACCGCACAGGCTTTTACCGAGAGGGATATCCCTTTTCTCACTAACTAATCACGTAGAAGATGTTGTTCTGATAACGTAGCAACACGAATTATGAATCTGTGTCAAAATTTGTTTGAACTATGTCGATTTGAATAGAGTTGTAATTGTTTGTTTTGGCTAAAGCCCGTCACGGTAGCCTTTACTTTGTATTTGCTACCCCGGCCGCCCAGGCTTTTACCGAGAGGGATATCCCTTGTTCCACTAGCTAATTATGTAGAAGATGTTGCTCAGATTACATAGCTGGAAACATTATGAATCTGTGTCAAACATTGTTTGAAATATGTCGATTTGAATAGAGTTATGATTGTTTATTTGGCTAAAGCCCTGCACGGTAGGCGTTACTTTGCATTTGACACCCTGACCGCACAGGCTTTTACCGAGAGGGATATCCCTTTTCTCACTAACTAATCACGTAGAAGATGTTGTTCTGATAACGTAGCAACACGAATTATGAATCTGTGTCAAAATTTGTTTGAACTATGTCGATTTGAATAGAGTTGTAATTGTTTGTTTTGGCTAAAGCCCGTCACGGTAGCCTTTACTTTGTATTTGCTACCCCGGCCGCCCAGGCTTTTACCGAGAGGGATATCCCTTGTTCCACTAGCTAATTATGTAGAAGATGTTGCTCAGATTACATAGCTGGAAACATTATGAATCTGTGTCAAACATTGTTTGAAATATGTCGATTTGAATAGAGTTATGATTGTTTATTTGGCTAAAGCCCTGCACGGTAGGCGTTACTTTGCATTTGACACCCTTGCCCCCCAGGATTTTACCGAGAGTGATTTCCCCTGTTTCAATAACTAATCATGTAGAAGATGTTGTTCAGATAACGTAGCAGGAAAAAATTTTGAATCTGTGTCAAAAAATGTTTGAATTATGTCGACTGGAATAGAGTTGTAATTGTTTGTTTGGCTACAGCCCTGCACGGTAGCCGTTCTTTTTTTTTGCTACCCTGGCCGCCCAAGATGTTATCGGGTGTGATATCCCCTGTCCCACCAGCTAATCTTGTAGATGTTGTTCAGAAAAATGTAGCAGGAAAATGAATGAATCTGTGTCAAAATTTGTTTGAATTATGTCGATTGGAATAGAGTTGTAATTGTTTGTTTGTCTACAGCTCTGCACGGTAGCCGTTACTTTGTATTTTGCTGCCCCGGCCGCCCACGCTTTTACCGGGAGTGATATCCCCTGTCCCACTAGCTAACCTTGTAGTAGATGTTGTTCAGATAACAAAACTGGAATAATTATGAATCTGTGTCAAACATTGTTTGAAATATGTCGATTTGAATAGAGTTATGATTGTCGATTGGGCTAAAGCCCGGCACGGTAGGCGTTACTTTGTATTTGGCACCCTGACCGCACAGGCTTTTACCGAGAGGGATATCCCTTTTCTCACTAACTAATCACGTAGAAGATGTTGTTCTGATAACGTAGCAACACGAATTATGAATCTGTGTCAAAATTTGTTTGAACTATGTCGATTTGAATAGAGTTGTAATTGTTTGTTTTGGCTAAAGCCCGTCACGGTAGCCTTTACTTTGTATTTGCTACCCCGGCCGCCCAGGCTTTTACCGAGAGGGATATCCCTTGTTCCACTAGCTAATTATGTAGAAGATGTTGCTCAGATTACATAGCTGGAAACATTATGAATCTGTGTCAAAAGTTGTTTGAATTATGTCGATTTGAATAGAGTTATGATTGTTTATTTGGCTAAAGCCCTGCACGGTAGGCGTTACTTTGCATTTGACACCCTTGCCCCCCAGGATTTTACCGAGAGTGATTTCCCCTGTTTCAATAACTAATCATGTAGAAGATGTTGTTCAGATAACGTAGCAGGAAAAAATTTTGAATCTGTGTCAAAAAATGTTTGAATTATGTCGATTGGAATAGAGTTGTAATTGTTTGTTTGGCTACAGCCCTGCACGGTAGCCGTTCTTTTTTTTTGCTACCCTGGCCGCCCAAGATGTTATCGGGTGTGATATCCCCTGTCCCACCAGCTAATCTTGTAGATGTTGTTCAGAAAAATGTAGCAGGAAAATGAATGAACCTGTGTCAAAATTTGTTTGAATTATGTCGATTGGAATAGAGTTGTAATTGTTTGTTTGTCTACAGCTCTGCACGGTAGCCGTTACTTTGTATTTTGCTGCCCCGGCCGCCCACGCTTTTACCGGGAGTGATATCCCCTGTCCCACTAGCTAACCTTGTAGTAAAGTTGTTCAGATAACAAAGCTGGAATAATTATGAATCTGTGTCAAACATTGTTTGAAATATGTCGATTTGAATAGAGTTATGATTGTCGATTGGGCTAATCGCCCGGCACGGTAGGCGTTACTTTGTATTTGGCACCCTGACCGCACAGGCTTTTACCGAAGGGATATCCCTTTTCTCACTAACTAATCACGTAGAAGATGTTGTTCTGATAACGTAGCAACACGAATTATGAATCTGTGTCAAAATTTGTTTGAACTATGTCGATTTGAATAGAGTTGTAATTGTTTGTTTTGGCTAAAGCCCGTCACGGTAGCCTTTACTTTGTATTTGCTACCCCGGCCGCCCAGGCTTTTACCGAGAGGGATATCCCTTGTTCCACTAGCTAATTATGTAGAAGATGTTGCTCAGATTACATAGCTGGAAACATTATGAATCTGTGTCAAAAGTTGTTTGAATTATGTCGATTTGAATAGAGTTATGATTGTTTATTTGTCTAAAGCCCGGCACGGTAGGCGTTACTTTGCATTTGACACCCTTGCCCCCCAGGATTTTACCGAGAGTGATTTCCCCTGTTTCAATAACTAATCATGTAGAAGATGTTGTTCAGATAACGTAGCAGGAAAAAATTTTGAATCTGTGTCAAAAAATGTTTGAATTATGTCGACTGGAATAGAGTTGTAATTGTTTGTTTGGCTACAGCCCTGCACGGTAGCCGTTCTTTTTTTTGCTACCCTGGCCGCCCAAGATGTTATCGGGTGTGATATCCCCTGTCCCACCAGCTAATCTTGTAGATGTTGTTCAGAAAAATGTAGCAGGAAAATGAATGAATCTGTGTCAAAATTTGTTTGAATTATGTCGATTGGAATAGAGTTGTAATTGTTTGTTTGTCTACAGCTCTGCACGGTAGCCGTTACTTTGTATTTTGCTGCCCCGGCCGCCCACGCTTTTACCGGGAGTGATATCCCCTGTCCCACTAGCTAACCTTGTAGTAGATGTTGTTCAGATAACAAAACTGGAATAATTATGAATCTGTGTCAAACATTGTTTGAAATATGTCGATTTGAATAGAGTTATGATTGTCGATTGGGTTAAAGCCCGGCACGGTAGGCGTTACTTTGTATTTGGCACCCTGACCGCACAGGCTTTTACCGAGAGGGATATCCCTTTTCTCACTAACTAATCACGTAGAAGATGTTGTTCTGATAACGTAGCAACACGAATTATGAATCTGTGTCAAAATTTGTTTGAACTATGTCGATTTGAATAGAGTTGTAATTGTTTGTTTTGGCTAAAGCCCGTCACGGTAGCCTTTACTTTGTATTTGCTACCCCGGCCGCCCAGGCTTTTACCGAGAGGGATATCCCTTGTTCCACTAGCTAATTATGTAGAAGATGTTGCTCAGATTACATAGCTGGAAACATTATGAATCTGTGTCAAAAGTTGTTTGAATTATGTCGATTTGAATAGAGTTATGATTGTTTATTTGGCTAAAGCCCTGCACGGTAGGCGTTACTTTGCATTTGACACCCTTGCCCCCCAGGATTTTACCGAGAGTGATTTCCCCTGTTTCAATAACTAATCATGTAGAAGATGTTGTTCAGATAACGTAGCAGGAAAAAATTTTGAATCTGTGTCAAAAAATGTTTGAATTATGTCGATTGGAATAGAGTTGTAATTGTTTGTTTGGCTACAGCCCTGCACGGTAGCCGTTCTTTTTTTTTGCTACCCTGGCCGCCCAAGATGTTATCGGGTGTGATATCCCCTGTCCCACCAGCTAATCTTGTAGATGTTGTTCAGAAAAATGTAGCAGGAAAATGAATGAACCTGTGTCAAAATTTGTTTGAATTATGTCGATTGGAATAGAGTTGTAATTGTTTGTTTGTCTACAGCTCTGCACGGTAGCCGTTACTTTGTATTTTGCTGCCCCGGCCGCCCACGCTTTTACCGGGAGTGATATCCCCTGTCCCACTAGCTAACCTTGTAGTAAAGTTGTTCAGATAACAAAGCTGGAATAATTATGAATCTGTGTCAAACATTGTTTGAAATATGTCGATTTGAATAGAGTTATGATTGTCGATTGGGCTAATCGCCCGGCACGGTAGGCGTTACTTTGTATTTGGCACCCTGACCGCACAGGCTTTTACCGAAGGGATATCCCTTTTCTCACTAACTAATCACGTAGAAGATGTTGTTCTGATAACGTAGCAACACGAATTATGAATCTGTGTCAAAATTTGTTTGAACTATGTCGATTTGAATAGAGTTGTAATTGTTTGTTTTGGCTAAAGCCCGTCACGGTAGCCTTTACTTTGTATTTGCTACCCCGGCCGCCCAGGCTTTTACCGAGAGGGATATCCCTTGTTCCACTAGCTAATTATGTAGAAGATGTTGCTCAGATTACATAGCTGGAAACATTATGAATCTGTGTCAAAAGTTGTTTGAATTATGTCGATTTGAATAGAGTTATGATTGTTTATTTGTCTAAAGCCCGGCACGGTAGGCGTTACTTTGCATTTGACACCCTTGCCCCCCAGGATTTTACCGAGAGTGATTTCCCCTGTTTCAATAACTAATCATGTAGAAGATGTTGTTCAGATAACGTAGCAGGAAAAAATTTTGAATCTGTGTCAAAAAATGTTTGAATTATGTCGATTTGAATAGAGTTGTAATTGTTTGTTTGGCTACAGCCCTGCACGGTAGCCGTTCTTTTTTTTTGCTACCCTGGCCGCCCAAGATGTTATCGGGTGTGATATCCCCTGTCCCACCAGCTAATCTTGTAGATGTTGTTCAGAAAAATGTAGCAGGAAAATGAATGAATCTGTGTCAAAATTTGTTTGAATTATGTCGATTGGAATAGAGTTGTAATTGTTTGTTTGTCTTCAGCTCTGCACGGTAGCCGTTACTTTGTATTTTGCTGCCCCGGCCGCCCACGCTTTTACCGGGAGTGATATCCCCTGTCCCACTAGCTAACCTTGTAGTAGATGTTGTTCAGATAACAAAGCTGGAATAATTATGAATCTGTGTCAAACATTGTTTGAAATATGTCGATTTGAATAGAGTTATGATTGTCGATTGGGCTAAAGCCCGGCACGGTAGGCGTTACTTTGTATTTGGCACCCTGACCGCACAGGCTTTTACCGAGAGGGATATCCCTTTTCTCACTAACTAATCACGTAGAAGATGTTGTTCTGATAACGTAGCAACACGAATTATGAATCTGTGTCAAAATTTGTTTGAACTATGTCGATTTGAATAGAGTTGTAATTGTTTGTTTTGGCTAAAGCCCGTCACGGTAGCCTTTACTTTGTATTTGCTACCCCGGCCGCCCAGGCTTTTACCGAGAGGGATATCCCTTGTTCCACTAGCTAATTATGTAGAAGATGTTGCTCAGATTACATAGCTGGAAACATTATGAATCTGTGTCAAAAGTTGTTTGAATTATGTCGATTTGAATAGAGTTATGATTGTTTATTTGGCTAAAGCCCTGCACGGTAGGCGTTACTTTGCATTTGACACCCTTGCCCCCCAGGATTTTACCGAGAGTGATTTCCCCTGTTTCAATAACTAATCATGTAGAAGATGTTGTTCAGATAACGTAGCAGGAAAATGAATGAATCTGTGTCAAAATTTGTTTCAACTATGTCGATTTGAATAGAGTTGTAATTGTTTGTTTTGGCTAAAGCCCGTCACGGTAGCCTTTACTTTGTATTTGCTACCCCGGCCGCCCAGGCTTTTACCGAGAGGGATATCCCTTGTTCCACTAGCTAATTATGTAGAAGATGTTGCTCAGATTACATAGCTGGAAACATTATGAATCTGTGTCAAAAGTTGTTTGAATTATGTCGATTTGAATAGAGTTATGATTGTTTATTTGGCTAAAGCCCTGCACGGTAGGCGTTACTTTGCATTTGACACCCTTGCCCCCCAGGATTTTACCGAGAGTGATTTCCCCTGTTTCAATAACTAATCATGTAGAAGATGTTGTTCAGATAACGTAGCAGGAAAATGAATGAATCTGTGTCAAAATTTGTTTCAACTATGTCGATTGGAATAGAGTTGTAATTGTTTGTTTTGGCTAAAGCCCGTCACGGTAGCCTTTACTTTGTATTTGCTACCCCGGCCGCCCAGGCTTTTACCGAGAGGGATATCCCTTGTTCCACTAGCTAATTATGTAGAAGATGTTGCTCAGATTACATAGCTGGAAACATTATGAATCTGTGTCAAAAGTTGTTTGAATTATGTCGATTTGAATAGAGTTATGATTGTCGATTGGGCTAAAGCCCTGCACGGTAGGCGTTACTTTGTATTTGGCACCCTGACCGCACAGGCTTTTACCGAGAGGGATATCCCTTTTCTCACTAACTAATCACGTAGAAGATGTTGTTCTGATAACGTAGCAACACGAATTATGAATCTGTGTCAAAATTTGTTTCAACTATGTCGATTTAAATAGAGTTGTAATTGTTTGTTTTGGCGAAAGCCCGTCACGGTAGCCTTTACTTTGTATTTGCTACCCCGGCCGCCCAGGCTTTTACCGAGAGGGATATCCCTTGTTCCACTAGCTAATTATGTAGAAGATGTTGCTCAGATTACAAAGCTGGATACATTATGAATCTGTGTCAAAAGTTGTTTGAATTATGTCGATTTGAATAGAGTTATGATTGTTTATTTGGCTAAAGCCCTGCACGGTAGGCGTTACTTTGCATTTGACACCCTTGCCCCCCAGGATTTTACCGAGAGTGATTTCCCCTGTTTCAATAACTAATCATGTAGAAGATGTTGTTCAGATAACGTAGCAGGAAAAAATTTTGAATCTGTGTCAAAAAATGTTTGAATTATATCGATTGGAATAGAGTTGTAATTGTTTGTTTGGCTACAGCCCTGCACGGTAGCCGTTCTTTTTTTTTGCTACCCTGGCCGCCCAAGATGTTATCGGGTGTGATATCCCCTGTCCCACCAGCTAATCTTGTAGATGTTGTTCAGAAAAATGTAGCAGGAAAATGAATGAATCTGTGTCAAAATTTGTTTGAATTATGTCGATTGGAATAGAGTTGTAATTGTTTGTTTGTCTACAGCTCTGCACGGTAGCCGTTACTTTGTATTTTGCTGCCCCGGCCGCCCACGCTTTTACCGAGAGGGATATCCCTTGTTCCACTAGCTAATTATGTAGAAGATGTTGCTCAGATTACATAGCTGGAATAATTATGAATCTGTGTCAAACATTGTTTGAAATATGTCGATTTGAATAGAGTTGTAATTGTTTGTTTTTCTACAGCTCTGCACGGTAGCCGTTACTTTGTATTTTGCTGCCCCGGCCGCCCACGCTTTTACCGGGAGTGATATCCCCTGTCCCACTAGCTAACCTTGTAGTTGATGTTGTTCAGATAACAAAGCTGGAATAATTATGAATCTGTGTCAAACATTGTTTGAAATATGTCGATTTGAATAGAGTTATGATTGTCGATTGGGCTAAAGCCCGGCACGGTAGGCGTTACTTTGTATTTGGCACCCTGACCGCACAGGCTTTTACCGAGAGGGATATCCCTTTTCTCACTAACTAATCACGTAGAAGATGTTGTTCTGATAACGTAGCAACACGAATTATGAATCTGTGTCAAAATTTGTTTGAACTATGTCGATTTGAATAGAGTTGTAATTGTTTGTTTTGGCTAAAGCCCGTCACGGTAGCCTTTACTTTGTATTTGCTACCCCGGCCGCCCACGCTTTTACCGAGAGGGATATCCCTTGTTCCACTAGCTAATTATGTAGAAGATGTTGCTCAGATTACATAGCTGGAATAATTATGAATCTGTGTCAAACATTGTTTGAAATATGTCGATTTGAATAGAGTTGTAATTGTTTGTTTTTCTACAGCTCTGCACGGTAGCCGTTACTTTGTATTTTGCTGCCCCGGCCGCCCACGCTTTTACCGGGAGTGATATCCCCTGTCCCACTAGCTAACCTTGTAGTTGATGTTGTTCAGATAACAAAGCTGGAATAATTATGAATCTGTGTCAAACATTGTTTGAAATATGTCGATTTGAATAGAGTTATGATTGTCGATTGGGCTAAAGCCCGGCACGGTAGGCGTTACTTTGTATTTGGCACCCTGACCGCACAGGCTTTTACCGAGAGGGATATCCCTTTTCTCACTAACTAATCACGTAGAAGATGTTGTTCTGATAACGTAGCAACACGAATTATGAATCTGTGTCAAAATTTGTTTGAACTATGTCGATTTGAATAGAGTTGTAATTGTTTGTTTTGGCTAAAGCCCGTCACGGTAGCCTTTACTTTGTATTTGCTACCCCGGCCGCCCAGGCTTTTACCGAGAGGGATATCCCTTGTTCCACTAGCTAATTATGTAGAAGATGTTGCTCAGATTACATAGCTGGAAACATTATGAATCTGTGTCAAACATTGTTTGAAATATGTCGATTTGAATAGAGTTATGATTGTTTATTTGGCTAAAGCCCTGCACGGTAGGCGTTACTTTGCATTTGACACCCTGACCGCACAGGCTTTTACCGAGAGGGATATCCCTTTTCTCACTAACTAATCACGTAGAAGATGTTGTTCTGATAACGTAGCAACACGAATTATGAATCTGTGTCAAAATTTGTTTGAACTATGTCGATTTGAATAGAGTTGTAATTGTTTGTTTTGGCTAAAGCCCGTCACGGTAGCCTTTACTTTGTATTTGCTACCCCGGCCGCCCAGGCTTTTACCGAGAGGGATATCCCTTGTTCCACTAGCTAATTATGTAGAAGATGTTGCTCAGATTACATAGCTGGAAACATTATGAATCTGTGTCAAACATTGTTTGAAATATGTCGATTTGAATAGAGTTATGATTGTTTATTTGGCTAAAGCCCTGCACGGTAGGCGTTACTTTGCATTTGACACCCTTGCCCCCCAGGATTTTACCGAGAGTGATTTCCCCTGTTTCAATAACTAATCATGTAGAAGATGTTGTTCAGATAACGTAGCAGAAAAAATTTTGAATCTGTGTCAAAAAATGTTTGAATTATGTCGACTGGAATAGAGTTGTAATTGTTTGTTTGGCTACAGCCCTGCACGGTAGCCGTTCTTTTTTTTTGCTACCCTGGCCGCCCAAGATGTTATCGGGTGTGATATCCCCTGTCCCACCAGCTAATCTTGTAGATGTTGTTCAGAAAAATGTAGCAGGAAAATGAATGAATCTGTGTCAAAATTTGTTTGAATTATGTCGATTGGAATAGAGTTGTAATTGTTTGTTTGTCTACAGCTCTGCACGGTAGCCGTTACTTTGTATTTTGCTGCCCCGGCCGCCCACGCTTTTACCGGGAGTGATATCCCCTGTCCCACTAGCTAACCTTGTAGTAGATGTTGTTCAGATAACAAAACTGGAATAATTATGAATCTGTGTCAAACATTGTTTGAAATATGTCGATTTGAATAGAGTTATGATTGTCGATTGGGTTAAAGCCCGGCACGGTAGGCGTTACTTTGTATTTGGCACCCTGACCGCACAGGCTTTTACCGAGAGGGATATCCCTTTTCTCACTAACTAATCACGTAGAAGATGTTGTTCTGATAACGTAGCAACACGAATTATGAATCTGTGTCAAAATTTGTTTGAACTATGTCGATTTGAATAGAGTTGTAATTGTTTGTTTTGGCTAAAGCCCGTCACGGTAGCCTTTACTTTGTATTTGCTACCCCGGCCGCCCAGGCTTTTACCGAGAGGGATATCCCTTGTTCCACTAGCTAATTATGTAGAAGATGTTGCTCAGATTACATAGCTGGAAACATTATGAATCTGTGTCAAAAGTTGTTTGAATTATGTCGATTTGAATAGAGTTATGATTGTTTATTTGGCTAAAGCCCTGCACGGTAGGCGTTACTTTGCATTTGACACCCTTGCCCCCCAGGATTTTACCGAGAGTGATTTCCCCTGTTTCAATAACTAATCATGTAGAAGATGTTGTTCAGATAACGTAGCAGGAAAAAATTTTGAATCTGTGTCAAAAAATGTTTGAATTATGTCGATTGGAATAGAGTTGTAATTGTTTGTTTGGCTACAGCCCTGCACGGTAGCCGTTCTTTTTTTTTGCTACCCTGGCCGCCCAAGATGTTATCGGGTGTGATATCCCCTGTCCCACCAGCTAATCTTGTAGATGTTGTTCAGAAAAATGTAGCAGGAAAATGAATGAACCTGTGTCAAAATTTGTTTGAATTATGTCGATTGGAATAGAGTTGTAATTGTTTGTTTGTCTACAGCTCTGCACGGTAGCCGTTACTTTGTATTTTGCTGCCCCGGCCGCCCACGCTTTTACCGGGAGTGATATCCCCTGTCCCACTAGCTAACCTTGTAGTAAAGTTGTTCAGATAACAAAGCTGGAATAATTATGAATCTGTGTCAAACATTGTTTGAAATATGTCGATTTGAATAGAGTTATGATTGTCGATTGGGCTAATCGCCCGGCACGGTAGGCGTTACTTTGTATTTGGCACCCTGACCGCACAGGCTTTTACCGAAGGGATATCCCTTTTCTCACTAACTAATCACGTAGAAGATGTTGTTCTGATAACGTAGCAACACGAATTATGAATCTGTGTCAAAATTTGTTTGAACTATGTCGATTTGAATAGAGTTGTAATTGTTTGTTTTGGCTAAAGCCCGTCACGGTAGCCTTTACTTTGTATTTGCTACCCCGGCCGCCCAGGCTTTTACCGAGAGGGATATCCCTTGTTCCACTAGCTAATTATGTAGAAGATGTTGCTCAGATTACATAGCTGGAAACATTATGAATCTGTGTCAAAAGTTGTTTGAATTATGTCGATTTGAATAGAGTTATGATTGTTTATTTGTCTAAAGCCCGGCACGGTAGGCGTTACTTTGCATTTGACACCCTTGCCCCCCAGGATTTTACCGAGAGTGATTTCCCCTGTTTCAATAACTAATCATGTAGAAGATGTTGTTCAGATAACGTAGCAGGAAAAAATTTTGAATCTGTGTCAAAAAATGTTTGAATTATGTCGATTTGAATAGAGTTGTAATTGTTTGTTTGGCTACAGCCCTGCACGGTAGCCGTTCTTTTTTTTTGCTACCCTGGCCGCCCAAGATGTTATCGGGTGTGATATCCCCTGTCCCACCAGCTAATCTTGTAGATGTTGTTCAGAAAAATGTAGCAGGAAAATGAATGAATCTGTGTCAAAATTTGTTTGAATTATGTCGATTGGAATAGAGTTGTAATTGTTTGTTTGTCTTCAGCTCTGCACGGTAGCCGTTACTTTGTATTTTGCTGCCCCGGCCGCCCACGCTTTTACCGGGAGTGATATCCCCTGTCCCACTAGCTAACCTTGTAGTAGATGTTGTTCAGATAACAAAGCTGGAATAATTATGAATCTGTGTCAAACATTGTTTGAAATATGTCGATTTGAATAGAGTTATGATTGTCGATTGGGCTAAAGCCCGGCACGGTAGGCGTTACTTTGTATTTGGCACCCTGACCGCACAGGCTTTTACCGAGAGGGATATCCCTTTTCTCACTAACTAATCACGTAGAAGATGTTGTTCTGATAACGTAGCAACACGAATTATGAATCTGTGTCAAAATTTGTTTGAACTATGTCGATTTGAATAGAGTTGTAATTGTTTGTTTTGGCTAAAGCCCGTCACGGTAGCCTTTACTTTGTATTTGCTACCCCGGCCGCCCAGGCTTTTACCGAGAGGGATATCCCTTGTTCCACTAGCTAATTATGTAGAAGATGTTGCTCAGATTACATAGCTGGAAACATTATGAATCTGTGTCAAAAGTTGTTTGAATTATGTCGATTTGAATAGAGTTATGATTGTTTATTTGGCTAAAGCCCTGCACGGTAGGCGTTACTTTGCATTTGACACCCTTGCCCCCCAGGATTTTACCGAGAGTGATTTCCCCTGTTTCAATAACTAATCATGTAGAAGATGTTGTTCAGATAACGTAGCAGGAAAATGAATGAATCTGTGTCAAAATTTGTTTCAACTATGTCGATTTGAATAGAGTTGTAATTGTTTGTTTTGGCTAAAGCCCGTCACGGTAGCCTTTACTTTGTATTTGCTACCCCGGCCGCCCAGGCTTTTACCGAGAGGGATATCCCTTGTTCCACTAGCTAATTATGTAGAAGATGTTGCTCAGATTACATAGCTGGAAACATTATGAATCTGTGTCAAAAGTTGTTTGAATTATGTCGATTTGAATAGAGTTATGATTGTTTATTTGGCTAAAGCCCTGCACGGTAGGCGTTACTTTGCATTTGACACCCTTGCCCCCCAGGATTTTACCGAGAGTGATTTCCCCTGTTTCAATAACTAATCATGTAGAAGATGTTGTTCAGATAACGTAGCAGGAAAATGAATGAATCTGTGTCAAAATTTGTTTCAACTATGTCGATTGGAATAGAGTTGTAATTGTTTGTTTTGGCTAAAGCCCGTCACGGTAGCCTTTACTTTGTATTTGCTACCCCGGCCGCCCAGGCTTTTACCGAGAGGGATATCCCTTGTTCCACTAGCTAATTATGTAGAAGATGTTGCTCAGATTACATAGCTGGAAACATTATGAATCTGTGTCAAAAGTTGTTTGAATTATGTCGATTTGAATAGAGTTATGATTGTCGATTGGGCTAAAGCCCTGCACGGTAGGCGTTACTTTGTATTTGGCACCCTGACCGCACAGGCTTTTACCGAGAGGGATATCCCTTTTCTCACTAACTAATCACGTAGAAGATGTTGTTCTGATAACGTAGCAACACGAATTATGAATCTGTGTCAAAATTTGTTTCAACTATGTCGATTTAAATAGAGTTGTAATTGTTTGTTTTGGCGAAAGCCCGTCACGGTAGCCTTTACTTTGTATTTGCTACCCCGGCCGCCCAGGCTTTTACCGAGAGGGATATCCCTTGTTCCACTAGCTAATTATGTAGAAGATGTTGCTCAGATTACAAAGCTGGATACATTATGAATCTGTGTCAAAAGTTGTTTGAATTATGTCGATTTGAATAGAGTTATGATTGTTTATTTGGCTAAAGCCCTGCACGGTAGGCGTTACTTTGCATTTGACACCCTTGCCCCCCAGGATTTTACCGAGAGTGATTTCCCCTGTTTCAATAACTAATCATGTAGAAGATGTTGTTCAGATAACGTAGCAGGAAAAAATTTTGAATCTGTGTCAAAAAATGTTTGAATTATATCGATTGGAATAGAGTTGTAATTGTTTGTTTGGCTACAGCCCTGCACGGTAGCCGTTCTTTTTTTTTGCTACCCTGGCCGCCCAAGATGTTATCGGGTGTGATATCCCCTGTCCCACCAGCTAATCTTGTAGATGTTGTTCAGAAAAATGTAGCAGGAAAATGAATGAATCTGTGTCAAAATTTGTTTGAATTATGTCGATTGGAATAGAGTTGTAATTGTTTGTTTGTCTACAGCTCTGCACGGTAGCCGTTACTTTGTATTTTGCTGCCCCGGCCGCCCACGCTTTTACCGAGAGGGATATCCCTTGTTCCACTAGCTAATTATGTAGAAGATGTTGCTCAGATTACATAGCTGGAATAATTATGAATCTGTGTCAAACATTGTTTGAAATATGTCGATTTGAATAGAGTTGTAATTGTTTGTTTTTCTACAGCTCTGCACGGTAGCCGTTACTTTGTATTTTGCTGCCCCGGCCGCCCACGCTTTTACCGGGAGTGATATCCCCTGTCCCACTAGCTAACCTTGTAGTTGATGTTGTTCAGATAACAAAGCTGGAATAATTATGAATCTGTGTCAAACATTGTTTGAAATATGTCGATTTGAATAGAGTTATGATTGTCGATTGGGCTAAAGCCCGGCACGGTAGGCGTTACTTTGTATTTGGCACCCTGACCGCACAGGCTTTTACCGAGAGGGATATCCCTTTTCTCACTAACTAATCACGTAGAAGATGTTGTTCTGATAACGTAGCAACACGAATTATGAATCTGTGTCAAAATTTGTTTGAACTATGTCGATTTGAATAGAGTTGTAATTGTTTGTTTTGGCTAAAGCCCGTCACGGTAGCCTTTACTTTGTATTTGCTACCCCGGCCGCCCACGCTTTTACCGAGAGGGATATCCCTTGTTCCACTAGCTAATTATGTAGAAGATGTTGCTCAGATTACATAGCTGGAATAATTATGAATCTGTGTCAAACATTGTTTGAAATATGTCGATTTGAATAGAGTTGTAATTGTTTGTTTTTCTACAGCTCTGCACGGTAGCCGTTACTTTGTATTTTGCTGCCCCGGCCGCCCACGCTTTTACCGGGAGTGATATCCCCTGTCCCACTAGCTAACCTTGTAGTTGATGTTGTTCAGATAACAAAGCTGGAATAATTATGAATCTGTGTCAAACATTGTTTGAAATATGTCGATTTGAATAGAGTTATGATTGTCGATTGGGCTAAAGCCCGGCACGGTAGGCGTTACTTTGTATTTGGCACCCTGACCGCACAGGCTTTTACCGAGAGGGATATCCCTTTTCTCACTAACTAATCACGTAGAAGATGTTGTTCTGATAACGTAGCAACACGAATTATGAATCTGTGTCAAAATTTGTTTGAACTATGTCGATTTGAATAGAGTTGTAATTGTTTGTTTTGGCTAAAGCCCGTCACGGTAGCCTTTACTTTGTATTTGCTACCCCGGCCGCCCAGGCTTTTACCGAGAGGGATATCCCTTGTTCCACTAGCTAATTATGTAGAAGATGTTGCTCAGATTACATAGCTGGAAACATTATGAATCTGTGTCAAACATTGTTTGAAATATGTCGATTTGAATAGAGTTATGATTGTTTATTTGGCTAAAGCCCTGCACGGTAGGCGTTACTTTGCATTTGACACCCTGACCGCACAGGCTTTTACCGAGAGGGATATCCCTTTTCTCACTAACTAATCACGTAGAAGATGTTGTTCTGATAACGTAGCAACACGAATTATGAATCTGTGTCAAAATTTGTTTGAACTATGTCGATTTGAATAGAGTTGTAATTGTTTGTTTTGGCTAAAGCCCGTCACGGTAGCCTTTACTTTGTATTTGCTACCCCGGCCGCCCAGGCTTTTACCGAGAGGGATATCCCTTGTTCCACTAGCTAATTATGTAGAAGATGTTGCTCAGATTACATAGCTGGAAACATTATGAATCTGTGTCAAACATTGTTTGAAATATGTCGATTTGAATAGAGTTATGATTGTTTATTTGGCTAAAGCCCTGCACGGTAGGCGTTACTTTGCATTTGACACCCTTGCCCCCCAGGATTTTACCGAGAGTGATTTCCCCTGTTTCAATAACTAATCATGTAGAAGATGTTGTTCAGATAACGTAGCAGAAAAAATTTTGAATCTGTGTCAAAAAATGTTTGAATTATGTCGACTGGAATAGAGTTGTAATTGTTTGTTTGGCTACAGCCCTGCACGGTAGCCGTTCTTTTTTTTTGCTACCCTGGCCGCCCAAGATGTTATCGGGTGTGATATCCCCTGTCCCACCAGCTAATCTTGTAGATGTTGTTCAGAAAAATGTAGCAGGAAAATGAATGAATCTGTGTCAAAATTTGTTTGAATTATGTCGATTGGAATAGAGTTGTAATTGTTTGTTTGTCTACAGCTCTGCACGGTAGCCGTTACTTTGTATTTTGCTGCCCCGGCCGCCCACGCTTTTACCGGGAGTGATATCCCCTGTCCCACTAGCTAACCTTGTAGTAGATGTTGTTCAGATAACAAAACTGGAATAATTATGAATCTGTGTCAAACATTGTTTGAAATATGTCGATTTGAATAGAGTTATGATTGTCGATTGGGCTAAAGCCCGGCACGGTAGGCGTTACTTTGTATTTGGCACCCTGACCGCACAGGCTTTTACCGAGAGGGATATCCCTTTTCTCACTAACTAATCACGTAGAAGATGTTGTTCTGATAACGTAGCAACACGAATTATGAATCTGTGTCAAAATTTGTTTGAACTATGTCGATTTGAATAGAGTTGTAATTGTTTGTTTTGGCTAAAGCCCGTCACGGTAGCCTTTACTTTGTATTTGCTACCCCGGCCGCCCAGGCTTTTACCGAGAGGGATATCCCTTGTTCCACTAGCTAATTATGTAGAAGATGTTGCTCAGATTACATAGCTGGAAACATTATGAATCTGTGTCAAACATTGTTTGAAATATGTCGATTTGAATAGAGTTATGATTGTTTATTTGGCTAAAGCCCTGCACGGTAGGCGTTACTTTGCATTTGACACCCTTGCCCCCCAGGATTTTACCGAGAGTGATTTCCCCTGTTTCAATAACTAATCATGTAGAAGATGTTGTTCAGATAACGTAGCAGGAAAAAATTTTGAATCTGTGTCAAAAAATGTTTGAATTATGTCGACTGGAATAGAGTTGTAATTGTTTGTTTGGCTACAGCCCTGCACGGTAGCCGTTCTTTTTTTTTGCTACCCTGGCCGCCCAAGATGTTATCGGGTGTGATATCCCCTGTCCCACCAGCTAATCTTGTAGATGTTGTTCAGAAAAATGTAGCAGGAAAATGAATGAATCTGTGTCAAAATTTGTTTGAATTATGTCGATTGGAATAGAGTTGTAATTGTTTGTTTGTCTACAGCTCTGCACGGTAGCCGTTACTTTGTATTTTGCTGCCCCGGCCGCCCACGCTTTTACCGGGAGTGATATCCCCTGTCCCACTAGCTAACCTTGTAGTAGATGTTGTTCAGATAACAAAACTGGAATAATTATGAATCTGTGTCAAACATTGTTTGAAATATGTCGATTTGAATAGAGTTATGATTGTCGATTGGGCTAAAGCCCGGCACGGTAGGCGTTACTTTGTATTTGGCACCCTGACCGCACAGGCTTTTACCGAGAGGGATATCCCTTTTCTCACTAACTAATCACGTAGAAGATGTTGTTCTGATAACGTAGCAACACGAATTATGAATCTGTGTCAAAATTTGTTTGAACTATGTCGATTTGAATAGAGTTGTAATTGTTTGTTTTGGCTAAAGCCCGTCACGGTAGCCTTTACTTTGTATTTGCTACCCCGGCCGCCCAGGCTTTTACCGAGAGGGATATCCCTTGTTCCACTAGCTAATTATGTAGAAGATGTTGCTCAGATTACATAGCTGGAAACATTATGAATCTGTGTCAAAAGTTGTTTGAATTATGTCGATTTGAATAGAGTTATGATTGTTTATTTGGCTAAAGCCCTGCACGGTAGGCGTTACTTTGCATTTGACACCCTTGCCCCCCAGGATTTTACCGAGAGTGATTTCCCCTGTTTCAATAACTAATCATGTAGAAGATGTTGTTCAGATAACGTAGCAGGAAAAAATTTTGAATCTGTGTCAAAAAATGTTTGAATTATGTCGATTGGAATAGAGTTGTAATTGTTTGTTTGGCTACAGCCCTGCACGGTAGCCGTTCTTTTTTTTTGCTACCCTGGCCGCCCAAGATGTTATCGGGTGTGATATCCCCTGTCCCACCAGCTAATCTTGTAGATGTTGTTCAGAAAAATGTAGCAGGAAAATGAATGAACCTGTGTCAAAATTTGTTTGAATTATGTCGATTGGAATAGAGTTGTAATTGTTTGTTTGTCTACAGCTCTGCACGGTAGCCGTTACTTTGTATTTTGCTGCCCCGGCCGCCCACGCTTTTACCGGGAGTGATATCCCCTGTCCCACTAGCTAACCTTGTAGTAAAGTTGTTCAGATAACAAAGCTGGAATAATTATGAATCTGTGTCAAACATTGTTTGAAATATGTCGATTTGAATAGAGTTATGATTGTCGATTGGGCTAATCGCCCGGCACGGTAGGCGTTACTTTGTATTTGGCACCCTGACCGCACAGGCTTTTACCGAAGGGATATCCCTTTTCTCACTAACTAATCACGTAGAAGATGTTGTTCTGATAACGTAGCAACACGAATTATGAATCTGTGTCAAAATTTGTTTGAACTATGTCGATTTGAATAGAGTTGTAATTGTTTGTTTTGGCTAAAGCCCGTCACGGTAGCCTTTACTTTGTATTTGCTACCCCGGCCGCCCAGGCTTTTACCGAGAGGGATATCCCTTGTTCCACTAGCTAATTATGTAGAAGATGTTGCTCAGATTACATAGCTGGAAACATTATGAATCTGTGTCAAAAGTTGTTTGAATTATGTCGATTTGAATAGAGTTATGATTGTTTATTTGTCTAAAGCCCGGCACGGTAGGCGTTACTTTGCATTTGACACCCTTGCCCCCCAGGATTTTACCGAGAGTGATTTCCCCTGTTTCAATAACTAATCATGTAGAAGATGTTGTTCAGATAACGTAGCAGGAAAAATTTTTGAATCTGTGTCAAAAAATGTTTGAATTATGTCGATTTGAATAGAGTTGTAATTGTTTGTTTGGCTACAGCCCTGCACGGTAGCCGTTCTTTTTTTTTGCTACCCTGGCCGCCCAAGATGTTATCGGGTGTGATATCCCCTGTCCCACCAGCTAATCTTGTAGATGTTGTTCAGAAAAATGTAGCAGGAAAATGAATGAATCTGTGTCAAAATTTGTTTGAATTATGTCGATTGGAATAGAGTTGTAATTGTTTGTTTGTCTTCAGCTCTGCACGGTAGCCGTTACTTTGTATTTTGCTGCCCCGGCCGCCCACGCTTTTACCGGGAGTGATATCCCCTGTCCCACTAGCTAACCTTGTAGTAGATGTTGTTCAGATAACAAAGCTGGAATAATTATGAATCTGTGTCAAACATTGTTTGAAATATGTCGATTTGAATAGAGTTATGATTGTCGATTGGGCTAAAGCCCGGCACGGTAGGCGTTACTTTGTATTTGGCACCCTGACCGCACAGGCTTTTACCGAGAGGGATATCCCTTTTCTCACTAACTAATCACGTAGAAGATGTTGTTCTGATAACGTAGCAACACGAATTATGAATCTGTGTCAAAATTTGTTTGAACTATGTCGATTTGAATAGAGTTGTAATTGTTTGTTTTGGCTAAAGCCCGTCACGGTAGCCTTTACTTTGTATTTGCTACCCCGGCCGCCCAGGCTTTTACCGAGAGGGATATCCCTTGTTCCACTAGCTAATTATGTAGAAGATGTTGCTCAGATTACATAGCTGGAAACATTATGAATCTGTGTCAAAAGTTGTTTGAATTATGTCGATTTGAATAGAGTTATGATTGTTTATTTGGCTAAAGCCCTGCACGGTAGGCGTTACTTTGCATTTGACACCCTTGCCCCCCAGGATTTTACCGAGAGTGATTTCCCCTGTTTCAATAACTAATCATGTAGAAGATGTTGTTCAGATAACGTAGCAGGAAAATGAATGAATCTGTGTCAAAATTTGTTTCAACTATGTCGATTTGAATAGAGTTGTAATTGTTTGTTTTGGCTAAAGCCCGTCACGGTAGCCTTTACTTTGTATTTGCTACCCCGGCCGCCCAGGCTTTTACCGAGAGGGATATCCCTTGTTCCACAAACTAATTATGTAGAAGATGTTGCTCAGATTACATAGCTGGAAACATTATGAATCTGTGTCAAAAGTTGTTTGAATTATGTCGATTTGAATAGAGTTATGATTGTTTATTTGGCTAAAGCCCTGCACGGTAGGCGTTACTTTGCATTTGACACCCTTGCCCCCCAGGATTTTACCGAGAGTGATTTCCCCTGTTTCAATAACTAATCATGTAGAAGATGTTGTTCAGATAACGTAGCAGGAAAATGAATGAATCTGTGTCAAAATTTGTTTCAACTATGTCGATTTGAATAGAGTTGTAATTGTTTGTTTTGGCTAAAGCCCGTCACGGTAGCCTTTACTTTGTATTTGCTACCCCGGCCGCCCAGGCTTTTACCGAGAGGGATATCCCTTGTTCCACTAGCTAATTATGTAGAAGATGTTGCTCAGATTACATAGCTGGAAACATTATGAATCTGTGTCAAAAGTTGTTTAAAATATTTCGATTTGAATAGAGTTATGATTGTCGATTGGGCTAAAGCCCTGCACGGTAGGCGTTACTTTGTATTTGGCACCCTGACCGCACAGGCTTTTACCGAGAGGGATATCCCTTTTCTCACTAACTAATCACGTAGAAGATGTTGTTCTGATAACGTAGCAACACGAATTATGAATCTGTGTCAAAATTTGTTTCAACTATGTCGATTTAAATAGAGTTGTAATTGTTTGTTTTGGCGAAAGCCCGTCACGGTAGCCTTTACTTTGTATTTGCTACCCCGGCCGCCCAGGCTTTTACCGAGAGGGATATCCCTTGTTCCACTAGCTAATTATGTAGAAGATGTTGCTCAGATTACAAAGCTGGATACATTATGAATCTGTGTCAAAAGTTGTTTGAATTATGTCGATTTGAATAGAGTTATGATTGTTTATTTGGCTAAAGCCCTGCACGGTAGGCGTTACTTTGCATTTGACACCCTTGCCCCCCAGGATTTTACCGAGAGTGATTTCCCCTGTTTCAATAACTAATCATGTAGAAGATGTTGTTCAGATAACGTAGCAGGAAAAAATTTTGAATCTGTGTCAAAAAATGTTTGAATTATATCGATTGGAATAGAGTTGTAATTGTTTGTTTGGCTACAGCCCTGCACGGTAGCCGTTCTTTTTGTTTGCTACCCTGGCCGCCCAAGATGTTATCGGGTGTGATATCCCCTGTCCCACCAGCTAATCTTGTAGATGTTGTTCAGAAAAATGTAGCAGGAAAATGAATGAATCTGTGTCAAAATTTGTTTGAATTATGTCGATTGGAATAGAGTTGTAATTGTTTGTTTTTCTACAGCTCTGCACGGTAGCCGTTACTTTGTATTTTGCTGCCCCGGCCGCCCAGGCTTTTACCGAGAGGGATATCCCTTGTTCCACTAGCTAATTATGTAGAAGATGTTGCTCAGATTACATAGCTGGAATAATTATGAATCTGTGTCAAACATTGTTTGAAATATGTCGATTTGAATAGAGTTATGATTGTCGATTGGGCTAATCGCCCGGCACGGTAGGCGTTACTTTGTATTTGGCACCCTGACCGCACAGGCTTTTACCGAGAGGGATATCCCTTTTCTCACTAACTAATCACGTAGAAGATGTTGTTCTGATAACGTAGCAACACGAATTATGAATCTGTGTCAAAATTTGTTTCAACTATGTCGATTTAAATAGAGTTGTAATTGTTTGTTTTGGCTAAAGCCCGTCACGGTAGCCTTTACTTTGTATTTGCTACCCCGGCCGCCCAGGCTTTTACCGGGAGGGATATCCCTTGTTCCACTAGCTAATTATGTAGAAGATGTTGCTCAGATTACATAGCTGGAAACATTATGAATCTGTGTCAAAAGTTGTTTGAATTATGTCGATTTGAATAGAGTTGTGATTGTTTATTTGGCTAAAGCCCTGCACGGTAGGCGTTACTTTGCATTTGACACCCTTGCCCCCCAGGATTTTACCGAGAGTGATTTCCCCAGTTTCAATAACTAATCATGTAGAAGATGTTGTTCAGATAACGTAGCAGGAAAAAATTTTGAATCTGTGTCAAAAAATGTTTGAATTATGTCGATTGGAATAGAGTTGTAATTGTTTGTTTGGCTACAGCCCTGCACGGTAGCCGTTCTTTTTTTTTGCTACCCTGGCCGCCCAAGATGTTATCGGGTGTGATATCCCCTGTCCCACCAGCTAATCTTGTAGATGTTGTCCAGAAAAATGTAGCAGGAAAATGAATGAATCTGTGTCAAAATTTGTTTGAATTATGTCGATTGGAATAGAGTTGTAATTGTTTGTTTGTCTACAGCTCTGCACGGTAGCCGTTACTTTGTATTTGCTACCCCGGCCGCACAGGCTTTTACCGAGAGGGATATCCCTTGTTCCACTAGCTAATTATGTAGAAGATGTTGCTCAGATTACATAGCTGGAAACATTATGAATCTGTGTCAAAAGTTGTTTGAATTATGTCGATTTGAATAGAGTTATGATTGTTTATTTGGCTAAAGCCCTGCACGGTAGGCGTTACTTTGCATTTGACACCCTTGCCCCCCAGGATTTTACCGAGAGTGATTTCCCCTGTTTCAATAACTAATCATGTAGAAGATGTTGTTCAGATAAACGTAGCAGGAAAAAATTTTGAATCTGTGTCAAAAAATGTTTGAATTATGTCGATTGGAATAGAGTTGTAATTGTTTGTTTGGCTACAGCCCTGCACGGTAGCCGTTCTTTTTTTTTGCTACCCTGGCCGCCCAAGATGTTATCGGGTGTGATATCCCCTGTCCCACCAGCTAATCTTGTAGATGTTGTTCAGAAAAATGTAGCAGGAAAATGAATGAATGTGTGTCAAAATTTGTTTGAATTATGTCGATTGGAATAGAGTTGTAATTGTTTGTTTGTCTTCAGCCCTGCACGGTAGCCGTTCTTTTTTCTTTGCTTCCCCGGTCGCCCAGGATGCTATCGGGAGTGATATCCCTTGTTCCACTAGCTAATTATGAAGAAGATGTTGCTCAGATTACATAGCTGGAATAATTATGAATCTGTGTCAAACATTGTTTGAAATATGTCGATTTGAATAGAGTTATGATTGTCGATTGGGCTAAAGCCCGGCACGGTAGGCGTTACTTTGTATTTGGCACCCTGACCGCACAGGCTTTTACCGAGAGGGATATCCCTTTTCTCACTAACTAATCACGTAGAAGATGTTGTTCTGATAACGTAGCAACACGAATTATGAATCTGTGTCAAAATTTGTTTCAACTATGTCGATTTAAATAGAGTTGTAATTGTTTGTTTTGGCGAAAGCCCGTCACGGTAGCCTTTACTTTGTATTTGCTACCCCGGCCGCCCAGGCTTTTACCGAGAGGGATATCCCTTGTTCCACTAGCTAATTATGTAGAAGATGTTGCTCAGATTACAAAGCTGGATACATTATGAATCTGTGTCAAAAGTTGTTTGAATTATGTCGATTTGAATAGAGTTATGATTGTTTATTTGGCTAAAGCCCTGCACGGTAGGCGTTACTTTGCATTTGACACCCTTGCCCCCCAGGATTTTACCGAGAGTGATTTCCCCTGTTTCAATAACTAATCATGTAGAAGATGTTGTTCAGATAACGTAGCAGGAAAAAATTTTGAATCTGTGTCAAAAAATGTTTGAATTATATCGATTGGAATAGAGTTGTAATTGTTTGTTTGGCTACAGCCCTGCACGGTAGCCGTTCTTTTTTTTTGCTACCCTGGCCGCCCAAGATGTTATCGGGTGTGATATCCCCTGTCCCACCAGGTAATCTTGTAGATGTTGTTCAGAAAAATGTAGCAGGAAAATGAATGAATCTGTGTCAAAATTTGTTTGAATTATGTCGATTGGAATAGAGTTGTAATTGTTTGTTTTTCTACAGCTCTGCACGGTAGCCGTTACTTTGTATTTTGCTGCCCCGGCCGCCCAGGCTTTTACCGAGAGGGATATCCCTTGTTCCACTAGCTAATTATGTAGAAGATGTTGCTCAGATTACATAGCTGGAATAATTATGAATCTGTGTCAAACATTGTTTGAAATATGTCGATTTGAATAGAGTTATGATTGTCGATTGGGCTAAAGCCCGGCACGGTAGGCGTTACTTTGTATTTGGCACCCTGACCGCACAGGCTTTTACCGAGAGGGATATCCCTTTTCTCACTAACTAATCACGTAGAAGATGTTGTTCTGATAACGTAGCAACACGAATTATGAATCTGTGTCAAAATTTGTTTCAACTATGTCGATTTAAATAGAGTTGTAATTGTTTGTTTTGGCTAAAGCCCGTCACGGTAGCCTTTACTTTGTATTTGCTACCCCGGCCGCCCAGGCTTTTACCGGGAGGGATATCCCTTGTTCCACTAGCTAATTATGTAGAAGATGTTGCTCAGATTACATAGCTGGAAACATTATGAATCTGTGTCAAAAGTTGTTTGAATTATGTCGATTTGAATAGAGTTGTGATTGTTTATTTGGCTAAAGCCCTGCACGGTAGGCGTTACTTTGCATTTGACACCCTTGCCCCCCAGGATTTAACCGAGAGTGATTTCCCCTGTTTCAATAACTAATCATGTAGAAGATGTTGTTCAGATAACGTAGCAGGAAAAAATTTTGAATCTGTGTCAAAAAATGTTTGAATTATGTCGATTGGAATAGAGTTGTAATTGTTTGTTTGGCTACAGCCCTGCACGGTAGCCGTTCTTTTTTTTTGCTACCCTGGCCGCCCAAGATGTTATCGGGTGTGATATCCCCTGTCCCACCAGCTAATCTTTTAGATGTTGTCCAGAAAAATGTAGCAGGAAAATGAATGAATCTGTGTCAAAATTTGTTTGAATTATGTCGATTGGAATAGAGTTGTAATTGTTTGTTTGTCTACAGCTCTGCACGGTAGCCGTTACTTTGTATTTGCTACCCCGGCCGCCCAGGCTTTTACCGAGAGGGATATCCCTTGTTCCACTAGCTAATTATGTAGAAGATGTTGCTCAGATTACATAGCTGGAAACATTATGAATCTGTGTCAAAAGTTGTTTGAATTATGTCGATTTGAATAGAGTTATGATTGTTTATTTGGCTAAAGCCCTGCACGGTAGGCGTTACTTTGCATTTGACACCCTTGCCCCCCAGGATTTTACCGAGAGTGATTTCCCCTGTTTCAATAACTAATCATGTAGAAGATGTTGTTCAGATAACGTAGCAGGAAAAAATTTTGAATCTGTGTCAAAAAATGTTTGAATTATGTCGATTGAAATAGAGTTGTAATTGTTTGTTTGGCTACAGCCCTGCACGGTAGCCGTTCTTTTTTTTTGCTACCCTGGCCGCCCAAGATGTTATCGGGTGTGATATCCCCTGTCCCACCAGCTAATCTTGTAGATGTTGTTCAGAAAAATGTAGCAGGAAAATGAATGAACCTGTGTCAAAATTTGTTTGAATTATGTCGATTGGAATAGAGTTGTAATTGTTTGTTTGTCTACAGCTCTGCACGGTAGCCGTTACTTTGTATTTTGCTGCCCCGGCCGCCCACGCTTTTACCGGGAGTGATATCCCCTGTCCCACTAGCTAACCTTGTAGTAGATGTTGTTCAGATAACAAAGCTGGAATAATTATGAATCTGTGTCAAACATTGTTTGAAATATGTCGATTTGAATAGAGTTATGATTGTCGATTGGGCTAATCGCCCGGCACGGTAGGCGTTACTTTGTATTTGGCACGCTGACCGCACAGGCTTTTACCGAAGGGATATCCCTTTTCTCACTAACTAATCACGTAGAAGATGTTGTTCTGATAACGTAGCAACACGAATTATGAATCTGTGTCAAAATTTGTTTGAACTATGTCGATTTGAATAGAGTTGTAATTGTTTGTTTTGGCTAAAGCCCGTCACGGTAGCCTTTACTTTGTATTTGCTACCCCGGCCGCCCAGGCTTTTACCGAGAGGGATATCCCTTGTTCCACTAGCTAATTATGTAGAAGATGTTGCTCAGATTACATAGCTGGAAACATTATGAATCTGTGTCAAAAGTTGTTTGAATTATGTCGATTTGAATAGAGTTATGATTGTTTATTTGGCTAAAGCCCTGCACGGTAGGCGTTACTTTGCATTTGACACCCTTGCCCCCCAGGATTTTACCGAGAGTGATTTCCCCTGTTTCAATAACTAATCATGTAGAAGATGTTGTTCAGATAAACGTAGCAGGAAAAAATTTTGAATCTGTGTCAAAAAATGTTTGAATTATGTCGATTGGAATAGAGTTGTAATTGTTTGTTTGGCTACAGCCCTGCACGGTAGCCGTTCTTTTTTTTTGCTACCCTGGCCGCCCAAGATGTTATCGGGTGTGATATCCCCTGTCCCACCAGCTAATCTTGTAGATGTTGTTCAGAAAAATGTAGCAGGAAAATGAATGAATGTGTGTCAAAATTTGTTTGAATTATGTCGATTGGAATAGAGTTGTAATTGTTTGTTTGTCTTCAGCCCTGCACGGTAGCCGTTCTTTTTTCTTTGCTTCCCCGGTCGCCCAGGATGCTATCGGGAGTGATATCCCTTGTTCCACTAGCTAATTATGAAGAAGATGTTGCTCAGATTACATAGCTGGAATAATTATGAATCTGTGTCAAACATTGTTTGAAATATGTCGATTTGAATAGAGTTATGATTGTCGATTGGGCTAAAGCCCGGCACGGTAGGCGTTACTTTGTATTTGGCACCCTGACCGCACAGGCTTTTACCGAGAGGGATATCCCTTTTCTCACTAACTAATCACGTAGAAGATGTTGTTCTGATAACGTAGCAACACGAATTATGAATCTGTGTCAAAATTTGTTTGAACTATGTCGATTTGAATAGAGTTGTAATTGTTTGTTTTGGCTAAAGCCCGTCACGGTAGCCTTTACTTTGTATTTGCTACCCCGGCCGCCCAGGCTTTTACCGAGAGGGATATCCCTTGTTCCACTAGCTAATTATGTAGAAGATGTTGCTCAGATTACATAGCTGGAAACATTATGAATCTGTGTCAAAAGTTGTTTGAATTATGTCGATTTGAATAGAGTTGTGATTGTTTATTTGGCTAAAGCCCTGCACGGTAGGCGTTACTTTGCATTTGACACCCTTGCCCCCCAGGATTTTACAGAGAGTGATTTCCCCTGTTTCAATAACTAATCATGTAGAAGATGTTGTTCAGATAACGTAGCAGGAAAAAATTTTGAATCTGTGTCAAAAAATGTTTGAATTATGTCGATTGGAATAGAGTTGTAATTGTTTGTTTGGCTACAGCCCTGCACGGTAGCCGTTCTTTTTTTTTGCTACCCTGGCCGCCCAAGATGTTATCGGGTGTGATATCCCCTGTCCCACCAGCTAATCTTGTAGATGTTGTTCAGAAAAATGTAGCAGGAAAATGAATGAATCTGTGTCAAAATTTGTTTGAATTATGTCGATTGGAATAGAGTTGTAATTGTTTGTTTGTCTACAGCTCTGCACGGTAGCCGTTACTTTGTATTTGCTACCCCGGCCGCCCAGGCTTTTACCGAGAGGGATATCCCTTGTTCCACTAGCTAATTATGTAGAAGATGTTGCTCAGATTACATAGCTGGAAACATTATGAATCTGTGTCAAAAGTTGTTTGAATTATGACGATTTGAATAGAGTTATGATTGTTTATTTGGCTAAAGCCCTGCACGGTAGGCGTTACTTTGCATTTGACACCCTTGCCCCCCAGGATTTTACCGAGAGTGATTTCCCCTGTTTCAATAACTAATCATGTAGAAGATGTTGTTCAGATAACGTAGCAGGAAAAAAATTTGAATCTGTGTCAAAAAATGTTTGAATTATGTCGATTGGAATAGAGTTGTAATTGTTTGTTTGGCTACAGCCCTGCACGGTAGCCGTTCTTTTTTTTGCTACCCTGGCCGCCCAAGATGTTATCGGGTGTGATATCCCCTGTCCCACCAGCTAATCTTGTAGATGTTGTTCAGAAAAATGTAGCAGGAAAATGAATGAACCTGTGTCAAAATTTGTTTGAATTATGTCGATTGGAATAGAGTTGTAATTGTTTGTTTGTCTACAGCTCTGCACGGTAGCCGTTACTTTGTATTTTGCTGCCCCGGCCGCCCACGCTTTTACCGGGAGTGATATCCCCTGTCCCACTAGCTAACCTTGTAGTAGATGTTGTTCAGATAACAAAGCTGGAATAATTATGAATCTGTGTCAAACATTGTTTGAAATATGTCGATTTGAATAGAGTTATGATTGTCGATTGGGCTAATCGCCCGGCACGGTAGGCGTTACTTTGTATTTGGCACGCTGACCGCACAGGCTTTTACCGAAGGGATATCCCTTTTCTCACTAACTAATCACGTAGAAGATGTTGTTCTGATAACGTAGCAACACGAATTATGAATCTGTGTCAAAATTTGTTTGAACTATGTCGATTTGAATAGAGTTGTAATTGTTTGTTTTGGCTAAAGCCCGTCACGGTAGCCTTTACTTTGTATTTGCTACCCCGGCCGCCCAGGCTTTTACCGAGAGGGATATCCCTTGTTCCACTAGCTAATTATGTAGAAGATGTTGCTCAGATTACATAGCTGGAAACATTATGAATCTGTGTCAAAAGTTGTTTGAATTATGTCGATTTGAATAGAGTTATGATTGTTTATTTGGCTAAAGCCCTGCACGGTAGGCGTTACTTTGCATTTGACACCCTTGCCCCCCAGGATTTTACCGAGAGTGATTTCCCCTGTTTCAATAACTAATCATGTAGAAGATGTTGTTCAGATAACGTAGCAGGAAAAAATGTTTGAATCTGTGTCAAAAAATGTTTGAATTATGTCGATTGGAATAGAGTTGTAATTGTTTGTTTGGCTACAGCCCTGCACGGTAGCCGTTCTTTTTTTTTGCTACCCTGGCCGCCCAAGATGTTATCGGGTGTGATATCCCCTGTCCCACCAGCTAATCTTGTAGATGTTGTTCAGAAAAATGTAGCAGGAAAATGAATGAATGTGTGTCAAAATTTGTTTGAATTATGTCGATTGGAATAGAGTTGTAATTGTTTGTTTGTCTACAGCCCTGCACGGTAGCCGTTCTTTTTTCTTAGCTTCCCCGGTCGCCCAGGATGCTATCGGGAGTGATATCCCTTGTTCCACTAGCTAATTATGAAGAAGATGTTGCTCAGATTACATAGCTGGAATAATTATGAATCTGTGTCAAACATTGTTTGAAATATGTCGATTTGAATAGAGTTATGATTGTCGATTGGGCTAAAGCCCGGCACGGTAGGCGTTACTTTGTATTTGGCACCCTGACCGCACAGGCTTTTACCGAGAGGGATATCCCTTTTCTCACTAACTAATCACGTAGAAGATGTTGTTCTGATAACGTAGCAACACGAATTATGAATCTGTGTCAAAATTTGTTTGAACTATGTCGATTTGAATAGAGTTGTAATTGTTTGTTTTGGCTAAAGCCCGTCACGGTAGCCTTTACTTTGTATTTGCTACCCCGGCCGCCCAGGCTTTTACCGAGAGGGATATCCCTTGTTCCACTAGCTAATTATGTAGAAGATGTTGCTCAGATTACATAGCTGGAAACATTATGAATCTGTGTCAAACATTGTTTGAAATATGTCGATTTGAATAGAGTTATGATTGTTTATTTGGCTAAAGCCCTGCACGGTAGGCGTTACTTTGCATTTGACACCCTTGCCCCCCAGGATTTTACCGAGAGTGATTTCCCCTGTTTCAATAACTAATCATGTAGAAGATGTTGTTCAGATAACGTAGCAGGAAAAAATTTTGAATCTGTGTCAAAAAATGTTTGAATTATGTCGACTGGAATAGAGTTGTAATTGTTTGTTTGGCTACAGCCCTGCACGGTAGCCGTTCTTTTTTTTTGCTACCCTGGCCGCCCAAGATGTTATCGGGTGTGATATCCCCTGTCCCACCAGCTAATCTTGTAGATGTTGTTCAGAAAAATGTAGCAGGAAAATGAATGAATGTGTGTCAAAATTTGTTTGAATTATGTCGATTGGAATAGAGTTGTAATTGTTTGTTTGTCTACAGCCCTGCACGGTAGCCGTTCTTTTTTCTTTGCTTCCCCGGTCGCCCAGGATGCTATCGGGAGTGATATCCCTTGTTCCACTAGCTAATTATGAAGAAGATGTTGCTCAGATTACATAGCTGGAATAATTATGAATCTGTGTCAAACATTGTTTGAAATATGTCGATTTGAATAGAGTTATGATTGTCGATTGGGCTAAAGCCCGGCACGGTAGGCGTTACTTTGTATTTGGCACCCTGACCGCACAGGCTTTTACCGAGAGGGATATCCCTTTTCTCACTAACTAATCACGTAGAAGATGTTGTTCTGATAACGTAGCAACACGAATTATGAATCTGTGTCAAAATTTGTTTGAACTATGTCGATTTGAATAGAGTTGTAATTGTTTGTTTTGGCTAAAGCCCGTCACGGTAGCCTTTACTTTGTATTTGCTACCCCGGCCGCCCAGGCTTTTACCGAGAGGGATATCCCTTGTTCCACTAGCTAATTATGTAGAAGATGTTGCTCAGATTACATAGCTGGAAACATTATGAATCTGTGTCAAACATTGATTGAAATATGTCGATTTGAATAGAGTTATGATTGTTTATTTGGCTAAAGCCCTGCACGGTAGGCGTTACTTTGCATTTGACACCCTTGCCCCCCAGGATTTTACCGAGAGTGATTTCCCCTGTTTCAATAACTAATCATGTAGAAGATGTTGTTCAGATAACGTAGCAGGAAAAAATTTTGAATCTGTGTCAAAAAATGTTTGAATTATGTCGACTGGAATAGAGTTGTAATTGTTTGTTTGGCTACAGCCCTGCACGGTAGCCGTTCTTTTTTTTTGCTACCCTGGCCGCCCAAGATATTATCGGGTGTGATATCCCCTGTCCCACCAGCTAATCTTGTAGATGTTGTTCAGAAAAATGTAGCAGGAAAATGAACGAACCTGTGTCAAAATTTGTTTGAATTATGTCGATTGGAATAGAGTTGTAATTGTTTGTTTGTCTACAGCTCTGCACGGTAGCCGTTACTTTGTATTTTGCTGCCCCGGCCGCCCACGCTTTTACCGGGAGTGATATCCCCTGTCCCACTAGCTAACCTTGTAGTAGATGTTGTTCAGATAACAAAGCTGGAATAATTATGAATCTGTGTCAAACATTGTTTGAAATATGTCGATTTGAATAGAGTTATGATTGTTTATTTGGCTAAAGCCCTGCACGGTAGGCGTTACTTTGCATTTGACACCCTTGCCCCCCAGGATTTTACCGAGAGTGATTTCCCCTGTTTCAATAACTAATCATGTAGAAGATGTTGTTCAGATTACGTAGCAGGAAAAAATTTTGAATCTGTGTCAAAAAATGTTTGAATTATGTCGACTGGAATAGAGTTGTAATTGTTTGTTTGGCTACAGCCCTGCACGGTAGCCGTTCTTTTTTTTTGCTACCCTGGCCGCCCAAGATGTTATCGGGTGTGATATCCCCTGTCCCACCAGCTAATCTTGTAGATGTTGTTCAGAAAAATGTAGCAGGAAAATGAATGAATGTGTGTCAAAATTTGTTTGAATTATGTCGATTGGAATAGAGTTGTAATTGTTTGTTTTTCTACAGCTCTGCACGGTAGCCGTTACTTTGTATTTTGCTGCCCCGGCCGCCCAGGCTTTTACCGAGAGGGATATCCCTTGTTCCACTAGCTAATTATGTAGAAGATGTTGCTCAGATTACATAGCTGGAATAATTATGAATCTGTGTCAAACATTGTTTGAAATATGTCGATTTGAATAGAGTTATGATTGTCGATTGGGCTAAAGCCCGGCACGGTAGGCGTTACTTTGTATTTGGCACCCTGACCGCACAGGCTTTTACCGAGAGGGATATTCCTTTTCTCACTAACTAATCACGTAGAAGATGTTGTTCTGATAACGTAGCAACACGAATTATGAATCTGTGTCAAAATTTGTTTCAACTATGTCGATTTAAATAGAGTTGTAATTGTTTGTTTTGGCTAAAGCCCGTCACGGTAGCCTTTACTTTGTATTTGCTACCCCGGCCGCCCAGGCTTTTACCGGGAGGGATATCCCTTGTTCCACTAGCTAATTATGTAGAAGATGTTGCTCAGATTACATAGCTGGAAACATTATGAATCTGTGTCAAAAGTTGTTTGAATTATGTCGATTTGAATAGAGTTGTGATTGTTTATTTGGCTAAAGCCCTGCACGGTAGGCGTTACTTTGCATTTGACACCCTTGCCCCCCAGGATTTTACAGAGAGTGATTTCCCCTGTTTCAATAACTAATCATGTAGAAGATGTTGTTCAGATAACGTAGCAGGAAAAAATTTTGAATCTGTGTCAAAAAATGTTTGAATTATGTCGATTGGAATAGAGTTGTAATTGTTTGTTTGGCTACAGCCCTGCACGGTAGCCGTTCTTTTTTTTTGCTACCCTGGCCGCCCAAGATGTTATCGGGTGTGATATCCCCTGTCCCACCAGCTAATCTTGTAGATGTTGTCCAGAAAAATGTAGCAGGAAAATGAATGAATCTGTGTCAAAATTTGTTTGAATTATGTCGATTGGAATAGAGTTGTAATTGTTTGTTTGTCTACAGCTCTGCACGGTAGCCGTTACTTTGTATTTGCTACCCCGGCCGCCCACGCTTTTACCGGGAGTGATATCCCCTGTCCCACTAGCTAACCTTGTAGTAGATGTTGTTCAGATAACAAAGCTGGAATAATTATGAATCTGTGTCAAACATTGTTTGAAATATGTCGATTTGAATAGAGTTATGATTGTCGATTGGGCTAATCGCCCGGCACGGTAGGCGTTACTTTGTATTTGGCACGCTGACCGCACAGGCTTTTACCGAGAGGGATATCCCTTTTCTCACTAACTAATCACGTAGAAGATGTTGTTCTGATAACGTAGCAACACGAATTATGAATCTGTGTCAAAATTTGTTTGAACTATGTCGATTTGAATAGAGTTGTAATTGTTTGTTTTGGCTAAAGCCCGTCACGGTAGCCTTTACTTTGTATTTGCTACCCCGGCCGCCCAGGCTTTTACCGAGAGGGATATCCCTTGTTCCACTAGCTAATTATGTAGAAGATGTTGCTCAGATTACATAGCTGGAAACATTATGAATCTGTGTCAAAAGTTGTTTGAATTATGTCGATTTGAATAGAGTTATGATTGTTTATTTGGCTAAAGCCCGGCACGGTAGGCGTTACTTTGCATTTGACACCCTTGCCCCCCAGGATTTTACCGAGAGTGATTTCCCCTGTTTCAATAACTAATCATGTAGAAGATGTTGTTCAGATAAACGTAGCAGGAAAAAATTTTGAATCTGTGTCAAAAAATGTTTGAATTATGTCGATTGGAATAGAGTTGTAATTGTTTGTTTGGCTACAGCCCTGCACGGTAGCCGTTCTTTTTTTTTGCTACCCTGGCCGCCCAAGATGTTATCGGGTGTGATATCCCCTGTCCCACCAGCTAATCTTGTAGATGTTGTTCAGAAAAATGTAGCAGGAAAATGAATGAATGTGTGTCAAAATTTGTTTGAATTATGTCGATTGGAATAGAGTTGTAATTGTTTGTTTGTCTACAGCCCTGCACGGTAGCCGTTCTTTTTTCTTTGCTTCCCCGGTCGCCCAGGATGCTATCGGGAGTGATATCCCTTGTTCCACTAGCTAATTATGAAGAAGATGTTGCTCAGATTACATAGCTGGAATAATTATGAATCTGTGTCAAACATTGTTTGAAATATGTCGATTTGAATAGAGTTATGATTGTCGATTGGGCTAAAGCCCGGCACGGTAGGCGTTACTTTGTATTTGGCACCCTGACCGCACAGGCTTTTACCGAGAGGGATATCCCTTTTCTCACTAACTAATCACGTAGAAGATGTTGTTCTGATAACGTAGCAACACGAATTATGAATCTGTGTCAAAATTTGTTTGAACTATGTCGATTTGAATAGAGTTGTAATTGTTTGTTTTGGCTAAAGCCCGTCACGGTAGCCTTTACTTTGTATTTGCTACCCCGGCCGCCCAGGCTTTTACCGAGAGGGATATCCCTTGTTCCACTAGCTAATTATGTAGAAGATGTTGCTCAGATTACATAGCTGGAAACATTATGAATCTGTGTCAAAAGTTGTTTGAATTATGTCGATTTGAATAGAGTTGTGATTGTTTATTTGGCTAAAGCCCTGCACGGTAGGCGTTACTTTGCATTTGACACCCTTGCCCCCCAGGATTTTACCGAGAGTGATTTCCCCTGTTTCAATAACTAATCATGTAGAAGATGTTGTTCAGATAACGTAGCAGGAAAAAATTTTGAATCTGTGTCAAAAAATGTTTGAATTATGTCGATTGGAATAGAGTTGTAATTGTTTGTTTGGCTACAGCCCTGCACGGTAGCCGTTCTTTTTTTTTGCTACCCTGGCCGCCCAAGATGTTATCGGGTGTGATATCCCCTGTCCCACCAGCTAATCTTGTAGATGTTGTTCAGAAAAATGTAGCAGGAAAATGAATGAATCTGTGTCAAAATTTGTTTGAATTATGTCGATTGGAATAGAGTTGTAATTGTTTGTTTGTCTACAGCTCTGCACGGTAGCCGTTACTTTGTATTTGCTACCCCGGCCGCCCAGGCTTTTACCGAGAGGGATATCCCTTGTTCCACTAGCTAATTATGTAGAAGATGTTGCTCAGATTACATAGCTGGAAACATTATGAATCTGTGTCAAAAGTTGTTTGAATTATGACGATTTGAATAGAGTTATGATTGTTTATTTGGCTAAAGCCCTGCACGGTAGGCGTTACTTTGCATTTGACACCCTTGCCCCCCAGGATTTTACCGAGAGTGATTTCCCCTGTTTCAATAACTAATCATGTAGAAGATGTTGTTCAGATAACGTAGCAGGAAAAAATTTTGAATCTGTGTCAAAAAATGTTTGAATTATGTCGATTGGAATAGAGTTGTAATTGTTTGTTTGGCTACAGCCCTGCACGGTAGCCGTTCTTTTTTTTTGCTACCCTGGCCGCCCAAGATGTTATCGGGTGTGATATCCCCTGTCCCACCAGCTAATCTTGTAGATGTTGTTCAGAAAAATGTAGCAGGAAAATGAATGAACCTGTGTCAAAATTTGTTTGAATTATGTCGATTGGAATAGAGTTGTAATTGTTTGTTTGTCTACAGCTCTGCACGGTAGCCGTTACTTTGTATTTTGCTGCCCCGGCCGCCCACGCTTTTACCGGGAGTGATATCCCCTGTCCCACTAGCTAACCTTGTAGTAGATGTTGTTCAGATAACAAAGCTGGAATAATTATGAATCTGTGTCAAACATTGTTTGAAATATGTCGATTTGAATAGAGTTATGATTGTCGATTGGGCTAATCGCCCGGCACGGTAGGCGTTACTTTGTATTTGGCACGCTGACCGCACAGGCTTTTACCGAAGGGATATCCCTTTTCTCACTAACTAATCACGTAGAAGATGTTGTTCTGATAACGTAGCAACACGAATTATGAATCTGTGTCAAAATTTGTTTCAACTATGTCGATTTGAATAGAGTTGTAATTGTTTGTTTTGGCTAAAGCCCGTCACGGTAGCCTTTACTTTGTATTTGCTACCCCGGCCGCCCAGGCTTTTACCGAGAGGGATATCCCTTGTTCCACTAGCTAATTATGTAGAAGATGTTGCTCAGATTACATAGCTGGAAACATTATGAATCTGTGTCAAAAGTTGTTTGAATTATGTCGATTTGAATAGAGTTATGATTGTTTATTTGGCTAAAGCCCTGCACGGTAGGCGTTACTTTGCATTTGACACCCTTGCCCCCCAGGATTTTACCGAGAGTGATTTCCCCTGTTTCAATAACTAATCATGTAGAAGATGTTGTTCAGATAACGTAGCAGGAAAAAATTTTGAATCTGTGTCAAAAAATGTTTGAATTATGTCGATTGGAATAGAGTTGTAATTGTTTGTTTGGCTACAGCCCTGCACGGTAGCCGTTCTTTTTTTTTGCTACCCTGGCCGCCCAAGATGTTATCGGGTGTGATATCCCCTGTCCCACCAGCTAATCTTGTAGATGTTGTTCAGAAAAATGTAGCAGGAAAATGAATGAATGTGTGTCAAAATTTGTTTGAATTATGTCGATTGGAATAGAGTTGTAATTGTTTGTTTGTCTACAGCCCTGCACGGTAGCCGTTCTTTTTTCTTTGCTTCCCCGGTCGCCCAGGATGCTATCGGGAGTGATATCCCTTGTTCCACTAGCTAATTATGAAGAAGATGTTGCTCAGATTACATAGCTGGAATAATTATGAATCTGTGTCAAACATTGTTTGAAATATGTCGATTTGAATAGAGTTATGATTGTCGATTGGGCTAAAGCCCGGCACGGTAGGCGTTACTTTGTATTTGGCACCCTGACCGCACAGGCTTTTACCGAGAGGGATATCCCTTTTCTCACTAACTAATCACGTAGAAGATGTTGTTCTGATAACGTAGCAACACGAATTATGAATCTGTGTCAAAATTTGTTTCAACTATGTCGATTTGAATAGAGTTGTAATTGTTTGTTTTGGCTAAAGCCCGTCACGGTAGCCTTTACTTTGTATTTGCTACCCCGGCCGCCCAGGCTTTTACCGAGAGGGATATCCCTTGTTCCACTAGCTAATTATGTAGAAGATGTTGCTCAGATTACATAGCTGGAAACATTATGAATCTGTGTCAAACATTGTTTGAAATATGTCGATTTGAATAGAGTTATGATTGTTTATTTGGCTAAAGCCCTGCACGGTAGGCGTTACTTTGCATTTGACACCCTTGCCCCCCAGGATTTTACCGAGAGTGATTTCCCCTGTTTCAATAACTAATCATGTAGAAGATGTTGTTCAGATAACGTAGCAGGAAAAAATTTTGAATCTGTGTCAAAAAATGTTTGAATTATGTCGACTGGAATAGAGTTGTAATTGTTTGTTTGGCTACAGCCCTGCACGGTAGCCGTTCTTTTTTTTTGCTACCCTGGCCGCCCAAGATGTTATCGGGTGTGATATCCCCTGTCCCACCAGCTAATCTTGTAGATGTTGTTCAGAAAAATGTAGCAGGAAAATGAACGAACCTGTGTCAAAATTTGTTTGAATTATGTCGATTGGAATAGAGTTGTAATTGTTTGTTTGTCTACAGCTCTGCACGGTAGCCGTTACTTTGTATTTTGCTGCCCCGGCCGCCCACGCTTTTACCGGGAGTGATATCCCCTGTCCCACTAGCTAACCTTGTAGTAGATGTTGTTCAGATAACAAAGCTGGAATAATTATGAATCTGTGTCAAACATTGTTTGAAATATGTCGATTTGAATAGAGTTATGATTGTTTATTTGGCTAAAGCCCTGCACGGTAGGCGTTACTTTGCATTTGACACCCTTGCCCCCCAGGATTTTACCGAGAGTGATTTCCCCTGTTTCAATAACTAATCATGTAGAAGATGTTGTTCAGATTACGTAGCAGGAAAAAATTTTGAATCTGTGTCAAAAAATGTTTGAATTATGTCGACTGGAATAGAGTTGTAATTGTTTGTTTGGCTACAGCCCTGCACGGTAGCCGTTCTTTTTTTTTGCTACCCTGGCCGCCCAAGATGTTATCGGGTGTGATATCCCCTGTCCCACCAGCTAATCTTGTAGATGTTGTTCAGAAAAATGTAGCAGGAAAATGAATGAATGTGTGTCAAAATTTGTTTGAATTATGTCGATTGGAATAGAGTTGTAATTGTTTGTTTGTCTACAGCCCTGCACGGTAGCCGTTCTTTTTTCTTTGCTTCCCCGGTCGCCCAGGATGCTATCGGGAGTGATATCCCTTGTTCCACTAGCTAATTATGAAGAAGATGTTGCTCAGATTACATAGCTGGAATAATTATGAATCTGTGTCAAACATTGTTTGAAATATGTCGATTTGAATAGAGTTATGATTGTCGATTGGGCTAAAGCCCGGCACGGTAGGCGTTACTTTGTATTTGGCACCCTGACCGCACAGGCTTTTACCGAGAGGGATATCCCTTTTCTCACTAACTAATCACGTAGAAGATGTTGTTCTGATAACGTAGCAACACGAATTATGAATCTATGTCAAAATTTGTTTCAACTATGTCGATTTGAATAGAGTTGTAATTGTTTGTTTTGGCTAAAGCCCGTCACGGTAGCCTTTACTTTGTATTTGCTACCCCGGCCGCCCAGGCTTTTACCGAGAGGGATATCCCTTGTTCCACTAGCTAATTATGTAGAAGATGTTGCTCAGATTACATAGCTGGAAACATTATGAATCTGTGTCAAAAGTTGTTTGAATTATGTCGATTTGAATAGAGTTGTGATTGTTTATTTGGCTAAAGCCCTGCACGGTAGGCGTTACTTTGCATTTGACACCCTTGCCCCCCAGGATTTTACCGAGAGTGATTTCCCCTGTTTCAATAACTAATCATGTAGAAGATGTTGTTCAGATAACGTAGCAGGAAAAAAATTTGAATCTGTGTCAAAAAATGTTTGAATTATGTCGATTGGAATAGAGTTGTAATTGTTTGTTTGGCTACAGCCCTGCACGGTAGCCGTTCTTTTTTTTTGCTACCCTGGCCGCCCAAGATGTTATCGGGTGTGATATCCCCTGTCCCACCAGCTAATCTTGTAGATGTTGTTCAGAAAAATGTAGCAGGAAAATGAATGAATCTGTGTCAAAATTTGTTTGAATTATGTCGATTGGAATAGAGTTGTAATTGTTTGTTTGTCTACAGCTCTGCACGGTAGCCGTTACTTTGTATTTGCTACCCCGGCCGCCCAGGCTTTTACCGAGAGGGATATCCCTTGTTCCACTAGCTAATTATGTAGAAGATGTTGCTCAGATTACATAGCTGGAAACATTATGAATCTGTGTCAAAAGTTGTTTGAATTATGACGATTTGAATAGAGTTATGATTGTTTATTTGGCTAAAGCCCTGCACGGTAGGCGTTACTTTGCATTTGACACCCTTGCCCCCCAGGATTTTACCGAGAGTGATTTCCCCTGTTTCAATAACTAATCATGTAGAAGATGTTGTTCAGATAACGTAGCAGGAAAAAATTTGAATCTGTGTCAAAAAATGTTTGAATTATGTCGATTGGAATAGAGTTGTAATTGTTTGTTTGGCTACAGCCCTGCACGGTAGCCGTTCTTTTTTTTGCTACCCTGGCCGCCCAAGATGTTATCGGGTGTGATATCCCCTGTCCCACCAGCTAATCTTGTAGATGTTGTTCAGAAAAATGTAGCAGGAAAATGAATGAACCTGTGTCAAAATTTGTTTGAATTATGTCGATTGGAATAGAGTTGTAATTGTTTGTTTGTCTACAGCTCTGCACGGTAGCCGTTACTTTGTATTTTGCTGCCCCGGCCGCCCACGCTTTTACCGGGAGTGATATCCCCTGTCCCACTAGCTAACCTTGTAGTAGATGTTGTTCAGATAACAAAGCTGGAATAATTATGAATCTGTGTCAAACATTGTTTGAAATATGTCGATTTGAATAGAGTTATGATTGTCGATTGGGCTAATCGCCCGGCACGGTAGGCGTTACTTTGTATTTGGCACGCTGACCGCACAGGCTTTTACCGAAGGGATATCCCTTTTCTCACTAACTAATCACGTAGAAGATGTTGTTCTGATAACGTAGCAACACGAATTATGAATCTGTGTCAAAATTTGTTTGAACTATGTCGATTTGAATAGAGTTGTAATTGTTTGTTTTGGCTAAAGCCCGTCACGGTAGCCTTTACTTTGTATTTGCTACCCCGGCCGCCCAGGCTTTTACCGAGAGGGATATCCCTTGTTCCACTAGCTAATTATGTAGAAGATGTTGCTCAGATTACATAGCTGGAAACATTATGAATCTGTGTCAAAAGTTGTTTGAATTATGTCGATTTGAATAGAGTTATGATTGTTTATTTGGCTAAAGCCCTGCACGGTAGGCGTTACTTTGCATTTGACACCCTTGCCCCCCAGGATTTTACCGAGAGTGATTTCCCCTGTTTCAATAACTAATCATGTAGAAGATGTTGTTCAGATAACGTAGCAGGAAAAAATTTTGAATCTGTGTCAAAAAATGTTTGAATTATGTCGATTGGAATAGAGTTGTAATTGTTTGTTTGGCTACAGCCCTGCACGGTAGCCGTTCTTTTTTTTGCTACCCTGGCCGCCCAAGATGTTATCGGGTGTGATATCCCCTGTCCCACCAGCTAATCTTGTAGATGTTGTTCAGAAAAATGTAGCAGGAAAATGAATGAATGTGTGTCAAAATTTGTTTGAATTATGTCGATTGGAATAGAGTTGTAATTGTTTGTTTGTCTACAGCCCTGCACGGTAGCCGTTCTTTTTTCTTTGCTTCCCCGGTCGCCCAGGATGCTATCGGGAGTGATATCCCTTGTTCCACTAGCTAATTATGAAGAAGATGTTGCTCAGATTACATAGCTGGAATAATTATGAATCTGTGTCAAACATTGTTTGAAATATGTCGATTTGAATAGAGTTATGATTGTCGATTGGGCTAAAGCCCGGCACGGTAGGCGTTACTTTGTATTTGGCACCCTGACCGCACAGGCTTTTACCGAGAGGGATATCCCTTTTCTCACTAACTAATCACGTAGAAGATGTTGTTCTGATAACGTAGCAACACGAATTATGAATCTGTGTCAAAATTTGTTTCAACTATGTCGATTTGAATAGAGTTGTAATTGTTTGTTTTGGCTAAAGCCCGTCACGGTAGCCTTTACTTTGTATTTGCTACCCCGGCCGCCCAGGCTTTTACCGAGAGGGATATCCCTTGTTCCACTAGCTAATTATGTAGAAGATGTTGCTCAGATTACATAGCTGGAAACATTATGAATCTGTGTCAAAAGTTGTTTGAATTATGTCGATTTGAATAGAGTTATGATTGTTTATTTGGCTAAAGCCCTGCACGGTAGGCGTTACTTTGCATTTGACACCCTTGCCCCCCAGGATTTTACCGAGAGTGATTTCCCCTGTTTCAATAACTAATCATGTAGAAGATGTTGTTCAGATAACGTAGCAGGAAAAAAATTTGAATCTGTGTCAAAAAATGTTTGAATTATGTCGATTGGAATAGAGTTGTAATTGTTTGTTTGGCTACAGCCCTGCACGGTAGCCGTTCTTTTTTTTTGCTACCCTGGCCGCCCAAGATGTTATCGGGTGTGATATCCCCTGTCCCACCAGCTAATCTTGTAGATGTTGTTCAGAAAAATGTAGCAGGAAAATGAATGAATCTGTGTCAAAATTTGTTTGAATTATGTCGATTGGAATAGAGTTGTAATTGTTTGTTTGTCTACAGCTCTGCACGGTAGTCGTTACTTTGTATTTTGCTGCCCCGGCCGCCCAGGCTTTTACCGAGAGTGATATCCCTTGTTCCACTAGCTAATTATGTAGAAGATGTTGCGCAGATTACATAGCTGGAATAATTATGAATCTGTGTCAAACATTGTTTGAAATATGTCGATTTGAATAGAGTTGTAATTGTTTGTTTGTCTACAGCTCTGCACGGTAGCCGTTACTTTGTATTTTGCTGCCCCGGCCGCCCACGCTTTTACCGGGAGTGATATCTCCTGTCCCACTAGCTAACCTTGTAGTAGATGTTGTTCAGATAACAAAGCTGGAATAATTATGAATCTGTGTCAAACATTGTTTGAAATATGTCGATTTGAATAGAGTTATGATTGTCGATTGGGCTAATCGCCCGGCACGGTAGGCGTTACTTTGTATTTGGCACCCTGACCGCACAGGCTTTTACCGAGAGGGATATCCCTTTTCTCACTAACTAATCACGTAGAAGATGTTGTTCTGATAACGTAGCAACACGAATTATGAATCTGTGTCAAAATTTGTTTCAACTATGTCGATTTGAATAGAGTTGTAATTGTTTGTTTTGGCTAAAGCCCGCCACGGTAGCCTTTACTTTGTATTTGCTACCCCGGCCGCCCAGGCTTTTACCGAGAGGGATATCCCTTGTTCCACTAGCTAATTATGTAGAAGATGTTGCTCAGATTACATAGCTGGAAACATTATGAATCTGTGTCAAAAGTTGTTTGAATTATGTCGATTTGAATAGAGTTATGATTGTTTATTTGGCTAAAGCCCTGCACGGTAGGCGTTACTTTGCATTTGACACCCTTGCCCCCCAGGATTTTACCGAGAGTGATTTCCCCTGTTTCAATAACTAATCATGTAGAAGATGTTGTTCAGATAACGTAGCAGGAAAAAAATTTGAATCTGTGTCAAAAAATGTTTGAATTATGTCGATTGGAATAGAGTTGTAATTGTTTGTTTGGCTACAGCCCTGCACGGTAGCCGTTCTTTTTTTTTGCTACCCTGGCCGCCCAAGATGTTATCGGGTGTGATATCCCCTGTCCCACCAGCTAATCTTGTAGATGTTGTTCAGCAAAATGTAGCAGGAAAATGAATGAATCTGTGTCAAAATTTGTTTGAATTATGTCGATTGGAATAGAGTTGTAATTGTTTGTTTGTCTACAGCTCTGCAAGGTAGCCGTTACTTTATATTTTGCTGCCCCGGCCGCCCAGGCTTTTACCGAGAGGGATATCCCTTGTTCCACTAGCTAATTATGTAGAAGATGTTGCTCAGATTACATAGCTGGAATAATTATGAATCTGTGTCAAACATCGTTTGAATTATGTCGATTTGAATAGAGTTGTAATTGTTTGTTTGTCTAAAGCTCTGCACGGTAGCCGTTACTTTGTATTTTGCTGCCCCGGCCGCCCACGCTTTTACCGGGAGTGATATCCCCTGTCCCACTAGCTAACCTTGTAGTAGATGTTGTTCAGATAACAAAGCTGAAATAATTATGAATCTGTGTCAAACATTGTTTGGAATATGTCGATTTGAATAGAGTTATGATTGTCGATTGGGCTAAAGCCCGGCACGGTAGGCGTTACTTTGTATTTGGCACCCTGACCGCACAGGCTTTTACCGAGAGGGATATCCCCTTTCTCACTAACTAATCAGATAGAAGATGTTGTTCTGATAACGTAGCAACACGAATTATGAATCTGTGTCAAAATTTGTTTGAACTATGTCGACTTGAATAGAGTTGTAATTGTTTGTTTTGGCTAAAGCCCGTCACAGTAGCCTTTACTTTGTATTTGCTACCCCGGTCGCCCAGGATGTTATCGGGAGTGATATCATCTGTTCCACCGGCTAATCATGTAGTAGATGTTGTTCAGAAAACGTAACAGGAAAAAGAATGAATCTGTGTCAAAGTTTGTTTGAATTATGTCGATTGGAATAGAGTTGTAATTGTTTGTTTGGCTACAGCCCTGCACGGTAGCCGTTCTTTTTTTTTGCTTCCCCGGCCGCCCAAGATGTTATCGGGTGTGATATCCCCTGTCCCACCAGCTAATCTTGTAGATGTTGTTCAGAAAAATGTAGCAGGAAAATGAATGAATCTGTGTCAAAAGTTGATTGAATTATGTCGATTTGAATAGAGTTATGATTGTTTATTTGGCTAAAGCCCTGCACGGTAGGCGTTACTTTGTATTTGACACCCTTGCCCCTCAGGATTTTACCGAGAGTGATTTCCCCTGTTTCACTAACTAATCATGTAGAAGATGTTGTTCAGATAACGTAGCAGGAAAAATTTTGAATCTGTGTCAAAAAATGTTTGAATTATGTCGATTGGAATAGAGTTGTAATTGTTTTTTGGCTACAGCCCTGCACGGTAGCCGTTCTTTTTTTTGCTACCCTGGCCGCCCAAGATGTTATCGGGTGTGATATCCCCTGTCCCACCAGCTAATCTTGTAGATGTTGTTCAGAAAAATGTAGCAGGAAAATGAATGAATGTGTGTCAAAAGTTGTTTGAATTATGTCGATTGGAATAGAGTTGTAATTGTTTGTTTGTCTACAGCCCTGCACGGTAGCCGTTCTTTTTTCTTTGCTTCCCCGGTCGCCCAGGATGCTATCGGGAGTGATATCCCTTGTTCCACTAGCTAATTATGTAGAAGATGTTGCTCAGATTACATAGCTGGAATAATTATGAATCTGTGTCAAACATTGTTTGAACTATGTCGATTTGGATAGAGTTATGATTGTCGATTGGGCTAAAGCCCGGCACGGTAGGCGTTACTTTGTATTTGGCACCCTGACCGCACAGGCTTTTACCGAGAGGGATATCCCTTTTCTCACTAACTAATCACGTAGAAGATGTTGTTCTGATAACGTAGCAACACGAATTATGAATCTGTGTCAAAATTTGTTTCAACTATGTCGATTTGAATAGAGTTGTAATTGTTTGTTTGGCTAAAGCCCGTCACGGTAGCCGTTCTTTTTTTTTGCTTCCCCGGCCGCCCAAGATGTTATCGGGTGTGATATCCCCTGTCCCACCAGCTAATCTTGTAGATGTTGTTCAGAAAAATGTAGCAGGAAAATGAATGAATCTGTGTCAAAAGTTGTTTGAATTATGTCGATTTGAATAGAGTTATGATTGTTTATTTGGCTAAAGCCCTGCACGGTAGGCGTTACTTTGTATTTGACACCCTTGCCCCTCAGGATTTTACCGAGAGTGATTTCCCCTGTTTCACTAACTAATCATGTAGAAGATGTTGTTCAGATAACGTAGCAGGAAAAATTTTGAATCTGTGTCAAAAAATGTTTGAATTATGTCGATTGGAATAGAGTTGTAATTGTTTTTTGGCTACAGCCCTGCACGGTAGCCGTTCTTTTTTTTGCTACCCTGGCCGCCCAAGATGTTATCGGGTGTGATATCCCCTGTCCCACCAGCTAATCTTGTAGATGTTGTTCAGAAAAATGTAGCAGGAAAATGAATGAATGTGTGTCAAAATTTGTTTGAATTATGTCGATTGGAATAGAGTTGTAATTGTTTGTTTGTCTACAGCCCTGCACGGTAGCCGTTCTTTTTTCTTTGCTTCCCCGGTCGCCCAGGATGCTATCGGGAGTGATATCCCTTGTTCCACTAGCTAATTATGTAGAAGATGTTGCTCAGATTACATAGCTGGAATAATTATGAATCTGTGTCAAACATTGTTTGAACTATGTCGATTTGAATAGAGTTATGATTGTCGATTGGGCTAAAGCCCGGCACGGTAGGCGTTACTTTGTATTTGGCATCCTGACCGCACAGGCTTTTACCGAGAGGGATATCCCTTTTCTCACTAACTAATCACGTAGAAGATGTTGTTCTGATAACGTAGCAACACGAATTATGAATCTGTGTCAAAATTTGTTTCAACTATGTCGATTTGAATAGAGTTGTAATTGTTTGTTTGGCTAAAGCCCGTCACGGTAGCCGTTCTTTTTTTTTGCTTCCCCGGCCGCCCAAGATGTTATCGGGTGTGTTATCCCCTGTCCCACCAGCTAATCTTGTAGATGTTGTTCAGAAAAATGTAGCAGGAAAATGAATGAATCTGTGTCAAAAGTTGATTGAATTATGTCGATTTGAATAGAGTTATGATTGTTTATTTGGCTAAAGCCCTGCACGGTAGGCGTTACTTTGCATTTGACACCCTTGCCCCCCAGGATTTTACCGAGAGTGATTTCCCCTGTTTCACTAACTAATCATGTAGAAGATGTTGTTCAGATAACGTAGCAGGAAAAATTTTGAATCTGTGTCAAAAAATGTTTGAATTATGTCGACTGGAATAGAGTTGTAATTGTTTGTTTGGCTACAGCCCTGCACGGTAGCCGTTCTTTTTTTTTGCTACCCTGGCCGCCCAAGATGTTATCGGGTGTGATATCCCCTGTCCCACCAGCTGATCTTGTAGATGTTGTTCAGAAAAATGTAGCAGGAAAATGAATGAATCTGTGTCAAAATTTGTTTGAACTATGTCGACTTGAATAGAGTTGTAATTGTTTGTTTTGGCTAAAGCCCGTCACAGTAGCCTTTACTTTGTATTTGCTACCCCGGTCGCCCAGGATGTTATCGGGAGTGATATCATCTGTTCCACCGGCTAATCATGTAGTAGATGTTGTTCAGAAAAAGTAGCAGGAAAAAGAATGAATCTGTGTCAAAGTTTGTTTGAATTATGTCGATTGGAATAGAGTTGTAATTGTTTGTTTGGCTACAGCCCTGCACGGTAGCCGTTCTTTTTTTTTGCTACCCCGGCCGCCCAAGATGTTATCGGGTGTGATATCCCCTGTCCCACCAGCTAATCTTGTAGATGTTGTTCAGAAAAATGTAGCAGGAAAATGAATAAATCTGTGTCAAAAGTTGTTTGAATTATGTCGATTTGAATAGAGTTATGATTGTTTATTTGGCTAAAGCCCTGCACGGTAAGCGTTACTTTGTATTTGACACCCTTGCCCCTCAGGATTTTACCGAGAGTGATTTCCCCTGTTTCACTAACTAATCATGTAAAAGATGTTGTTCTGATAACGTAGCAACACGAATTATGAATCTGTGTCAAAATTTGTTTCAACTATGTCGATTTGAATAGAGTTGTAATTGTTTGTTTTGGCTAAAGCCCGTCACGGTAGCCTTTACTTTGTATTTGCTACCCCGGCCGCCCAGGCTTTTACCGAGAGGGATATCCCTTGTTCCACTAGCTAATTATGTAGAAGATGTTGCTCAGATTACATAGCTGAAAACATTATGAATCTGTGTCAAAAGTTGTTTGAATTATGTCGATTTGAATAGAGTTATGATTGTTTATTTGGCTAAAGCCCTGCACGGTAGGCGTTACTTTGCATTTGACACCCTTGCCCCCCAGGATTTTACCGAGAGTGATTTCCCCTGTTTCACTAACTAATCATGTAGAAGATGTTGTTCAGATAACGTAGCAGGAAAAATTTTGAATCTGTGTCAAAAAATGTTTGAATTATGTCGACTGGAATAGAGTTGTAATTGTTTGTTTGGCTACAGCCCTGCACGGTAGCCGTTCTTTTTTTTTGCTACCCTGGCCGCCCAAGATGTTATCGGGAGTGATATCCCCTGTCCCACCAGCTAATCTTGTAGATGTTGTTCAGAAAAATGTAGCAGGAAAATGAATGAATGTGTGTCAAAATTTGTTTGAATTATGTCGATTGGAATAGAGTTGTAATTGTTTGTTTGTCTACAGCCCTGCACGGTAGCCGTTCTTTTTTCTTTGCTTCCCCGGTCGCCCAGGATGCTATCGGGAGTGATATCCCTTGTTCCACTAGCTAATTATGAAGAAGATGTTGCTCAGATTACATAGCTGGAATAATTATGAATCTGTGTCAAACATTGTTTGAACTATGTCGATTTGAATAGAGTTATGATTGTCGATTGGGCTAAAGCCCGGCACGGTAGGCGTTACTTTGTATTTGGCACCCTGACCGCACAGGCTTTTACCGAGAGGGATATCCCTTTTCTCACTAACTAATCACGTAGAAGATGTTGTTCTGATAACGTAGCAACACGAATTATGAATCTGTGTCAAAATTTGTTTCAACTATGTCGATTTGAATAGAGTTGTAATTGTTTGTTTTGGCTAAAGCCCGTCACGGTAGCCTTTACTTTGTATTTGCTACCCCGGCCGCCCAGGCTTTTACCGAGAGGGATATCCCTTGTTCCACTAGCTAATTATGTAGAAGATGTTGCTCAGATTACATAGCTGAAAACATTATGAATCTGTGTCAAAAGTTGTTTGAATTATGTCGATTTGAATAGAGTTATGATTGTTTATTTGGCTAAAGCCCTGCACGGTAGGCGTTACTTTGCATTTGACACCCTTGCCCCCCAGGATTTTACCGAGAGTGATTTCCCCTGTTTCACTAACTAATCATGTAGAAGATGTTGTTCAGATAACGTAGCAGGAAAAATTTTGAATCTGTGTCAAAAAATGTTTGAATTATGTCGACTGGAATAGAGTTGTAATTGTTTGTTTGGCTACAGCCCTGCACGGTAGCCTTTCTTTTTTTTTGCTACCCTGGCCGCCCAAGATGTTATCGGGTGTGATATCCCCTGTCCCACCAGCTAATCTTGTAGATGTTGTTCAGAAAAATGTAGCAGGAAAATGAATGAATCTGTGTCAAAATTTGTTTGAACTATGTCGACTTGAATAGAGTTGTAATTGTTTGTTTTGGCTAAAGCCCGTCACAGTAGCCTTTACTTTGTATTTGCTACCCCGGCCGCCCAAGATGTTATCGGGTGTGATATCCCCTGTCCCACCAGCTAATCTTGTAGATGTTGTTCAGAAAAATGTAACAGGAAAATGAATGAATCTGTGTCAAAAGTTGTTTGAATAATGTCGATTTGAATAGAGTTATGATTGTTTATTTGGCTAAAGCCCTGCACGGTAGGCGTTACTTTGTATTTGACACCCTTGCCCCTCAGGATTTTACCGAGAGTGATTTCCCCTGTTTCACTAACTAATCATGTAGAAGATGTTGTTCAGATAATGTAGCAGGAAAAATTTTGAATCTGTGTCAAAAAATGTTTGAATTATGTCGATTGGAATAGAGTTGTAATTGTTTGTTTGTCTACAGCCCTGCACGGTAGCCGTTCTTTTTTCTTTGCTTCCCCGGTCGCCCAGGATGCTATCGGGAGTGATATCCCTTGTTCCACTAGCTAATTATGTAGAAGATGTTGCTCAGATTACATAGCTGGAATAATTATGAATCTGTGTCAAACATTGTTTGAAATATGTCGATTTGAATAGAGTTATGATTGTCGATTGGGCTAAAGCCCGGCACGGTAGGCGTTACTTTGTATTTGGCACCCTGACCGCACAGGCTTTTACCGAGAGGGATATCCCTTTTCTCACTAACTAATCACGTAGAAGATGTTGTTCTGATAACGTAGCAACACGAATTATGAATCTGTGTCAAAATTTGTTTCAACTATGTCGATTTGAATAGAGTTGTAATTGTTTGTTTTGGCTAAGGCCCGTCACGGTAGCCTTTACTTTGTATTTGCTACCCCGGCCGCCCAGGCTTTTACCGAGAGGGATATCCCTTGTTCCACTAGTTAATTATGTAGAAGATGTTGCTCAGATTACATAGCTGGAAACATTATGAATCTGTGTCAAAAGTTGTTTGAATTATGTCGATTTGAATAGAGTTATGATTGTTTATTTGGCTAAAGCCCTGCACGGTAGGCGTTACTTTGCATTTGACACCCTTGCCACCCAGGATTTTACCGAGAGTGATTTCCCCTGTTTCAATAACTAATCATGTAGAAGATGTTGTTCAGATAACGTAGCAGGAAAAAATTTTGAATCTGTGTCAAAAAATGTTTGAATTATGTCGATTGGAATAGAGTTGTAATTGTTTGTTTGGCTACAGCCCTGCACGGTAGCCGTTCTTTTTTTTTGCTACCCTGGCCGCCCAAGATGTTATCGGGTGTGATATCCCCTGTCCCACCAGCTAATCTTGTAGATGTTGTTCAGAAAAATGTAGCAGGAAAATGAATGAATCTGTGTCAAAATTTGTTTGAATTATGTCGATTGGAATAGAGTTGTAATTGTTTGTTTGTCTACAGCTCTGCAAGGTAGCCGTTACTTTATATTTTGCTGCCCCGGCCGCCCAGGCTTTTACCGAGAGGGATATCCCTTGTTCCACTAGCTAATTATGTAGAAGATGTTGCTCAGATTACATAGCTGGAATAATTATGAATCTGTTTCAAACATTGTTTGGATTATGTCGATTTGAATAGAGTTATGATTGTCGATTGGGCTAAAGCCCGGCACGGTAGGCGTTACTTTGTATTTGGCACCCTGACCGCACAGGCTTTTACCGAGAGGGATATCCCTTTTCTCACTAACTAATCACGTAGAAGATGTTTTTCTGATAACGTAGCAACACGAATTATGAATCTGTGTCAAAATTTGTTTGAACTATGTCAATTTGAATAGAGTTGTAATTGTTTGTTTTGGCTAAGGCCCGTCACGGTAGCCTTTACTTTGTATTTGCTACCCCGGCCGCCCAGGCTTTTACCGAGAGGGATATCCCTTGTTCCACTAGTTAATTATGTAGAAGATGTTGCTCAGATTACATAGCTGGAAACATTATGAATCTGTGTCAAAAGTTGTTTGAATTATGTCGATTTGAATAGAGTTATGATTGTTTATTTGGCTAAAGCCCTGCACGGTAGGCGTTACTTTGCATTTGACACCCTTGCCCCCCAGGATTTTACCGAGAGTGATTTCCCCTGTTTCAATAACTAATCATGTAGAAGATGTTGTTCAGATAACGTAGCAGGAAAAAATTTTGAATCTGTGTCAAAAAATGTTTGAATTATGTCGATTGGAATAGAGTTGTAATTGTTTGTTTGGCTACAGCCCTGCACGGTAGCCGTTCTTTTTTTTTGCTACCCTGGCCGCCCAAGATGTTATCGGGTGTGATATCCCCTGTCCCACCAGCTAATCTTGTAGATGCTGTTCAGAAAAATATAGCAGGAAAATGAATGAATCTGTGTCAAAATTTGTTTGAATTATGTCGATTGGAATAGAGTTGTAATTGTTTGTTTGTCTACAGCTCTGCAAGGTAGCCGTTACTTTATATTTTGCTGCCCCGGCCGCCCAGGCTTTTACCGAGAGGGATATTCCTTGTTCCACTAGCTAATTATGTAGAAGATGTTGCTCAGATTACATAGCTGGAAAAGTTATGAATCTGTGTCAAAATTTGTTTGAATTATGTCGATTTGAATAGAGTTATGATTGTTTGTTTTGGCTAAAGCCCGTCACGGTAGTCGTTACTTTATATTTGCTACCCCGGCCGCCCAGGCTTTTATTGAGAGGGATATCCCTTGTTCCACTACCTAATTATGTAGAAGATGTTGCTCAGATTACATAGCTGGAAAAGTTATGAATCTGTGTCAAAATTTGTTTGAATTATGTCGATTTGAATAGAGTTATGATTGTTTGTTTGTCTACAGCCCTGCACGGTAGCCGTTACTTTGTATTTTGCTTCCCCGGCCGCCCACGCTTTTACCGGGAGTGATATCCCCTGTCCCACTAGCTTACCTTGTAGTAGATGTTGTTCAGATAACAAAGCTGGAATAATTATGAATCTGTGTCAAACATTGTTTGAAATATGTCGATTTGAATAGAGTTATGATTGTCGATTGGGCTAAAGCCCGGCACGGTAGGCGTTACTTTGTATTTGGCACCCTGACCGCACAGGCTTTTACCGAGAGGGATATCCCTTTTCTCACTAACTAATCACGTAGAAGATGTTGTTCTGATAACGTGGCAACACGAATTATGAATCTGTGTCAAAATTTGTTTGAACTATGTCGATTTGAATAGAGTTGTAATTGTTTGTTTTGGCTACAGCCCGTCACGGTAGCCGTTACTTTGTATTTACTACCCCGGCCGCCCAGGCTTTTATTGAGAGGGATATCCCTTGTTCCACTAGCTAATTATGTAGAAGATGTTGCTCAGATTACATAGCTGGAAAAGTTATGAATCTGTGTCAAAAGTTGCTTGAATTATGTCGATTTGAATAGAGTTATGATTGTTTATTTGGCTACAGCCCTGCACGGTAGGCGTTACTTTGTCTTTGACACCCCTGCCCTCAAGGATTTTACCGAGAGTGATTTCCCCTGTTTCACTAATTAATCATGTAGAAGATGTTGTTCAGATAACATAGCAGGAAAAAAAATTGAATCTGTTTCACAATTTGTTTGAATTATGTCGATTGGAATAGAGTTGTAATTGTTTGTTCGTCTACAGCCCTGCACCGTAGCCGTTCTTTTTTTTTGCTACCCCGGCCGCCCACGCTTTTACCGGGAGTGATATCCCCTGTCCCACTAGCTAACCTTGTAGTAGATGTTGGTCAGATAACAAAGCTGGAATAATTATGAATCTGTGTCAAACATTGTTTGAAATATGTCGATTTGAATAGAGTTATGATTGTCGATTGGGCTAAAGCCCGGCACGGTAGGCGTTACTTTGTATTTGGCACCCTGACCGCACAGGCTTTTACCGAGAGGGATATCCCTTTTCTCACTAACTAATCACGTAGAAGATGTTGTTCTGATAACGTGGCAACACGAATTATGAATCTGTGTCAAAATTTGTTTCAACTATGTCGATTTGAATAGAGTTGTAGTTGTTTGTTTTGGCTAAAGCCCGTCACGGTAGTCGTTACTTTATATTTGCTACCCCGGCCGCCCAGGCTTTTATTGAGTGGGATATCCCTTGTTCCACTAGCTAATTATGTAGAAGATGTTGATCAGATTACATAGCTGGAAAAGTTTTGAATCTGTGTCAAAAGTTGTTTGAATTATGTCGATTTGAATAGAGATATGATTGTTTATTTGGCTAAAGCCCTGCACGGTAGGCGTTACTTTGTATTTGACACCCTTGCCCCCCAGGATTTTACCGAGAGTGATTTCCCCTGTTTCACTAACTAATCATGTAGAAGATGTTGTTCAGATAACGTAGCAGCAAACATTTTGAATCTGTGTCAAAAATGATTGAATTATGTCGATTGGAATAGAGTTGTAATTATTTATTAGGCTACAGCCCGTCACGGTAGCCGTTCTTTTTTTTTGCTACCCCGGCCGCCCAAGATGTTATCGGGTTTGATATCCCCTGTCCCACCAGCTAATCTTGTAGATGTTGTTCAGAAAAATGTAGCAGGAAAATGAATGAATCTGTGTCAAAATTTGTTTGAATTATGTCGATTGGAATAGAGTTGTAATTGTTTGTTTGTCTACAGCCCTGCACGGTAGCCGTTACTCTATATTTTGCTACCCCGGCCGCCCACGCTTTTACCGGGAGTGATATCCCCTGTCCCACTAGCTAACCTTGTAGTAGATGTTGTTCAGATAACAAAGCTGGAATAATTATGAATCTGTGTCAAACATTGTTTGAAATATGTCGATTTGAATAGAGTTATGATTGTCGATTGGGCTAAAGCCCGGCACGGTAGGCGTTACTTTGTATTTGGCACCCTGACCGCACAGGCTTTTACCGAGAGGGATATCCCTTTTCTCACTAACTAATCACGTAGAAGATGTTGTTCTGATAACGTGGCAACACGAATTATGAATCTGTGTCAAAATTTGTTTGAACTATGTCGATTTGAATAGAGTTGTAATTGTTTGTTTTGGCTACAGCCCGTCACGGTAGCCGTTACTTTGTATTTACTACCCCGGCCGCCCAGGCTTTTATTGAGAGGGATATCCCTTGTTCCACTAGCTAATTATGTAGAAGATGTTGCTCAGATTACATAGCTGGAAAAGTTATGAATCTGTGTCAAAAGTTGCTTGAATTATGTCGATTTGAATAGAGTTATGATTGTTTATTTGGCTACAGCCCTGCACGGTAGGCGTTACTTTGTCTTTGACACCCCTGCCCTCAAGGATTTTACCGAGAGTGATTTCCCCTGTTTCACTAATTAATCATGTAGAAGATGTTGTTCAGATAACATAGCAGGAAAAAAAATTGAATCTGTTTCACAATTTGTTTGAATTATGTCGATTGGAATAGAGTTGTAATTGTTTGTTCGTCTACAGCCCTGCACCGTAGCCGTTCTTTTTTTTTGCTACCCCGGCCGCCCACGCTTTTACCGGGAGTGATATCCCCTGTCCCACTAGCTAACCTTGTAGTAGATGTTGGTCAGATAACAAAGCTGGAATAATTATGAATCTGTGTCAAACATTGTTTGAAATATGTCGATTTGAATAGAGTTATGATTGTCGATTGGGCTAAAGCCCGGCACGGTAGGCGTTACTTTGTATTTGGCACCCTGACCGCACAGGCTTTTACCGAGAGGGATATCCCTTTTCTCACTAACTAATCACGTAGAAGATGTTGTTCTGATAACGTGGCAACACGAATTATGAATCTGTGTCAAAATTTGTTTCAACTATGTCGATTTGAATAGAGTTGTAGTTGTTTGTTTTGGCTAAAGCCCGTCACGGTAGTCGTTACTTTATATTTGCTACCCCGGCCGCCCAGGCTTTTATTGAGTGGGATATCCCTTGTTCCACTAGCTAATTATGTAGAAGATGTTGCTCAGATTACATAGCTGGAAAAGTTTTGAATCTGTGTCAAAAGTTGTTTGAATTATGTCGATTTGAATAGAGATATGATTGTTTATTTGGCTAAAGCCCTGCACGGTAGGCGTTACTTTGTATTTGACACCCTTGCCCCCCAGGATTTTACCGAGAGTGATTTCCCCTGTTTCACTAACTAATCATGTAGAAGATGTTGTTCAGATAACGTAGCAGCAAACATTTTGAATCTGTGTCAAAAATGATTGAATTATGTCGATTGGAATAGAGTTGTAATTATTTATTAGGCTACAGCCCGTCACGGTAGCCGTTCTTTTTTTTTGCTACCCCGGCCGCCCAAGATGTTATCGGGTTTGATATCCCCTGTCCCACCAGCTAATCTTGTAGATGTTGTTCAGAAAAATGTAGCAGGAAAATGAATGAATCTGTGTCAAAATTTGTTTGAATTATGTCGATTGGAATAGAGTTGTAATTGTTTGTTTGTCTACAGCCCTGCACGGTAGCCGTTACTCTATATTTTGCTACCCCGGCCGCCCACGCTTTTACCGGGAGTGATATCCCCTGTCCCACTAGCTAACCTTGTAGTAGATGTTGTTCAGATAACAAAGCTGGAATAATTATGAATCTGTGTCAAACATTGTTTGAAATATGTCGATTTGAATAGAGTTATGATTGTCGATTGGGCTAAAGCCCGGCACGGTAGGCGTTACTTTGTATTTGGCACCCTGACCGCACATGCTTTTACCGAAAGGATATCCCTTTTCTCACTAACTAATCACGTAGAAGATGTTGTTCTGATAACGTAGCAACACGAATTATGAATCTGTGTAAAAATTTGTTTGAATTATGTCGATTTGAATAGAGTTATGATTGTTTATTAGTCTAAAGCCCTGCACGGTAGGCGTTACTTTGTATTTGACACCCCGGCCGCCCAGACTTTTACCGCGAGGGATATCCCCTGTTTCACTAACTAATCATGTAGAAGATGTTGTTTAGATAACATAGTAGCAAAAATTATGAATCTGTGTCAAAATTTGTTTGAATTATGTTGATTGGAATAGAGTTGTAATTGTTTGTTTGGCTACAGCCCTGCACGGTAGCCCAGGCTTTTACCGGGTGCGATATCCCCTGTACCACTAGCTAATCTAGAAGTAGATGTTGTTCAGATAACATAGCAGCAAAAAGTTTGAATCTGTATCACAAATTGATTGAATTATGTCGTAATTCTTTATTTGGCTACAGCCCTGCACGGTAGCCATTCTGATTTTTTTTGCTACACCGGCCGCCCAAGATGTTATCGGGAGTGATATTCCCTGTCCCACCAGCTAATCATGTAGTAGTTGTTGTTCAGATAACGTAGCAGCAAAAAGTTTGAACCTGTGTCAAAAATTAATTGAATTATGTCGATTTGAATAGAGTTATACTTATTTATTTGGCATAGCCCGTCACGGTAGCCGTTACTTTGTATTTGCTAACCAGGCCTCTCATGTATTTACCGGGAGTGATATCCCCTGTCCCACAAGCTTATCACGTAGTAGATGTTGTTCAGATAACGTTGCAAGAAAAAGTATCAATCTGTGTCAAAAATTGTTTGGATTATGTCGATTAAAATAGAGTTATTATTGTTTATTTGGCTAAAGCCCTGCATGGTAGGCGTTACTTTGTATTTGACACCACGGCCGCCCTTGCTTTTACCGAGATTGATATTCCCTCTACAACTAGCTATTCTTGCAGTAGATGTTGTTCAGAAAACATAGAAGCACAAATTATGCATCTGTGTCAAAAATTGATTGAATTATGTCGATTGGAATAGAGTTGTAATTGTTTATTTGCCTACAGCCCGTCACGGTAGCCGTTCCTTTGTTTTTGCTACCCCGGCCGCCCAAGATGTTATCGGGAGTGATATCCCCTGTCCCACCAGCTAATCATGTAGTAGATGTTGTTCAGGTAACGCAGCAGGAACAATAATGAATCTGTGTCAAAATTTGTTTGAATTATGTCGATTGGAATAGAGTTGTAATTGTTTTATTTGGCTACAGCCCGTCACGATATCCGATACTATGTATTTGCTACCTCGGCCGCCCAGGCTTTTACCGGGAGTGATATCCCCTGTCCCACCAGCTAATCATGAAGTAGATGTTGTTCAGATAACGTAGCAGGATACGGAATGAATCTGTGTCGAAAATTGATTGAATTATGTCGATTGGAATAGAGTTATAATTGTTTGTCTTGCACAGCCCGTCACAGTAGCCGTTACTTTGTATTTGTTACCTCGACCGCCCAGGCTTTTACCAGGAGTGATATCCCCTGTACAACTACCTAATCTTGTAGTCGATGTTGCTCAGATAACATAGCAGGAAAAAGAATGAATTTGTGTCCAAAAATTTGTTTGAATTATGTCGATTGGAATAGAGTTATGATTGTTTATTTGGCTAAAGCCCATCACGGTAGCCGTTACTTTGTATTTGCTACCCCGGCCGCCCAGGCTTTTACCGGGAGTGATATCACCTGTACCACTAGCTAATCTTGTAATCAATTTTGTTCAGATAACATAGCAGGAAAAAGAATGAATCTGTCCAAAAAATTGTTTGAATTATGTCGATTGGAATAGAGTTGTAATTGTTTATTTGGCTACAGCCCTGCACGGTAGCCGTTACTTTGGGTTTGCTTTCTCGGCCGCCCAAGATGTAATCGGGAGTGATATTCACTCTCCCACGAGCTAATCATGTAGTAGATGTTGTTCAGATAACGCAGCAGGAAAAAGAATGAATCAGTGTTAAAATTTGTTTGAATTATGTCGATTGGAATAGAGTTAAAATTGTTTGTCTTGCACAGCACGTTACGGTAGCCGTTACTTTGTATTTGACACCCCGGCCGCCCAGGCTTTTACCGTAAGTGATATCCCCTGTCCCACCAGCTCATCATGTAGTATATGTTGTTCAGATAATGTAGCAGGAAAAATAATGAATCTGTGTCAAAAATTGTTTGAATTATGTCGATTGGAATAGAGTTGTAATTGTTTGTGTGGATACAGCCCGTCACGGTAGCCGTTACTATGTATTTGCTACCCCGGCCGCCAAGGCTTTTAGCGGGAGAGATATACCTTGTCCCCTTAGCTAATATTGCTGTAGATGTTGTTCAGATAACATAGCAGCACAAATTATGAATCTGTGTCACAAATTGTTTGAATTATGTCGATTGGAATAGAGTTGTAATTGTTTGTGTGGATACAGCCCGTCACGGTAACCGTTACTATGTATTTGCTACCCAGGCCGCCCAGTCTTTTAACGGGAGTGATATCCCCTGTCCAACTAGCTAATCTTGTAGTAGATGTTGTTCAGATAATATAGCTTGAAAAATATGAATCTGTGTCAAAAATTGTTTGAATTATGTCGATTGAATAGAGTTGTAATTGTTTATTTGGCTACAGCCCTGCACGGTAGCCGTTTCTTTGGGTTTGCTTTCTCGGCCGCCCAAGATGTAATCGGGAGTGATATTCACTCTCCCACGAGCTAATCATGTAGTAGATGTTGTTCAGATAACGCAGCAGGAAAAAAATGAATCGGTGTTAAAATTTGTTTGAATTATGTCGATTGGAATAGAGTTATAATTGTTTGTCTTGCACAGCACGTTACGGTAGCCGTTACTTTGTATTTGACACCCCGGCCGCCCAGGCTTTTACCGGGAGTGATATCCCCTGTCCCACCAGCTCATCATGTAGTATATGTTGTTCAGATAATGTAACAGGAAAAATAATGAATCCGTGTCAAAAATTGTTTGAATTATGCCGATTGAATAGCGTTGTAATTGTTTATTTGGCTACAGCCCATCACGGTAGCCGTTACTTTGTACTTGCTACCCCGGCCGCCCAGGCTTTTACCGGGAGTGATATCCCCTGTACCAATAGCTAATCTTGCAGTAGATGCTGTTCAGATAACATAGCAGGAAAAGAATGAATTTGTGTTAAAAATTGTTTGAATTATGTCGATTGGAATAGAGGTATAATTGTTTATTTGGCTAAAGCCCTGCATGGTAGCCGTTTTTTTTTTGCTACTCCGGCCGCCCAAGATGTTATCGGGAGTGATATCCCCTGTCCCATCAGCTAATCTTGTAGAAAATGTAGTTCAGATAACGTAGCAGGAAAAGGAATGAATCTGTGTCAAAATTTATTTGAATTATGTCGATTGGAATAGAATTATAATTGTTTATTTGGCTACAGCCCTGCACGGTAGCCGTTACTTCGTATTTGCTACCCTGGCCGCCCATGCTTTTACCGGGAGTGATATCCCCTGTCCCACTAGCTAACCTTATTGTAGATGTTGTTCAGATAACATAGCAGGAAAAAGAATGAATCTGTGTCAAAAATTGATTGAATTATGTCGATTTGAATAGAGATATGATTGTTTATTTGGCTAAAGCCCTGCATGGTAGGCGTTACTTTGTATTTGACACCCCGGCCGCACAGGCTTTTACCGGGAGGGATATCCCCTGTCTCACTAACTAATCACGTAGAAGATGTTGTTTAGATAACGTAGCAGCACAAATTATCAATCTGTGTCAAGAAATGATAGAATTATGTCGACTGGAATAGAGTTGTAATTGTTTATTTGGCTACGGCCCTGCACGGTAGCCGTTCCTTTGTATTTGCTACCCCGGCCACCCAAGATGTTATCGGGAGTGATATCCCCTGTCCCATCAGCTAATCTTGTAGTAGATGTTGTTCAGATAATGTAGAAGGAAAAGGAATGAATCTGTGTCAAAAATTGTTTGAATTATGTCGATTGGAATAGAGATATGATTGTTTATTTGGCTAAAGCCCTGCATGGTAGGCGTTACTTTGTATTTGACACCCCGGCCGCACAGGCTTTTTTCCGAGAGAAATATCCCCTGTTCCACTAACTAATCACGTAGAAGATGTTGTTCAGATAACGTAGCAGGAACAAGAATGAATCTGTGTCAAACATTATTTGAATTATGTCGATTTGAATAGAGTTGTAATTGTTTATTTGGCTACAGCCCGTCACGATTGCCGTTCCTTTGTATTTGCTATCCTGGCGCCCAAGATGTTATCAGGAGTGATATCCCCTGTCCCATCAGCCAATCATGTAGTAGATGTTGTTCAGATAATGTAGAAGGAAAAGTAATGAATCTGTGTCAAAAATTGTTTGAATTATGTCGATTGGAATAGAGTTGTAATTGTTTGTGTGGATACAGCCCTTCACGGTAGCCGTTACTATGTATTTGCTACCCCGGCCGCCCAGTCTTTTACCGGGAGTGATATCCCCTGTCCAACTAGCTAATCTTGTAGTAGATGTTGTTCAGATAATATAGCTTGAAAAAATCTGAATCTGTGTCAAAACATGATAGAATTAGGTCGACTGGAATAGAATTATAATTGTTTATTTGGCCACAGCCCGTCACGCAAGGCGTTACTCTGTATTTGCTATCCCGGCCGCCCATGCTTTTACCGGGAGTGATATCACCTGTACCACTAGCTACTCTTGTAGTAGATGTTGTTCAGATAACATAGCAGCAAAAATTATGAATCTGTGTCAAAAATAGATTGAATTATATCGATTTGAATAGAGATATGATTGTTTATTTGGCTAAAGCCCTGCACGGTAGGCGTTACTTTGTATTTGCTACCTCGGCCGCCCAAGATGGTATCGGGAGTGATATCTCCTGTCCCACCAGCTAATCATGTAGTAGATGTTGTTCAGATAACGCAGCAGGAAAAATAATGAATCTGTGTCAAAAATTGTTTGAATTATGTCGATTGGAATAGAGTTGTAATTATTTGTGTGGATACAGCCCGTCACAGTAGCGGTTACTTTGTATTTGCTACCCCGGCCGTCAAGGCTTTTAGCGGGTGAGATATCCGCTGTCCCATTAGCTAAGCTTGCAGTAGATGTTGTTCAGATAACATAGCAGCAAAAGTTATAAAAATATGTGTCAAACATTGATTGAATTATGTAGATTGGAATAGAGTTGTTATTTTTTATTTGGCTACATTCGGTCACGGTAGCAGTTACTTTGTATTTGCAACCCAGGCCGCCCAGGCTGTTACCGGGAGTGATATCCCCTGTCCGACTAGCTAATCTTGTAGTAGATGTTGTTCAGATAATATAGCTTGAAAAAATCTGAATCTGTGTCAAAACATGATAGAATTAGGTCGACTGGAATAGAATTATAATTGTTTATTTGGCCACAGCCCGTCACGCAAGGCGTTACTCTGTATTTGCTATCCCGGCCGCCCATGCTTTTACCGGGAGTGATATCACCTGTACCACTAGCTACTCTTGTAGTAGATGTTGTTCAGATAACATAGCAGCAAAAATTATGAATCTGTGTCAAAAATAGATTGAATTATATCGATTTGAATAGAGATATGATTGTTTATTTGGCTAAAGCCCTGCACGGTAGGCGTTACTTTGTATTTGCTACCTCGGCCGCCCAAGATGGTATCGGGAGTGATATCTCCTGTCCCACCAGCTAATCATGTAGTAGATGTTGTTCAGATAACGCAGCAGGAAAAATAATGAATCTGTGTCAAAAATTGTTTGAATTATGTCGATTGGAATAGAGTTGTAATTATTTGTGTGGATACAGCCCGTCACAGTAGCGGTTACTTTGTATTTGCTACCCCGGCCGTCAAGGCTTTTAGCGGGTGAGATATCCGCTGTCCCATTAGCTAAGCTTGCAGTAGATGTTGTTCAGATAACATAGCAGCAAAAGTTATAAAAATATGTGTCAAACATTGATTGAATTATGTAGATTGGAATAGAGTTGTTATTTTTTATTTGGCTACATTCCGTCACGGTAGCAGTTACTTTGTATTTGCAACCCCGGCCGCCCAGGCTGTTACCGGGAGTGATATCCCCTGTCCGACTAGCTAATCTTGTAGTAGATGTTGTTCAGATAACGTAGCAGGAAAAATTATCAATCTGTGTCAAAAAATGATAGAATTATGTCGACTGGAATAGAGTTGTAATTGTTAATTTGGCTACAGCCCTGCACGGTAGGCGTTACTTTGTATGTGACTCCCCGGCCCCACAGGCTGTTACCGCGAGGAATATCCCCTGTCTCACTAACTAATCACGTAGAAGATGTTGTTCAGATAACGTAGCAGGAAAAGGACTGAATCTGTGTCAAAAATTGTTTGAATTCTGTCGATTGGAATAGAGTTATGCTTGTTTATTTGGCTACAGCCCTGCACTGTAGGCGTTACTTTGTATTTGACACCCCGGCCGCACAGGCTTTTACCGGGAGTGATATCCCCTGTCTCACTAACTAATCACGTAGAAGATGTTGTTTAGATAACGTAGCAGCACAAATTATCAATCTGTGTCAAAAAATGATAGAAGTATGTCGACTGGAATAGAGTTGTAATTGTTTATTTGGCTACAGCCCTGCACGGTAGCCGTTCCTTTGTATTTGCTACCCCGGCCGCCCAAGATGTTATCGGGAGTGATATCCCCTGTCCCATCAGCTAATCTTGTAGTAGATGTTGTTCAGATAACATAGCAGGAAAAAGAATGAATCTGTGTCAAAAATTGATTGAATTATGTCGATTTGAATAGAGATATGATTGTTTATTTGGCTAAAGCCCTGCATGGTAGGCGTTACTTTGTATTTGACACCCCGGCCGCACAGGCTTTTTCCGAGAGGAATATCCCCTGTTCCACTAACTAATCACGTAGAAGATGTTATTCAGATAACGTAGCAGGAACAAGAATGAATCTGTGTCAAACATTATTTGAATTATGTCGATTTGAATAGAGTTGTAATTGTTTATTTGGCTACAGCCCGTCACGGTAGCCGTTTCTTTGTATTTGCTACCCCGGCCGCCCATGATGTTATATGATATTGGCATAACTCATTGGCATGTAAAACAGCTGTTTTACATGTGTAGTACACTCGTACATTATTGCACACAGTTCGTCTAGAACGATACACTGTAAACAAATGTATTACGTCGCCAGGAACGAAAAAGCGGGTGCCCCACTTGTTTCATCGGGAAATGAAGCAACCAGAGTTTACTAGTTTCATTGAGGCGGAGTGAAGTGAAAATGTAAATATTTAGGGATGAAAGACCTCCACCAGTGACCATTGCTCTCCAAACGGACGGAAGATTAATGTTATAAATGGTTGAGTCTCCTTGGAGAGTGTTGCTGCTCTGCAAATCAAAAGTTTTATTGCAACCTTTGCACGACAGAGAGAAAACACTGGCAAACCCGTGTTGCTGTATTTCATTGAATGACGATAAAGGATCCTCACCATTTTTGACGAGATCTACAGCATTTTCACACAAGGCAATGTGAGTTGTCACTTCTATAATAGAATAACTAAGCAGACCCATGTTCATGACCCTATATTTACATTCTGATTGTTTCTTCTCTATATGAACATACCAACTGAAAACAACAAACACTAGACTATGAATACAGTATGAATACAGTATGAATACATCCATTCACGTGAATTACTTATGACGTAATATATTAGTCTTGTTCAATGGGAGTCTTACGGCTCCGCTTCGGATAACAGAGAGAAGGCCCCCGCGCCAACGTTTAAATGACCACGTTAGATTATTAGCGCTAATTTTACCCAAATTATAGCTGTGCCGCCTTTTTCGTTTAAAGGACGGCGCAATAACAAACGCAGTTGATTAACCAGTTGTTCGATAAATAAGAAAATTAATTAGACAATTGTTCAGTAGTAAAAATGTAAATATATGAATTGAACGGCGTTGTTTTAATTTTCATGCCGGTATGAATGCAAATCGGTTACATCCATATTGACCATGAAGCCCTAGCGGGCTTCATGCAATATGGATGTAACCGCTTTGCATTCATACCGGCATGAAAATTTAAAAACGCCGTTCAATCCCTATATAATCATCATTTATTTGGGGCAATGATTTTGGATTGACAATTTGTATTTTCGTTCCAGTAGAGTTCAACTTCAACACTTTATATGCTTTTTTTGCCTGCATAAGACGTTTGGCTGCTACTCGACATGACGGTTGTCCATTAATAACTTTAAAAGTGGTCTTCAAACGGTATGGTGGAAACTTGTTTTATTTTCTTCTGTAAACTTCTCGATTTTCTCCTGAAAATTTCTTTGCAGTTTAGTGTAGTTTCTAGAATGCCATCCACCAGCACGGTTAAATTTTGTGCACGTCCTACTAGCCTTCTTTCCCATTGTTATCGGAGTAAGTGTACATGTAGTTTAGGGAGACTATAGCCAATTCACTGTAGTATAGCGTGGAAAAACCATCACTGACTACAATAATGTCCACCAAAAATTGTGATGCACTTAAGTTAGTAAAGCACGAATGAACAAGCATGTAGTAGGGGATTTGGCACAGACTTGCGGCACAACGGCAACAGATTGTTTCAATCCAAAAATAAATTACAGTTAGTATAGCGTGGAAAAACCCACACTGACTTACAGAAATGTTCCAATATCAGTATGAAATTATAGTTGGTATAGCGTGGAAAAACCCACACTGACTTATATAAATGTTCCAATATCAGTATGAAATTATAGTTAGTATAGCGTGGAAAAACCCACACTGACTACTGTTATATTCAAAACCAATTTATATGACCTAATAACAATGTTCCAAGTATAGCGTGGAAAAACCCACACTGACTTACCAGCAATTGCTAATATTCCGTTTGAACATATGACATGTATGTACAATGCCTAATTAAACAATGCCGAAATCAAAACAAAAAAGCAGATAGAGAATTTTACCCTGTACAAATATGGGGTACAATATTAGTTCATTTTAGTATATTACCAGGTATTTGTTTTTAGTAAATATACAAAAAAAATAATGGAAATGTATTAGTGTGTAAGGCTAAAGTGATTTTAGTATTCACTATCACCAATTTGCAGATTATGCATATATATGCATACGTACAACGTACATGTATATTTCAGTTTCCAGTGTGGTCAAAGCAATCTCTGCACACTTGATTGTTTATTTTCTGTAACCACACATTTGCAAGCAGTTTTCCAGGATGGACATCATCTTTATACTATTTGAAATTGTAAAATTTGCGGGTACACACTTTTCTGTTGGATCCTTTCTTAAACTTAGAGGAAATACTCAAATCTGAGGAAAATTGTGGTGAATAACTGCCGACGGTTGTATTCAGTTCTCGCAGTTTTCCAGTAAGTTCATAGACAAACTTTTCAAGTAATTTGTCTTGATTTTCGAACTGATCAAGACCTGGTGTTGTTTGTTAATATTCCAATATTTAACAGAATATACTGGTATTTTCAATGGTGTTACTTCACATGAGGAAAAATTAACAATAAATTACAATAATATTCTGAAATTTACATGCAATGTCATTCACAAATGAATCGGCCGTAGATCTCAATAAAATAAATTGCTTTGATTTGGAGGTCAGGTCACATGTTCCAACCCAAATTTAAATCCAAAGTTTTCCGTGTTTATCTACGTAGTCTTGGAGGCAAGCTTTTAACCAACGAAGAACGTCGTCTGTATTTGCTTCTGGGAGGCACCTCCAAATGATTGGGGAATTTGACGGATCACGAATTTCTGATCTTAAATAGGATCCTTTACTGTCACTTAATATGAAGGGGGCATAACTCTTTTCCCCCGACAAATGTAGGATGTTCTTTGTCCAAATATTTCCTAAGTTTATGTGCGGACATAAGGTTGCACAGTTTCTAACATATCATATTCAAATAGAAAATATATACATATCGATATATACGATATTTTAGAAAAAACACGAAAAAAAATGTCAACATTCACAAATGAATGGAAAGATAACTCCCTGTCTTTTCAATCCATATCCATCCTTTTTCACGTGATTCAAATGTCAATAATAATCATTTATATACACAGACTAATAATCCATCAACCAGAAAACGATATTCAAACATAATCCCTGGTTTAAAACGATGATTTTTTTTCGGCACACTTACAGCTTTACATCGAGCACTTGAAGGCTGTCATACAACACGTGTAAATATAATAGAAATAAGGACCGCATACCCGTATCTGATTGAGGTAATAAGGGGTACAATTAAAATGTAAAAAAATACTTCGTGTCATGTAACTGTATTGAATTACAACTAAAACCAACGAAATAGAGTTATTTAAACTATAGGTGTGGTCATTTTATTTAAATCTAATTAAAATGTATTTTTTACATATATATTTTTCAAACCAACGTGCCCCAATACCGCACTTGCTTACAATAGCAACATTCACCCCAGCGATGTTTGACAGATGTGAAAACAAGAAAGATTCGGTACAACCACAACGTTAATATATCCCAATCCATACTCATGTGTATAAACTATGACAATTCAATACAAAGTTACATAAAATAAGTTGGATTATTGCAAGAATTCTTCAAAACAACATCCAATTACCTGGATTTCTGTCAGAGTTACACTGCCGGAAGTGCCGAAGAACTTCTTTTCACGATTTGTATATCCGCTCAAAAAATAAACATGGCAATTAAAACACCGATATTTATCTTGATAAGAAAGCATTTTCCCCGAGAAACGATTTATCACGATACATGTAACTATACTGCATATTTGAAACCAGCTGATGTAGAATTGTATATGATTTTTCACCATACCTGTGCGTCAGGCGCATGAATATCCGAACATGTGAACGGTTCAAAATGATGGAGAGAGAAGCATATTCGTTAACATGCATTGAAAAGATTGTTAATTCAAGAGATCTCATATAATGTCATAACTCACCAAACCGCATACGGTAAGATATTTGATTTTGCTACGCGAATATCGCATAACTTTGACGATCGGCAATAGAAATTGATATAATTTGATCCTGATTTATCGATGTTCGAAATGTGCTCGAAGTCGTCATTCTTGGGACGTGTACCTTCTCTCGTTATGTAAATCTCAATTAACAGAGATAATATTTCAAAAATCGAAGGCTCGTCTATCATTTTATGGATATGAATGAAACTAAAAATACATTGCATGGGTTTTAATATCCTTCGTGGCATTCTGCAAACGTGCACGCGTTTTCGTACCTAAAACAAGAAATATCTGGAAAAATACCACATCTTAGTAAATTTGACTTTAGTTATCGATTCTCGGTCACAAAATGTACTATCTATTCAAGCTTGGTCCATAATTATTTTATATTTAATAAAATTTGAAGTTTTAATAACAAAGCGCCCGCCATGTTGAATTGCCCTGTACCTAGTCCTTAAAGGGTTTTGGCCACGATTTTGAAAATCTTGTAAAAGGTTATTAAACTTGTAGCACATTTCAATAAATACTGATTAGCCCATCAACGAGCATTCGATTTTGTCCCGGGATCTAGATACTGACAGTCAAAGTTGACCGCTCCCGACTGGCGAGAATTTAATGAGCTGACCGGTCACGTGGTACATGTGACGTCATTGAAGCACAACTGACCGACTCAGGTAAACTGATCAGTGGTACATAGACGAAGAAAGCTTAGTAGAAACGTTAAAAAACATTGCAATGTTAGTGTGTATTACACATCCGCCTCTTGCTAACAATAGTTCTTCTACAAAGGACCACGGAACTAAAAGGTCTGTGAACGGACATTATGATTTTACAGACATGTTACATATTGGTTTTATAGATAGTTTATTAATACAGTTGCAACAGACACGCATAGAGCGGTTGTGAGTATATTACCGGACGGAGCCATTTTCTTGAGATTTCATTTTTTTTTAAAATTTATTGTATTGAATTTGTGACTTTATTTAGCTGGAATTGAATTAAAACACCATACACTGCTGATCGATTCATGAATATGTATTCCAAGTTGGTTGTACCCACAACATGTAAAATTCGCAAACATCAAATCTTCCTTGATTGCATATAAAGTGTGAGGTAATATACTCCGTGTTTGATCCTGGTGATTTTAAAATCATGTGGTTTGCTAATACAAACTATTTACGCTGTACAATTAAACATATTCGTAAGTAGACTACTTCAGAAGTATTTTATATTATGACGTCAACAGTACAGTATGATTTGTGGAGATGATGTAGTAAATAAAACCACGGACTTAGATAATCTAAGTCCGTAATAATAATATACAGTACAAGTATATGGTAATAGTAAAGCACGTAAAATGGAATGCAAAAACTTTCATTCGTTCAAATTTTTGAACTGTGCACGTAAACAAACAATTTCTGCCTAGTATAAATAAAGTTGACATTGTCACAAATAGATGTGAAAAAATAACAGTCTGAATTATTTGTGTTAAATTGAAATATTGTTTAAAATGTGGACTGAAATCGGTTTGCAAAAATTAAAGGCTCTTCCCAACTTTTTTATTTCACTTGATTCAGTAACACACCAGTCTATTTGTGTGGAATTGAAAATATGTTCGCAGGATAAAGTCTGTGGACATGAAAAACCTTTTTACCTTTTTAAACGAAGATTGAAAGATTTTATTCTAAATAATGAAACCAAAATATCTTTGTTTGATACATATGTAACATGTATATTGAACTATAGATGTGAGATATGGGGTAATTGTGTATCACCGCAAATTGAAAGGGTTCATCTTCTCTTTTTGAAAGATTTATTGAACGTCAAGAAAAAAGTAAATAGTTCTATGGTATATTTCGAAACAGGGAGATATTATTTACATGTACAGCGCAAAATAGCTATTATTAAATATTGGTTAATATTTTAAATACAAATAACTGTGTACTAAAATCATGTTATGATGTACTGTTTGAGCTTAATGTCAAAAAACCGAATTGTAAACTTAACTGTGTTTATCATGTTAAACATGAGTTATATAGAATGGGTTTTAATTATATCTGGGATATTCAATATGTTCAAAATGAAAAACAGTTTGTGGAAATGTATACTCAGCGTCTGCATGACGTATTTATTCAAGAACTTCATGGTGCGTTTGAAACATCTTCTAAATGCTATTTATATCGACATCTTGTCGATACTTTTAGTATTCAGTACTATTTAGTAAAGCCTCTTTCTGCTATCACCAAAAAGTTGTTGAGCCAATATCGCATGCAGGCGCATTCCCTTAACATCGAGTCCGGGCGATACAGTGGGATACCAAGAGGTCAACGATTATGTACGGCCTGTGAAAGATATGATATTGAAGATGAGGTACATTTTATTCTAATTTGTCCTGCTTATTCTGTTATTAGAAACAAATATATTAAGAAGTATTACTACCTACGCCCAAGTGTGTACAAACTAATTGAACTATTGTCATGTAAAAATATTAAGACATTGCGTAGATTGGGTAATTATTTAAGATACGCTACATCTAAAAGAAAAACTCTCGTGCAGTGAAATTTTTTGTTTATTAGATATATAAATATATTCCTTTATGTGTGTGCATTGCCTACTATATGGATTGTCCTTCCGCCATCTTGTGAATTGCAATCATTTATTTTGTACTGTGTATTAATGTTACCTATATGCAGAATTGCATTTGGAAATAAAAAACTTGAAACTTGAAACAGATGTAATATGATTGGCCATATGATTTACCTGTACTTATGTTATACTATTGAAGTCATTAGTTTGTCAGTACTTCCTCATATAAGTACAAGAATGAACAATTCTGAGTTTATGCCAGAAGATATTTATCATAATACTTTAAATAAATTTATTCACTGCATGTCAAAATTTTAAATAAAATAATAATTTAGATATACTAACTTATAACTCTTTTTAAAGAAGTAACAATGATTCTTTTCTATTTAAATATTTGTATTCTACAATTAAATTGAAAGGTATGTGTTCAAATAAAAAATGGTTTACACATGTTTTATGTTGAAATTATTAAGTTAATCCTACTAAAAATATATACAGAAAATAAAGTAAACAACAGATTGTAATTTGAAAAAAATAATTAGATATTAGAAGAACATATTTTGTACTTAGTATAGTTGTTTCAATCACAAATTACTTTTAATATTTGACATTAAGAAGCTAGCTGTGCAATATCAGAGACGTACAAGGTTTTATACGTCTCTGGCAATACTACCTACATATACCAGTATTAGTATTCTGTTTCACTATACACTCAGGTACAATGCATACGAATGAAAGGTTATATAAACATCAAGTACTAATATAAGAAAAGATTACTTTCACCAGAACATTTAAAGCCATTTCCTTCTTCATAGCAAAATACCAACATACATCTACATGTAATTCAATTGACTGTAATCAATGTTATCATCATTAATCAATTAACAGGCTAGGGTCCTCAGGCCTTTAATCAGACTTGGCCAGTGATGGCTGTGGGGGAGAGGGAGGTGAGAAATTCACACCTGGCTAACTACAGACATCCTAGGGGTGTCCCCTATCTTGACCTCTGTGCCTGAGGATGTGGCCCAGGCAGGTCAGGTACATGTACGTAATTATGCCTGGAGGGTAAAGGATTCTACCTGAAGATCTATATTTGTCCCTTTTAGTTAGATTTTATATAAGTCATTAGGTTGATTTAAAAGTACAATAAGTGTGACTGGCATACGCTAAACTTTTTTCTAAGTTAGGTTAATATAACTGCATATTATTTATTTGTTGTATACTTAGTCTTACAATATAGAATTAATTAAAATGATTCCATTAAACTGACTTTGCTTTTTTTTAAATCATTATTTCATATATGCATAAACCTTCAAGTCATATTTAATACAACCTGTAATTGCCTTCAATATTTAGGCCTAAATATTGGAAATGCATCATTTTAAAATACTTTTATACTGATAATTAGAATAAAATTAAGTATAATGAATGTTAGTATTTTATTATCAAACAATATATATGAAGCGACTGAGCCAGAGAGTATATATTCTCTCACATATATATACGTCCCTGATTACACCCAATATAAACTAGATAATTTTTCAACATTTAACAAGTATATATATGTAAATATTTAGAAATGGAAATGCGTCATTAGATTGTATTCAATCAAGTGTCATAAGATACTTGGTATTTTAAGTTAATTTTTAAGAAAACCAGAATCTGGTAAAGGACTGATATAGACTTACATTGTTGTCCACTTAATTATTATTAATTTCAATGTTATTTTATGTACTATCAATTTATTATTGTATAATTAAATGTTTTGAATGAAACAAAAAAATGGATTAAAGTCCTCAAAATATCCACTATTTAAAGGGAAATGTGCAAATATCTAGATATATTCTCAAAGATTTTTAATTTCATATAAACTTGATAAACCCGAGTAAAAGTTAAATATGTGTTATCATATATATGATCCTGGTCCTATCCAGCTTAGCCCTTTATTAATCAAATTGGTTTCAAGTTTGACCAGTGATGGTCAGATGAGAAATTCACACCTCAATTATGTCACTGACAGGGTTATGTCAGCAGGTGTTCCTAGACAAGGTTCAGACAGGTCAGATAATTGCCTGAGGCCTGAGGGTCAAATCAAAACATCTGTCCCATACTGAACAATCTGACAAAATTTTAATTTATTGTTGTCTTACTTTTTTTTTAACTTCAAATTCTTATATTTATATTAACACTGTTGTATGTGGTGATATATATACATACAGATCTTAATATAGAAAACATTTAAAAATAAAGATTATCAAAACTCTATAGTGCGTTCATAAATATATAGATCTGAGGCATGAATGTATTTTATAAAAATATATATCTAGTTTAATGAAGTTATAAAAGAATATTTATTTGTTATTTTCGCAATTAGTTTTTACAATATTTAAAAATATACTTCTAAACAAATAATAATCAATAGATGTTCCTTCAATTTTTCAATATACTTGATTGTAAATTAATATAAAAAACCGTTTATAGTGTATATTAAATGAAATATAAGACATCAAAACTGCTAGATAAATATTAATTTTCTATTTTATTTATATGATGTATGCAAGAAATTTTTTGGGAAAATTGTAAGAGTAATTATCATAATTTCACAATTTCTAGTTTTGAAATGAAAGAAAAAATGTTGTTTGAGAAAAATAACTACATAAGATGCATATATATATATATACATTAAAGTCATAAATATTAACTAATGATAAAGCCAGCTTCAAAGTACCAGCAGACGACAAAGGTTAGGGACAGGTAAAAATCACAGGTAGATGGATGGGACTGCCCATTTACCTGTAGGGGTATTTGACCTATATGGGGTTCAGAGTGTAATGCACTACTAGTTTACCTGTAGTTTAAATGTAGTGCACTACTAGTTTAAACGTAGTGCACTACTAGTGCACTAGGTGTAAAGGTTAGCTTACACTCAACTGTACATATCGAACAGGTGCGCGAAATTCAAAATATATGGACATAGAGTTTATCGTTAAAATATCATTCATATGTTCAAATTACAACATTTGAACATTAATAAGTAGAAACATTTAAACAGATATAGATACGTATTCAAATATATCTTCTAAGTATAAATTACCATTTTACATTATCTTATGTCAATAAGTACCGAAAAATAAAACCTTAGCTATAACTATAATTCTTAATTATCTACTTACTTGGCATGTGGTGCTCAGGACGTATAAATTACAATTCTTTCTCCGATTCAAAACATTCTGCAGTTATGACATATATGTATATATATAGATCTAGAGGTAAGGACGTCTTCCCTCTTCCCTGGTCAAAACCAACATCTCTAATCTGGCGGTAAAACAGATAAAGGAAAGAAAAGAAAATGCATCGCGCATGTCAAGAACTGTCCGTCAGTGGTCAAACAAGTTTATTCTTACATACGTCACACGCACTCACTCACCGGACATTCCCGAACTGCACATACACCTAGAGTTACATAAGTACAGTACAAATCACAATATGGGATACTCCCGACATAGACGTAACACAACGAGTAACGAGTACACGGCAACACCAGTTACACCAACCACAGCATGGGATATTCCCAACGTAGACATGACACAACGAGTACATGTAATAAGGCAAATACAATCCTATAAACGTATAAAACTAAAAGTATCACATTATTTAATATACATACAATTTAACAGGGTGCCACATACACCCCCCTGTGCAAAAAATGGCGTCCTCACAAATCTATGTAATGGGAAATCACTACATATAACAATAAACATCATATAGACATGTAGCAGGTCAAACACAGCACTGGGAATCCCTGGAATGTAAACATTTCGGTACAACAATATAATAAAATAAAGATAAAAACCATCATGTCGTAACAACCGACAACACAGCCTCCAGAATCCTCTCTGCTCCTGGAGCCAGAATATCCCCATGTGGGAGCGAAGGTAGTCCGCCTTCTGTACCCAGGGAGGTTCTGGAGCTGTTCCTGTAGCCATCACATAATCTCCACTAGTGAACTTCTTTGGGGGTCGACGATTCCTCACTGACCGTCTCAATGATGATGTCTCCCGTTCACCCACAGGTTCCTCTGCCTCCTCCTGTCCTTCCAGTGGATCTTCATCCTCCCTATTGTCATTTCCAATAGGAAAGGCTGCATCCTCTTCAGAAGGGACCATTGCCGGCCGGTGATCATTTACAGGATGTACAGCAGCTGTATGCGTGGCACCGGCCTTGGCACCACCAACTGCTGAACATGGAGGTCTTGACACAATGAGGTCACTATCACTTTCCTCGGAGGAGTCGATAACAGATGAAATATCTGTTTCATCCACAGGTTCTTCCTGTGATAACTCCTTCCGGGGTTCCTTCGTCTCCCTCGTGTCATCCTTGGGGCTGGGGTCGGGGGTTTTTGCTGTCTTGGGATTGGTGCCACATCACCGCCTACTGACAGGAAGCCGATAGGAAGTAAAAGGTTCCTGTGTAATGTACGTTTTCTCCCTCTTCCATCTTCCCTCTGAACAACATACACAGGCATGTCAGAGTTCGGTTGATCAAGGACGACGTAGGCTTCCTCTTCCCACTTATCTGCCAGCTTATGCTTTCCTTCAAAAGCAACGATCTTCACAAGGACACAGTCACCAGGGTGAATACACGCACCGCAGATTCTCTTGTCGTAGACCGATTTCTGTCTGTCCTTGGCGGCTTTGCTCTTAGATAGCGCTATGGTATACGACTCATTCAAACGTTTACGAAATGCCTCCACATAGCTGGGTAAGGTGTCCGATGAACTTTCAGTATCCAGTCCGAAGGCCAGGTCTATCGGTAACCGTGGCTCTCTCCCATACATTAAGTAGAATGGTGAATATCCTGTTGCTTCGTTCCTGGTCGAGTTGTATGCATGCACTAAGGGAGCTACGTATGCCTTCCAATCCCGCTTCTCCTCTTCCTCCAGGGTTCCGAGCATACTCAACAGAGTACGGTTGAAGCGCTCGCACTGTCCATTGCCCCGTGGATGGTATGGAGTAGTCTGAGACTGGGAAATGCCAGTCATCTGGCACAACTGCTTAACCAGTTTGCTCCGAAACGTCATTCCCTGATCGGAGTATAGACGCTTGGGCATTCCGTAATGAACAATAAAGTTGTTCAGTAGAGCCTCGGCTGTGGTCCTCGTTGACGTTGACTGGTTACGGGTGGGGACAGCAACAGCGTTACGGGTAAAATGATCGGTGATGACCAATATATGTTGATAATTTCCCTTAGATGGCTCGAGGGTGAGATAGTCCATACAGACAAGCTCCTACGGTTGGGTGGTTTGAATGGAGACGAGGGGTGCTCTCTCATTAGTGGGTGTCTTCCTTAGCGTACAACGATTACACCTCCCAATACATTGTTCGAAATCCTTGGACATAGCTGGCCAGTAGAAGCGGTCTCTACACAGGGATAGAGTTTTCGCCACAGCTAAATGTCCCATCTTGTTGTGGAGGCTTCTCAGAATGACCGGCACTAATGATGATGGAACCACCAATTGTTGCTTCTTTTCCCCTTCTACTGAAGCTTCTCGATAAAGCGCTCCACGCTTGACTACTAGGGAGTCGAAATGGCGGTACAATGAAGGATTCCAGGCAGACTCCATTCTGGACATTTTGATGCATGGTCCAAGAAATCCATCCATCCTCTGTGACCTCCTTATATGGTTGAAGCTGAGTTGCTCTAGTTCCAAATCTTCCAGGTATATACTATCCATTTCCTCAGGAGTGGTATCTGCTAGGCATATATTCTCATGGTGAGGCTGTGCATACAATGTATTGCAAACGGCAGAGACGGAGTCCTCTGGAATGATATCCACCTTGAAATCTTGCTCCATAGTTTCCTTGGTAGGTAGACGAGACAGAGTATCCGCATCAATATGTGACTTTCCCGGTCGATAGCATATGTCAAAGTTGTAGGCGGACAAAGCAGCGAGCCAGCGATGACTTGTGGCGTCCAACTTTGCACTAGTCAATACGTGGGTGAGCGGGTTGTTGTCAGTCACTACTGTAAATCGATGGTCGTACAGGTAGTCTTTAAATTTTTCTGTGACAGCCCACTTCATAGCCAGGAATTCCAACTTATGAGCTGGATAGTTCCTCTCTGATCTCGACAAACCTCGACTGGCATATGCGATGACCTGCGAGTTATTGCCTTGGCTCTGGTAAAGAACAGCTCCAATACCCTTATGGCTGGCATCACAATGTACTTCAAAAGGTTTGGAGTAATCAGGGTATGATAAAACGGGTGGGGAAGCTAACATCTCTTTCAAGCAGTTGAATGCCTGTTCCCGGTCTTCTCCCCAGTTCCAACCGGCAGTACATGTACCTTTCTTATTCGGCTTCTTCGGTGCAGGCATGAGGTCTGTTAATGGTCGGGCTATCTTCGCAAAAGCTTTTATAAATTTCCGGTAATAGCCAGCAAAGCCGAGAAATCGACGAACATCCTCAGGACTGGATGGTTTTTCCCAGTTGATGATCTTCTACACTTTGCTAGGGTCCGCCTCTATTCCTGCGGACGTCACTATGAAGCCAAGGTACTTGACACGGCGATGAAAGAAAGAACATTTCTACGGTGATAGCTTTATCGCGCTCTCTCTAAGTCTCTGTAGAACCCGTTGAAGTTTCTCCAAATGCTCATCGAATGTCGCTGAAAAAATGATGACGTCGTCTTAGTATATGAATCAGTCTACCATATGTAGTTCCCCAAGGCATTGTTCCATGAGTCTCTGGTAGGTGGCAGGAGCGTTGGCCAGGCCAAATGGCATCCGGTTATACTCATAGAATCCAAGTGGACCAAGAGTAAACGCCGTTCTCTCCTTGTGATGTTCCGCAACCTCAACCTGATGGTAACCGCTCTTCATATCCAACACAGAGAAGAATGTAGATCCCAAAAGCGAGTAGAGTATTTCCTCAATCCGTGGGAGAGCGTACGCGTCTTTAATAGTACGTTGGTTGAGCTGACGGTAATCAAAACACATGCGTAGTGTTCCATCTTTCTTCCTGGCGAGCACAACCCCGGACGCACATGGAGAACATGACTTCCTGATAACACCACATGCCATCAGTTGCTGAATGTGTTCCCTAACTTCTTGAATCATAGCAGGTGGTATCCTCCGATGCCGCTGCTTGAAGGGTGTCGGGTCATTCAATTCAATCCTGTGGGGGAATGCCCCAGTATATCCGAGGTCCAAGTCACCAGTAGAAAATACGTCTGGAAAGTAAGACAATACCTTCTTACCTTGCATCAGTAGACCATCATCCAGCTCCGTATTAAATGTGACCTTTTCTAAGTAGTTGATGGGCTTTTCTTCCTCAACATCCTGTGGCACAACCCCATGTAAGGGATGCTGAACACGAACTGGCTGAAGTTCGCAGACAATTCCTCTAGTAGGCACAACAACAGTCTGTGTCGTTAAGTTGGAAATGTTGACGGACACTAGTCCATTCTTCCCATGTTGGTAAGTAAAAATAGTTGGAGCGATGTCCATATCCTCTGGGACAACTGATGTGGGGGTTGGTTGCATCAAAGCACAAACGTCAGGGTAATTCACTTCCTTGTCCAGCTTGCACTGTATATCCATTCTTCCATTCGGTGGTATTACAATGTTGGTTGGCTCTGCACTCCGTGCTATAGCAAGGCGATAACTGTTCTTCACCAGCCTCTTCTCCCTCAGAGAAATGCAACGGAAAGAAGTGTACCAGGGTGTAGATAACGGGGCAAGCTGCAAGTACCGTTCACCAAACCATTCCCGACATCTCTCCATAAAGTGTGTAAGCACGTTGGTTCCAAGTAACACTGGTACCATTCTGTTAAAATCGTAGTCAGGTACTAAAAGTAGGAGACACTTGGATCCATCATTCCTTGCTATCCGGTCAATCTGGATGTCAACTTCAATGTACCCAAGATAAGGCAGTAGTGCACCACCAGCAACCTGGATATCCAGAGATCCTTCCTTTATTGGCTGTAAAGGGACATGGGATAAGTGTTGTTGATAAAATCCTTTACTAACACTGGACACGGTAGCCCCAGTATCCAACAAAGCTTTAACAGGCAATCCTGATATACATAAATCAACAAGGTTACAGTCTTCAGTTAACCTTGGTGGGTTGTCAGGTTCCGTTCTCCTTGTTATTCCTGGTGTGATTGGGTTTGACATTCTCAGAGTCGACGTCTTCCGACCTATGGGTACCCCCTACTCATAGGCCGATTGGAGTTTAAATGCTTCCTCGAGTGATCCATGATAACACGACAACCTATCTGAAAGTGCCCATACTAACCACATCTGTAACACTGGGGGCTTTGAGGACCATCCCCATCTGGTTGGGATTGAGGTCGAGGTTCCACTCCAGAAGGCATTGGGTAAGCAGACGGAGGTGGGTGGTAAGCAGATGGAGGCGGAGGATAAGCAACAGGAGGTGGAGGGTAAGCAGGCAAAGATACTCCAGGCTGGTAAAACTCCTCATCTTTCCTAGCAGTAGGATCATTAGGATCTATGAAGTAATCAGCACCCTGATGGTAATTCCTCTGTCCTCGGCTACCATAGGGATTCCCTCCTCCGCGTTTCGACTTCCTACCGTTGGAGGCACCTGATGACTGAGAAACTCCAGAGCCCTTCTGATTTCTATTACAACCTGAATGACGGTCCTTCTCAAGTGCATCAAACCGGGAGGTCAACTGCAACATCATCTCACGAAGCTCTGCTATGTCCGAGTTCGTAGAAGTAGGTGATGAGGCAGACTTCTCCGAGGACATCATCTTCACCTGAGCTGGCTTTGAAGACTTCGGTTCCAGACCCCGGGAATACTCAAGTCTTCTAATGGCTTGGCGCAGTTCATCAAAGTCCTTGATGCTGTCAAACTTGTATCCCGAAAGATCCTTCAAAACCGGTCTAAGTCCCTCATAAAACACGGTTCTCAACATGGAATTTTTCTTATCACCACTGATGGATGTCCTTTCTGAAGCGTTGTTAAAGATGTCTTTTAAGTGGAATCCCCATGTAGAAACTGTCTCATCATCTTGTTGCTTGGCAGAGTAGAACTCGGCGAACAGAGATTCTGCTGTGTCCATCCTGTCATACACCATCTGTAGCTTCTCCAAGATCTCAACGAGGGACGCTCCACATCTCATCCTCATCAAAACGCACTTCGGTTCACCCTTAAGGGATATCCGGACTGCCTCTAGGATGGATTCCTTGGAGTGGACACTATCTGCCATGTAGCTGGTAACCTCATACTTCCATTGGGCGTAAGTGACATCTCCTTTCGATAAAGGGGGGTCTCCAGAGAATGTGGAAAGTCTGGGTCGCTGCATGGTAACAGTAGTCTGAACAATTGCTGAGCCAGTAACAGGAGGCTTCACTTCCGTTGGTTGCTGTTGAGAAACATATTCCAACATCCAGTCACGCAGAGCAGCTGCCGATTCGAACTTGGGAACAGCACCCAATTCCCTGAAACCTGAGAGCAACTTACCTGCTCCCTCAGTATCCGACATATTTGAAGTAACAAATCGAAGTCTCCAAATAAATATAAAAACAAACTTCACGTAGATCATTAAAGACAATCCAGTAAGTAGAGTCCAATGATGCAACAGTAAACAAGAATGTAAGCTAAAATAAATCAAACTAAATAATAACTAAAGGTTTAACTAAAAGAAATAACACAAACACATTTAACTACAGGCTTACCAATAGACACTTCCTGTTTTTCACTGCTGCTTGCTGAAAATGCTGCAAGAAAATGTGAATCTAAAGTAAACCACAATCTAATTACTATGCATGTCATTTGTAATCAACAAAATAATAATACACAACACATAAAATATAACCCCAAACCACAAGTAATCAAAACACAAAGCCAAAACACAAACAAAAATTCACAAGTAACAAACACACAAAACAAAATATAGATCAAAGACAAAATCAATCACCAGGTAAGACAATATTTCCAATAAATGTAGGTGATCGCACAATAATCAACACAAAACAAGTAGGAATATTCTCACATGAAACATAAAATAATCAACCATCACACATCCCACACATCATGTCAATAAATGTCAAGTAGGTCCGAGAAAATCAGAAGAAAGAGAAAAAAACAAGGAATGATATATCTCCGAACAAGGCCAACAAAGTTTGAGGACTGTTCCCTATACAAAAGTACAATAGAAAAAAAAAATCAAATAGATTCTACTAGATCTGGGGGAAAGTTGATCAAAAAAACAAATTAAATTATAGAAAAATTAAATGGGTACAAAAAACAATATTATAATTATAAACACCACAAATGCCAATAAAAAAAAAATAAAAAAATAACTATCAACCTTGAATAAAGAATTAATTCTAGATTGAAAGCGAAAATTTGTTTACAAAAATGTGTGCTATAGCTTACCGGAAACGGAAACATAAAAAACCGGATGTTAACACAGGGGCAAGGTCATATATATATATATAACCACCATAAAATTACTTGCAGGAAAAAATATATTTCATCAAATGCAAGCTATCACAAGAAAATACTAAATGTCATCAAAATACACAATAAATTCAATAAGAACTAATGATAATCATAAATAATAATAGATAAGCAAAAGATAACATTTATCACGCAATCCTAGTTTAATTATGTGGAATTGGGGTTCTTTTGCACAAATCAACAACTCGGGTATTCAGGTTTCCGAATTTATTCTGGTGTAGTGGGAAAATCTCTTAAAATGACATAAAACACTAATTGTACAATACAGACACATATTAGACATATTTCGTAACGAACACACCGCACATTTACTTTTACAATCTTTGACGCGAACAATGAAATATTTAAAAGGACGTGAACACTATTATACGACTTATATATAAAAATGAGATGACCAGTTTAACTAGCAATGAAACTAATAATGCTACACAGAAATATGAACTCTAGGCTATCTAACATTCTCTACATAGAATGTACTTTATATTTAAACTCGAAGAAAGATTATTTTAAACAAAGGAAGTTACGTAAAATGTAAGTACTTAGTATCAAATAATCTATCATATACGAATAAGATGGATATACACATTGTAGATATATATTCTAAAATAACTTACCCTGCATGTGGTGCTGGGGATATCAATTACCAAAGCATTCTCTATGTGAATCTTCAATATCATCAGTAAGCCTATAGACGTGGATGTGTTGCCAAAATAGGTCCGACCCCTTGCGAGTAAAAGTAAAAGTGAAGAAGGAGAGAGAGAAAGCGGGAAAAGAGAAAGACGCAACGCATTGCGCATGTCGTCCAAAGTGGTCAGTCCAGTCAACGAAACAATACAAAACATGACATCACAGGTGTTACACAACAACATACCTATACAATATGCATGATACGGGCCTTAATGATATATATACCGAAAGCGAAAGTACCGGTCTCGTGATATAGCGACACGAACGGAGAAGGTAATTTACGTGAACAAGTTTTGACAAGCAACGTATTTATTTCTTTTAAATGCAGATAATTAATATTAAAGACAAAACATGAAAATATAATTATTAAGAAATACAACAGGGTGTCACATACACCCCCCCCCAGTCCTCTATCGGTACGGCTGGAATTTCACTTCTCCCGTAATCTGCCTTCGCACCACTTTGACCTTCCTTCTCTGGACTTTCTGTTGTCTCAATTGAAGGATCATCTTCAGTGGGTTCTTCCATGGTCGACTCATGGACAGGAATGGCATCTGTTGCGTCGGCTGCAACGCCACGTGACATCCGATCTTCTGAAGGCACCGACATCCACACATCCTCTTCTCCATCATCACTACTGGACCCAATCTCCTCACTTTCATCCACGGATGAGCTCTGTGGTGGCGATAGACGGGATCTGAGACGGGGTTGGGGTGTTGGTCTTGGCTTTGGAATGGGTTTGGTCTTATCTTCTGATTGGGCAGGTTCCAATGACGGGTTCAGGTATCCAACAGGCAGAAGGAGGTTACGGTGAAGGGTACGCTTTTTTCTCTGGCCATTCTCCTTCTGTACCACATAAACCGGCATAGAAGCATCTGGTTGGTCTAATACCGTGTAGATATCCTCCTCCCATCGATCAGTAATTTTGTGCTTTCCTTCAAAGGCAACCACTTTAACTAACACTCTATCTCGAATGGAAATACAAGCTCCACGAATGCGCTTGTCATTTCCTTCCTTCTGTTTCTCCTGTGATTGTGATGCCTTGGAAAGAGCGATGGTGTAGGATTCTTTGAGACGCTTCTGTAACCCTTCAATATAAGCAGAAAACGAAGTGGTCTTGGGGTCCTCTCGTTCAATGTTAAATGCAAGGTCTATGGGCAATCTTGGTTCACGCCCATACATAAGAAAGAACGGCGAAAATACCGTACTCTCGTTCCTAGTCGAATTGTATGCATGCACGAGTGATGGCACATGAGCTTTCCAGTCAGCCTTCTGTGAATGTTCAAGAGTTCCTAACATACTCAACAACGTCCTGTTGAAACGTTCACACTGACCGTTTCCCTGTGGGTGATATGGAGTTGTCCTGGAACGCGCACTGCCTGTAAGTTGACAGAGCTCCTGCATCAGCTTACTTTGAAAATTGGGTCCCTGGTCAGAATGTATCCGTTTTGGCATACCATAATGGACGACAAAGTTAGCAACAAAAGCTTCTGCTGTTGTCCTAGCAGTTTGGTTTTTCGTAGGGACAGCCACAGCGTAACGCGGAAAGTGGTCTGTAATAACGAGAACATGCTGAACGTTGCCCTTCGATGGTTCCAGGGTTAGAAAGTCCATACATACCAACTCAATCGGCTGGGTCGTTGATATGGACACCATAGGTGCTCGTTCATTGGTAGCAGACTTTCTCCTCAGACATCTTGAACACTCAGCAATCCACCTTTCCACATCTGCTGTCATTGATGGCCAATAAAATCGGTCCCGACACAAAGAAATCGTCTTGTTGACACCTAGGTGTCCCATCTGGTTATGCAGGCTGCGAAGTACGTAATCAACAATGTGTTTAGGAATGACAAGCTGTTGTCTCTACTCTCCATCTACAACTCCTTCCCTGTATAATACCCCTCTGACAACCGTGAGGGAGTCAAATAACCTATAAATGTGGGGATTCCATGATGATTGAGACATCTGACTTCTCTTGGGATTTACACCTCTAATGACATGTTCCATACAAGGTCCAGTCACAGGATCTTTCTGCTGAGCTTCTCTAATCTCATGATGACTAAAATGATCCATTTCCTGGTCTGTTGTAAAAGGGTTCAACTCCTGTGGAGTTGTTGCTGCTAGGCATATACTCTCTATGTAAGGTTGAGATTGCTGTATCTGGCATACAGCTGCTAACACTGTCCCTCTCTATCGACAATCGTTCCTGAGTTTCCTTTGTTGGCAATCTTGATAAGGTGTCAGCATCAACATTGGCTTTCCCTGAGCGGTATTTGATGTTAAAATTGTATGCCGATAGTGCCACCAACCACCTGTGACCTGTTGCATCTAATTTGGCACTGGTTAGGACGTAAGTCAAGGGATTATTGTCTGTCAATACGGTGAAGTTGTATCCGTATAGGTAGTCCTTGAATTTTTCGCTGACCGCCCACTTCATCGCGAGGAATTCGAGCTTATGGGCGGGGTAATTCCTTTCCGATTTAGACAGACCTCTGCTGGCATAGGCAATGGCAACAGGTTTTCCCTCCTTATGTTGATACAACACTGCTGCAAGTCCTTGGTGACTAGCATATGTGTGAAGTTCAAATGGCTTGGAATAGTCTGGATAAGACAAAATGGGTGGGGAGGAAAGTACATCCTTCAGTATGGTAAAAGCTTCCTGTTGATCCTTTCCCCAAGTCCAATCTTTCTTACTTTGTTTCTTCTTGGTCCTCTTAGGAGTAGGTATCAAATCAGTCAGGGGTCGGGCAATCCGTGCAAAATCTCTAATAAACTTCCGGTAGTAGCCGGCGAAACCCAAACATTGTCGCACTTCCTCCGGACATGTAGGAGTTTTTCCATGTGGCAATCTTCTCAACTTTTTCCGGGTCGGCCTCAATACCATCAGCTGACACGATAAATCCAAGATATTTCACCCTCTGCTGAAAAAATGAACACTTCTTAGGTGACAACTTGATTCCATGATCCCTCAGACGTTGAAGTACTCTCTGTAGTTTCTCTAGGTGTTCCTCAAATGTAGAAGAGAATATAATGACATCATCTAGATAAATGAAACAGTCTACCATATGTAGCTCTCCTAGACACTGTCCCATTAAACGTTGGTACGTCGCTGGGGCATTGGCAAGGCCAAAGGGCATCCGGTTGTATTCATAGAACCCTAAAGGCCCTACAGTGAAGGCGGTTCTTTCCTTATGGCTTTCCTCAATCTCCACCTGATGGTATCCACTTTTCATGTCTAAGACAGAAAAGTATGATGAGCCTGAAAGGGAATCGAGGATTTCCTCAATCCTTGGCAAAGCATAAGCGTCCTTCACAGTATGCTGGTTGAGTTGCCTGTAATCAATGCACATCCTTAAGGATCAATCTTTTTTCCTTGCCAATACTACAGCCGAAGCCCACGGCGAGTGTGATTGTCGTATAACACCACATGTAAGGAGTTGTTGGAGATGATCTCTAACTTCCTGTATCATTCTAGGCGGTATCCTCCTGTGGCGTTGTTTGAAAGGTCTCGGGTCATCTAACTCAACCCTATGATTGAAATTTGTCGTATGTCCAAGATCCAAGTCTCCCTTGGAGAAAACATCTAAGTACTGGCCGATAACCTGTTTACCTCGGCGAAGCAAAACATCATCAAGTTCTGGGCAGAATGTCACCCGGTCAAAAACATATGATGCCTCAGGATCCTCTAACTCAATATCCTTAGGTGTGAGTGGAAACTGAATGGAAACTGGCTGTAATTACGAAATATGTCTAATATGTGTCTGTATTGTGGAATTGGGGTTCTTTTGCACAAATCAACAACTCGGGTATTCAGGTTTCCGAATTTATTCTGGTGTAGTGGGAAAATCCCCTAAAATGACATTAAACACTAATTGTACAATACAGACACATATTAGACATATTCGTAACGAACACACCGCACATTTACTTTTACAATCTTTGACGCGAACAATGAATTACGTCACTTCCGGTTGACCGGTATAGTTGATTTTTTCGTAGCTGCGCTAGCAAGCTATCGAAAATTGTTATTTTTAACAGTTTAGAGGAATGACAACTGGATCTATAGTTGTGAAGTGGTAAGGAAATCAATTTGCTGACATTTTCATGTAGTTAGAATATAATTTTCTGATTACTTTGGGAGAAATACGAACTTAGCCCTCACAGGCCTACACGTAGCTATGGCAAATAGAGGTAAACAAGATGGCGCTCCAGCCACTGGCGAGACTGCAAAGAAGAAAAAAGGAAGAGCAGGGACTAATTCAAGAGGAGCATCGAGGTCTAATTCTAGGACACAATCCCCAGTTGATTCACCATTCAAGATGCCATGGGGAAGTGACAACGAGGAAGACAGGGATGAGGCATGGAAGTGTGTAAAATGCGAGAGATCCTATGGCGAAAATGCTTGAATGTCAAAGATGCAAACTTCATTTTTGCACCAAGTGTTTGAATAAGACGGAGGAAGAATACAAAGTGCTGCAGTCCTCCGATTCAATGTTGTTCTGCGGTAACTGTCGGGAACTCATTGAAAAGAACATCATTACAGACCGCAAGATTGAAGAACGATGCCGGCTAATCATGCAAGCTTATGAGGGTAGGATATCCGCGATTGAAATGAAACTGGAGAGCAAATGTGATGAAGCAAAGGTGCAGGAAATCATTAAAAAGGAAATAGAAGAAACAAAACAAGATGGGTTAGCCAAAGGAAGAGGAAGAAAAGAAAATACTAACAAGGATGAAGATGTGGACAGTGTAACCATGGAGACAGTCATAGCAGAGATGAATGAGAGGAAGTCAAGAGAGAACAATATTATTATCCACGGAATAGATGAGGTAAAATCAAGCAACAATTCACAAAGGAAACAACAAGATAATGAAGTAGTTAAAAAATTACTTAGCGTATGTAAAGTTGCACCAATGGAGAACAGCATTGTAAAGGTTATCAGACTTGGTAAATTCCAGGTACCTCAGAGTAAAACGGAAAACAATGCGAGGAAAAGAAGTGGAGGGAGACCAATACTGGTATCTTTCAACAAAAATGAAATAAAAGCAGAGCTGTTCAAGAACATCAGGCATCTACATGCAGTAGACGAATTCCGAAACATAAGGATTACCAATGATCTGACCAAAGCCGAGAGAGATCAAGAGAGGCAGTTGAGAGAGGAAGCCAGAAGGAGGGAAACAGAGTCATTGGGGGAAATCAGATCCATGGTTCGGGGCCCTCCTTGGGCAAGAAAAGTGGTAAAAGTACTTCCGTTAAAGGAAAGTACTTATTAAATTGGAATGGAGATAAAATTACTGTTCATAATGTAAATATGTTGGATAATGTGTTAAGTTCAAGTAATGTTGTAGTTGATTATAATAATTCATCCCAGAAATTGGCAAGGAATAATAATAATAGAAAACCAAATTTACTCTGTATCAGTACAAATGCTGATAGTTTCTTCAACAAGATGGACGAATTTAAAAAGAGATTCTTAACGGAAAATGAACCAGATATAATTGCAGTTACAAAAGTTCTACCAAAAAATATGCGGTACACCTTAAATAAAGCGGAACTTGAACTACCTTATTATGACTTATTTCCTAGTGAAATCCCGGGTAAAGGTAAAAGAGGTGTAATTATTTATGTTGAAAAAAACTGTGTGCAGTGGAAATACAATTTGAGACCGATTTTCAAGAAAGTGTATGGGTAAAAATAAGACTCAACAAGGAGGATACACTTTTACATGGTTGTGTTTACAAAAGCCCATCATCAAATGAACAGAATCAAGAAGCCCTGAATGATCTTTTGAATAAAGCCTGTGCTTGCAGCTTTACACATACAATTATAATTGGGGATTTCAACTTCCCAGACACAGATTGGAATTCATGGAATACAAAGGAAGTGAACAGTGCTAAATTCATAGATGCGTCAGAGACAATTTTTTATATCAAGCTGTTGATAAAAATACAAGACACAGACACGGGCAAGAATCATCATTATTAAATTTGTTGATGGTTAATGACATTAACAATGTTGTTATGTTTGACTACCTAGATCCACTTGGATCCAGTGATCACAGCGTCATTAAATTTGAATACAACTGTTCTTTCAACTATGAAACTAGCAACCATAAAAGATTTAATTTCTACAAAGGAAACTATGATTCAATGCGGGAGGAGTTAGACATTGATTGGGAAAGTGAGTTTAAAGGAAGTGACACATTTGGAATGTGGGATATACTCTTAGAAAAACTCTTATCGGCACAGGAGAGACATGTTCCTAAAAGCCAGCCAAGAAACACCAAGGGCTCCATTCCACTCAGCAAGGAAACTGAAAAGCATAAAGAGGAAACATAGACTGTGGGAGAGGTACATGCAAGACCGCAGTAAAGAAAAATAGCGAGAATATTGCAAAGCCAGAAACAAGGTTAAACAGATGATTAAAAGGGAACGTAAAAGTAAAGAAAGGCAAGTGGCTGAATCTGCCAAATCAAATAGTAAAAACTTTTGGAAATATGTAAATTCTAAACGAAAATCAATGAGTGGAGTGTCAGAACTTCACGAAAGAAAAGAAGAGGGGACTTTCATTGCAAGCAATGATGATGACAAGGCAGAAGTACTAGCAAACTTTTTTAGTAGTGTTTTCACAGAAGAGAACTGTAATGATGTACCAGTGATAAAATGTAAAGACACAATTCAAGATACTGTAAACAATATTACAATTGATGAAGTCAATCAACTAATCCAGAAGCTGAATGTTACAAAATCACCTGGCCCAGACAAACTACACCCAAAGGTACTACATGAAGTACGTACTGTGATAAACAAACCATTATTTCTTATGTTTAAAAAGTCCATGGAGACAGGGACCATACCAGAGAGTTGGAAAGTTGCCAATATCACCATATTTTTAAGAAAGGAGACAAACGGCAAGCTTCAAATTACAGACCAGTCAGCTTAACCAGCATTGTGTGTAAAATGATGGAAAAATTGATCCGAACAAGAATAATGGATTATATGGATGAGAATAATTTGTTTAGTGATAAGCAGTTTGGTTTTTTAGGAGGAAGATCAATGGGATTACAATTATTGAAAGTGTTAGATAACTGGACTGAGATACTAGATAGAGGAGGTGTCATAAATGCTGTTTACCTAGACTTCATGAAAGCATTTGATAAAGTGCCACATCTCAGGCTTATTGAGAAACTCAAAATGTATGGAATAAACAAGAATCTGCGGGACTGGATCAAAAATGTTCTTGAAAATAGAAAGCAATGTGTACAAGTCAATGGAGCTCAATCCAAATGGCACAGAGTCACCAGTGGAATACCGCAGGGATCTGTGCTTGGGCCAGTTCTATTTGTTATATATATAAATGACCTACCTGAATGTGTTTCATCCCAAGTGTTCCTATTTGTGGATGATACAAAACTTTATAGGGAGATAAAAGATACCAATGACACTATGGTACTTCAGGAGAACCTAGATGAACTCTACCAGTGGAGCGAAAAATGGTTGTTAAAGTTTCATCCAGATAAGTGCAAGGTTTTATCGATTCATAATAAGGGGAAAGTAAATGAGGAAACGATATACAGCATGAGCTCATATGATGGAGGCAAAGTAGTCCTGCAGAACATAGAAAATGAAAAAGATATTGGAGTAACCATTGACAGACATCTCACATTTGAGAAACATATACAGTTACAGGTGAACAAGGCAAATCAAATCGTCGGGCTAATGAGGCGATCATTTATTCATCTAGACAACAGGACGTTTTGTTTATTATTTAAAGCATTGATTCGTCCTTATGTGGAATATGCGAGTTCTGTCTGGTCACCATACAAGAAGAAGGATATAGAAATAATAGAGAACGTACAGAGACGAGCAACAAGGATGTTACCACAAATGAAAAACACCGACTATGAACAACGTCTAAAGCGCCTAAAACTGCCGACCCTGAAATTTAGACGAATGAGGGGAGACATGATAGAAGCATTTAAAATCTTGAAGGGAGAATATGACCAGAAAGTAACACAGAGTCTCTTACAGTTAAATATGGCCAGCAACACAAGGGGGAACTCACTCAAATTAGCCAAGCAGCACTGTACCAGAGACATCAGGAAATACTGCTTCAGTCATAGGATCGTGGACACTTGGAATAGTCTACCGGAGCAAGTTATCTTTGCCAACTCAACAAATCAATTTAAGAACAGACTTGACAAGCTATGGGAAAACCACCCACTCGTGTTTGATCATACAGCCAGCTATGGACCAGATACTGGAAGGACGACAAATTATTACCCAGCGTTAATTGACAATTCTGAGCTGCCTATAGAGGACCAATAGGTCCTGCAGGCGGAAACCACATAAGGAAACATAAGGAAGGAATGAAATATTTAAAAGGACGTGAACACTATTATACGACTTATATATAAAAATGAGATGACCAGTTTAACCAGCAATGAAACTAATAATGCTACACAGAAATATGAACTCTAGGCTATCTAACATTCTCTACATAGAATGTACTTTATATTTAAACTCGAAGAAAGAATAATTTAAACAAAGGAAGTTACGTAAAATGTAAGTATCAAATAATCTATCATATACGAATAAGATAGATGGATATACACATTGTAGATATATATTCTAAAATAACTTACCCTGCATGTGGTGCTGGGGATATCAATTACCAAAGCATTCTCTATGTGAATCTTCAATATCATCAGTAAGCCTATAGACGTGGATGTGTTGTCAAAATAGGTCCGACCCCTTGCGAGTAAAAGTGCCCAAGTGAAGAAGGAGAGAGAGAAAGCGGACAAAACATGAAAATATAATTATTAAGAAATACAAAAGGGTGTCACAATTACAAAAGAACTGAAAGTCTCTGCAGAAGTTCCTCTTCAGGGACGAAATCACATACGGAGAGCGAGAGTCAAGTGTGCACACTACTAGGCCTATTCCTGGCTGAAGCGCGAATTCAGCGTAGAAACAGATTAAACGAGATCACAGTTAGATGAATGGGTTTTCACATTGTTCAGCTTACCGATAGATACAGGCATCATCGTCGTTGAAACACTGGGAAAACAGCAGGTGGAATAACAGAACACAGCTCCTGTCAGAAACGTTGAGAAAACACGTTTCTAGAACTTCCGGTCATCAGCTACACATATGTTGGGTGCGTTCGATGGACGTCAAACAATCATCAGCGAATTCCTGAGGTGCCAAGTGTCCCTACTTGGGCGCCAATGTAACATAGTCGGATTTCAGGGGGATCTTGGCCAAGCAGTAAGAAACGCAATCTCAGGTTTCATCAGACGTGCATTTATTCATCATCCTAGGCTATAGCCTCATCGATTAAAAATATCCCTACAACAACAATCAACAAAAAGTTAGACCTAATCGAACACGCCTATTCGTTAACACAATTTACACATACATATCGAACCACAGGGGCTAGGCACGGACCTATTGGTCCGTGCCTAGCCCCTGTGTATCGAACAGGTGCGCGAAATTTAAAATATATGGACATAGAGTTTATCGTTAAAATATCATTCATATGTTCAAATTACAACATTTGAACATTAATCAATAGAAACATTTAAACAGATATAGAGACGTATTCAAATATATCTTCTAAGTATAAATTACCATTTTACATTATCTTATTTCAATAAGTACCGAAAAATAAAACCTTAACTATAACTATAATTCTTAATTATCTACTTACGTGGCATGTGGTATCCAGGACGTATAAATTACAATTCTTTCTCCGATTCAAAACATTCTGCAGTTATGACATATATGTATATATATAGATCTAGAGGTAAGGACGTCTTCCCTCTTCCCTGGTCACAACCAATATCTCTAATCTGGCGGTAAAACAGATAAAGGAAAGAAAAGAAAATGCATCGCGCATGTCAAGAACTGTCCGTCAGTGGTCAAACAAGTTTATTCTTACATACGTCACACGCACTCACTCTCCGGACATTCCCGAACTGCAAATACACCTAGAGTTACATATCGGACTAAGACCACAATTAAATGCTTACGAATGAAGTCCCTTAGAAATCTAGGTGTTTTAGTTAAAACTATACTATGTCTGTTACAACTTGGTATTTGTGTACAAGTTTGGTGTTAAAATATTCTAGAGATATCATTCTAACATTTACTGTGTAAATTTTTTATATTGTGCATGTTATTTTGGCGTAGGGTTCTGTTTGACAAGTCCTGTTTTTACCCCTACCCCCTGACCCGGAAGTTTATATTTGACGTTGATGACACATGCAGACGATTATCTCAAGAAAAAGGCCAACATGCTATGCTGAAATTTTAATATTTTACTCGCAAAATGTTGCTCTTGACAGGTTAGAAAGAAAAGTTGGCTATCGGATTTAGGGAATTTGTTATAAAATTAAATGTTACAATGAAACATATAGTAAAATTAATTGTGGTTTTAGTCAGTACAGTACAAATCACAACATGGGATACTCCCGACATAGATGTAACACAACGAGTAACGAGTACACGGCAACACCAGTTACACCAACCACAGCATGGGATATTCCCAACGTAGACATGACACAACGAGTACATGTAATAAGGCAAATACAATCCTATAAACGTATAAAACTAAAAGTATCACATTATTTAATATACATACAATTTAACAGGGTGTCACATTAGCACTAAAATACCTCACTTTATATCTACTTGCTTCATCCTTTCAAGGTACTTACATGTATCTAGTGGCATACAAATAAAATCAGTTATTAAAGTAATGTGTTATCAGTGACGTATATATTACAGAGACTTGTTTTATACGTCACTGGTGTTATGTAAGTATCTTATCCAGGTAAACTCACTGCCCAATTAACTAATTAGTGTCACGCTTTACGCACTCTAATCCCCAGGACGTCTATGGGCACACTCGAAATCTAACAATAGGCAGTCGGCAGGGGAGGAGCCCCAACGAATAGCCATGGGCATTTTAGACAAAGGTATTTGTTATTAAGAAGGTGTAACAAACTTCCTTGCGGATACAGTAAACGTTTGAAAAAAATCTTTATTCCAGGCAATTCTCATTTAGAAATTATGCCTATACAAATATTAGCTTGCGACTAAAGTAAAAAGCTTTATGTCAACCCTGGAAATTGTACGATTTCTTTACCTCAGAATTTGTACATCCGGTCAGGACTTACCTTTTAGTTTGGTATTCAAGGAACACGTTTGAAAAGTACAAGAGCAGATACACTATGTTTTTGATGATTGCTTGTGAATAGAGCTACCTATCGTACCAACAAGAACAGGAACGGGAAGTAGGCGGCAAAAATAATAGTGCGAATAATGACATATTATGAGAAAAAATTGTGCTGTGTCATTTTGTCCCGCCACAAAATGGCAAGTGCCCTTGGCCGTCATAATTACGTATCCACTAATTTCCACTGTGTACATTGGTATGTAGCCGTATGATGATAAGGTGAAGGTCTCAAATTTTATTTCGCGAAGATCTACAACCTATTTGGCATTTGTGTTGTCGTACAGCAAGTCAATGTCACCTTTACATCATAACCTGCAAGTTTATTCATAACATGGAAATCACTCCGGCAAATCATACAAATTGAACTCGGAATTGATATAATGAATTCTCCCAGGTTAGCGCAGGCGACACACCATTTATGCGGAATCCTTGTTTTAATTGACTTATAGACCCGTTGACGAGACAATCATCTTTCCTTTCAACAAAGATACAATGTACTGTTTCACAATGTACCGTTTCGGGTACTTTAAAAACATTGTCCCGACTCTACCAACATAGAAACTTAAGGAATTTATGTAATTTATCAAAGTATTGTTTTAAAAAGATCTATGATTTTTCCCTCCATATATACTAGATTGTATTTTCTTGCAAATTGGAAAGATGTTCTTTCTAAACTTTTAATTAATGTAAAAAGAAAGAATGCAATGAAGATGAAAGTTTCCTGAAACTCAAAGGTAAACACATACCTGGTGTAATTGTCACGTATGGACTTGAATCTAATTTGCACATGTTCGCAATTTTACCAAATATTTGTGAAGGGTTCTTTAATTCTTACAATTACTGTTTACAATGAGCATATTTATAATATAAGTGTAAATTGAATAGAAAATTTGACAAAAAGCTCAACCGAAATACCGTACCCAAAATCGGTTCAGTATACAGAATTCAGAGAAAGCAAAGGATCCGTACATCGCCATTTAGTTCGGCACCAAGAAGTGATCGGTTTTGACATGGAAGTCGGACAATGTTACTAAATAACGCCGACGGAACACCAACCGTTCGCCAGTGAATTCTAAATCGAAGTCGAGTCTGCCGATAGAGTTTTTAATTTAGACGCAATAGTATTTCTATAAGCACTAAATATTTACATTACACATTCGATAAACGAGTGATATGATAAAATTGCCAGTAGTTCCGATACAATTAACTAGCAATATTACACACTCTTGTATAATAGACCAGGAGGACTTGTTTATATGGAAATTCGGTCGCTCTCGCCTTTTCCTTCCGTGGTCGACATCTGTATCCCTGTATTTAGGGGGAAAATGTACAATTTAATGCATTTTTAGTGCTGACTGTCCACATTTAAATCACAGGTAAGGTGAAAAGGGCAGTTTATATGAAACAGAATATAATTGACTTCCCATCGTCCCCAAAAACAACACCTACCTATTGTTAAAAAAAAATGTTGGCGTTCGGAGAACTCACCGTCGAGCGGGTCCCATTCATGCAAAACCGGATCACTGGAGTGTGACGAGAATAACACCCCATGAAAGGCTTGTCAATCAAGCTTGGGCAGAGCATCGGTAGAAAATGTAACCAATAGAAAACACAGGTAGCCCTCGCGATCGTATGATTGACAGGTACATCAACTATCGTTTGTGGACGTGTAATTGCTTACGCTATGTACATATAACGGGTATACTACTGGGACAATGACAGGAAGGTCTTAATTTTTATCATTAAACCATTTTATTGAAGTTTGATATAAGGATTATAAGAAATAATTGGTTGCACAAATCACAGAACTCGTCATTTACGCAATTAGATTGCTTGAAAAAACGACGTCCAGTCCTCACTTGGCGAAGTACAGTTTTATTTCAAATAGAAAATATAACTAATATTCAAAAAAGGCTTCCTTTTATATTACCACAACTTGTATTTGGCACTTAGTCGTATTAACCAACCGATACCTGTGGATTGTCAAAACTCATTCCTGTAACGTGGTATGATGGGTATTTTTTTCCTTCATTATAATAACATGAATATTTTGTAGCATTCATATATTGCAAATATTCATTTCCTTTGTAGCATACATATTAAACGGGACGCATATTGTACATGTATATATTTTACTATCCCTTCAATTCTGTCGTTTGGATATACACGATGTCACTAATCATATCATTGAATAAGAACCAAAATAATTAATTTTGTTACATTGATGTACTGTTCTCATAATTGAACATGAAAGATTTATATAAAATACAGCGGCATTATCAAAAATACGAGGTTAAGACAATGACAACTTTACGGAAAGCTTCTGTTTTGTAACAGTTTTTTTTCTGTAAAATTGCTTTAAGTACTTACATTTCACCATTTTATAGTTCTTTTTCTAAATGTGCAGACTTGCAGAATCTTGGTCTTTGAAATAAAAACACGCATTTTCTAAACCCTTACAATATTTTTGAATAGATGACTTTAATAATTTCTATAGCAAGAATGTTATTTTCAAAAGTTTTTTTTTATTGATTTAGAGTCGTACATGTTTATACATATTTAGTAATGGTGCGATATGTTACATAAATTGCTAAGTAAATATTGATCAGAAAGACATCTTATTAGCAAGATATAGGTATTTGAATATCGTATCATCTAGCAGAGACATATACATACAGTATGCCTATGATCTGACTAATATCTCTCGATTTTACAGGTAAAGATGGAGGCGACATCTCACGCCTCAGTGAGCATGGTGGGTCTTGCTGACGCTTCGTGGTCGGTCGCGTAGCAGTCGCGAGGGATTGCGGTGATCTCTCTCGTCATCACAATCTTTCGTGATATAAGTTTGATGATCCTTCAGCATCATTTTCGATCATCAAGGGTCTTGATGGTTTATCGAACGCGGTGATTTTGTGACATTACATATGATGAGCTAACAATAAGATTTAAAGAATAGTACCGTGGTAACAGAGACAATGCTTTTACTATCATTATGTACAAACGTGTTGTAACGAAATGTATGTAATCAGTGCGCATGCGTGGGATACATGTACCATGCGAGTCAACGTGTGCATGTTGCACGGTAACTCTTACTGTAGGATAAAACTTCCGCGGTGAATCTTTAACGGGGAATCTTCAGCGGCAAATCTTACACCGTGCCAATCGTCCACGGCACAATCTTTAACGGTAAATCCTCAGCGGCAAATCTTACACTGTGCCAATCTTCCGCGGCACAATATGGGTTTCCATATAATACAGTGCTATAACTGTAATTAGTATTCTCTCTCACTTCCTTCCTTTCTCTCTCTCTCCCTCTCTCCCTTTCTCCCTCCCCCTCTCTCCCACTTCCTTTCTCCCTCCCTCCTCTCGCTCCCGTTGTTTTTCCCTTTCCCTCTTTCTTCCTCTCACCCCTCTCTCTCTTGCTTTGTTTCTCCCTTCCTTCCTATCTCTTCCTTTATTCCTCCCTCCCTCTTTTCTCTCTTCATTTAGTTCCCCCTTCTCAAATTTTCAACAGTAAATCTTTAACGGAAAATCTTCAACGGAAAGTTAATCTTGCACGGCATTTTGATATTCCGAGCAAGTCTTCTTTATTGAACGGAGTCGGGGGTCGCATATCGCTTCCATAGTAAACAGTAAGCAGTAGGCAGTAAACAGTAGGCAATAGGTAGTAGACAGAAGGCAGTAGGCAGTATACAGTAGGTAGTAGACAGTAGACAATATGTAGTAGGTAGTAGACAGTAGGCAGTAAGCAGTAGACAGTAGGTAGTAGACAGTAGACAGTAGGCAGTAAGCAGTAAACAGTAGGCAGTAGATACTAGACAGTAAGCAGTTAGCAGTAGACAGTAAGCAGTTAGCAGTAGACAGTAGGTAGTAAGCAGTAAGCAGTAGGCAGTAGGCACTAGACAGTAAGCAGTAGGCAGTAGACAGTAGGCAGTAGGAAGTAGAAAGTAGGTAGTAGACAGTAGGCAGAAGACAGTAGGTAGTAGAGAGTAGGCAGTAGGCAGTATACAGAAGGTAGTAAGCAGTAAGCAGTAGGCAGTAGGCAGTAGACAGTAGGTAGTAGACAGTAGGTAGTAGAGAGTAGGCAGTAGGCAGTATACAGAAGGTAGTAAGCAGTAATCAGTAGGCAGTAGGCACTAGACAGTAAGCAGTAGGCAGTAGGCAGTAGACAGTAGGTAGTAGACAGTAGGCAGTAATTAAGCAGTAAGCAGTAGACAGTAGGTAGTAAGCAGTAAGCAGTAGGCAGTAGACACTAGACAGTAGGCAGTAGACAGTAGGTGGTAGGTAGTAGACAGTAGGCAGTAGAAAGTAGGTAGTAGACAGTAGGCAGTAGACAATAGGTAGTAGACAGTAGGCAGTAAGCAATAAACAGTAGGCAGTAGGTAGTAGACAGTAAGCAGTAGGCAGTAGGTACTAGGTAGTAGGCAGTAAGCAGTAGGCAGTAGGCTGTAGGCAGTACACAGTAAGCACTAGGCAGTAGACAGTTGGTAGTAGACAGTAGGCAGTAGATGGTAGGTAGTAGACAGTAGACAGTAGACAGTAGGCAGTAGACAGTAAGCAGTAGGCAGTAGGCAGTAGGCAGTAGAATGTAGGGAGTAGACAGTAGGTAGTAGACAGTAGGCAGTAGGCAGTAGACAGTAAGCAGTAGGCAGTAGACAGTTGGTAGTAGACGGTAGGCAGTAGACAGTAGGTAGTAGACAGTAGACAGTAGGCAGTAGGCACTAGACAGTAAGCAGTAGACAGTAGACAGTAAGCAGTAGACAGTAGGTAGTAAACAGTAAGCAGTAGGCAGTAGACAGTAGGTATTAGACAGTAGGCAGTAGACAGTAGACAGTAGGTAGTTAGCAGTAAGCAGTAGGCAGTAGGCAATTGACAGTAAGCAGTAGGCAGTAGACAGTAGGTAGTAAGCAGTAAACAGTAGGCAGTAGGCAGTAAACAGTAGGCATTAGGTAGAAGACAGTAGGCAGTAGGCAGTAGACAGTAGGTAGTAGACAGTAGACAGTATGCAGTAGGTAGTAGACAGTAGGCAGTAAGCAGTAGACAGTAGACAGTATGTAGTAGGTAGTAGACAGTAGGCAGTAAGCAGTAGACAGTAGGTAGTAGACAGTAGACAGTAGGCAGTAAGCAGTAAACAGTAGGCAGTAGATACTAGACAGTAAGCAGTAGGCAGTAGACAGTAAGCAGTTAGCAGTAGACAGTAGGTAGTAAGCAGTAAGCAGTAGGCAGTAGGCACTAGACAGTAAGCAGTAGGCAGTAGGCAGTAGACAGTAGGTAGTAGACAGTAGGCAGTAAGGAGTAAGCAGTAGACAGTAGGTAGTAAGCAGTAAGCAGTAGGCAGTAGGCAGTAGACACTAGACAGTAAGCAGTAGGCAGTAGGCAGTAGACAGTAGGTAGTAGACAGTAGGCAGTAGAAAGTAGGTAGTAGACAGTAGGCAGTTAGCAGTAGACAGTAGGTAGTAGACAGAAGACAGTAGGCAGTAAGCAGTAAACAGTAGGCAGTAGATACTAGACAATAAGCAGTAGGCAGTAGACAGTAAGCAGTAAGTAGTAGACAGTAGGTAGTAAGCAGTAAGCAGTAGGCAGTAGGCACTAGACAGTAAGCAGTAGGCAGTAGACAGTAGGCAGTAGGAAGTAGAAAGTAGGTAGTATACAGTAGACAGTAGACAGTAGGTAGTAGAGAGTAGGCAGTAGGCAGTATACAGAAGGTAGTAAGCAGTAAGCAGTAGGCAGAAGACAGTAGGTAGTAAGCAGTAATCAGTAGGCAGTAGGCACTAGACAGTAAGCAGTAGGCAGTAGGCAGTAGACAGTAGGTAGTAAACAGTAGGCAGTAATTAAGCATTAAGCAGTAGACAGTAGGTAGTAAGTAGTAAGCAGTAGGCAGTAGACACTAGACAGTAAGCAGAAGGCAGTAGACAGTAGTTAGTAGACAGTAGGCAGTAGAAAGTAGGTGGTAGGCAGTAGGCAGTAGACAATAGGTAGTAGACAGTAGGCAGTAGGTAGTAGACAGTAAGCAGTAGGCAGTAGGTACTAGGTAGTAGGCAGTAAGCAGTTGGCAGTAGGCAGTAGGCAGTACACAGTAAGCAGTAGGCAGTAGACAGTTGGTAGTAGACAGTAGGCAGTAGACAGTAGGTAGTAGACAGTAGACGGTAGGCAATAGGCACTAGACAGTAAGCAGTAGGCCGTAGACAGTAGACAGTAGGCAGTAGGCAGTAAGCAGTAGGCAGTAGGCAGTAGAATGTAGGCAGTAGACAGTAGGTAGTAGACAGTAGGCAGTAGACAGTAGGTAGTAGACAGTAGGCAGTAGGCAGTAGACAGTAAGCAGTAGGCAGTAGACAGTTGGTAGTAGACGGTAGGCAGTAGACAGTAGGTAGTCAACAGTAGACAGTAGGCAGTAGGCACTAGACAGTAAGCAGTAGGCAATAGACAGTAAGCAGTAGACAGTAGGTAGTAAACAGTAAGCAGTAGGCAGTAGACAGTAGGTATTAGACAGTAGGCAGTAGACAGTAGACAGTAGGTAGTTAGCAGTAAGCAGTAGGCAGTAGGCAATTGACAGTAAGCAGTAGGCAGTAGACAGTAGGTAGTAAGCAGTAAACAGTAGGCAGTAGGCAGTAAACAGTAGGCAGTAGGTAGTAATCAGTAGGCAGTAGGCAGTAGACAGTAGGTAGAAGACAGTAGACTGTATGTAGTAGGTAGTAGACAGTAGGCAGTAAGCAGTAGACAGTAGACAGTATGTAGTAGGTAGTAGACAGTAGGCAGTAAGCAGTAGACAGTAGGTACAACTGTAGTAGTCAGTAGACAGTAGGCAGTAAGCAGTAAACAGTAGGCAGTAGATATTAGACAGTAAGCAGTAGGCAGTAGACAGTAAGCAGTAAGCAGTAGACAGTAGGTAGTTAGCAGTAAGCAGTAGGCAGTAGGCACTAGACAGTAAGCAGTAGGCAGTAGGCACTAGACAGTAAGCAGTAGGCAGTAGGCAGTAGACAGTAGGTAGTAGACAGTAGGCAGTAAGCAGTAAGCAGTAGACAGTAGGTAGTAAGCAGTAAGCAGTAGGCAGTAGACACTAGACAGTAAGCAGTAGGCAGTAGGCAGTAGACAGTAGGTAGTAGACAGTAGGCAGTAGAAAGTAGGTAGTAGACAGTAGGCAGTAGACAATAGGTAGTAGACAGTAGGCAGTAGGCAGTAAGCAATAAACAGTAGGCAGTAGGTAGTAGACAGTAAGCAGTAGGCAGTAGGTACTAGGTAGTAGGCAGTAAGCAGTAGGCAGTAGGCAGTAGGCTGTAGGCAGTACACAGTAAGCAGTAGGCAGTAAACAGTTGGTAGTAGACAGTAGGCAGTAAACAGTAGAATGTAGGCAGTAGACAGTAGGTAGTAGACAGTAGGCAATAGGCACTAGACAGTAAGCAGTAGGCAGTAGACAGTAAGCAGTAGATAGTAGGTAGTAAACAGTAAGCAGTAGGCAGTAGACAGTAGGTAGTAGACAGTAGACAGTAGGTAGTTAGCAGTAAGCAGTAAGCAGTAGGCAATTGACTGTAAGCAGTAGGCAGTAGACAGTAGGTAGTAAGCAGTAAACAGTAGGCAGTAGGCAGTAGGTAGTAGGCGGTAGGCAGTAGACAGTAAGTAGTAGACAGTAGGCAGTAGACAGTAGGTAGTAAGCAGTAAACAGTAGGCAGTAAGCAGTAAACAGTAGGCAGTAGACAGTAGGTAGTAAGCAGTAAGCAGTAGGCAGTAGGCACTAGACAGTAGGCAGTAGGTAGTAGGCAGTTAGCAGTAAACAGTAGGCAGTAGATAGTAGATAGTAATCAGTAAGTAGTAGGAGGTAGGCAGTAAGCAGTAGGTAGTAGACAGTAGGCAGTAGGCAGTAGGTAGTAGACAGTAGGCAGTATGCAGTAGGCAGTAAGCAGTAAACAGTAGGCAGTAGATAGTAGATAGTAATCAGTAAGCAGTAGGAGGTAGGCAGTAAGCAGTAGACAGTAGACAGTAGACAGTAGGTAGTAGGCAGTAGACAGTAAGCAGTAGGCAGTAGGCAGTAGGCAGTAGACAGTAGACAGTAAGCAGTAGGCAGAAGGCAGAAGACAGTATGCAGTAGACAGTAGGTAGTAGACAGTAGACAGTAGGCAGTAGACAGTAGGTGGTAGACAGTAGGCAGTAGGCATTAAGCAGTAAACAGTAGGCAGTAAATAGTAGACAGTAAGCAGTAGACAGTAGACAGTAGACAGTAAGCAGTAAACAGTAGATAGTAGACATTAGGTAGTAGACAGTAGGCAGTAGACAGTAGGAAGTAGACAGTAGAAGTAAGCAGTAGACAGTAGATAGTAGACATTAGGTAGTAGACAGTAGGCAGTAGACAGTAGGAAGTAGACAGTAGAAGTAAGCAGTAGACAGTAGATAGTAGACATTAGGTAGTAGACAGTAGGCAGTAGACAGTAGAAAGTAGACAGTAGGTAGTAGGTAGTAGACAGTAGACAGTAAGCAGAAGACAGTATGTAGTAGGTAGTGGACAGTAAGCAGTAGACAGTAGGCAGTAGGCAGTAGGTAGTAGGTAGTAGGTAGTAGGTAGTAGACAGTAGACAGTAAGCAGTAGGCAGTAGGTAGTAGGTAGTAGACAGTAAACAGTTGGCAGTAGATAGTAGACAGTAAGCAGTAGGCAGTGGACAGTAAGCAGTAGGCAGTAGACAGTAAGCAGTAGGCAGTGGAAGTAAGCAGTAGGCAGTAGACAGTAGACAGTAAGCAGTAGACAGTAGACAGTAGACAGTAAGCAGTAGACAGTAAGCAGTAGACTGTAGGTAGTAGACAGTAGACAGTAAGCAGTAGACAGTAGATAGTAGACATTATGTAGTAGACAGTAGGCAGTAGACAGTAGGAAGTAGACAGTAGGTAGTAGGTAGTAGGCAGTAAGCAGTAGAATTTAGGCAGTAGGTAGTAGGTAGTAGACAGTAGACAGTAAGCAGTAGACAGTATGTAGTAGGTAGTAGGTAGTAGGTAGTAGGCAGTAGGCAGTAAGCAGTAAACAGTAGGTAGTATGTAGTAGACAGTAGACAGTAAGCAGTAGGCAGTAGGTAGTATGTAGTGGACAGTAAGCAGTAGACAGTAGGCAGTAGACAGTAGGCAGTAGGAAGTAAGCAGTAGGTAGTAGGTAGTAGACAGTAGACAGTAAGCAGTAGGCAGTAGGTAGTAGGTAGTAGACAGTAAACAGTTGGCAGTAGATAGTAGACAGTAAGCAGTAGGCAGTGGACAGTAAGCAGTAGGCAGTAGACAGTAAGAAGTAGGCAGTGGAAGTAAGCAGTAGGCAGTAGACAGTAGACAGTAAGCAGTAGACAGTAGACAGTAGACAGTAAGCAGTAGACAGTAAGCAGTAGACAGTAGGTAGTAGACAGTAGACAGTAAGCAGTAGACAGTAGATAGTAGACATTATGTAGTAGACAGTAGGCAGTAGACAGTAGGAAGTAGACAGTAGGTAGTAGGTAGTAGGCAGTAAGCAGTAGAATTTAGGCAGTAGGTAGTAGGTAGTAGACAGTAGACAGTAAGCAGTAGACAGTATGTAGTAGGTAGTAGGTAGTAGGTAGTAGGCAGTAGGCAGTAAGCAGTAAACAGTAGGTAGTATGTAGTAGACAGTAGACAGTAAGCAATAGGCAGTAGGTAGTATGTAGTAGACAGTAGGCAGTAGGCAGTAGGAAGTAGGCAGTAGGTAGTAGGTAGTAGACAGTAGACAGTAAGCAGTAGGCAGTAGGTAGTAGGTAGTAGACAGTAAACAGTAGGCAGTAGATAGTAGACAGTAAGCAGTAGGCAGTGGACAGTAAGCAGTAGGCAGTAGACAGTAGGCAGTAGACAGTAAGCAGTAGACAGTAAGCAGTAGGCAGTAGGTAGTAGGTAGTAGGTAGTAAGCAGTAGGTAGTAGGCAGTAGGCAGAAGGCGGTAGGCAGTAGACAGTAGGTTGTAGACAGTAGGCAGTAGACAGTAGGTAGTAGACAGTAGGCAGTAGACAGTAGATAGTAGACAGTAAGCAATATGTGGTAGGTAGTAGGCAGTAAGCAGTAGACAGTAAACAGTCGGCTGTAGGTAGTAGGTAGTAGACAGTAGGCAGTAAGCAGTAGGCAGTAGGTAGTAGGTAGTAGACAGTAGACAGTAAGCAGTAGACAGTAGGTAGTAGGTAGTAGACAGTAGACAGTAAGCATTAGACAGTAGGTAGTAGGTAGTAGACAGTAGAAAGTAAGCAGTAGACAGTAGGTAGTAGACAGTAGATAGTAGACAGTAGGCAGTAGACAGTAGGTAGTAGGCAGTAAGCAGTAGACAGTAAACAGTAGGCTGTAGGTAGTAGGTAGTAGACAGTAGGCAGTAAGCAGTAGGCAGTAGATATTAGGTAGTAGACAGTAGACAGTAAGCAGTAGGCAGTAGGTAGTAGGCAGTAGACAGTAGACAGTAGGCAGTAGGTAGTAGGTAGTAGACAGTAGACAGTAAACAGTAGGCAGTAGGTAGTAGGTAGTAGGCAGTAAGCAGTAGGCAGTAGGCGGTAGGCAGTAGGCAGTAGGAAGTAGACAGTAGGTAGAAGGCAGTAGGCGGTAGGCAGTAGGAAGTAGACAGTAAGCAGTGAGCAGTAAGCAGTAGGCAGTAAGCAGTATACAGTAGACAGTAGACAGTGAGCAGAAAGCAGTAGGCAGTAAGCTGTAAGCAGTAGGCAGTAAGCTGTAAGCAGTAGGCAGAGCAGTAGGCAGTAAGCTGTAAGCAGTAGGCAGTAAGCTGTAAGCAGTAGGCAGTAAACAGTAGAAGGTAGATAATAAAGAGTACACAATGTACAGGAAAAAGTTTAGAATGTTAACAGTCGCCAATATGTAGACAGTATATGCGTATAGTAGATGGTACATTGTACATAGTAACAGTAAACAGCAGACAGTAGGCAGTGTATAATATAAATACGCAGTAGGCAGTTAACAGTAGACGTTAGACAGCAGACATAAACACTTGGCACAGTAGAATTAGAGAGTAAAGAGTAGCAGTGTATAGACAAAACAGTAGACAGTTACTAGCAGGTAATGAATATTAGACAGTAGACAGTAGACGAGAATGTAAACAGTAGACAGAAAACAGTACACGTGAACAGTAATTAGTAGACGGTAGACAATATACAGTAAAAAGTAGACAGTTAACAGTAGAATAAGACACAATGCAGTAGATGGTAACAGTAGACGTTTAACAGATAATTGTACACGGTAGACAGTAGCAAATCAACAGTAGGCAGTAGACGGTACACGGTAGACAATCAATATGAAACAGTAAACAATACAATGAACATTAGCCAGCACACTGTAGACAGATTGTAGTAAAAGTTAAAAGTAGACAGTTAACAGTAACGTAAGACAGTATACAGTAGATGGTAACAGTAGACGTTCAATTGATGATTGTAAATGGTAGACAGTAGACAACTGTAGGCAGTAGATCATATACTGTAAACACTAGACAGTCAATAAGAGACAGTAAACACGGAACATTAGACAGTACACTATACAGAAAGTAGTGGATAGTAAGCAGTAAGCAGTAAGCAGTAGACAGTGGACGATACACAGTGACTGTATACAGTAAACAGTAGAAGCAAACAGTAGTCAGTGGACGATACACAGAGACTGTATACAGTAAACAGTAGAAGCAAACAGTAGACGGTTAACAGTAAACAATATACTGTAAACACTAGACGGTACAAACTTTACAGTCGCAATAGTCGAAAGCAGACAGTCAAAATGAGACAGTGAACATAACTGTGAATATTAGACAGTACTCTGAAGACAGAAAGTAGTAGACAGTAAACAGTAGATAGTTCACATTAGGAAGTCAACAGTAGACAGAGGACATAGACAGTTAACAGCAGGCAGGAAGCAGTAGAAGGTTAACAGTAGACAGATAGCAATGAGTCAGTAAATAGTAGGCAGCAGATAGAAAGCAATTGATAATTAGCAGTAGATATATAGTAGTATAGGTATCAGAAAGACAGAATGCAGTGAGCAGCAAAAATAAAGCAGGTAGGAAAGAAAACCGAATAAGCAGTAGGCAGTAGGTAGTATATAGTAATCAAGTAGTAAATGCGACGCAGCAATAAGTCGTACGTACATTTAAGCATTGAACTGGTACCGGATGTAGTATACAGTCGATATGAATACAATTTGGGTGACAGATATATAGGACATGGTTATTTACCTGTCACCCGATATTCATATCGACTGTATACTACATCTAGTAACAGTTCAATACTTATATTTCTCTCATTTCAAGGTGTGTAATACTGGCCTGTCTAGGGCAATACACATATGATCGCTGTGGTTGTATTACACCCCTACCCATGCAATACAGCCACCGCGTGACGTCACAATGGCGCAACAATGTCGTGACGTCACGAGTTCGGTAAAATCTGATGCCGAAAAAAGAAAAATGGCGACGTGATGAAATTATAACCTTTCACGATATTTTAACCGTGTACATTAGAAAGCTGAGATTATTTTTATTGCGCAAACTACGTTTGCAAATATGGGGTATGCTTAATCACGCTGTATCATTTGTTTTCGTCAAAAACGCTAAAGGGAAAAGTTGAAATTTTCAAAATGGTGGCCAATCAAATGTATTTTCAAGGTATTTGAGCTTATTCAGGTAATTGAAATGAGAGAAAAATACTCTTTCATGACCAGGGGTGTAAGATAGGGAAATTCCACCCTCGGGATTTTCAAATTTGGCAAAACCCTCGGCAAAGCTTCGGGTTTTGCCAAATTTGAAACCCCTCGGGTGGAATTTCCCTATCTTACACCCCTGGTCATGAAAGAGTCTTATATTACATTTCCGGTAATTTTAAAATATGCCTATATCTATTTCTTTGGGATTTAGTCGGTAAACGTTCTCCATTTTTCCATGTGTGTTTCTTTACCGGAAGAGTCTGATTTAAGTCTGATTTAAATAAATTTGGCAAAACCCTCGGCAAAGCCTCGGGTTTAACCAAATTTGAAAACCACTCGGGTGGAATTTCCCTATCTTACACCCCTGGTCATGAAAGAGTCTTATATTACATTTCCGGTAATTTAAAATATGCCTATATCTATTGACTCAAAGCCATAACTAATGTTATCTCAGGGGGAGTGCAAAGCGTTTGACGTAACGTAATCCAAAATGGCGTCCGAAAAGACGTCACAATAGCCTGATTTAAATCAGTGTCATCTAAGCGATTGATTCAAAGCCATGATACATGTTATCTGAGACGGAGTGCAAAGCTTTGATAAAACATAGTCCAACATGGCGTCAGAAATAATGTCATGTGATGTGGATTGCGAATTGTAGTATACAGTGTGATATACTACAATTTGGTTTAGTAATGCTATATAGGCAAAGGCAACACAGAATGTAAATATTCATTTGTATACTACAATTTACAATGCCGCATCACATGAAGTTGATCCGACGCCATGGTGGACTACGTAATATCAAAGATTTGCACTCCGCCTCAGATAACATGTATACAATATAAACTTTATTTGTTTTACAACAATTACGAAATAAGTTGTACAACTTATATTAATCACTCCTGTTGGCCCGGGTGTTAGCGCGCGGGGGGTCTTATTGTGGGAGCAAACCGGAGTACCCTGAGAAAACCCACGTGTTCGGGCAGGTGACCCCATACATTTTCACCTCCGGTCGGGGAATCGAACCCAGGTCGCCTTGGTGAAAGGCAAGTGCGCTATCGACTGCACCACCCGACCACACTAACATTTATTATGACTTTGAATCAATCGCTTAGATAAAACTGATTGAAATCAGGCTATTCTGACGTCATTCCTGGCTCCATGTTGGACTACGTTACGTCAACGCTTTGCTCGTTATCTCAAATACCATGTATAATGACTTTAAATAAATAGCTTGGATGACTCTTCCAGTAATGGAGAAAATTTACCGACTATATGTCAAAGAAATAGACAAAAGGATATTTTTTAAAAAATCCTCAATATACATATAAGCATTAAACTGTAATCAGATGTAGTATATTCCCGTGTTGTAATCGTCACACTGTACAGTCCCGAGCTATAATTGTCACACGTTACAGTCCCTTTCTGTAATCTTCATACCTTACTTGTTTGTCTGCAATCGTCACACCGTATAATCCAGTCATGTAATTGTCACAATTTACAGCCTCGAGCTGTTACTGTCATATCTTACAGTCCCGTTCTGTAATCGTCACATGTTAATCCCGTGTTGTCAGATCTTGCAGGTTTTGTTCTATGAATCATGATTCTTCGCATCTCTCACTCCATCTGCGATACCCCTTAAGGTATCGCTTTCTAGTACAGAAGAAAACGAAACATCTTACTTAAATGATGTTGGCCACGATTGATGCAACACTACGTGTAGTAACCGATGCGCCGTCTCCCTCGGTGTTGGGAAATTGACAGGCTAGTTGACGCCTCATTTATATCAGCCTTGTGAATATGCATATTTTGAACAGGAATCTAGGTCCCGTGATGTGTGACGTCTTTGAGGCCTATTCTGTACCTATGTATTGAATGTACCTATTCTGATACGCCCATTACATATTTATGTATTATCTGTAAGTGTAAGCATGGACCTCTTATCTAATTCCTTGGTGTAAGTAATGACAGCAACCAATGCATGCTGTGTGGTTAAATTATCAATCGTCATTAATGATCTTGTCTGAAAAATAAAACTGATCTAATTCCATTTTTTGCATAAACTGCATTCAATTCGAATCTAGTCCGTGATGTCTCGACAGTGATACAATTTACACAATTTGATTTTACAGCTATGTAAATTACCTGTAGCCTTACCTGTAAAACATATACATGTACTAGCCAAAGGGCATTTGTGGTACCTACTTATGAGTTGTGGCAAGTGTACTAATTACCCTGTAATAAACAAGAGGTGTGAATGTTATGGCCAGTGAATTCGAAGGGCATCATGTAATTAGCGATCCTCTAAAAGCAGTATACCGGCACAATTCTTTGCATTCCTGGTAGCCTTCCCCAGCGTTGGAAGAAAAACTATATAACTATATCTTATCAGTATTTAACATTAGGCTAGTAACCTTGGCAAAACCTGACGATGTTGATATGGTTAAACTGTATATGTATCACATATATACGATGGTCTGAAATTTCTGAATTTCTAAGTTTTATTATTATTGTAAAAAATGGTGATGCTGATACTTATGATGTTTAATTTTTTTAATTATTGCAGATTTTAAAATATCAACATATTACATTTGGTTATTGGATTTATCAGGGACGTACATTGTATGTGTGTCCCTGGATTTATGATATATTTTCAGGGGCGGATCTAAGAATTGTAGATGCGTTTATTTGACACACTTCCGCTTTATGATATAAATTTAAACTTATCCAGATTACCCAGAGTTTATGAAATCTTTATAAAAAAATAATATTCAAACTCGTCCAATGAAATGAATAACACCAACAAAATTCTTTTATTTATAGTGTTTGAATTTCACGTATATTTAGGATCTTATTTCTGTTTTAGTACAATTAAAAGAATATATGACGCAGTATTTTTCTGCGCTAGGATTTAGAGTAATTACTTTAAACTGCAACCACTTTAACCCAAAACTGGGTGACTAAGATATGTTGTAAAAACGTATTCAGTAATCATAAAAGATCAATTTTCTCATATGTTTCAATACTCATTAGCGTATGGTATTGTTTTTATCATGGCCACAGATTTTATCTTTATTAAATCATACCACACAATCAGACTTGTGTGTAACTGAATCAAGTGCAATAAAACAATTGTCATATCAAGAAATGAATCCGTCCGGTAATATACTCACAACCGCGCTGTGCGTGTTTGTTTCCTGTATTTATATACTACATATATATATATATAACCAATATGTAACGTGTCTATAAAAATCATATAGTCACAGATTTGTCTAATTCCGTGGTCCTTTGTAGAAGCATTATTGTTAGCAAGAGCAGAGACGTATAAAGCCATACATGTATGGTAAGAGGCGGATGTGTAATACACACGATGTTTTTAAATGGCATTTCCTATTTCCTTTCTGAAGTTAACAATTACATAGCTATATTTTTTCAAAATATTTGTTCGTAAATCAAAAGAATTAGACAATAATCATGATTGACTTACATGTCAAATTCAATAGGCGTTTTTCTACTAAACAATCTCCGTCAATGTACCACTGGTCAGACTACCTGAGTCAATCAGTTGTGCTTCAATGCCGTCACATGTACCACGTGACCGCCCAGCTCATTAAAGTCTTCGCCAGTCGGGAGCGGTCAACTTTGACTGTCAATATATATATCCTGGGACACACTCGAATGCTCGTTGATGGGTTAATCAGTATTTATTGAAAAGTGCTACAAGTTTCATCACTTTTAACAAGATTTGCAAAATCTATGCCAAAATCCTTTACTGATTTAAGTTTTGATGTTTTTGAAAAACAAATAACTGAAACCAATTTCGGACTGTTTACATTTGACCCTAACCCTAGCACTAATCCTAACCCTAACGCTTGAACTAGAAACAGAAGAAAACGCTTTGTCTTTTTTATAAATTAAGTTTTCATAATTTTGACAAAAAATACCTTAGAAAATATCTCACTGTAAAATGTAGCTATTACATGCAAAACTAATCCTACACTTAATCATCACCCTAACATCCACCCTAAATACAGACGAAAAAATTAGGTTTGATATATTCAAAAAACCTAAAAAAAATATCTCACTGTAAAATGTAGATATCAACTTTTTACCCTAACAATACCATTAATCATAAACAGCAGAACACGTTTATGTTTACTGCATGTGACCAATATTTACACGGCGGGTGTCGTCGATGTACCAGAGGACGTTTACTCTTCCGGAACACCAGGGCTCGTATTCATAAAACTACTCTCGTGCTTAAGCATGGATTTTTGTACCTCACCTAAATCCTGTTTACTATCAAAAAGTCAACTACAAACATTGAAACCAGTATTCCGTTTCAAGTCTCTTCTTTCTTTTGCTAAAAACTTGACACAATACTATTTTTCAAATCATTTATAGCCAGAACAACATATTAGGCTTGAGCACAAAATCTATGCTCGAGCACGAGAACGGTCTCATGAATACTTTTAAGAAGATATTCATTGCAAGTAAAGCTTTGTTTTGTTTATATTTTGCCTCCAGTTTAATCGACTTTGAGTTCAGATTATGGCTTTGTTGACGCGTTGGTATTCTCTGACTTTATTGAGAAAACACCCTTCCACCACTGAAAAGTAAATCTGGGTCTAAAGAAGAAGACTGATGAACTTTTAGCTAATTGAAGCTTTTTGAGCACTTCCCCATAACCCTAGGGGTGGACCAGGTTCAAAGTGTTACCAATAAAAAACTTTTTAAAAAATAACATTTTACAAATCAACAAGTCAACAGTTTTTAACGTATAATTTAATTTTCTCGAAATGCAAGCTAGTGGACTTAAATAATTTATTAATCCGTTTAATCTTAATGCAAGCAATGTTATCTGATTTTTCTGTACTGATCCAGTCATAACGTGAGTTACATTCACGCACATAAAACTTTCCTATGGATATAACAAATGATGTGAGAATATAATGTAGATAGAAACGAAATGAACTATACATTATGTAAGTTTCTGAAAATGTAATTACGGGAAAGGTTAGTAATCCACCTCAAACAATAATCTGCAATGTATTATCATACTATCACATAGCTTCAAACTCGACAGATACACGTCTCGTTTTTCTCATGGAATAAATCTGAGAAACCATAAGTGGAAAGTGCATGCATGCAGTTACATATTTGAACTAGTGTTTGCAATCAAACTGTTATCGTTTTTATCAATGCAATACTCCTTTTACAAAGTACAGTTAAGAATTTCGTCAACGTTTCCGTCGGTTATATTAATCCGATAGCCACTCTAGTGATACATATGGTAAACAGTAAAGGTAGATTGTGTACAGAATGAGATCCCGAAACTCCGTGATCCTGTTTCTTGGTAGTCGTATGAACTGTCGGCTGAACTTGGTAGAACCCATTTTTCTGGATGAGGTGTCTGTAATACCGGGCTGAGGCCTTAGGAGTCCTGGGTCGGTCTGGATCAGTGAAGTTGACGTAGTGGAGACCAAATCTCTCTGAGTATCCCCGAGACCACTCGAAGTTATCCATCAGAGACCATGCGGTATACCCACGTACGTCAACGTGATCTAGGCGAATAGCTGCAGTGAACAGGACGAGAATAATACAACAACAATAAATCTCACATTCATTCATTTTCAATCTGTTTCTTATATGGCTGGCTCTTACGGGTTCTCTCTGATTTTGTTCAAAAAGCAGACAGTTTAGGTTTTATAAAGATAATTTAATTAATAAGTTCATTTACTCTCTACCTTCACATCGTTAATTTTCAAAGAACGTGAAAGAAATGCCGTAATATTGTACGTGTTTTAATAGAAATGTATGTGCCAAGTTCCTTGTTGATTTAGATTGTACTGTTAAGGAAAGTGCCTTATTTACTAATCAGTTATCAAGGACATTACATGACCTGATGTTTAAACGATGTATATTCATACTGCTAAATATACATTGCTATCAAAAAGTTTTGTTACAACCGTTGTGTACATATTAAACCATTAGCCAACAAAAAAGGAACACAACTGATGCAATTTCCTAAAGATAGTGCACTTATCAGTGACAATTGGCATTTTATTTCAAAAATACCTAAGTCCTGGAAGTTGCAGGAAGGGTCAAGGGAGGGGTCTAATTTTGATAATGTTCAAAAATGAATAACAATTATTTTTCCTTTCATTTGCACAATTAAATGGAATGAATACAATGAAATTCACTGTCAAATATATAAGAAAAAAATATATTATTAAACTATATGTATTAAAAACATGAAATTGCAAAAATATTGCATTTTGAGGATTTTAATTGTATAAAAAAATATACATACATGTAGTTGAAAAATAGCAGAACATCGTAAGCAGTTATTATAAACATTAATATTAATACATACTTCAAAATTTGGTTTTGCTCAATTTCAAAGCGTTTGCAAAAAGATGTATCAGAACTTTTTGATGGCACTGTATGAGCCATGTTTATATTTAACAGAAGAATAATGTTACTAGCTGTCTCTGAATTTAAACCTCATTACCAAATTTTTATATCTATATCTATTGGCAAAAATAATTTTGAATTGCAAATATATAAAAGCCTTAAAAAGCCATAAGCAACCTTACCGATTTGAGTCACATTTGGACTGGTCTTGTATGCTTCATGCTTTCTGATATTGATGTTAGACGTGTTGTAGTGACAATATGCTACATGATACTTAAATAGGGTCATTTATAGATAATACCATAAAAAACTGACCTTTTAGAACTTCATTTATGTAGTGTTTGTAGTAAAATATTCTATGTTCGTCCACCAGTGAGGCATTTCTATCAGAAATACCGTTCTCTGTTATATATACCGGAACGTCACCGTAGTGATCCTTAATCCAGTTCAGCATGCGACGAATTCCAAATGGAGTGACCGTAAGCCAGGATGACCCAGACCTAAACAAAATGGATGTTCAGGATATAGATAGGGGTAACAAACATGTTGTTGCTGTTTTTTGTGTATTAATTATAATTGATAATACAAAAATGAAAATAAAAAAAAAAATAAAAAGTATGTCCATATAAATGTGTCAATTACTGTGAATTAAGATATAGGTCAGCACGTGGGACTATTTACAACATACACATAATTCAATACAGTGGCGTGGTCAGTTATATGGCCATCAGCATTGGCTAGTCTAAACAGTTATGGCCAGTCTTTGATGAGACCATAGCTAATGACCCTGTTACTACATTGAAGGGACTTATCACGTAGCCTATGCGACATTTCGCGGTAATGGGGCATTTCACTGATTTTTTGTTTTAATATTCATTAAACTGAACCAATACATGCTCATTTTTGTTTGTAGGACAGCTTGACGGACACGTCTATTCAAGATTAATGGTTTGTTACAGAAACGTTCAGTTAAGTGCGGAAATCTGAGGTACCTTATTTCAGATATGAAGAAAATGTGTTGCCACTGAAAAACTTCTGCAAAGTTTGCCTTGAAAATTAATTAAAATTGGAAAGATATGTGTAATTAAAACGTTAGCAATTCCTATGATTATTCACCTATTCACTGCACTTCCTGAATCCATCAGATCACTTTCTTTATACATTACGAGAGTTGTTTGTTTTCTTATTTCGTACGGAACGGTAGGGGCGACAAAATAAAACGAAACACTATGATAAACGCTTATGAAGATGGTGGACTGAAAAATCACCGTCAACAAACTTTCGGTCAAGACCTTAAATATCATGGATTAAAACAGTTATTGATCCTTTTAAATTTTTCGGATTGGAAAGTACTTCTATCAGATAAACTAAAGACTTGTGGTGGTTAAAAAACTTTTCTTCATGTCAAAATTAGCATTACAGCATACAAGCAAGTTCTTCAATACTTTTTTGATATTGTATTTAACATATGGAGAAGATATCACCACAACCCCTAAAATGTTAACATTGGAAGACATCCATTACAGCCAAACTTGTATAACGCGAATACTAAAATAAATAACAAGTGTTTTATATATAGTACATGGGTAAAACAATTTTTTGGTAAATGATTTATTGGGTGAATCAGGATGCTTTCTTAGCGCTTTAGCTTTTAAAACGATATCGACTTGTAGGTACAATATATTAAATATTATACATGTAGTATTATACATGCGATTCCACAAAGTTGGAAACGTAATATAAGGTTAAATGATAGAAAGTTAGTAAATATAAATCAAAGTACTGGACGTGTTGACGGAAGCGTTAATGGGATGTTTGGAAATGAGAAAGAAAAGTAAAATTTGGAATTTGTAAAATTCAGTTGTACAGTATGGTAACACAGAACTGTTGATATACATGCACGAGTACTTTTGTTATTAAATTCTGATGTGCAACTGTTAAAATGACATACAAGAATTATATCAATACACTCATGTTCGAACACTTCCTAATGAATATAGAAGTGGGAATAGAGCAGGTGAAACTGTAACCAAGTAGACATTTTCCATATGCATGTACAATGCTTCATTGCATGTGTTTAAAGACGATTATATGATAAAATGCAGAATTTGTCAAGATGATATTCAACCGTTAAGCATAACTGAAAGGTGTATCATGCAATAAGAAGAGGTCCATGTGCGTTAACGGTCATCGGAAAATCTATATAATGTTTTGTTGGTAATTGCGAAGTTGTTTAAAGATATTACCATATTTGAGCCCTTTGACGTTTGTGTCAAAAAGTTAATAAAGTTTATAAAGTTAAAAAAAGAAATAAAGTAGTATTAGATATACATGTAGAGAGAAAGAGATTTATTAAATAGTATTGTATGTAAAAATACAAATGAAGTATATTTACGTATAAACCAAAGGAACTTAGAACTGTAACTCTGTAACCGTGTAGGTGACATTGAGGCAGGAAGTCAGTATATAACCATAGCCAGGTGCTATAGACCAGACTGGGAGCAGCAGAGTTTGTGCAAGCCCAACTGTAAACCCGCCAGGGTAATATGTAACGAGGAGTGATTCGTTTTGAAGGACAACGGGAAGGATGCCATCAGGAGTGACGGAAACTTTGTAGCCACCAACAGTGAACAGTATATATACATATATTGTATCCAGAGATACAATGGATTCGTCAGGGTTATGTTAATATATTGAATAATTATAAAGAAGAATGAGTGTGAGAGTGAAACGGTGTATAGTATGTTTTATATAGATGTTCTTATGATTTTGGATATGTATTCAGGTAAATACATGTGGAAGTAGTTAAATTTATTTCATGTCGTTGTTTTATCTGTTTGCTATAAATTAGGCTGAGCCCATACCAACAATTCTTGACAGTTAGAGGGTCAATGAACAAACTTGGTATTCCTTCATCTCAGCATACTACTAGGGAAATAACAGCATCATTGGACCTTTGGTTACTGAGAAGAAGTGTTAGGAACATTTGATGACATTTGACCCCTGTGACATTGAAAGTAGAAAAAAAATTGAACATACAAAACTCTTCATCCAAGCATACTAAAGGCCAAATATCAGTACCCTATGCCTTTCTGTTATTTAGAAAATGTTCGTTGATGATTTTTAACACGTTTGACCCCTGGGACGTTGAACATGTAAAGAGCATTCATTTGAACAAGCCCTTCATCCCAGCATGCTACAGGCCAACTATCGGTACACTAGGCCTTTCGATTATTGAGAAGTGGTGTCTTGAAGATATTAAGACATTTGACCCGTGTGACCTTGAACGTTTGTCAAGGTCATTTTTTAACAAACTTGGTACAATTTGTAGCCCTTCATTCACGCTTAATACAGGCCAGCTTTGTGTATATCTATATAAATTCAAAGTTCAATTCTGATTCCATATTATATAAATAGTGTCAAGCCGGGTATTACTATTAACGGTGTAGCAAAATTGGTATCAACTTATATAAAAACAAGGTGCACTTTTGTTTTGAAATAGTTTGCTTGTCAGCAGACGACACCTATCACGAAAATCTTGACATTCAGAACAAGCTCTTTGATTCCCTTTTCTTTTGTCGAATATCTATACAAAGGAAGCGCACATAGTTTACATGTGTTCCATATACAACTTCAAATTCAGTCAAATGATGTTAAATGTTAAAGGTCATTGATTATATCCAGACAGTAGATCTAGAGTTGTAACAATTACCGATTAACACAATTAATCATGATCATCATACTTTAATGCATGGCTTTTGAAGGTGTCATGGAAATATTATCCTCATGGATACTATCAAGAAACAGTTCCTTAAATAGATATATTTACTAAGGTAAGCTTATTGAAAACATTCTTTTTCATTTAGAAAAAAAAAACATGCAAGAAAACAAAATTACCAAGCAATAACGCTGCTTTCAGATTGAATATCAACATGGATTTAGAAAGTAGTTTAAGTTTTCTTCTACTTCTTAAATTTCCGAACGAAATATATATTTTCTATTTACATTCCATATATAGTTCATAAATAAATGGCCCTACTGTAATACTTTAATCTCACTCGTATGGCCATGCAATGTAAACAGTACTATGAATGTAATCAGAAATCAATTGAAGTTTTCTGTTATTTTTTTTAAACTCAAACATTTATTGTAACTGAGATATATTGGTCAGTCAAGATTCAAGAGATCTCAAGCACAATACAAGCTGTAAAAAAATGATAAATATTATCAAGAAATGCTCGAAAGTCTGCTAATCTTAAACAGTTCACAGGTATGAAACATATATATGAAAACAAAGCGCATAGTGTTGTAACATACTCATGATACTGTAAATCTAAATTGATTTTTCAAAGCAGCAGCTTTTAAAACTTTGCAAGGCCTGCATAAGCAATGGCATATCCGCCATGAGTTTCAACCAAAAACGTCACATTGTGTAAAATGTTCACCATAACGGAAGATGGTCTTACATATACTATATTTTCTCACAAATATATATATAGCTAGATGTTATCTGAAACGTACATAATGTTTCAAAAAAAAAATCATTTAAATTATCTCTTTTACAATATTTCATCTGCATTCCGTTACTGTAAAAGTTGTCTCCCTTGTTTACAGATTACCGCTAGGTGTCTCAAATTCCGTATATCCCATTTTTAACTAATCGCTATATGCATGGCGTTACTAACGCCTCCATAAAAACAAATACATTGACCTGTTGAAAAAAACGGAAAAGGTTACTCAACTGTTTTTATCATTTCTTGCTTGATAAATGTTATACATTTCCTGACCAAGCAGTGGGAAAATGGGAACACAAACAACTTGCCCTTTCTTTTTCTGTCACTGATGACGCTTTATTACAATGTTTCCAAATCAACATAATACTTAGGATTATTTATACTAATAATTTGTTGATGAAAATTGATATCTCGGAAACTGAATTATGTACTTTTGGCAATGAAAATATGGAAACTTCAAAACATCTCTTTTGGGATTGTACATCATGTGAAACATATTTGACTTTGTTTTCGGCATTTTTTTCGTGAAAGAATTTATATTGATATACTATGGACATCAATTTCTACCTCTTTGGCTTAAAAGACAGACTGTTAAATGGAGGCATTGACGTAATCATTTAATTGGTAAAAAATACGTTTATTAAAATGCACCTATACAGTTCCATCATGCGCTGCAGCTTTGGCGAAAATACAGTATTATGAAAACATGGAATATCAATGTCTCTATATGTACACCCTTCAAAAGGCAACTCAAGTTCTTTTGAAATTGACAAATATTTAAAGAGCACTGCACCTTAATTAATCTACTATTGCTATTTCATTATTATGTAATTTGTGTCACTGCAGAAGGTAAATGTCAATCTAAACAAGATGTATCTGCAGAAATTACCTTTTGTCAAATTTATTTTATATACATGTTGTTAAATTAGGTGATCTAGAAAAAATGATAAATAAAAATAATAAAAGAAAAACCTTTAGCATCTACGAACCGATTTGTTTTAAATGTTGCCGGATGATTTGGAATAACCCTGTCTACAATAAGATTTAGCTACACCATGCTTTATCATCACCTAAATGAATTCTGGCATGGAAATTCCACCCAGAGACCATGAAATCGAAATTACTTCAATTCTAGAACATATATGAAAAATCTTAGGAAAACGTTTCTGAAATAAGAAAAGTATTGTCGGTTTTTGTAACTAAATGTGAAAGTAGATCTAATTTCAAAAATGTCCACCTTTTTCTATATTGTAATTATGTTATTATGTAATTGTAAATAATGTAACACTATCATTATTAGTTTATTGTGTAGAAAATTTAATATCATTTCCAATGATATATGATACATATATATGATTAAGCAAAACACCTGACGGCACTCTGCCTCCTATCCTTATCCTTAAACAAGAGAATTAATCGGATCTTAGTGCCAATCGAATATAACCGCCTTACCAATGTGAACCCATACCCCAAGTATGAAATGTTAAGACTAGTACTGTAGTAGATGAAGCCCGAACAAACCTTTCGCACACACTTTTTCATTGATGTTAATCAAAGCTAAACAAGTAGGACAGAGCGCTCTTCTATCCAAACCTCAAGACTAAAGCTCATGTGACATGTAGTGTAAAAGATGATGTAGGTAAAAGTTCAAAAATGTTGGTCAACATTACATACTTTTTGTACACGAGAAACCACCTCACCAAGGTGAACCTATACTCTAAATGACTTGTATTGAATAAGTTAAAATCCGGACAAATGTTTTTATTCATGTAGATCAGCGGTCAAAATAAAGTTAGATTGACCAACGTTTTCATACATGACACAGCGCCTTACCATATGGAACGTATACCCTTAGTATGAAGTTCAAGTGAAGGTAAAGGTAAAAATAGCGGAGGCGCGGACGGAAAGCCGAAAGGATGGAAGGATGGATGGACAAAACTACAGTTGGGGGGTGGGGGGCTCATCATAAAACATAGTCAGTAAGTATATTGTTAATACATGATATAACTCTCCAGTAATATTACCCGGGTGGTATGTTCAAATATTGTACGTAACCTAACCCATAAAACATACAACACGGTCCTCAGAGGAAGCGGCCGGTCTACCAGTGTAACACAAATACACGATTGTTACTACAATGCAAATCGTCTGCGTCTGCTACTGAATCTGTCAATATAAGTCTACCATTGTTACTAAGAATGCCATTGTTATTTAGTATGGTGATGATCTTACCTGCCTAATCTGTATGATGCAGTGGGATTCATTATATCGGCAAAAAGTATATATTTCTTAATATAAAATGTGCAACACGGGTGTGTTTGTGTGTGTGTGTGCGTGTGTGTGTGTGTTACGTTCATTTCTGCTACGTCTAGATTAATTTGCAGTTTTAATTTAATGATCTCGAGATAAATCTAGTCTAACATTTACAATTCATAACTTTAGGAGACGTTACTGTAAATGTACGTATTTTTGTGCACTTAACGTTTAGAGCATAATCAAATATTAACAGTTAAACGAAATGATGATTTGGCGTACCCGTCTAACGTGCTATAGAAAGGAAAACAAATATTAGCAGAATGCTTTCAACACTTAAAGTGCTAAGATAAGATAACCGGAATAATATCAACGTTAACAGTAACCAGTAAAATATTGTTATTGCAAAACACTATTATGACTGTATTGGCAGCAATTTCAAACGATTTCTCGTTATAAGCTTCACCATTTCCAATGGAATAAGTTTGGTGTTGATTTTCAAATGCGTTAAACAGCATATTGACGTCATGATATGTGACGGTTTCATCATTTCAATAACAATGGTTACCCTAGCCATGACGGGTCCTTAGATAATTTGACGTCCATGTCGGAGTAGTAATCACGTTTATATGTGTCGTCCAGGTTGTATTCCGCCAAGTTGGACGTATAGAAGTTCAGGCCTAAGAAATCTGTGGCTCCTGAAATAAGGAATCAGAAAAAAAGACCAAACCATACCTCAAACCTGTCAGGTTATCATTATCATTGTAAACTGGCATTGTGAATGTTAATGTAATACAAATGTAGTATATAGTTCTAGCATATAAAACTTAGTGTTGGTAGGACGGCTGAAAGCCTACAGAAGAATGTCTATCGAGGGGAAACCGGATTAAACGGAGAGGACAGATGTTCAGCGGATTCATTTTTTTCTCTGGTTTTGACTTGTTTAGTTTACAACCTTTTGTAAATATGATTACTTTTGAGAGTGAATTTGTAACTGCTGTTGAACAACACCATATATCAACTCTGGCAACAGAAATGATTATTTTATTATAGCGTTGACCATGATTTTGTCCGTGACACAACCAACCCTTTAAATATTGCTTCTCTTCCAATGTAAACTCAGGCAGTCTACTCTGTGTCAGATTTTGTATTGCACTTTTGTATCCGATCTGCAACTTCATGATGTCAGGGTAGTCTCCGTTATTTAACACTGGATTGATGAACCATCCAAAATGGAACTGGAGTGCGCGCTCGGCGGCATCTCGGTCGGAGGGAACGCTCTCACTTTTAGGTACCTCCCAGTCACAGTTACAGGTGATGCCAACCTTACCTGGAACAGACATACACATGCAATCATTATCATATAATTAAACTTAAATACCCTACAGCCTTGACAGTATGTTCGTAAACAGTAACACTGGCAACATCAAGTTAGTCATTAAGGATACGTTTTGTAGTATTTAAGGTTGTGTATACGTCTCTCAGGTGACAGAATAGTGTCACTGGGACATTGATTAACGTAACCTGACAGACATGATTGACAACATTACAAGAAGGCAACATAAATATGCCAGATTTGTTTTACCAGTCTAGACGATTCGCCAAATGTTTTGTATAAATACGAGTTCTCGCCAGTGCTATTCTGTCGGTAACCTGAGAGACGCATACATACACATATACTCTCTATAATTAACATATCCCCTCTACTTGACTTATTGACTTGGAATTATTCTTCAACAACCTTAAACACTACAAATTGGGGCCGTGACCAGGACAAGCATAACCTGACAGAAGACAGCATACATATGACAGATATTTCAACAGGACTGGCCAACTCAGCCTGCCAATATATTAATGTTCAAAACATGAAAACCTACCACTAATATACTGAGTTGTTAATAAAAATATTTGTCTCTCAATACTATATATTTACATTTTCACTTCACTCCGCCTCAATGAAACTAGTAAACTGTGGTTGCTTCATTTCCCGATGAAACAAGTGGGGCACGCGCGTTTTCGTTCCTGGCGAAGTAATACATTTGTCTACAGTGTATCGTCCTAGACGAACTGTGTGCAATAATGTACGGGTGTACTACACACGTAAAACAGCTGTTTTACATGCCAATGAGTTATGCCAGTATCATATCAAATACATAGCTTTAATAATACTTGATATGACAAAATTCTGACATTTCCGAAAGCATTTATTCAAGATATGTTGGTCCTAAATTCCTCATTGATTCCCTCGATGATCGTGCGTTCAATGCAAATGGGATCATCTGCCCGTCGGCAGATTTAGCGTTTTTTTCATGTCCAATACTTAAATTAAATGTTTGAGATTGGTCATAGAAATCCGTTCTCTTTTAAGAAGTTACATATGCTATATTCTATTATTAGACAAATGTAACATGTTCACGAAACTGATATGCTAGGCCTAGCTAGACTAGATCTACTTTAGGGCCTAACCTACATTTTAGCTTGCTCATAGCTAGGGGCCCGATAATTTGTTACACTTACAGCGTAGTTTTTGGACCTAAAACACGGTGTCTATTGAGTAGAATTTTATACTTCCGAGGAGTTTATATTAGGGTGGCATTTTTATCGGAAACTGATCTTAACCTCCAAAAGTGTAAACATACTGTAAAAACCTTAGTTTATGCCCAAAAGCAGATGTAACGAATTCTCAGGCACCTGTGATCTTGTCAACATAACTGTACCGTGTGCTTACCTTTAAAGCTTATAGTTTTCGGTTAAAAATCGTCAAATCACTAATCCAGTTGATTACATGTCACCAATATCATTCATCATACATTCATCAATAAACTATACATGCCTAAATCGACTGACTGTTATGAGACGTTTTCAGTACTGGCCTAACCGAAATCTGACTTCCGACAACTTTATTTGACCAAATCACAACGTCGTTATGTTTTCTGCTGCGCGATGCAAACCGCTTAAAAAACCCTTTTGTAATTAATTTTATATTGGAAAGTTATTTCAATCAATTCTTGATGAAAATAAAAGTTTGAGAGGTATGATTACAGCACATATTAAAATCAAAAAATAAAAATCTTGTCTCTGGAATACATTTTTTCTGTTGCTTAGTGATGAATGAAGCTAGCTATCAGCTGTTCCGCGTATGTACATGCCGATAAGTGTGCAACAATGTAACAAAAGTAAAGCACTGTGTGACACCAGCAGCTTAAAGTACATGCAAATGGCGGGCAATTTAAAATAGTTAACGTAAATATAAGGATTGAATGTCTATTTTGTTGTTTGCATCGGCTGATGAAGTCAAGTGAACCTCGTGCAAATGGCACATGAACTGCAAATATATATATATATATTTATAATAAATATAAAATGATTCTTAAGATTTATTTATCTAAAACATAAAATGCTTCAGAGGGACGAAATCAAATGTAAAAAGCCCGGCAAAATAGTTAAGAAGTGGTTCAACAGGTTTGTTGAGATAAAGTGGCAAAGTGTTAATGTGTCAGACATTCTGCTGCAACTAGCCTTCCAACATTGAGTTGCAGGTTTGATATCAACGTTTTTGATGTATGTTAATATAAAACAACTTAAAATGTAATTTTTATACCATTGATACATGCTGAGGGTTATCCTTTCATCAAACGTTTTCGGTTTGATCAAGTATGTTAGGTGTAGCATATTTCCTTAACAATCCCTATTATTGTTTCATAAAGGATGCAGGGCTAAGGTGTAAGGTAATGAAATGTCACGCACAAAAATTTGACCCATAACACGTACAGCATCTGTAGCTACATGTATCAGCTGCCGAAACAGTCATCGTCAGTTGTTAAGGACACTAGTCAATGTCACTTATTTACATCAATTTAATGCTGGTCTTAATCTAACCGCCTCCTCCCCAGCATCTGCTTTTCGTTTTAGTCTGTAGAATACAAAATGCATATCGTTGTTATTTAAAATGGTCAGGTTTTGTATCCCGAATGATCTACTACATACAGTTGTTTTGATATATTTTGTAATATATTTTAAGCATTTCATTGTAACCTGATTGTGTTCGGGAAGATTACGTAACACACACATATGCTGCACCTCTTAAATTTAGTAATAGAAACAGTATGCCGAAAAAATCAATTAAACTGCATCATACAGCTGTTTCGTCCTCTTAGGACTCTTCAGTGATGCTAGTGGCCAAAAGTTAGGAGTCCAAAATTTCTAAACTAATGTAAAAGCAAAAGGGTCAGGAGCGTAAAAAACCTTTACTTTATGAATTTAAAAGTAAAATTAAACTAGTTCTGTATAATTTCAAATCGTGTACTACGAAAATGTGTATATCAAGTACCGTGCCACTACTCGAATGAGATTAACTGTGGCTATGGAGGCTCCAGCAAACCTCGGGGACTAAAAAATCCACCAGCAGAGTCTGTCATCCCCTATTATAAAGATTACGTAACACACACATATATGCTGCACCTCTTAAATTTAGTAATAGATACAGTATGCCGAAAAATGAATTAAACTGCATCATACAGCTGTGGAAAATATCTTTGTAGTTTATGGTGGGGCGGTTTTGTATACTCTCATTGGTCATACATACGGTTATTTCATGTATTTGTATCAATTTGTACTGCAAGATGATTTAAATTATCGTTAATAAATAAACGGTCAATTTCATTTCAATCAATTGTTTTTCCAACAAGCTTGTCCTGTCCGAAGTCATGTACAGATATCGTTATCCATCCTCCGCCGATGATGATACGGGCAATTTAAATTGATATATTGGCATTAGTCATCTCTGTTGTGTCACAGTAATTCAAACGCGTATTAACTGAAGGTGCCTTGTCGATGTACAGGTGATCATACCCTACGCAACGCTATGTGTCACTTAGTAGACTGCGTTTATATAAAGGCAGAAACCAGTGACAATCGGGCCAGTTTGTTCTGAGCTCGGAAAGCAGCGACAAACCGTAAGTCTGTCGTTAGTATTTTGCATTGTACATCAAACTACCGAAGAGGTCATAGTTAATACACGATTGAGTGCAGCAAGATATTGCAGTACCAAGCAGAGCAGTACTACAATGAGTACGTGCTTGGACATTGTTGAGCAGAGGTAGTCATGACTTTAAAGGCATCGTGGTGCAACTAGAAGTAGTCGTGACTAGGATAGTTGTGACTAAAGGCACCATTGGTAGAAAACCTGAGATAGTAATTGCGAGATACATTTATACATAATTTAGCAGTGGCTAATAACGCTGTCGTGCTCAGCAAGAAAACGTCTTGAAGGTAACAAACAATGTGCAACTTCAGTGTCTAGGGCTAGCCACGACATGGAAGTCGAGTGTACACTGCCAAGCGTGTACGGTGGTGTGTGTAAATAGTGTGCAGTAGTATACAGACTAGATAGCTTAGATAGCTTTCGTTATAGTTTCAGTGCGCGTCGTTCATGTTTTGTTAAAGACCGAGGATGGGGGTATAGAAGGGAGACAACTACAGAAAATGGAAGAATATACAAATCGTTTGCTGCCTTCACTTCAGAGAAAGATTTTCCTCCAATTCATGTTTTTCAAAAACATTTATTATATAGATTTTGTCATGGTTACAGTTCTTTTTTGTAAAGAGTCTGAACATGGTTATCATTTTAGGCACATGTTAATCCAATTATAATTACCACAGTCATAAACTGATACCAACACAGAACCACACTGCCATAGCACATACATAGTCACCATCCAATACCAATAGGTTTTGTAATCACAAGAAACAAGGTTGACCTCACACTTGACATTATATAGTATTAATCCTGAAGATATCTCAGAGACCTAACATCTTTGTCAGTTTTAGTTCCATATTTTGTGTAGTTTTTTTCTCTAGTGTCATGTTCTCCTTGGTTTACAACTAAACAATATTTCCTCTAACTTGACATATGATGCTTATCCTTCAGCAGCTTATCAGTATAATGAGCTGGGGGGATATTTCATCCAAAACACCGGAATCCCAGTGTGACCAGTGGGCACTAGGTCGAGGACTTCCTGTTGCATCATAAATTCATAAATAACTGCCCACTGGTCACACTGCATGGTGGGAAGGGATTGGGATGGATAGAAGATTCTCCCATTAGCCACCCCTGTCAAGCCCAATTAGACAGAGAGCTAGCAAAGAGACAGGACATCAAGACAGAATCAGAAAAACCATTGATATATTGATCAGTATTGCAAATATTTTGACTAAGTATACACCGTGTAGAAACGTACATTTTATGGACCTTATCATAGGTTTAGTAGAGTGATATAACTATAGATGTGTTTCACAGTACATTCTGATAGATCAAAGGAGCAATTTGCTTTAAGTTCATCCCATTCATAATGGTGAATGTTTTCATATCAAATGTAGGTTTCAGTTTGAGTCCTGTATGTTTATGAGCGTGTGATATGTATGTGGCCCGAGCAACCCATGCTGTAAGTAAACCTCGTCTACCTCATCCTTCTCCTTAATGGCTGTCCGAGTAGGTCGTCCTCGGCCTTTAATAGCATGTATAAAGCATACGCTCTGCTAGTATATATCATTAGAAGTGACTTAGGTATGGACCCCGTTGGCCAGTTGCCTGACTGGCCGTATATAAATCTAGAAATCCGGCTTTCCTTCGTCACAGAAACCACGTCCTTAACTTACCTGTTAATACAATGTAACCCACAAACAAGCAGTAGGTTTGATAATTTCATGCGATTGATTTAAAATAAATCATGACTGTATTAATGTAGCTAATCTGTCTGGAACTACTTTCTTTGTTCGTCACAAACTCGAGACACATACCATGTTGGCTGGGTTCAAATTCATTCTCGTAGATCCTGTAGACCTTTCCGTGTGCTCTGATGAGATTGTGGGCGGCTATGTAAACTTTGTCCCCGGGGCTAACGATCCCCGGGGCTTTGGTGCCCTGCCCGTATCCTTGGAGAGATACAACCCACGGCTCGTTTAGGGTGATCCAAGTTTTAACCTATGCAACAAATAAAAAAAACAAAATAAGCTAGATTAACTTTAACTGATTATGTTTGATCATCAACTGCTTCATGTTACTATTGTAACGTTTGAAATCATTTAATGAAATTAGACAGACTATTAGCTAATCTCAATTTGGCAGCCTACTAAATAATCTCACTTTGGACAGACTTCTAGATAATCTCACTTTGGATCGACTACTAGATAATCTCAGTTTGGACAGACTACAAGCTAATCTCACTTTGGATCGACTACTAGATAATTTCACTTTAGACAGACTTCTAGATAATCTCACTTTGGACAGTCTACTAGATAATCTCACTTAAACTGATTACTAAATAATCTCAATTTGACAGACTATTATATGATCTAACTTTGACAGAGTACTCGATAATGTCACTTTGACAGACTATAAGATAATCTCACTTTGGACGGACTATTAGATAATCTCACTTTGACAGATAACTAGGTCATTTCAATTTGACCGACTACTAGAAAATCCCACTTTTGACAGACTCCTAGATAATTGCACTTTGGACAGATCACTAGATAATCTCACTTTTAACAAACTATTAGGAAATTTCACTTTGGAGAGACTACTACATAATCTCAGTTTGGTAGACTACTAAATAATCTCATTTTGACAGACTACTAAATAATCTCAATTTGGACCGACAGCTAGATAGTATCATTTTAGACAGACTACTAGATAATCTCACTTTAACAGGCTACTATATGATCTCACTTTGGAAAGATAACTAGATAATCTCACTTTGGAGAGACTAATAGATAATTTCACTTTGGAGATATTACTCGATAATCTCACTTTGACAAACTACTAAATAATCTCACTTTAAAAAGACTACTAGATAATCTCGCTTTAACAGAATACTCGATAATCTCACTTTGGACAGACTACTGTATCATCTCAATTTGACAGAATAATAAATAATCTCACTTTGGACAGACTATTAGATAATTTCACTTTGGATGAAAAGTGAGATTATACTACTGTATAAAAAGTGAGATTATACTACTGTATAATCTCACTTTGGAAAGATAACTAGATAATCTCCCTTTGGACAGACTACTATATAATCTCTCTTTGACAGACTACTAAATAATCTCACTTTGGACCGACTACTAGTTAATCTCACTTTGGACAGACTACTAGATAATCTCACTTTGGACAGACTACTAGATCATTTCACTTTGACAGTATACTTGATAACTTCATTTTGGACAGATCACTAGATATGCTACGGTATAATCTCACTTTGGACGGACTACTAGATAATTTCACTTTGTACTGACTGCTCGATAATCTAACTTTGGGGATTACTAGATTATCTAACTTTGGACAGACTACTAAACAATCTCAATTTGACAGACTACTAGCTACTCTCACTTTTGACAGACTACTTGATAAACTCAATTTGACAGACTATTAGATAATGCCACTTCAGACTGACTACTCGATAATCTCACTTTGGACAGACTACTTGATAATCTCACTTTGGACAGACTACTAGATAATCTTACGTTGACACACTACTAGATTTTCACACTTTGGACAGACTAATAGATACACTGTAATCTCACTTTAACAGACTACTCGATAATCTCACTTTGTACTGACTGCTCGATAATCTAACTTTGGGGATTACTAGATTATCTAACTTTGGACAGACTACTAGATAATCTCAATTTGACAGATTACTATATAATCTCACTTTGGACAGACTACTAGATGATCTCAATTTGACAGACTCCTAGACTTTTTCACTTTGGACAGACTAGTAGATAATCTCACTTTGGACAAACTACCAGATAATTTCAATACGGACAAACGACTATATAATCTCACTTTGGACCGACTGCTAGATAATTCAATTTAATAGACTACTCGGTAACGATTATTTCACTTTGGACAAACTCCTATATGACATTACTTTAACAGACTACTAGATAACTCACTTTCGACAGACTACTAGATAATCTCACTTTGGACTGACTACTCGATAATTTCACTTTGACAGATTACTAGATAACTTAACTTTGGACAGACTACTAGACAATCTCAATTGGACAGAATTCTAGATAACCTCAATTTGGACAGACTTCAATATAATCTCAATTTGACAGACTACTAGATAATCTCAGTTTGGACAGACTACAAGATAATCTCACTTTGGATCGACTACTAGATAATCTCACTTTAACAGACTACTCGATTATCTCACTTTGGACAGACTCCTTGATAATCCCACTTTAACAGACTTCTAAATAATGTCACTTTTACAGACTACTAAATACTCTCATTTTGAAAAGATAACTAGATAATCTCACTTTGACAGGCTACTAGATAATCTCAGTTTGACAGTATACTTGATAACTTCATTTTGGACAGATCACTAGATAATGTCACTTTTACAGACTACTAAATACTTTCATTTTGAAAAGATAACTAGGTTATTTCACCTTGACAGACTACTAGATAATCTCACTTTGGCGGACCGTTTGATATTCTCACTTTGAACAGACTAGAAGATAATCTCATTTTGACAGACTACTAGATAATCTCACTTTGGCTGACAGTTTGATAATCTCACTTTGGACAGACTAGAAGATAATCTCATTTTGACAGACTACTAGATAATCTCACTTTGGACAGCCTAGAAGATAATCTCACCTTGACAGACTGCTAGATAATCTCACTTTCGATTAATGTGATATTATACTCCTGTATAATCTCACTTTGGAGAGATAACTAGATAATCTCACTTTGGAAAGATTTCTAGATAATCTCACTTAACAGACTAATATATAATCTCACTTTAGACAAACTACTACATAATTTAACTTTGGACAGACTACTATATAATCTCAGTTTGGCAGACTTTTAAATAATCCCACTTTGACAGACTACTAAATAATCTCACTTTGGAAAGATTACTAGATAATCTCATTTTGGACAGACTACTAGATAATCTCACTTTGGAAAGATTTCGAGATAATCTCACTCAACTGACTACTAGATAGTCTCACTTTAGACAGACTAATATATAATCTCCCTTTGGACAGACAACTAGATAATCTCACTTTGGATGGGAGAGGTCGAGATCACGCGGACCTATAGAACCTATTCTATTTAGCTCCGATAAAATCACTTTGTTGGCAAATTATCTCTTTAGGAAAACTTCAATCTTTGGTCAATGTCTGGCTAACATCACCGGAAAGCCATACATTTTTCTGAAATTTGGTTAAAAGTGATCACGTTGTGGACTTTTGAATAACACACAATGGCATAGAGCTCACCGCGGTACCAACTGTAAACGGACACGCCAGTTTACTTACCTATTGTAATACGTGTGTATAGAACATATAGATGTACATATACGTTGAATATTTCACAGAGACCTAGAACATTTTAGATCATTATAATGAGTGGACCAAATGCAACTAGATTTTCGACATCATTGAGAAGAAACAGTGATCAAGCTATAAGTCAAAGACTTGATGAAATTACGAAAATTTAATCAAACGTGGTCAGGAAGGCGGACATAGACAAGAAGTTGACTGTACTCAAAGAAGATAGTGGAAAAGAAAATAAGGAGCTTGTGGAAAGTTTACAAGGTTGAATTACTGACTTAGGAGAAAACGAGAACCTTAGAGAATATGTCAGTGTCCTGGAGAACCAGGTGTTAGAACTTCAACAAAGCAACAGAGAAAGTGCAGGTCAGTACAATGATTCGGACTTTTTTTTTATAATTATTTCTTTATTCAGGTTTTTTCACAACACCTGACATTTAATTCCATATGACTTGAAATCAAAACAATCGCACACAAAGTATGAGGACAACTCCACACACCATACACAACATATGGATCAATATTTCACTAACACACACAGCAAAATTGTGCATGTGCGTCTATAGACATGTTATCTGTTCAGCACACTTTTGCAACCAATTCTGCTTACACACCATAAGCATGTTATATACCTGTGTATATTAATATATATGTATAAGTACATCTTCAAGTAATTAAAAAAACAGCTTGTGGAAATTAAGTCAAGTGTTGTTATTTATAAGATAGAAAGAGAGAAAGAAAAGAGATAACTGACATTCACATAAACTGATGGACATACAGACAGACACATATTTACAAACAAACTGACATACATGGATGAACATACAGAGACAGACACATATAGACAAACATACATACACGGATACACAGACATACAGACAGACACATATTTACAGACAGATTGACATACATGGATGAAAATACACAGACAGACACATATAGACAAACAGACATACGCGGATACACAGACAGACAGACAAACAGACAGACAGACTGGTTGTTTTTGATTTAGCAATTATATGTATTTAGAAACTATATTGTTCTCACAAACATGATTTCTCCTTTAAAAGGCTGTCTGGATCTAGGTCGAATTTGGTGTAATATATAACCTTAGTTCCGATTACATATATAACATGTGTAATCATATTAAATAAGTAATAATTTATTCCATTTTCTCCAATCCAAGTTAAAACCTTCCAGAAAAGAATCACCTTTACTAACTGCAACATTTTTTTAACATTATGATGATCTTTAATTGAGTTAACTAGTGATTTTAAGTTAAGAATTGTGTAAACACCTAGTTTTATATATATAGTGCTTAATGATGAGGTAAATTTCATTATCAGTCTTATTATACTTATTTGTCTGCGACCAGGAAGGAACCGAAAATCAATGATTGTTTATTAATTGTGAATGGGATTAAGAGTGATTCCAAAAGGTATTCTAGACTATGAAGTCACTTTTGAACCTCTTGACATTCCCAGAGTATGTGTGTTATTGTTTCTGTCTCTAAATGGCAGAGTGAACATAATGGACTTTGAACAATGTTTGCCTTAGATAAAAGAGAATGTGTAGTTAAAATTTTGTGTAGAACCCTATACTGGAGCCACTGAAGTTTTGAATTATTTGTTACTTTAAAAGGTTATGAAAAAATCAACTTCCATGTAGATTCATCAAAATCAAAGACATCTGACCATTTTTTCCTACCTGTTGGAATTTCTTCATTTTCCGACATGATATTGTACAGGTCTTTTGTTCCTTCAGCCTTTTAAAACAAAAGCTCTATATTTGAAGGGATAAAAAGAAGAAAAAGTTTTTCTTCTTGAATCAATTGTATTCCAGTATTAGTTTTTATAGAATTGATAATACCATGAAATTGAAGAAAATTTGTTACTAAATCATATTTCTTTGTAAATTCCTCATAGGTTAACAAAGTGAGAGTGCTTGATTCTTGGCACATATGTATACAATTCCTTCCACAATTAATCATAAGGTCTGTGTTTGTAAGATATTTAAATATAGCATGCCACTTGCTGGTACTTTGAAAAAATCTTCTTAGCCATCCTAACTTTAAAGCATCTATAAAAGCTGGAATGTTTACCATTTTCAGCCCCCCTTCGATGTAAGTTTTTGTAACAATTTTCCTTTTAACTTTATCAGTTTTTCCATTCCAAAGAAAGTTAAAAAGCAAAATGTTAAGTTTAGAAAGAAATATGCCACTCGGGTTTGGTAAAGCGATGAACAAGTGATTAAATTGTGAGATTAGGAGGAAATTAATAATATATATTTTACCAATGGGAGTGAGTTTTCTTCTGCTCCAAGTACTAATTAGAGATTTAAGCTTAATTCACTTTTTATCGAAGTTTAATTTAGGTATTTCATGTAAATTTATACTAAAGTTTATCCCCAAGAGTGTGAATCTTTCCTTGCCCCATTGTAAATCTAAATTTGGTAAAAAAGTGTCCTTGCTGCATTTTTTGCTTCCAATCCATATAACCTGAGTTTTGTTTGTATTAATCTTCAAACCAGAAATACTGGCAAATAAATTTAATTCAACTATAGACTCGTGCAAAGATTTTTCAGACCCATCGAAAATTAAAGAAGTGCCATCTGCATATTGTGATAGAAGAATCGGACAATTATTTACGTGTATACCTTTTATATATTCGTTATGTCTAATCCTTACTGCTAATATTTCTGTACACAAGATAAAAGTATAAGGAGCGATTGGATCTCCTTGTCGACAACCGCGTTTAACCTTGAAGAATGATGAGATATTTCCACCCTGATTTATAGCTGATTTAATATTAGTATGAAATGTTTTTACCCATTTTCTAATACTATTCCCAAACCCAACAAAACTAAGTGTTTTGTCAATAAAGGGCCTGTTTCCAAAATGGCCCCTTCTCTGATTCAAATTTTCTGTTGGTGGTGCATTGCCCATGCCGTTGTGGTCACAAATCTATAAAGTATAAAGATTTAGGTCACTTGGTTTGTTTTTTATGGCTCCTCAAAGTTGTACCTTTCAGAAGCTGTCAAAGTGTTGATAAAATGTGCATGTTATGTAAAATATTAATGAAAATCTAATCAAATGATAGTCACCGTAAAGAATACATTCATGGCATGATTGTGACAAAAAATCATGTTTCCATTGCGCCATTTGGCTGTTTTATGGAAGAAACAATCTCAAAAATGCCATTTTCGATGATAACATTTTAGACACAAAAACTGTGTTTTTCAGAGAATACACCCTTTTATGGGCGTTGGATGCAAACCAATTTTTATTCTATCAAACAGTACGTAATATGCTATTGATGAGAGGAAAAATCATCAAAATGTAAGTGGTGGAACATTTTCAAATCTTGGGTTGAATTAGCCTATGTTCGAAATGCCGATTTTCGACTTTCTTTAGATAACTAACAAAAACACGAGAGTATTTGCTCGGTATGTTGAGAATATGTACACAGATATGAAAAAAAGTGAGAGAAACAATTTTTCATGAAAAAAATCCAAGATGGCTACTTCACAAGTCCCCGTGGCTGAAGACATTGGCTGACAAATAGACAGAACAACACACAAAACGTGTTCCTTATGATTTTGGTTGGTTTTTGCATTTACGAGAGTGTTCATAGCTACAGGCGATTGTATAATACCCATATTTATAAGTTTGGTTAGTCACATGGTAACGGGGATCTTTCATATCGAGCCCCAGACATACTTTCGACATATGCACTATGTTGCCGCATGGAAAACTATTTCAAGTTTTGTCGGAATTTCTTTACCTGTGGTTGTAATGTTCGACGGTTTTCCAGCGCCCTGTAATACCCAAGGTACAATTGTAGTACAAGATACTGGAGATGTGCGCACACATTCCCATCGTTCTCTCTCCAACTGGGCACTGGCAGTAGTAGTCATCATCGGGTGAAACGGTGAACCGTACCCAAACGTTATATTTCGTTTGGCTTTTGTATGGCGAATGTATTTGACATCGGAGTGCTGGTAAAGTCACACCTCATAGTCTCCGTCATCACTTAAATGTTCGGCGATGTAACCAGGTGCCAGAGATATCTGATACGTTCCACACGTAATGGTTCTCAAGTAATCGAGATCGAGACGGGGAAACAGTACGGAAGATGCATCCATCTTGACAAACTCGGACCTTGCCCGTCTAGATAGATCCGGGTCTCTTGACTCTCTGAGCTGAACCATTCGGTGTTGTCAAACGGTCCTTCATACGTTCAGCCATTAGCCTATCTTTGGCATCTCTCTCTCTGGAGATCTCTGGTAGATCGGTCCTCTATAACCATTCAGACAGGCTGTGCCGGTTCGAAGCAAAGCCTCGATGACATTGATAAAGCTGTTAGACACCAATTGCGTTCGGAAGAACGTCCAGAGTTTCAGACGACCATGATAGGATTCCACAATCCACCTCGATTTGTTGATAGTTCTGTCCAGATTTGCTTGGAGGTCAGAATGTTGACTTTGACCGTGTTTCAGGTATGACGGCATGCTAGCATTGAGGCAAGAGGCTTCGAGAACTGATAGGACATCTCTAAAACCTCGGTCAACGACAACATTGTCATCTGGTTGTAGCCAAGTAACTAGCTTGTCCATGATATCTTTTGTAATTGTAGCATCATTTTCGCTGCCAGTGAATGGTCCTACTGTGTCCAGAATGTAGCCATCTGGTAAGGCGATGCTCATGAATTTGAGGTAGTTTCTCTTCTTCTGGCTACAGTAGGACATTCTCTGGAGCTTGTGGTTGGAGCTTTTCTGGATATAAATTCTTATATGGCAGTGGCTTTATCTCCAAAAAATGCTTCTGAAAAGACAGTATTGTGCCCGAGCAACTGTTCTCTGATCAAGTGATCCGGACCTAGAAATTGTGGGTCTATCAATGTGTCTAATGCCTGTACTATGGAGTGGAAAGTTTTGGACACACTTGACTTGGAAATTCCAAAAGGAGAAGAACACTGACTCCAGGAAATGTCGGATTTCAGTTTTACCCAGAACAGTAGTAGAGCATCGTGTGTAGTCTTGGTATATATACCAGATGAAAGATATGGGGAACAGTGCGAGTGGATTTCGAGGAACTGATCTTTGGACCAACCTGTCCAGGCCATGCATGCCGAGTCATCAAGAGAAGAAAAGTTTATTGCAAACGCAGACTGGTTCTGTGAAAGGAAGTGCGACACTTCTAGGAGGTCATTAATGATTTCGGACGATTTTGATGGTAACTGAGATTCCAAGGAACCTCTACCATCAAGGACTACCTCTGTAGACGGATCTAAGTCGTTACCAATAAGGTGAATGGAGCAGACGTGGGATGAGGTGGGACACCACAGATTGTGTGAATAGATCAGGTAATGTCTTTGATTTTGTTCCATTTATATCAAAGGTAACAAGACAGAGACAGCATTTTTTGTGTGAAGATGATCCATTCAAAAGATCATGAAGGGTCAGCAACGGCAGGATATGGAACGGGGTGTCGTCTTCTTCCTCTATTTCCTGATTCTCCTCGGTTTCAGGTTCAGGCTGATTTTTGTTCCGAAGATACTTCATGTAGCACTTCTGGCAAATGAGTGCTTGTTCCTTTGCTGACATCAATCCTTGTTGCACCAGCGTATCTAGGAGCAATTAATATTGTGGACTATTTACATTGTGTGCACTTCTGTTCTTATTGCCACTACGTTTCTTGAAGTATAGTTGACAGCCTTCTCCAACACATTTACCCTCCATCTTGAAACAATAACGATTGGTTTATGAAGCGTCGATAAAGTAACAAAATAGTAAGCCACCGATGATTGCTGTAAACAGCTAATACTTAGTAGTGTGGAACAATTATGCGAAAATGTGTGATAATAACGAATTGATTGATTACTTAGAACAAAATAAAGTATTTCATATGTATAATCTATCTAATCGATGTGGCGTGGTCGGCAGGCACAAAGAAAGTGAAACAAGTCAGGGTCCCAACCCTGACAGAGCCACAACGATTTGGGACAATAAAACAAGGAAATTGAGACAAGAATAGCTAGCGTCGAGTCAATGATTCCGTAAACGTATAGACAAAGACAAGAAGATACGGATAAATGTTTAAGGTCACACGATCAGAAAATTCAGAAGAGGACAACTTGAGATAGAAAAGTATTCATGTATCAGGGTGTCCTCAGTGTAAATCTTTATATAGATACTGTTTATTTAGTCGTTAGATATCATAAAACTGTCATGAAAATATTCGCTCTGATATTCAATATGAAATTTTGTATATGATAAGCTATATAATAGGGTTTCAGACAAGGTTGTTACTCATTTCCCCTTTTCTTTCAATTTACAACCACATTCAGGTGGCGATATGAGAACGTTCCACCACATGGAATTAGCTGATTTTTGGTACACATATGAAACAAGTTAAGCTCTATCCGATTTTGTGATGGAAATTTGCATCCAAAACTATATAACGGGAGAAAATTGCAATTTTATGGCATTTTTTTCCCTAATTGTGTCTCTGCAAGAGCATTTTCATTCGAGAATTATTTTTTTTTATGTTTTATGAATGAACACGATGTTTTGCAAATATTTATCAAAAAAAAATTATACTATGTTGCTAATTACAATTTCGAGATAACCTTCTTTTATTTACGACCTTATGTCTTTAAAGCTCAAAATGACAACTTTATAAAAATACATTTTCACTGAAACTATGAAATCCGGGTGTCGGAAAGGTGTAAAATTATTCTTCGGAAAAGAAAAAAACTGTAGTGGAGCTAGATAAGAAATTATACGGGGGCAGGCTCCTATGGAGAATTAACATTACTGGAAACAGGCCCTTTTGATAAAATGTCTAGGTTTATTCCCTTTTGGTATGCAGGTTACAATACCCTGTCTTTGTGTAATAGAAAGCTCACTTTTATCATACCCTAAATTAATGCATCTTACAATAAATACACATAATTGTCTCCAAAAATATTTAAAACATTCAGTGGTGAATCCATCAGAGCCAGGACTTTTATCATTTTTCATTTGGTTCGAAATTTTACCTGCTTCTTCTAAAGTAATAATACCTCCCAAACATTCCGATTCTAAATTATCAAGTTTTGGAACAATGCAATCTTTTAAAAGTTCAGTTAAATCAATATCTTCTATTCTGTCGGAATCATTGTATAGTTTTTCATAAAAATCTTTGACTTCATTCAAAATTTGTACCTGATCAGTGATAAGTTCACCATTTTCCTTCCGTAATTTCGGAATTATTTTAGAAGTAAAATGTCTAATTTCCAAACTTAAAACATAACTTGTAGATTTTTTCCCTTCCTCTATCCATTTTGCCATAGATCTAATAATACTACCGTAATTTTATGTAACCTAATTCTTTCTAGTTCAAGTTTGTGTTGTGCTAATTCTTCCAAGTCTACATTGTCACTGTCTTCTAATTCCTGTATATATTTGTTCAAATTATCTTCTCTTGCAGATCGCTGTTTTTTAAGAAGAATATGAGATTGTTTTCCCCCTAAATTCCATCAAAAGAGCCACTAAGAATAACTGGTCATCAATTGTAAATTGTAAGTCTGTATCTGGAATCATGGGAACATTATTTAAGTCATATACTGGTAAAGAATACAGAGCTTTTACTTCGTTTAAACAAGACTTTATCAAATCAAGATATTCCAAATCATATAACAGAGAATTATTCATTTTCCATAAACCTTTACCTTTCTTAAACCTATTGAATTTCAAAACAATTCTGGAAAATAAGTGGTCTGATTTGTACCCAGGGTCTATGGAAGAATTTTCAATACTTGGTAACAGGTCTTCTGATATAAGGAAGAAGTCCAATCTAGCTTGTTTAATCGGGTTGCTCTTTCTCCAGGTATATCTTTTAGAGTGTTCATGATTATCTCGAAATATATCAATTAAATTATAATTTTCAATAATTTCACAGACTTTTTCTCTAGCTTAGGATTATTTATGTTTTTGTAATTACTATCATAGTCTATTTCAGGTTTTGAAACCAGATTAAAATCACCACATATAATAACTGAATGGTTACCAAACTCATCAATAGTTTCATTAATAATATTGTAGAAGTCGGGACTGTCATGATTTGGACCATAAATAGTAATTAGAGTTGTTCTCGACTCTTCAATCGTAATGTCTAGAGCTAGGAAATTACCAGTACTGTCTTTCTATTCTTTATTAACCTTAAATTCAAAATTGTTACTGATAAGAATAGCTACCCCTCTTGCGTTTGACCTATACGAGTTGAAATAACATTCATAGCCCATTCATTTCTTATAACATGTTCCTTATCTTCAGTGAAATGAGTGTTCTGTAGACAAAAAATATTGTATGATTTATTTCTAAGATAGGAAAAAACATCTTTTCTTTTTAATTTCTCACCTAGACCCTGACAGTTCGAACTAAGAATTGTTATATTATCTGCAGCAACTCAAAATAGAAGAGTCTACTGAAACATGTAAATATAAGCTTAACCCGACAACAACAAGAGTCTGTGAAGAATAGAAAGAGGATACATAAAACATTTAAACGAGACATAAAATTAAGCTTTTGGTCAAAGTCAATGGCAACTGCCAACTTACACGCCTGTAGATCTCACACACATACATGAAGATCTATGTTTACTAGAATAAGCAACCCTGAACCATCCATAAAACTGCACCGGAACTATGGTATTATATACCGGAAGTAAATCAATAATGGAAACCAAATTGACGGACCAAAAGTTCCGGAAAAAAGTACTGAATTTATAAACTACCAAAACACAATTTCAACTAGTTGCACTTTGATAAATCATAATTTGATTTCTGAATTATTTGGAATGAAAAATTAAAAAGCGTAATTTGACAAGATCAGGGGGAAAAAGGTAAAATACTGCATAAAGATATTGCAGTCTAAACAGGGACGTATATGTCCCTGGTCTAAGTTTTACCTGTGACATGAAAATCAGTGAAGCATTACTTTCACCTACCTTTATCAGAATGAGGATTTACATTCCACAGCGTACTTCCAATATGAATAGAAAAACAACACAATTAGAGAGAAAAAAACCCCCACTCACATATGTTACACAGACTAAGGCGTCTAAACTACACGCACAAGAATCTGTAACCGGGTATATTCCCTGCAAGGTCCACTACCGATTAGAGTTTTAGTAATTATGAGAGACTGATCCACCACGTCTGAAGTTTTCATCATTCATTAAGTAGTCTTTTACTAAGGGAGTGTCATAGCACAGTTTCCGTTTTCCTATCGTTCTTTAAAATCACAAAAAGTTTTCCTTCTACGCTGTATGAGTTCTTGACACAGTCTAGCTTGTAGGCTTCCCTCAGTCCGTCCTGGTTGAATTTGGTGAGATCTTCAAAAACCGTAATTCCGGATCCTTTAAGTGTTCGTCTCTCCTTCATGATTTCATGTTTCTTTGTCCTATGTGTGAATTTTACTATCACTGTTCTTTTTTTCCCGCTGGTGTATTTCCCGAGTCTGTGGGCTATATCGATGTCCTCACATTGCAGGGGCACCTTCAATCTAGAATTCACAAGATCTACCACTTTATCCTTGCACTCTTGTACAGTTTCTTTATCCGTTGGGTCCGTTAATCCGGAAATCCTGATTGAATTCTTCCTCCCGTGCTGTTCTAGATCATTTAACCTGCTGTTGATGGCGTTGAGGGACTCTTGAAATTCCGAACACAGATTCTCTAAATTACCGACAGTTTCTCTCAAGTCTTCGTTTTCTTTTACCAGATCGTATATCTTTCCTTCTAATATCTCAATGAGCTCACGATTCTCAGTCTTGATGTCTTCTTTAAGCTTAACAAATTTCTCTTCCATCTTGTCCGTAATCCTTTGAACTTTTTTATCCATGTCGGTCTTTGTGACTAGGTTAGCAAGCATCACACTTATTTCTTCAAGTCTTTCATCTGTCGTTCTAGTTCCACATGAACTCGAACTCCTTGTTCCTGTTTTCCCCATGTCTCAAGATGAACAAAGTCACTCGATAAAGTCAGTATACAATATGTTCAGGCAGCAAGGTAAATGTACATATGGCGTGCGGTTAACAGTTGTCACCACGGTCGGGGCTAGTCCATTGTGTCTTTACAGCTCTCAAAAAGTGTATCTTTGGAAAATTTTCCAAAAACCCTCGACAAATATGATTCCAAATGATCTTATCCAGTCATGGCTCGAAAATAAGAATGATTTAGGCCTTAGGTCTTGCAATATAATCGATACTGGTCAGAGCGAAAATTTGGTGGACATTCCAAGTCCGCGTGACCTTGACCTCCATGATTCGGACTTGAAGACGTCAAAGAAAACGAGACAGTCGAAGAATGTGTGAAAAGAGTTGTGAAGTTTGCGAAATCCAAGTTGAAAGTGTCACTTCAAAATGAGGACATAAACATTGCACACTGACTCGGTAGATTTAACGTCAGTAAAAGAAGTGTGATTGTGAAATTCACCCACAGAAGAAAAAAACCATGACGTCCTAAGGAGAATTCTTAGAGGATCGGATTACACATTGTCAGAGGACCTTACAAAATACAACCAGGACAGGTTGAGCCAGGCTTATAGACTGGAATGTGTACGGAACACGTTTAGTGTTGACGGGAAACTTTTTGCTGTGCTAAAGGTTAAAAGAGACAAGAATCAGAGCAGGAGACTACTTTTCGATACGCCACTGACTAATGAGTACCTGTAAAATGTCCTTAACTTGTATAACAAAGTAGCCTGTCCAAAGTGAGATTATCTAGTAGTCTGTCCAAAGTGAGATTATTTAGTAGTCTGTCAAAGTGATATTATCTAGGAGTCTGTCAAAGTGAGATTATCTAGTAGTCCGTCCAAAGTGAGATTATCTAGTAATCGGTCCAAAGTGAGATTATCTTGTACATTTATACTGGTAATAAACCAAAAGGGAATAAACCAAGACACTTTCTGAAAAAAACTGGCGACCAATGTCCTTACTAAATATTAATAAAAAATAGCATCTGGGGTTATTACTCATAGAGTTATGTCTGTGATAGATAAACTTATTAGTATAGATCAAACTGGATTTTTGACAGGACGTTACATTGGGGAAAACACAAGATTATTATACGATTTGATGCAAGTTATAGAAGAAAGCAATTAACCGGGAATGATTTAAATGATAGATTTTGAAAAAAATTTTGATTCAGTATCTTGGAGTTTTATTTAAATGATTTGGTTGTTTTTGTGGGGGATTTAGAAACGATATTATTTCATGGTTTAAAACTTTACGTAAGAACGTATCAGCTTCAATTAATCAGGGTGGTAATCTATCATCATTTTTTTACATACAAAGAGGTTGTAGACAGGGTGATCCAATGGCTCCGTATATTTTCATTCTTTGTGCAAAAGTATTAGCTATTAGAATAACGAATAACAGGAAAATCAATGGTATTAAGGTTTTTGAACTTCCTATCCTCTTCTCTCAATATGATGATGACATTTTCCTCATGCTTGAGGATCTAAGCCCTCATTGTCTTAATCCTTAAAAGAACTTAATATATATGAAAGTATATCTGGGCTAAAAGTAAACATTGATAAGACACAGATTATATGGATAGCATCTAAGAAGTATAGTCAGGAATCATTTATGCCAGAGTTGAATTTACAGTGGTGACGGGAAAGATTCAGTCAATAGGGAAATACACATAATTAAATCTTTACTTATCTCACAATTTAATCACCTTTTTATAGCTTTACCTAATCCAGATGAGAAGACCTTTAATGTAATTATTCCATTCTATTTGAGTTTTTGTGGAATAGGAAAGTAAAAATTGTCAATATCAGGGCTTTTGCAGATTCGTTGAAGTTGAGTTGGGTATGACGATTTTATCACTCACCAGGAAAATGGTTTTCAATATTGAAGACTTGTGTAGACACAGATCTTTTACTTAACATTGGAGGTGAGTATATACAAAAATGTCAAAATACATGTAATAATACATTTTGGAAAGACGTTTTTAAACCCTGGTATAAATTACACATTTCAAAAGAAATGGCAAACAGAAGGAGGAAGTCAGTATTAGAAATACATCTCTGGTTCAACAAAGATACTACTATATCGGGTAAGCCTATTTTTTACAAACAATGGTACATGTATATAAAAGGTGTAAGGACAATAGCTGACTTGCTTATTGATGATAACTTGGATACTTTTTTTCATTTTTGAAGATTTTCTACAGGCATATACTGTGACAACTAATTTTCTTATATATCAAGGGGTAATATCTTCTGTAAAAACTTTCATATCATATCAATTGCCTTTAGAGTACCAAAGTGAGACCAATTATTCCTTTCCATATACAGTTTTTTTAAAAACATTTCAACGGATCAAAAGACTTTTATAACATTTTGAATCAAACTCTGGGAGAGCAAACTGGTAAATCTAAGTAGGGGGAACAGTTTGAAGTAATAAATAAAGACTTGAAAATTTACTATAAAATGCAATTTCAGAAAACAAACAACACTAAATTGCAGTGGCTGCAATATAGGATGTCCCATAATATTCTTACTACTAATTCCAGACTATTTAAGTTAGTAATTAGTCCATTATGTGATTTATGTAATTGTGAAAAAGAATCGATAACCGATCTTCTTCGGGAATGTCAATAAGTCCAAAACCTTCTTCAGGTATTAGAAACACTAACAGATGCATTGTTTATACCTTTCTCTATCAACAAACAATCTTTTCTGTTTGGAATTACAAATAACAGTAGCCCATGTTTCAGAGTTGACAATGCAATAATTTTTATTATGAAACATTACATATACAAGACAGGATGCCTATATAGTTCCTTAAATATTAATACACTTGTTATAAGCATACAGACCAATTATACGGTTCAAAAATATATTTCAAACAACAAGGATGACACATTCAGACTGAAATTCCAAATGAATGGAGAAAATGGGAAAATCTTTTCAAACTTGGTGTGTAATAAACAATATTTATAATTTGCTTTTATCCTATATGCTGACAGTTGCATGCTGACTAATCGTATTGACAATTGGTCAAACAGAAATATAACTTTATCATCCCCTTGGTTACTTCCCCTTCTGTCTTCCATCTAATATTCTTTCTTTCTTCTTGTTATCGCCTTCTTTTAAATGTACAATGTTTGTATTTCCTTATTGGCAGAAATAGTTGTACTTTTGGAATTTGCTGATATATACTAGAAATACTGTCCATTATTCTCTTCATCCTGAGGCTTCGTAGTTTTCATTTTTTTTACTGTTGTGCTTTTATAGCATCACTCTCTCCCCCCCTCTTTGTCTCTTTTCCTCCCTCCCTTTCTCTCTCCCCTCCCAAGCCACTTGTGTGTTCTTGTATGTGTTTAAATGTTTGTCCTCATGTTGTAAAATGTGCATGTCACGTATGTCACAGTGATAATTTTGTAAGGACGACTGTCAAGTTGATGCTATGCTGATGATGAAAATGGTTATGTCTTGTTAGATGATGAATATGAATGATGGTGGTGAACTTATAATAATGCAAATTATTTTGAATATATTTGAATGATGATTATGACGATGATGTTGATGATGTCATCATAATGATGAGGTCGTGATGATGGTGATGAAGATGATGATGTATTGAATTGAGATACTGATGTGAAGATCTCTGGAGTACTGGAATCATGATGTTGAATATAATACAGTAACTGTGGACGATGAGAGCGCGTGTGTGTAAGGACGGTTGTATACATGTACATGTGCTGTGTTAAATGTAAATATACAATATGTAAAATCTTGCAAAAATGAAACAAATATAACAAAAATTATAATCTCACTTTGGATTAACTACTAGATAATTTCATTTTGGACAGACTACTAGATAATCTCACTTGAACAGACTACTACCTAATCTCACTTTGGACAGACTACTACATAATCTCACTTTGGATTAGAAATGAGATTATACTACTGTATAATCTCACTTTGAGAGATAACTAGATAATCTCACTTTGACAGACTACTAAATAATATAACTTTGACAGATTTTTAGATAATCTCACTTTGGAAAGATTACTAGATCATCTCACTTGGGACAGACTACTAGATAATCTCACTTTGACAGACTACTAGATCGTCTCAATTTGGACAGATTACTAGATAATCTCACTTTGGAAAGATTACTAGATAATCTCACTTGGTACAGACTACTAGATAATCTCACATTGACAGACTACTAGATCATCTCCCTTTAACAGACTAATATATAATCACATTTAAACAGATTGCTAGATAATCTCACTTTTTACAGACTACAGTACTAGATAATCTCACTTTGACAAACTAGAAGATATTCTCACTTAGGACAGACTATTATATAATCTCATTTTAACAGACTACTAAATTATCTCACTTTGACAGACTACTTAATAATCTCGCTTTGGATAGATTACTAGATAATCTCACTTTGGACAGACCACTAGATAATCTCAATTTTACAGACTACAATATAATTTCACTTTAACAGACTACAAGATAATGTCTCTTTGACAGACTACTATATAATCTCACTTTAGACAGATTACTAGACATTTTAACTTTGACAGACTACTAGATAATCCCACTTTCGACCGACTTATGGAGAGATTACTTGATAATCTCAATTTGGACAGACCACTAAATAATCTAACGTCTATAGACTACTAGATAATATCGCTTTGGGCAGACTACTAGATAATGTCACTTTGACAGACTTCTAGATAATCTCAATTTGGACAGACTACTAGACAATCTCACTTTGACAGACTACTTGATAATCTCACTTTGGACAGAATACTAGATAATCGAACTTTGACGGATTACTAGATAATCTCACTTTGACGGAATACTAGATAATCGAACTTTGACACTCTACTAGATAATCTCACTTCGACGGATTACTAGATAATCTCAATTTGACAAATTACTAGATAATCTCAATTTGACAGATTACTAGATAATCTCACTTTGACGGAGCACTATATTCTCTCATTTTGAACATACTACTAGATAATTTCTCTTTAACACATGACTAGATAATCTCACGCTTGACCGACTACTTCATAATCTCACTTTAACAGACTACTAGATAATCTCACATTGGACAGGCTACTAGTTAATCTCATTTTGGAGAGACTACTAGATAATCACACTTTAAACAAACTACTAGATAATCTCACTTTAGACAAACTACTTGATTATCTCACTTTGGACAGATTACTAGATTATTTCACTTTGGACAGACTTCTAGATAATCTTACTTTGACAGACTACTAGATAATATCGCTTTGGACAGACTACTAGATAATCTCACTTTGACAGGCTACTAGTTAATATCACTTTGGAGAGACTACTAGATAATCTCACTTTGGACAGACTACTAAATAATCTCACTTTAGACAAACTACTAGATAATCTCACTTTGACAAACCACTAGATACTCTTATTTTGGACAAACTACAAGATAATTTCTCTTCAACAATTGACTATATTATCTCAGTTGGACAGACTTGTATATAATCTCACTTTGGGCAAACTACTATATAATCTACCTTTGAACCGACTACGAGATAATCTTACGTTGGACATAATACTAGATAATCTCACTTTGGACAGACTACTAGATAATTTCACTTTGGAGAGATTACTAAATAATCTCACTTTGGTCAGACTGCTTGATAATCTCACTTTGGACAGATCGGTAGATAATTTCACTTTGACAGACTACTAGATAATCTTACTTTGACAGACTACTATATATAATTCAACTATGACATACTACTTAATAATCTCACTTTGACAGACTACTAAATAGCATCACTTTGGACAGACTACTACATAATTTTACTTTGGATAAGAAGTGAGATTATACTACTGTATAATCTCACTTTTCAGGGATAACTAGATAATCTCACTTTGACACATTACTAGATAATATCACTTTGGAAAGATTACTAGATAATCTCACTTTGGAAAGATTACTAGATAATCTCACTTGAGACAGACTACTAGATAATCTCACTTTGACAGATTACTAGATCATCTCACTTGGGAAAGATAATTAGATAATCTCAATTGAACAGACTACTAGATCATCTCAATTTGGACAGATTACTAGATAATCTCTCTTTGGAAAGATTTCTAGATAATCTCACTTGGGACAGACTACTAGATAATCTCACTTTGACAGACTTCTAGATCATCTCACTTTAACAGACTACTATATAATCTCACTTTAGACAGATTACTAGACATTTTAACTTTGACAGACTACTTGATAATCTCACTTTAACAGACTACTAGATAATCAAACTTTGACCGACTACTTGATAATCTCACTTTGGACGCACTACTAGATAATCTCACTTTGACAGACTTCTAAATCATCTCACTTTAACAGACTACTAGAGAATCTCACTTTAACAGACTACTAGAGAATCTCACTTTAACAGACTACTAAATATTCTAACTTTGACAGACTACTTGATAATCTCACTTTGGACAGACCACTAGATCATCTTACTTTAACAGACCACTATATCATCTCACTTTAACAGACTACTTGATAATCTCACTTTGGACAGACCACTATATCATCTCACTTTAACAGACTACTAAATATTCTAACTTTGACAGACTACTTGATAATCTCACTTTAACAGACTACTACATCATCTCACTTTGACAGACTACTAGATAATCAAACTTTGGACAGACTACTAGATAATCTCACTTTGACAGACTACTAGATCATCTCAATTTCAACAGACTACTAGTTAATCTCTATTTGGAAAGATTACAAGATAATCTCACTTTAGACAGACTACTAGATAATCTAACTTTGAAAGACTTCTATATAATGTCTCTTTGACAGACTACTATATACTCTCACATTTGAAAGATTACTTGATAATATCGCTTTGGACAGACTACTAGATAATGTCACTTTGACAGACTGCTTTATAATCTCACTTTGGACAGACTACTAAATAATCTCACTTTGGACAGACTTCTAGATCATCTCAATTTGGACAGACTACTATATAATCTAACATTGGAAAGATTACTTGATCATCTCACTTTGGATTAAAAGTGAGATTATACTACTGTATAATCTCATTTTTGGAACATCACTAGATAATCTCACTTTAACATACTACCAAATAATCTCACTTTGGACAGACAACTAAATAATCTCACTTTAACAGACTATTAGATAATCCCACTTTAGAGAGATTACTAGATATTCTAACTTTGACAGACTACTAGATAATCTTCCTTTGGACCGACTACTAGATAATGTCACTTTGACAGACTACTAGATATTCTCACTTTGGACAGATTACTAAATAATCTCACTTTGGACAGATTACTTGATAATCCCATTTTAACAGGCTACTATATAATCTAACTTTGGAGAAACTACTATATAATCTACCTTTGAACCGACTACGAGATAATCTTACGTTGGACAGAATTCTAGATAATCTCACTTTGGAGAGATTACTAAATAATTTCAATTTGGTCAGACTGCTTGATATTCTCACTTTGGACAGATCGGTAGATAATTTCACTTTGACAGACTACTAAATAATCTGACTTTGACAGACTACTATATATAATTCAACTATGACATGCTACTTAATAATCTCACTTTGACAGACTACTAAATAGCATCACATTGGACAGACTACTACATAATTTTACTTTGGATAAGAAGTGAGATTATACTACTGTATAATCTCACTTTTGAGGGATAACTAGATAATCTCACTTTGACACATTACTAGATAATCTCACTTAGGAAAGATTACTAGATAATCTCACTTTGGAAAGATTACTAGATAATCTCACTTTGACAGACTTCTAGATCATCTCACTTTAACAGACTACTAGAGAATCTCACTTTAACAGACTACTAAATATTCTAACTTTGACAGACTACTTGATAATCTCACTTTGGACAGACTACTAGATAATCTCACTTTGGAGAGATTACTAAATAATCTCACTTTAACAGACGACTAGATCATCTCAGTTTAACAGACTACTAGATAATCAAACATTGACAGACTACTTGATAATCTCACTTTGACAGACTACTAGATCATCTCAGTTTCAACAGACTACTAGTTAATCTCTCTTTGGAAAGATTACAAGATAATCTCACTTTGAACAGACTACTAGATAATCTAACTTTGACAGACTGCTATATAATCTCACTTTAACAGACTACTAAATAATCTCACTTTAACAGACTACTAAATAATCTCACTTTGGACAGACTTCTAGATCATCTCAATTTGGACAGACTACTATATAATCTAACATTGGAAAGATTACTTGATCATCTCACTTTGGATTAAAAGTGAGATTATACTACTGTATAATCTCATTTTTGAAACATCACTAGATAATCTCACTTTAACATACCACCAAATAATCTCGCTTTGGATAGATTACTACATAATCTCACTTTGGACAGACAACTAAATAATCTCACTTTAACAGACTATTAGATAATCTCACTTTAGAGAGATTACTAGATATTCTAATTTTGACAGACTACTTGATATTCTCACTTTGGACAGACTACTACATAATTTCACTTTGACAGACTACTATACCATTTCACTTTAACAGACTTCTAGATCATCTCACTTTAACAGACTACTAGATAATCAAACTTTGACCGACTACTTGATTATCTCACTTTGGACAGACTACTAGATCATCTCACTTTGGACAGACTACTATACCATTTCACTTTAACAGACTTCTAGATCATCTCACTTTAACAGACTACTAGATAATCAAACTTTGACCGACTACTTGATTATCTCACTTTGGACAGACTACTAGATAATCTCACTTTGGACAGACTACTATACCATTTCACTTTAACAGACTTCTAGATCATCTCACTTTAACAGACTACTAGATAATCAAACTTTGACCGACTACTTGATTATCTCACTTTGGACAGACTACTAGATCATCTCACTTTGGACAGACTACTAGATAATCTCACTTTGACAGACTACTAGATTATCTCACTTTGGACAGACTACTAGATAATCTCACTTTGGACAGACTACTAGATCATCTCACTTTGGACAGACTACTAGATAATCTCACTTTGACAGACTACTAGATAACCTCACTTTGGACAGACTACTAGATCATCTCACTTTGGACAGACTACTAGATCATCTCACTTTGGACAGACTTCTAGATAATCTCACTTTGACCGACTACTAGATCATCTCACTTTGGACAGACTACTAGATAATCTCACTTTGGACAGACTACTAGATCATCTCACTTTAACAGACTACTAGATCATCTCACTTTGGACAGACTACTAGATCATCTCACTTTGGACAGACTACTAGAGAATCTCAAATTGACAGACTACTAGATAACCTCACTTTGACAGACTACTAGATAATCAAACATTGACAGACTACTAGATCATCTCAGTTTCAACAGACTACTAGTTAATCTCTCTTTGGAAAGATTACAAGATAATCTCACTTTAGACATACTACTAGATAATCTAACTTTGAAAGACTTCTATATAATGTCTCTTTGACAGACTACTATATACTCTCACATTTGAAAGATTACTTGATAATATCGCTTTGGACAGACTACTAGATAATGTCACTTTGACAGACTGCTTTATAATCTCACTTTGGACAGACTACTAAATAATCTCACTTTGGACAGACTTCTAGATCATCTCAATTTAGACAGACTACTATATAATCTAACATTGGAAAGATTACTTGATCATCTCACTTTGGATTAAAAGTCAGATTATACTACTGTATAATCTCATTTTTGAAACATCACTAGATAATCTCACTTTAACATACTACCAAATAATCTCACTTTGGACAGACAACTAAATAATCTCACTTTAACAGACTATTAGATAATCCCACTTTAGAGAGATTACTAGATATTCTAACTTTGACAGACTACTAGATAATCTCCCTTTGGACCGACTACTAGATAATGTCACTTTGACAGACTACTAGATATTCTCACTTTGGACAGATTACTAAATAATCTCACTTTGGACAGATTACTTGATAATCCCATTTTAACAGGCTACTATATAATCTAACTTTGGAGAAACTACTATATAATCTACCTTTGAACCGACTACGAGATAATCTTACGTTGGACAGAATTCTAGATAATCTCACTTTGGAGAGATTACTAAATAATTTCAATTTGGTCAGACTGCTTGATATTCTCACTTTGGACAGATCGGTAGATAATTTTACTTTGACAGACTACTAAATAATCTGACTTTGACAGACTACTATATATAATTCAACTATGACATGCTACTTAATAATCTCACTTTGACAGACTACTAAATAGCATCACATTGGACAGACTACTACATAATTTTACTTTGGATAAGAAGTGAGATTATACTACTGTATAATCTCACTTTTGAGGGATAACTAGATAATCTCACTTTGACACATTACTAGATAATCTCACTTAGGAAAGATTACTAGATAATCTCACTTTGGAAAGATTACTAGATAATCTCACTTTGACAGACTTCTAGATCATCTCACTTTAACCTTTGGACCGACTACAAGATAATCTTACGTTGGACAGAATACTAGATAATCTCACTTTAGACAGACTACTTGATAATCTCACTTTGGACAGATCGGTAGATAATTTCACTTTGACAGACTACTAGATAATCTTACTTTGACAAACTACTAGATAATCTCACTTTGGACAGATTACTAGATTATTTCACTTTGTACAGACTTCTAAATCATCTTACTTTGACAGACTACTAGATAATATCGCTTTGGACAGACTACTAAAGAATCTCACTTTGACAGGCTTCTAGTTAATCTCACTTTGGAGAGACTACTAGATAATCTCACTTTGGAGAGACTACTAGATAATCTCACTTTGGACAAACTACTAGATAATTTCTCTTCAACAATTGACTATATTATCTCAGTTTGACAGACTTGTATATAATCTCACTTTGGGCAAACTACTATATAATCTATCTTTGGACCGACTACGAGATAATATTACGTTGGACAGAATACTAGATAATCTCACTTTGGAGAGACTACTAGATAATCTCACTTTGGAGAGATTACTAATTAATCTCACTTTGGTCAGACTGCTTGATGATCTCACTTTGGACAGATCGGTAGATAATTTCACTTTGACAGACTACTAGATAATCTTACTTTGACAGACTACTATATATAATTCAACTATGACATACTACGTAATAATCTCACTTTGACAGACTACTAAATAGCATCACTTTGGACAGACTACTACATCATTTTACTTTGGATAAGAAGTGAGATTATACTACTGTATAATCTCATTTTTCAGGGATAACTAGATAATCTCACTTTGACACATTACTAGATAATCTCACTTTGGAAAGATTACTAGATAATCTCACTTTGAATGATTACTAGATAATCTCACTTTGACAGACTTCTAGATCATCTCACTTTAACAAACTACTAGAGAATCTCACTTTAACAGACTACTAAATATTCTAACTTTGACAGACTACTTGATAATCTCACTTTGGAAAGACTACTAGATAATCTCACTTTGGAGAGATTACTAAATAATCTCACTTTGGACAGACTACTTGATAATCTCAATTTGGAAAGATCGGTAGATAATTTCACTTTGACAGACTACTAGATAATCTCACTTTGACAGATTAATAGATTATCTCACTTTGACAGATTACTAGATAATCTCACTTTGACAGATTACTAGATAATCTCACTTTGACACAGCACTATATTCTCTCATTTTGAACAGACTACTAGATAATTTCTCTTTAACACATGACTAGATCATCTCACTTTTGACCGACTACTACATAATCTCACTTTAACAGACTACTAGATAATCTCACTTTAGACAGACTACTAGTTAATCTCACTTTGGACAAACTACTAGATAATCTCACTTTAGACAAACTACTAGATAATCTCACTTTGACAGACCACTAGATACTCTCAATTTGGACAGACTACTAGATAATTTCTCTTCAACAATTGACTATATTATCTCAGTTTGACAGACTTGTATATAATCTCACTTTGGGCAAACTACTATATAATCTACCTTTGGACCGACTACGAGATAATCGTACGTTGGACAGAATACTAGATAATCTCACTTTGGAGAGACTACTAGATAATCTCACTTTGGAGAGATTACTAAATAATCTCACTTTGGACAGACTACTTGATAATCTCACTTTGGACAGATCGGTAGATAATTTCACTTTGACAGACTACTAGATAATCTTACTTTGACAGACTACTATATATATCATTCAACTATGACATACTACTTAATAATCTCACTTTGACAGACTACTAAATAGCTTCACTTTGGACATCCTACTACATCATTTTACTTTGGATAAGAAGTGAGATTATACTACTGTATAATCTCACTTTTCAGGGATAACTAGATAATCTCACTTTGACACATTACTAGATAATCTCACTTTGGAAAGATTACTAGATAATCTCACTTTGGAAAGATTACTAGATAATCTCACTTTGACAGACTTCTAGATCATCTCACTTTAACAGACTACTGGAGAATCTCACTTTAACAGACTACTAAATATTCTGACTTTGACAGACTACTTGATAATCTCACTTTGGACAGACTACTAGATAATCTCACTTTGGAGAGATTACTAAATAATCTCACTTTAACAGACGACTAGATCATCTCAGTTTAACAGACTACTAGATAATCAAACTTTGACAGACTACTTGATAATCAAACTTTAGACAGACTACTAGATAATCTCACTTTGACAGACTACTAGATCATCTCAATTTGAACAGACTACTAGTTAATCTCTCTTTGGAAAGATTACAAGATCATCTCACTTTAACAGACTACTAAATAATCTCACTTTGGACAGACTTCTAGATCATCTCAATTTGGACAGACTACTATATAATCTAACATTGGAAAGATTACTTGATCATCTCACTTTGGATTAAAAGTCAGATTATACTACTGTATAATCTCATTTTTGAAACATCACTAGATAATCTCACTTTAACATACTACCAAATAATCTCGCTTTGGATAGATTACTACATAATCTCACTTTAACAGACTATTAGATAATCCCACTTTAGAGAGATTATTAGATTTTCTAACTTTGACAGACTACTAGATAATCTTCCTTTGGACCGACTTCTAGATAATGTCTCTTTGGCAAACTACTTGATAATCTCACTTTGGAAAGATTACTTGAAGATCACTTTGGACAGACTACAAGATACTCTAATTTTGACAGACTACTGGATAATATCGCTTTGGGCGGACTACTAGATAATGTCACTTTGACAGACTACTAGATATTCTCACTTTGGACGGACAACTAAATAATCTCACTTTGGACAGACTACTTGATAATCCCACTTTGACAGGCTACTATATAATCTCACTTTGGACAAACTACTAGATAATCTCACTTTATACAAACTACTAGATAATCTCACTTTGACAGACCACTAAATACTCTCAATTTGGACAGACTACTAGATAATTTCTCATCAACAATTGACTTTATTATCCCAGTTTGACAGACTACTAAATAATCTCACTTTAGGCAAACTACTATATAATCTACCTTTGGACCGACTACGAGATAATCTTACGTTGGACAGAATACTAGATAATCTCACTTTGGACAGACTACTAGATAATCTCACTTTGGAGAGATTACTAAATAATCTCACTTTGGACAGACTACTTGATAATCTCACTTTGGACAGATCGGTAGATAATTTCATTTTGACAGACTACTAGATAATCTTACTTTGACAGACTACTATATATATATCAACTATGACATACTACTTAATAATCCCACTTTGACAGACTACTGAATAGCATCACTTTTGACAGACTACTACATCATTTTACTTTGGATAAGAAGTGAGATTATACTACTGTATAATCTCACTTTTGAGGGATAACTAGATAATGTCACTTTGACACATTACTAGATAATCTCACTTTGGAAAGATTACTAGATAATCTCACTTGGGACAGACTACTGAATAGCATCACTTTGACAGATTACTAGATCATCTCACTTGGGAAAGAAAACAAGATAATCTCAATTTAACAGACTACTAGATACTCAATTTGGACAGACTACTAGATAATCTCTCTTTGGAAAGATTACTAGATAATCTCACTTGGGACAGACTACTAGATAATCTCACTTTGACGGATTACTAGATAATCTCACTTTGACAGATTACTAGATAATCTCACTTTGACAGATTACTAGATAATCTCACTTTGACAGAGCACTATATTCTCTCATTTTGAACAGTCTACTAGATAATTTATCTTTAACACATGACTAGATAATCTCACTTGGGACCGACTACTAGATAATCTCACTTTGACACTCTACTAGATAATCTCACTTTGACGGACTACTAGATAATCTCACTTTAACGGATTACTATATAATCTCACTTTGACAGATTACTAGATAATTTCACTTTAGACAAACAACTAGATAATCTCACTTTAGACAAACTACTCGATTATTTCACTTTGACAGACTACTAGATGATTTTACTTTGACAAACTACTAGATAATCTCATTTTGGACAGATTACTAGATTATTTCACTTTGGACAGATTTCTAGATAATCTTACTTTGACAGACTACTAGATAATATCGTTTTGGACAGACTACTAGATAATCTCACTTAGGACAGACTATTAAAGAATCTCACTTTGACAGGCTACTAGTTAATCTCACTTTGGAGAGACTACTAGATAATCTCACTTTAGACAAACTACTAGATTATTTCACTTTGACAGACTACTAGATAATCTTACTTTGACAAACTACTAGATAATCTCAATTTGAACAGATTACTAGATTATTTGACTTTGGACAGACTTCTAGATAATCTTACTTTGACAGACTACTAGATAAAATCGCTTTGGACAGACTACTAGATAATCTCACTTAGGACAGACTACTAAAGAATCTCACTTTAACAGGCTACTTGTTAATCTCACTTTGACAGACCACTAGATACTCTCAATTTGGACAAACTACTAGATAACTTCTCATCAACAATTGACTATATTATCTCAGTTTGACAGACTTGTATATAATCTCACTTTGGGCAAACTACTATATAATCTACCTTTGGACCGACTACGAGATAATCTTACGTGGGACAGAATACTATATAATCTCACTTTGGACACACTACTAGATAATCTCAATTTGGAGAGATTACTAAATAATCTCACTTTGGAGAGATTACTAAATAATCTCACTTTGGTGAGACTGCTTGATAATCTCACTTAGGACAGATCGGTAGATAATTTCACTTTGACAGACTACTAGATAATCTTACTTTGACAGACTACTATATATAATTCAACTATGACATACTACTTAATAATCTCACTTTGACAGACTACTAAATAGCATCACTTTGGACAGACTACTACATCATTTTACTTTGGATAAGAAGTGAAATTATACTACTGTATAATCTCACTTTTCAGGGATAACTAGATAATCTCACTTTGACACATTACTAGATAATCTCACTTTGGAAAGATTACTACATATTCTCACTTTGACAGACTTCTAGATCATCTCACTTTAACAGACTACTAGAGAATCTCACTTTAACAGACTACTAAATATTCTAACTTTGACAGACTACTTGATAATCTCACTTTGGACAAACTACTAGGTAATCTCACTTTGGAGAGATTACTAAATAATTTCACTTTGGACAGACTACTTGATAATCTCAATTTGGAATATCGGTAGATAATTTCACTTTGACAGACTACTACATAATCTCACTTTGACAGATTACTAGATAATCTCACTTTGACAGACTACTTGATAATCTCACTTTGGACAGACTACTAGATAATCTCACTTTGGAGAGATTACTAAATAATCTCACTTTAACACACGACTAGATCATCTCAGTTTAACAGACTACTAGATAATCAAACTTTGACAGACTACTTGATAATCAAACTTTAGACAGACTACTAGATAATCTCACTTTGACAGACTACTAGATCATCTCAATTTGAACAGACTACTAGTTAATCTCTCTTTGGAAAGATTACAAGATCATCTCACTTTAACAGACTACTAAATAATCTCACTTTGGACAGACTTCTAGATCATCTCAATTTGGACAGACTACTATATAATCTAACATTGGAAAGATTACTTGATCATCTCACTTTGGATTAAAAGTCAGATTATACTACTGTATAATCTCATTTTTGAAACATCACTAGATAATCTCACTTTAACATACTACCAAATAATCTCGCTTTGGATAGATTACTACATAATCTCACTTTAACAGACTATTAGATAATCCCACTTTAGAGAGATTATTAGATATTCTAACTTTGACAGACTACTAGATAATCTTCCTTTGGACCGACTTCTAGATAATGTCTCTTTGGCAAACTACTTGATAATCTCACTTTGGAAAGATTACTTGAAGATCACTTTGGACAGACTACAAGATACTCTAATTTTGACAGACTACTGGATAATATCGCTTTGGGCGGACTACTAGATAATGTCACTTTGACAGACTACTAGATATTCTCACTTTGGACGGACAACTAAATAATCTCACTTTGGACAGACTACTTGATAATCCCACTTTGACAGGCTACTATATAATCTCACTTTGGACAAACTACTAGATAATCTCACTTTATACAAACTACTAGATAATCTCTCTTTGACAGACCACTAAATACTCTCAATTTGGACAGACTACTAGATATTTCTCATCAACAATTGACTTTATTATCCCAGTTTGACAGACTACTAAATAATCTCACTTTAGGCAAACTACTATATAATCTACCTTTGGACCGACTACGAGATAATCTTACGTTGGACAGAATACTAGATAATCTCACTTTGGACAGACTACTAGATAATCTCACTTTGGAGAGATTACTAAATAATCTCACTTTCGACAGACTACTTGATAATCTCACTTTGGACAGATCGGTAGATAATTTCACTTTGACAGACTACTAGATAATCTTACTTTGACAGACTACTATATATATATCAACTATGACATACTACTTAATAATCCCACTTTGACAGACTACTGAATAGCATCACTTTTGACAGACTACTACATCATTTTACTTTGGATAAGAAGTGAGATTATACTACTGTATAATCTCACTTTTGAGGGATAACTAGATAATGTCACTTTGACACATTACTAGATAATCTCACTTTGGAAAGATTACTAGATAATCTCACTTGGGACAGACTACTGAATAGCATCACTTTGACAGATTACTAGATCATCTCACTTGGGAAAGAAAACAAGATAATCTCAATTTAACAGACTACTAGATACTCAATTTGGACAGACTACTAGATAATCTCTCTTTGGAAAGATTACTAGATAATCTCACTTGGGACAGACTACTAGATAATCTCACTTTGACGGATTACTAGATAATCTCACTTTGACAGATTACTAGATAATCTCACTTTGACAGATTACTAGATAATCTCACTTTGACAGAGCACTATATTCTCTCATTTTGAACAGTCTACTAGATAATTTATCTTTAACACATGACTAGATAATCTCACTTGGGACCGACTACTAGATAATCTCACTTTGACACTCTACTAGATAATCTCACTTTGACGGACTACTAGATAATCTCACTTTAACGGATTACTATATAATCTCACTTTGACAGATTACTAGATAATTTCACTTTAGACAAACAACTAGATAATCTCACTTTAGACAAACTACTCGATTATTTCACTTTGACAGACTACTAGATGATTTTACTTTGACAAACTACTAGATAATCTCATTTTGGACAGATTACTAGATTATTTCACTTTGGACAGATTTCTAGATAATCTTACTTTGACAGACTACTAGATAATATCGTTTTGGACAGACTACTAGATAATCTCACTTAGGACAGACTATTAAAGAATCTCACTTTGACAGGCTACTAGTTAATCTCACTTTGGAGAGACTACTAGATAATCTCACTTTAGACAAACTACTAGATTATTTCACTTTGACAGACTACTAGATAATCTTACTTTGACAAACTACTAGATAATCTCAATTTGAACAGATTACTAGATTATTTGACTTTGGACAGACTTCTAGATAATCTTACTTTGACAGACTACTAGATAAAATCGCTTTGGACAGACTACTAGATAATCTCACTTAGGACAGACTACTAAAGAATCTCACTTTAACAGGCTACTTGTTAATCTCACTTTGACAGACCACTAGATACTCTCAATTTGGACAAACTACTAGATAACTTCTCATCAACAATTGACTATATTATCTCAGTTTGACAGACTTGTATATAATCTCACTTTGGGCAAACTACTATATAATCTACCTTTGGACCGACTACGAGATAATCTTACGTGGGACAGAATACTATATAATCTCACTTTGGACACACTACTAGATAATCTCAATTTGGAGAGATTACTAAATAATCTCACTTTGGAGAGATTACTAAATAATCTCACTTTGGTGAGACTGCTTGATAATCTCACTTAGGACAGATCGGTAGATAATTTCACTTTGACAGACTACTAGATAATCTTACTTTGACAGACTACTATATATAATTCAACTATGACATACTACTTAATAATCTCACTTTGACAGACTACTAAATAGCATCACTTTGGACAGACTACTACATCATTTTACTTTGGATAAGAAGTGAAATTATACTACTGTATAATCTCACTTTTCAGGGATAACTAGATAATCTCACTTTGACACATTACTAGATAATCTCACTTTGGAAAGATTACTACATATTCTCACTTTGACAGACTTCTAGATCATCTCACTTTAACAGACTACTAGAGAATCTCACTTTAACAGACTACTAAATATTCTAACTTTGACAGACTACTTGATAATCTCACTTTGGACAAACTACTAGGTAATCTCACTTTGGAGAGATTACTAAATAATTTCACTTTGGACAGACTACTTGATAATCTCAATTTGGAATATCGGTAGATAATTTCACTTTGACAGACTACTACATAATCTCACTTTGACAGATTACTAGATAATCTCACTTTGACAGACTACTTGATAATCTCACTTTGGACAGACTACTAGATAATCTCACTTTGGAGAGATTACTAAATAATCTCACTTTAACACACGACTAGATCATCTCAGTTTAACAGACTACTAGATAATCAAACTTTGACAGACTACTTGATAATCAAACTTTAGACAGACTACTAGATAATCTCACTTTGACAGACTACTAGATCATCTCAATTTGAACAGACTACTAGTTAATCTCTCTTTGGAAAGATTACAAGATCATCTCACTTTAACAGACTACTAAATAATCTCACTTTGGACAGACTTCTAGATCATCTCAATTTGGACAGACTACTATATAATCTAACATTGGAAAGATTACTTGATCATCTCACTTTGGATTAAAAGTCAGATTATACTACTGTATAATCTCATTTTTGAAACATCACTAGATAATCTCACTTTAACATACTACCAAATAATCTCGCTTTGGATAGATTACTACATAATCTCACTTTAACAGACTATTAGATAATCCCACTTTAGAGAGATTATTAGATATTCTAACTTTGACAGACTACTAGATAATCTTCCTTTGGACCGACTTCTAGATAATGTCTCTTTGGCAAACTACTTGATAATCTCACTTTGGAAAGATTACTTGAAGATCACTTTGGACAGACTACAAGATACTCTAATTTTGACAGACTACTGGATAATATCGCTTTGGGCGGACTACTAGATAATGTCACTTTGACAGACTACTAGATATTCTCACTTTGGACGGACAACTAAATAATCTCACTTTGGACAGACTACTTGATAATCCCACTTTGACAGGCTACTATATAATCTCACTTTGGACAAACTACTAGATAATCTCACTTTATACAAACTACTAGATAATCTCTCTTTGACAGACCACTAAATACTCTCAATTTGGACAGACTACTAGATAATTTCTCATCAACAATTGACTTTATTATCCCAGTTTGACAGACTACTAAATAATCTCACTTTAGGCAAACTACTATATAATCTACCTTTGGACCGACTACGAGATAATCTTACGTTGGACAGAATACTAGATAATCTCACTTTGGACAGACTACTAGATAATCTCACTTTGGAGAGATTACTAAATAATCTCACTTTCGACAGACTACTTGATAATCTCACTTTGGACAGATCGGTAGATAATTTCACTTTGACAGACTACTAGATAATCTTACTTTGACAGACTACTATATATATATCAACTATGACATACTACTTAATAATCCCACTTTGACAGACTACTGAATAGCATCACTTTTGACAGACTACTACATCATTTTACTTTGGATAAGAAGTGAGATTATACTACTGTATAATCTCACTTTTGAGGGATAACTAGATAATGTCACTTTGACACATTACTAGATAATCTCACTTTGGAAAGATTACTAGATAATCTCACTTGGGACAGACTACTGAATAGCATCACTTTGACAGATTACTAGATCATCTCACTTGGGAAAGAAAACAAGATAATCTCAATTTAACAGACTACTAGATACTCAATTTGGACAGACTACTAGATAATCTCTCTTTGGAAAGATTACTAGATAATCTCACTTGGGACAGACTACTAGATAATCTCACTTTGACGGATTACTAGATAATCTCACTTTGACAGATTACTAGATAATCTCACTTTGACAGATTACTAGATAATCTCACTTTGACAGAGCACTATATTCTCTCATTTTGAACAGTCTACTAGATAATTTATCTTTAACACATGACTAGATAATCTCACTTGGGACCGACTACTAGATAATCTCACTTTGACACTCTACTAGATAATCTCACTTTGACGGACTACTAGATAATCTCACTTTAACGGATTACTATATAATCTCACTTTGACAGATTACTAGATAATTTCACTTTAGACAAACAACTAGATAATCTCACTTTAGACAAACTACTCGATTATTTCACTTTGACAGACTACTAGATGATTTTACTTTGACAAACTACTAGATAATCTCATTTTGGACAGATTACTAGATTATTTCACTTTGGACAGATTTCTAGATAATCTTACTTTGACAGACTACTAGATAATATCGTTTTGGACAGACTACTAGATAATCTCACTTAGGACAGACTATTAAAGAATCTCACTTTGACAGGCTACTAGTTAATCTCACTTTGGAGAGACTACTAGATAATCTCACTTTAGACAAACTACTAGATTATTTCACTTTGACAGACTACTAGATAATCTTACTTTGACAAACTACTAGATAATCTCAATTTGAACAGATTACTAGATTATTTGACTTTGGACAGACTTCTAGATAATCTTACTTTGACAGACTACTAGATAAAATCGCTTTGGACAGACTACTAGATAATCTCACTTAGGACAGACTACTAAAGAATCTCACTTTAACAGGCTACTTGTTAATCTCACTTTGACAGACCACTAGATACTCTCAATTTGGACAAACTACTAGATAACTTCTCATCAACAATTGACTATATTATCTCAGTTTGACAGACTTGTATATAATCTCACTTTGGGCAAACTACTATATAATCTACCTTTGGACCGACTACGAGATAATCTTACGTGGGACAGAATACTATATAATCTCACTTTGGACACACTACTAGATAATCTCAATTTGGAGAGATTACTAAATAATCTCACTTTGGAGAGATTACTAAATAATCTCACTTTGGTGAGACTGCTTGATAATCTCACTTAGGACAGATCGGTAGATAATTTCACTTTGACAGACTACTAGATAATCTTACTTTGACAGACTACTATATATAATTCAACTATGACATACTACTTAATAATCTCACTTTGACAGACTACTAAATAGCATCACTTTGGACAGACTACTACATCATTTTACTTTGGATAAGAAGTGAAATTATACTACTGTATAATCTCACTTTTCAGGGATAACTAGATAATCTCACTTTGACACATTACTAGATAATCTCACTTTGGAAAGATTACTACATATTCTCACTTTGACAGACTTCTAGATCATCTCACTTTAACAGACTACTAGAGAATCTCACTTTAACAGACTACTAAATATTCTAACTTTGACAGACTACTTGATAATCTCACTTTGGACAAACTACTAGATAATCTCACTTTGGAGAGATTACTAAATAATTTCACTTTGGACAGACTACTTGATAATCTCAATTTGGAAAGATCGGTAGATAATTTCACTTTGACAGACTACTACATAATCTCACTTTGACAGATTACTAGATAATCTCACTTTGACAGACTACTTGATAATCTCACTTTGGACAGACTACTAGATAATCTCACTTTGGAGAGATTACTAAATAATCTCACTTTAACACACGACTAGATCATCTCAGTTTAACAGACTACTAGATAATCAAACTTTGACAGACTACTTGATAATCAAACTTTAGACAGACTACTAGATAATCTCACTTTGACAGACTACTAGATCATCTCAATTTGAACAGACTACTAGTTAATCTCTCTTTGGAAAGATTACAAGATCATCTCACTTTAACAGACTACTAAATAATCTCACTTTGGACAGACTTCTAGATCATCTCAATTTGGACAGACTACTATATAATCTAACATTGGAAAGATTACTTGATCATCTCACTTTGGATTAAAAGTCAGATTATACTACTGTATAATCTCATTTTTGAAACATCACTAGATAATCTCACTTTAACATACTACCAAATAATCTCGCTTTGGATAGATTACTACATAATCTCACTTTAACAGACTATTAGATAATCCCACTTTAGAGAGATTATTAGATATTCTAACTTTGACAGACTACTAGATAATCTTCCTTTGGACCGACTTCTAGATAATGTCTCTTTGGCAAACTACTTGATAATCTCACTTTGGAAAGATTACTTGAAGATCACTTTGGACAGACTACAAGATACTCTAATTTTGACAGACTACTGGATAATATCGCTTTGGGCGGACTACTAGATAATGTCACTTTGACAGACTACTAGATATTCTCACTTTGGACGGACAACTAAATAATCTCACTTTGGACAGACTACTTGATAATCCCACTTTGACAGGCTACTATATAATCTCACTTTGGACAAACTACTAGATAATCTCACTTTATACAAACTACTAGATAATCTCACTTTGACAGACCACTAAATACTCTCAATTTGGACAGACTACTAGATAATTTCTCATCAACAATTGACTTTATTATCCCAGTTTGACAGACTACTAAATAATCTCACTTTAGGCAAACTACTATATAATCTACCTTTGGACCGACTACGAGATAATCTTACGTTGGACAGAATACTAGATAATCTCACTTTGGACAGACTACTAGATAATCTCACTTTGGAGAGATTACTAAATAATCTCACTTTGGACAGACTACTTGATAATCTCACTTTGGACAGATCGGTAGATAATTTCACTTTGACAGACTACTAGATAATCTTACTTTGACAGACTACTATATATATATCAACTATGACATACTACTTAATAATCCCACTTTGACAGACTACTGAATAGCATCACTTTTGACAGACTACTACATCATTTTACTTTGGATAAGAAGTGAGATTATACTACTGTATAATCTCACTTTTGAGGGATAACTAGATAATGTCACTTTGACACATTACTAGATAATCTCACTTTGGAAAGATTACTAGATAATCTCACTTGGGACAGACTACTGAATAGCATCACTTTGACAGATTACTAGATCATCTCACTTGGGAAAGAAAACAAGATAATCTCAATTTAACAGACTACTAGATACTCAATTTGGACAGACTACTAGATAATCTCTCTTTGGAAAGATTACTAGATAATCTCACTTGGGACAGACTACTAGATAATCTCACTTTGACGGATTACTAGATAATCTCACTTTGACAGATTACTAGATAATCTCACTTTGACAGATTACTAGATAATCTCACTTTGACAGAGCACTATATTCTCTCATTTTGAACAGTCTACTAGATAATTTATCTTTAACACATGACTAGATAATCTCACTTGGGACCGACTACTAGATAATCTCACTTTGACACTCTACTAGATAATCTCACTTTGACGGATTACTAGATAATCTCACTTTAACGGATTACTATATAATCTCACTTTGACAGATTACTAGATAATTTCACTTTAGACAAACAACTAGATAATCTCACTTTAGACAAACTACTCGATTATTTCACTTTGACAGACTACTAGATGATTTTACTTTGACAAACTACTAGATAATCTCATTTTGGACAGATTACTAGATTATTTCACTTTGGACAGATTTCTAGATAATCTTACTTTGACAGACTACTAGATAATATCGTTTTGGACAGACTACTAGATAATCTCACTTAGGACAGACTATTAAAGAATCTCACTTTGACAGGCTACTAGTTAATCTCACTTTGGAGAGACTACTAGATAATCTCACTTTAGACAAACTACTAGATTTTTTCACTTTGACAGACTACTAGATAATCTTACTTTGACAAACTACTAGATAATCTCAATTTGAACAGATTACTAGATTATTTGACTTTGGACAGACTTCTAGATAATCTTACTTTGACAGACTACTAGATAAAATCGCTTTGGACAGACTACTAGATAATCTCACTTAGGACAGACTACTAAAGAATCTCACTTTAACAGGCTACTTGTTAATCTCACTTTGACAGACCACTAGATACTCTCAATATGGACAAACTACTAGATAACTTCTCATCAACAATTGACTATATTATCTCAGTTTGACAGACTTGTATATAATCTCACTTTGGGCAAACTACTATATAATCTACCTTTGGACCGACTACGAGATAATCTTACGTGGGACAGAATACTATATAATCTCACTTTGGACACACTACTAGATAATCTCAATTTGGAGAGATTACTAAATAATCTCACTTTGGAGAGATTACTAAATAATCTCACTTTGGTGAGACTGCTTGATAATCTCACTTAGGACAGATCGGTAGATAATTTCACTTTGACAGACTACTAGATAATCTTACTTTGACAGACTACTATATATAATTCAACTATGACATACTACTTAATAATCTCACTTTGACAGACTACTAAATAGCATCACTTTGGACAGACTACTACATCATTTTACTTTGGATAAGAAGTGAAATTATACTACTGTATAATCTCACTTTTCAGGGATAACTAGATAATCTCACTTTGACACATTACTAGATAATCTCACTTTGGAAAGATTACTACATATTCTCACTTTGACAGACTTCTAGATCATCTCACTTTAACAGACTACTAGAGAATCTCACTTTAACAGACTACTAAATATTCTAACTTTGACAGACTACTTGATAATCTCACTTTGGACAAACTACTAGATAATCTCACTTTGGAGAGATTACTAAATAATTTCACTTTGGACAGACTACTTGATAATCTCAATTTGGAAAGATCGGTAGATAATTTCACTTTGACAGACTACTACATAATCTCACTTTGACAGATTACTAGATAATCTCACTTTGACAGACTACTAGATAATCTCACTTTGACAGATTACTAGATAATCTCACTTTGACACAGTACTATATTCTCTCATTTTGAACAGACTACTAGATAATTTCTCTTTAACACATGACTAGATAATCTCACTTTTGACCGACTACTACATAATCTCACTTTACGAACTACTAGATAATCTCACTTTGGACAGACTACTAGTTAATCTCACTTTGGAGAGACTACTAGATAATCTCACTTTAGACAAACTATTAGATAATCTCACTTTAGACAAACTACTAGATTATTTCACTTTAGACAGATTACTAGATTATTTCACTTTGGACAGACTTCTAGATAATCTTATTTTGACAGACTACTAGATAATATCGCTTTTGACAGACTACTAGAAAATCTCACTTTGGAGAGATTACTAAATAATCTCACTTTGGAGAGACTACTTGATAATCTCAATTTGGAAAGATCGGTAGATAATTTCACTGTGACAGACTACTACATAATCTCACTTTGACAGATTACTAGATAATCTCACTTTGACAGATTACTAGATAATCTCACTTTGACAGATTACTAGATAATCTCACTTTGACAGATTACTAGATAATCTCACTTTAACAGACTACTAGAGAATCTCACTTTAACAGACTACTAAATATTCTAACTTTGACAGACTACTTGATAATCTCACTTTGGACAAACTACTAGATAATCTCACTTTGGAGAGATTACTAAATAATTTCACTTTGGACAGACTACTTGATAATCTCAATTTGGAAAGATCGGTAGATAATTTCACTTTGACAGACTACTACATAATCTCACTTTGACAGATTACTAGATAATCTCACTTTGACAGACTACTTGATAATCTCACTTTGGACAGACTACTAGATAATCTCACTTTGGAGAGATTACTAAATAATCTCACTTTAACACACGACTAGATCATCTCAGTTTAACAGACTACTAGATAATCAAACTTTGACAGACTACTTGATAATCAAACTTTAGACAGACTACTAGATAATCTCACTTTGACAGACTACTAGATCATCTCAATTTGAACAGACTACTAGTTAATCTCTCTTTGGAAAGATTACAAGATCATCTCACTTTAACAGACTACTAAATAATCTCACTTTGGACAGACTTCTAGATCATCTCAATTTGGACAGACTACTATATAATCTAACATTGGAAAGATTACTTGATCATCTCACTTTGGATTAAAAGTCAGATTATACTACTGTATAATCTCATTTTTGAAACATCACTAGATAATCTCACTTTAACATACTACCAAATAATCTCGCTTTGGATAGATTACTACATAATCTCACTTTAACAGACTATTAGATAATCCCACTTTAGAGAGATTATTAGATATTCTAACTTTGACAGACTACTAGATAATCTTCCTTTGGACCGACTTCTAGATAATGTCTCTTTGGCAAACTACTTGATAATCTCACTTTGGAAAGATTACTTGAAGATCACTTTGGACAGACTACAAGATACTCTAATTTTGACAGACTACTGGATAATATCGCTTTGGGCGGACTACTAGATAATGTCACTTTGACAGACTACTAGATATTCTCACTTTGGACGGACAACTAAATAATCTCACTTTGGACAGACTACTTGATAATCCCACTTTGACAGGCTACTATATAATCTCACTTTGGACAAACTACTAGATAATCTCACTTTATACAAACTACTAGATAATCTCACTTTGACAGACCACTAAATACTCTCAATTTGGACAGACTACTAGATAATTTCTCATCAACAATTGACTTTATTATCCCAGTTTGACAGACTACTAAATAATCTCACTTTAGGCAAACTACTATATAATCTACCTTTGGACCGACTACGAGATAATCTTACGTTGGACAGAATACTAGATAATCTCACTTTGGACAGACTACTAGATAATCTCACTTTGGAGAGATTACTAAATAATCTCACTTTGGACAGACTACTTGATAATCTCACTTTGGACAGATCGGTAGATAATTTCACTTTGACAGACTACTAGATAATCTTACTTTGACAGACTACTATATATATATCAACTATGACATACTACTTAATAATCCCACTTTGACAGACTACTGAATAGCATCACTTTTGACAGACTACTACATCATTTTACTTTGGATAAGAAGTGAGATTATACTACTGTATAATCTCACTTTTGAGGGATAACTAGATAATGTCACTTTGACACATTACTAGATAATCTCACTTTGGAAAGATTACTAGATAATCTCACTTGGGACAGACTACTGAATAGCATCACTTTGACAGATTACTAGATCATCTCACTTGGGAAAGAAAACAAGATAATCTCAATTTAACAGACTACTAGATACTCAATTTGGACAGACTACTAGATAATCTCTCTTTGGAAAGATTACTAGATAATCTCACTTGGGACAGACTACTAGATAATCTCACTTTGACGGATTACTAGATAATCTCACTTTGACAGATTACTAGATAATCTCACTTTGACAGATTACTAGATAATCTCACTTTGACAGAGCACTATATTCTCTCATTTTGAACAGTCTACTAGATAATTTATCTTTAACACATGACTAGATAATCTCACTTGGGACCGACTACTAGATAATCTCACTTTGACACTCTACTAGATAATCTCACTTTGACGGATTACTAGATAATCTCACTTTAACGGATTACTATATAATCTCACTTTGACAGATTACTAGATAATTTCACTTTAGACAAACAACTAGATAATCTCACTTTAGACAAACTACTCGATTATTTCACTTTGACAGACTACTAGATGATTTTACTTTGACAAACTACTAGATAATCTCATTTTGGACAGATTACTAGATTATTTCACTTTGGACAGATTTCTAGATAATCTTACTTTGACAGACTACTAGATAATATCGTTTTGGACAGACTACTAGATAATCTCACTTAGGACAGACTATTAAAGAATCTCACTTTGACAGGCTACTAGTTAATCTCACTTTGGAGAGACTACTAGATAATCTCACTTTAGACAAACTACTAGATTTTTTCACTTTGACAGACTACTAGATAATCTTACTTTGACAAACTACTAGATAATCTCAATTTGAACAGATTACTAGATTATTTGACTTTGGACAGACTTCTAGATAATCTTACTTTGACAGACTACTAGATAAAATCGCTTTGGACAGACTACTAGATAATCTCACTTAGGACAGACTACTAAAGAATCTCACTTTAACAGGCTACTTGTTAATCTCACTTTGACAGACCACTAGATACTCTCAATATGGACAAACTACTAGATAACTTCTCATCAACAATTGACTATATTATCTCAGTTTGACAGACTTGTATATAATCTCACTTTGGGCAAACTACTATATAATCTACCTTTGGACCGACTACGAGATAATCTTACGTGGGACAGAATACTATATAATCTCACTTTGGACACACTACTAGATAATCTCAATTTGGTGAGACTGCTTGATAATCTCACTTAGGACAGATCGGTAGATAATTTCACTTTGACAGACTACTAGATAATCTTACTTTGACAGACTACTATATATAATTCAACTATGACATACTACTTAATAATCTCACTTTGACAGACTACTAAATAGCATCACTTTGGACAGACTACTACATCATTTTACTTTGGATAAGAAGTGAAATTATACTACTGTATAATCTCACTTTTCAGGGATAACTAGATAATCTCACTTTGACACATTACTAGATAATCTCACTTTGGAAAGATTACTACATATTCTCACTTTGACAGACTTCTAGATCATCTCACTTTAACAGACTACTAGAGAATCTCACTTTAACAGACTACTAAATATTCTAACTTTGACAGACTACTTGATAATCTCACTTTGGACAAACTACTAGATAATCTCACTTTGGAGAGATTACTAAATAATTTCACTTTGGACAGACTACTTGATAATCTCAATTTGGAAAGATCGGTAGATAATTTCACTTTGACAGACTACTACATAATCTCACTTTGACAGATTACTAGATAATCTCACTTTGACAGACTACTAGATAATCTCACTTTGACAGATTACTAGATAATCTCACTTTGACACAGTACTATATTCTCTCATTTTGAACAGACTACTAGATAATTTCTCTTTAACACATGACTAGATAATCTCACTTTTGACCGACTACTACATAATCTCACTTTACGAACTACTAGATAATCTCACTTTGGACAGACTACTAGTTAATCTCACTTTGGAGAGACTACTAGATAATCTCACTTTAGACAAACTATTAGATAATCTCACTTTAGACAAACTACTAGATTATTTCACTTTGACAGACTACTAGATAATCTTACTTTGACAAACTACTAGATAATCTCACTTTAGACAGATTACTAGATTATTTCACTTTGGACAGACTTCTAGATAATCTTATTTTGACAGACTACTAGATAATATCGCTTTTGACAGACTACTAGAAAATCTCACTTTGGAGAGATTACTAAATAATCTCACTTTGGAGAGACTACTTGATAATCTCAATTTGGAAAGATCGGTAGATAATTTCACTGTGACAGACTACTACATAATCTCACTTTGACAGATTACTAGATAATCTCACTTTGACAGATTACTAGATAATCTCACTTTGACAGATTACTAGATAATCTCACTTTGACACAGCACTATTAACTCTCATTTTGAACAGACTACTAGATAATTTCTCTTTAACACATGACTAGATAATCTCACTTTTGACCGACTACTACATAATCTCACTTTAACAGACTACTAGATAATCTCACTTTGGAGAGACTACTAGATAATTTCACTTTAGACAAACTACTAGATAATCTCACTTTAGACAAACTACTAGATAATCTCACTTTAGACAAACTACTAGATAATTTCTTTTCAACAATTGACTATATTATCTCAGTTTGACAGACTTGTATATAATCTCACTTTGGGCAAACTACTATATAATCTACCTTTGGCCGACTACGAGATAATCGTACGTTGGACAGAATACTAGATAATCTCACTTTGGAGAGACTACTAGATAATCTCACTTTGGAGAGATTACTAAATAATCTCACTTTGGACAGACTACTTGATAATCTCACTTTGGACAGATCGGTAGATAATTTCACTTTGACAGACTACTAGATAATCTTACTTTGACAGACTACTATATATATCATTCAACTATGACATACTACTTAATAATCTCACTTTGACAGACTACTAAATAGCATCACTTTGGACAGACTACTACATCATTTTTCTTTGGATAAGAAGTGATATTATACTACTGTATAATCTCACTTTTCAGGGATAACTAGATAATCTCACTTTGACACATTACTAGATAATCTCACTTTGGAAAGATTACTAGATAATCTCACTTTGGAAAGATTACTAGATAATCTCACTTTGACAAACTTCTAGATCATCTCACTTTAACAGACTACTGGAGAATCTCACTTTAACAGACTACTAAATATTCTGACTTTGACAGACTACTTGATAATCTCACTTTGGACAGACTACTAGATAATCTCACTTTGGAGAGATTACTAAATAATCTCACTTTAACACACGACTAGATCATCTCAGTTTAACAGACTACTAGATAATCAAACTTTGACAGACTACTTGATAATCAAACTTTAGACAGACTACTAGATAATCTCACTTTGACAGACTACTAGATCATCTCAATTTGAACAGACTACTAGTTAATCTCTCTTTGGAAAGATTACAAGATAATCTCACTTTAACAGACTACTAAATAATCTCACTTTGGACAGACTTCTAGATCATCTCAATTTGGACAGACTACTATATAATCTAACATTGGAAAGATTACTTGATCATCTCACTTTGGATTAAAAGTGAGATTATACTACTGTATAATCTCATTTTTGAAACATCACTAGATAATCTCACTTTAACATACTACCAAATAATCTCGCTTTGGATAGATTACTACATAATCTCACTTTGGACAGACAACTAAATAATCTCACTTTAACAGACTATTAGATAATCCCACTTTAGAGAGATTATTAGATATTCTAACTTTGACAGACTACTAGATAATCTTCCTTTGGACCGACTTCTAGATAATGTCTCTTTGGCAAACTACTTGATAATCTCACTTTGGAAAGATTACTTGAAGATCACTTTTGACAGACTACTGGATAATATCGCTTTGGGCGGACTACTAGATAATGTCATTTTGACAGACTACTACATATTCTCACTTTGGACGGACAACTAAATAATCTCACTTTGGACAGACTACTTAATAATCCCACTTTGACAGGCTACTATATAATCTCACTTTGGACAAACTACTAGATAATCTCACTTTAGACAAACTACTAGATAATCTCACTTTGACAGACCACTAAATACTCTCAATTTGGACAGACTACTAGATAATTTCTCATCAACAATTGACTTTATTATCCCAGTTTGACAGACTACTATATAATCTCACTTTAGGCAAACTACTATATAATCTACCTTTGGACCGACTACGAGATAATCTTACGTTGGACAGAATACTAGATAATCTCACTTTGGACAGACTACTAGATAATCTCACTTTGGAGAGATTACTAAATAATCTCACTTTCGACAGACTACTTGATAATCTCACTTTGGACAGATCGGTAGATAATTTCACTTTGACAGACTACTAGATAATCTTACTTTGACAGACTACTATATATAATTCAACTATGACATACTACTTAATAATCTCACTTTGACAGACTACTGAATAGCATCACTTTTGACAGACTACTACATCATTTTACTTTGGATAAGAAGTGAGATTATACTACTGTATAATCTCACTTTTCAGGGATAACTAGATAATGTCACTTTGACACGTTACTAGATAATCTCACTTTGGAAAGATTACTAGATAATCTCACTTGGGACAGACTACTAGATAATCTCACTTTGACAGATTACTAGATCATCTCACTTGGGAAAGAAAACAAGATAATCTCAATTTAACAGACTACTAGATACTCAATTTGGACAGACTACTAGATAATCTCTCTTTGGAAAGATTACTAGATAATCTCACTTGGGACAGACTACTAGATAACCTCACTTTGACGGATTACTAGATAATCTCACTTTGACAGATTACTAGATAATCTCACTTTGACAGATTACTAGATAATCTCACTTTGACAGAGCACTATATTCTCTCATTTTGAACAGTCTACTAGATAATTTATCTTTAACACATGACTAGATAATCTCACTTGGGACCGACTACTAGATAATCTCACTTTGACACTCTACTAGATAATCTCACTTTGACGGATTACTAGATAATCTCACTTTAACGGATTACTATATAATCTCACTTTGACAGATTACTAGATAATCTCACTTTGGACAGATTTCTAGATAATCTTACTTTGACAGACTACTAGATAATATCGTTTTGGACAGACTACTAGATAATCTCACTTAGGACAGACTATTAAAGAATCTCACTTTGACAGGCTACTAGTTAATCTCACTTTGGAGAGACTACTAGATAATCTTACTTTGACAGACTACTATATATAATTCAACTATGACATACTACTTAATAATCTCACTTTGACAGACTACTAAATAGCATCACTTTGGACAGACTACTACATCATTTTACTTTGGATAAGAAGTGAAATTATACTACTGTATAATCTCACTTTTGAGGGATAACTAGATAATCTCACTTTGACACATTACTAGATAATCTCACTTTGGAAAGATTACTACATATTCTCACTTTGACAGACTTCTAGATCATCTCACTTTAACAGACTACTAGATAATTTCTCTTCAACAATTGACTATATTATTTCAGTTTGACAGACTTGTATATAATCTCACTTTAGGCAAACTACTATATAATCTACCTTTGGACCGACTACGAGATAATCTTACGTTGGACAGAATACTATATAATCTCATTTTGGAGAGACTACTAGATAATCTCACTTTGGAGAGATTACTAGATAATCTCACTTTGGACAGACTACTAGATAATCTCACTTTGGAGAGATTACTAAATAATCTCACTTTCGACAGACTACTTGATAATCTCACTTTGGACAGATCGGTAGATAATTTCACTTTGACAGACTACTAGATAATCTTACTTTGACAGACTACTATATATAATTCAACTATGACATACTACTTAATAATCTCACTTTGACAGACTACTGAATAGCATCACTTTTGACAGACTACTACATCATTTTACTTTGGATAAGAAGTGAGATTATACTACTGTATAATCTCACTTTTCAGGGATAACTAGATAATGTCACTTTGACACATTACTAGATAATCTCACTTTGGAAAGATTACTAGATAATCTCACTTGGGACAGACTACTAGATAATCTCACTTTGACAGATTACTAGATCATCTCACTTGGGAAAGAAAACAAGATAATCTCAATTTAACAGACTACTAGATACTCAATTTGGACAGACTACTAGATAATCTCTCTTTGGAAAGATTACTAGATAATCTCACTTGGGACAGACTACTAGATAATCTCACTTTGACGGATTACTAGATAATCTCACTTTGACAGATTACTAGATAATCTCACTTTGACAGATTACTAGATAATCTCACTTTGACAGAGCACTATATTCTCTCATTTTGAACAGTCTACTAGATAATCTCACTTTGACAGATTACTAGATCATCTCACTTGGGAAAGAAAACAAGATAATCTCAATTTACCAGACTACTAGATACTCAATTTGGACAGACTACTAGATAATCTCTCTTTGGAAAGATTACTAGATAATCTCACTTGGGACAGACTACTAGATAATCTCACTTTGACACATTACTAGATAATCTCACTTTGGAAAGATTACTAGATAATCTCACTTTGGAAAGATTACTAGATAATCTCACTTTGACAAACTTCTAGATCATCTCACTTTAACAGACTACTGGAGAATCTCACTTTAACAGACTACTAAATATTCTGACTTTGACAGACTACTTGATAATCTCACTTTGGACAGACTACTAGATAATCTCACTTTGGAGAGATTACTAAATAATCTCACTTTAACACACGACTAGATCATCTCAGTTTAACAGACTACTAGATAATCAAACTTTGACAGACTACTTGATAATCAAACTTTAGACAGACTACTAGATAATCTCACTTTGACAGACTACTAGATCATCTCAATTTGAACAGACTACTAGTTAATCTCTCTTTGGAAAGATTACAAGATAATCTCACTTTAACAGACTACTAAATAATCTCACTTTGGACAGACTTCTAGATCATCTCAATTTGGACAGACTACTATATAATCTAACATTGGAAAGATTACTTGATCATCTCACTTTGGATTAAAAGTGAGATTATACTACTGTATAATCTCATTTTTGAAACATCACTAGATAATCTCACTTTAACATACTACCAAATAATCTCGCTTTGGATAGATTACTACATAATCTCACTTTGGACAGACAACTAAATAATCTCACTTTAACAGACTATTAGATAATCCCACTTTAGAGAGATTATTAGATATTCTAACTTTGACAGACTACTAGATAATCTTCCTTTGGACCGACTTCTAGATAATGTCTCTTTGGCAAACTACTTGATAATCTCACTTTGGAAAGATTACTTGAAGATCACTTTTGACAGACTACTGGATAATATCGCTTTGGGCGGACTACTAGATAATGTCATTTTGACAGACTACTACATATTCTCACTTTGGACGGACAACTAAATAATCTCACTTTGGACAGACTACTTAATAATCCCACTTTGACAGGCTACTATATAATCTCACTTTGGACAAACTACTAGATAATCTCACTTTAGACAAACTACTAGATAATCTCACTTTGACAGACCACTAAATACTCTCAATTTGGACAGACTACTAGATAATTTCTCATCAACAATTGACTTTATTATCCCAGTTTGACAGACTACTATATAATCTCACTTTAGGCAAACTACTATATAATCTACCTTTGGACCGACTACGAGATAATCTTACGTTGGACAGAATACTAGATAATCTCACTTTGGACAGACTACTAGATAATCTCACTTTGGAGAGATTACTAAATAATCTCACTTTCGACAGACTACTTGATAATCTCACTTTGGACAGATCGGTAGATAATTTCACTTTGACAGACTACTAGATAATCTTACTTTGACAGACTACTATATATAATTCAACTATGACATACTACTTAATAATCTCACTTTGACAGACTACTGAATAGCATCACTTTTGACAGACTACTACATCATTTTACTTTGGATAAGAAGTGAGATTATACTACTGTATAATCTCACTTTTCAGGGATAACTAGATAATGTCACTTTGACACGTTACTAGATAATCTCACTTTGGAAAGATTACTAGATAATCTCACTTGGGACAGACTACTAGATAATCTCACTTTGACAGATTACTAGATCATCTCACTTGGGAAAGAAAACAAGATAATCTCAATTTAACAGACTACTAGATACTCAATTTGGACAGACTACTAGATAATCTCTCTTTGGAAAGATTACTAGATAATCTCACTTGGGACAGACTACTAGATAACCTCACTTTGACGGATTACTAGATAATCTCACTTTGACAGATTACTAGATAATCTCACTTTGACAGATTACTAGATAATCTCACTTTGACAGAGCACTATATTCTCTCATTTTGAACAGTCTACTAGATAATTTATCTTTAACACATGACTAGATAATCTCACTTGGGACCGACTACTAGATAATCTCACTTTGACACTCTACTAGATAATCTCACTTTGACGGATTACTAGATAATCTCACTTTAACGGATTACTATATAATCTCACTTTGACAGATTACTAGATAATCTCACTTTGGACAGATTTCTAGATAATCTTACTTTGACAGACTACTAGATAATATCGTTTTGGACAGACTACTAGATAATCTCACTTAGGACAGACTATTAAAGAATCTCACTTTGACAGGCTACTAGTTAATCTCACTTTGGAGAGACTACTAGATAATCTTACTTTGACAGACTACTATATATAATTCAACTATGACATACTACTTAATAATCTCACTTTGACAGACTACTAAATAGCATCACTTTGGACAGACTACTACATCATTTTACTTTGGATAAGAAGTGAAATTATACTACTGTATAATCTCACTTTTGAGGGATAACTAGATAATCTCACTTTGACACATTACTAGATAATCTCACTTTGGAAAGATTACTACATATTCTCACTTTGACAGACTTCTAGATCATCTCACTTTAACAGACTACTAGATAATTTCTCTTCAACAATTGACTATATTATTTCAGTTTGACAGACTTGTATATAATCTCACTTTAGGCAAACTACTATATAATCTACCTTTGGACCGACTACGAGATAATCTTACGTTGGACAGAATACTATATAATCTCATTTTGGAGAGACTACTAGATAATCTCACTTTGGAGAGATTACTAGATAATCTCACTTTGGACAGACTACTAGATAATCTCACTTTGGAGAGATTACTAAATAATCTCACTTTCGACAGACTACTTGATAATCTCACTTTGGACAGATCGGTAGATAATTTCACTTTGACAGACTACTAGATAATCTTACTTTGACAGACTACTATATATAATTCAACTATGACATACTACTTAATAATCTCACTTTGACAGACTACTGAATAGCATCACTTTTGACAGACTACTACATCATTTTACTTTGGATAAGAAGTGAGATTATACTACTGTATAATCTCACTTTTCAGGGATAACTAGATAATGTCACTTTGACACATTACTAGATAATCTCACTTTGGAAAGATTACTAGATAATCTCACTTGGGACAGACTACTAGATAATCTCACTTTGACAGATTACTAGATCATCTCACTTGGGAAAGAAAACAAGATAATCTCAATTTAACAGACTACTAGATACTCAATTTGGACAGACTACTAGATAATCTCTCTTTGGAAAGATTACTAGATAATCTCACTTGGGACAGACTACTAGATAATCTCACTTTGACGGATTACTAGATAATCTCACTTTGACAGATTACTAGATAATCTCACTTTGACAGATTACTAGATAATCTCACTTTGACAGAGCACTATATTCTCTCATTTTGAACAGTCTACTAGATAATTTATCTTTAACACATGACTAGATAATCTCACTTGGGACCGACTACTAGATAATCTCACTTTGACACTCTACTAGATAATCTCACTTTGACGGATTACTAGATACTCTCACTTTAACGGATTACTAGATAATCTCACTTTGACAGATTACTAGATAATTTCACTTTAGACAAACAACTAGATAATCTCACTTTAGACAAACTTCTCGATTATTTCACTTTGACAGACTACTAGATGATTTTACTTTGACAAACTACTAGATAATCTCACTTTGGACAAATTACTAGATTATTTCACTTTGGACAGATTTCTAGATAATCTTACTTTGACAGACTACTAGATAATATCGTTTTGGACAGACTACTAGATAATCTCACTTAGGACAGACTATTAAAGAATCTCACTTTGACAGGCTACTAGTTAATCTCACTTTGGAGAGACTACTAGATAATCTTACTTTGACAGACTACTATATATAATTCAACTATGACATACTACTTAATAATCTCACTTTGACAGACTACTAAATAGCATCACTTTGGACAGACTACTACATCATTTTACTTTGGATAAGAAGTGAAATTATACTACTGTATAATCTCACTTTTCAGGGATAACTAGATAATCTCACTTTGACACATTACTAGATAATCTCACTTTGGAAAGATTACTACATATTCTCACTTTGACAGACTTCTAGATCATCTCACTTTAACAGACTACTAGATAATTTCTCTTCAACAATTGACTATATTATTTCAGTTTGACAGACTTGTATATAATCTTACTTTAGGCAAACTACTATATAATCTACCTTTGGACCGACTACGAGATAATCTTACGTTGGACAGAATACTATATAATCTCACTTTGGAGAGACTACTAGATAATCTCACTTTGGAGAGATTACTAGATAATCTCACTTTGGACAGACTACTAGATAATCTCACTTTGGAGAGATTACTAAATAATCTCACTTTCGACAGACTACTTGATAATCTCACTTTGGACAGATCGGTAGATAATTTCACTTTGACAGACTACTAGATAATCTTACTTTGACAGACTACTATATATAATTCAACTATGACATACTACTTAATAATCTCACTTTGACAGACTACTGAATAGCATCACTTTTGACAGACTACTACATCATTTTACTTTGGATAAGAAGTGAGATTATACTACTGTATAATCTCACTTTTCAGGGATAACTAGATAATGTCACTTTGACACATTACTAGATAATCTCACTTTGGAAAGATTACTAGATAATCTCACTTGGGACAGACTACTAGATAATCTCACTTTGACAGATTACTAGATCATCTCACTTGGGAAAGAAAACAAGATAATCTCAATTTAACAGACTACTAGATACTCAATTTGGACAGACTACTAGATAATCTCTCTTTGGAAAGATTACTAGATAATCTCACTTGGGACAGACTACTAGATAATCTCACTTTGACGGATTACTAGATAATCTCACTTTGACAGATTACTAGATAATCTCACTTTGACAGATTACTAGATAATCTCACTTTGACAGAGCACTATATTCTCTCATTTTGAACAGTCTACTACATAATTTATCTTTAACACATGACTAGATAATCTCACTTGGGACCGACTACTAGATAATCTCACTTTGACACTCTACTAGATAATCTCACTTTGACGGATTACTAGATAATCTCACTTTAACGGATTACTATATAATCTCACTTTGACAGATTACTAGATAATTTCACTTTAGACAAACAACTAGATAATCTCACTTTAGACAAACTTCTCGATTATTTCACTTTGACAGACTACTAGATGATTTTACTTTGACAAACTACTAGATAATCTCACTTTGGACAGATTACTAGATTATTTCACTTTGGACAGATTTCTAGATAATCTTACTTTGACAGACTACTAGATAATATCGTTTTGGACAGACTACTAGATAATCTCACTTAGGACAGACTATTAAAGAATCTCACTTTGACAGGCTTATAGTTAATCTCACTTTGGAGAGAGTACTAGATAATCTTACTTTGACAGACTACTATATATAATTCAACTATGACATACTACTTAATAATCTCACTTTGACAGACTACTAAATAGCATCACTTTGGACAGACTACTACATCATTTTACTTTGGATAAGAAGTGAAATTATACTACTGTATAATCTCACTTTTCAGGGATAACTAGATAATCTCACTTTGACACATTACTAGATAATCTCACTTTGGAAAGATTACTACATATTCTCACTTTGACAGACTTCTAGATCATCTCACTTTAACAGACTACTAGATAATTTCTCATCAACAATTGACTATATTATTTCAGTTTGACAGACTTGTATATAATCTCACTTTAGGCAAACTACTATATAATCTACCTTTGGACCGACTACGAGATAATCTTACGTTGGACAGAATACTATATAATCTCACTTCGGAGAGACTACTAGATAATCTCACTTTGGAGAGATTACTAAATAATCTCACTTTGGTCAGACTGCTTGATGATCTCACTTTGGACGGATCGGTAGATAATTTCACTTTGACAGACTACTAGATAATCTTACTTTGACAGACTACTATGTATAATTCAACTATGACATACTACTTAATAATCTCACTTTGACAGACTACTAAATAGCATCACTTTGGACAGACTACTACATCATTTTACTTTGGATAAGAAGTGAGATTATACTACTGTATAATCTCACTTTTGAGGGATAACTTGATAATCTCACTTTGACACATTACTAGATAATCTCACTTTGGAAAGATTACTAGATAATCTCACTTTGGAAAGATTACTAGATAATCTCACTTTGACAGACTTCTAGATCATCTCACTTTAACAGACTACTAGATAATCTCACTTTAACAGACTACTAAATATTCTAACTTTGGCAGACTACTTAATAATCTCACTTTGGACAAACTACTAGATTATCTCACTTTGGAGAGATTACTAAATAATCTCACTTTGGACAGACTACTTGATAATCTCAATTTGGAAAGATCGGTAGATAATTTCACTTTGACAGACTATTAGATAATCTCACTTTGACAGATTACTAGATAATCTCACTTTGACAGATTACTAGATAATTTCACTTTGACAGATTACTAGATAATCTCACTTTGACAGAGCACTATATTCTCTCATTTTGAATAGACTACTAGATAATCTCACTTTGGACAGACTACTAGTTAATCTCACTTTGGAGAGACTACTAGATAATCTCACTTTAGACAAACTATTAGATAATCTCACTTTAGACAAACTACTAGATTATTTCACTTTGACAGACTACTAGATAATCTTACTTTGAAAAACTACTAGATAATCTCACTTTGGACAGATTACTAGATTATTTCACTTTGGACAGACTTCTAGATAATCTTATTTTGACAGACTACTAGATAATATCGCTTTTGACAGACTACTAGATAATCTCACTTAGGACAGACTACTAAAGAATCTCACTTTGACAGGCTACTAGTTAATCTCACTTTAGAGAGACTACTAGATAATCTCACTTTGGACAGACTACTAGATAATCTCCCTTTAGACAAACTACTAAATAATCTCTCTTTGACAGACCACTAGATACTCTCAATTTGGACAAACTACTAGATAATTTCTCATCAACAATTGACTATATTATCTCAGTTTGACAGACTTGTATATAATCTCACTTTGGGCAAACTACTATATAATCTACCTTTGGACCGACTACGAGATAATCTTACGTGGGACAGAATACTAGATAATCTCACTTTGGACACAATACTAGATAATCTCACTTTGGTCAGACTGCTTGATAATCTCACTTTGGACAGATCGGTAGATAATTTCACTTTGACAGACTACTAGATAATCTTACTTTGACAGACTACTATATATAATTCAACTATGACATGCTACTTAATAATCTCACTTTGACAGACTACTAAATAGCATCACTTTGGACAGACTACTACATCATTTTACTTTGGATAAGAAGTGAGATTATACTACTGTATAATCTCACTTTTCAGGGATAACTAGATAATCTCACTTTGACACATTACTAGATAATCTCACTTTAACAGACTACTAAATATTCTAACTTTGACAGACTACTTGATAATCTCACTTTGGACAAACTACTAGATAATCTCACTTTGGAGAGATTACTAAATAATCTCACTTTGGACAGACTACTTGATAATCTCAATATGGAAAGATCGGTAGATAATTTCACTTTGACAGACTACTTGATAATCTCACTTTGACAGATTACTAGATAATCTCACTTTGACAGATTACTAGATAATCTCACTTTGACAGATTACTAGATAATCTCACTTTGACACAGCGCGTTATTCTCTCATTTTGAACAGAATACTAGATAATTTCCCTTTAAAACATGACTAGATAATCTCACTTTTGACCGACTACTACATAATCTCACTTTAACAGACTACTAGATAATCTCACTTTGGACAGACTACTAGTTAATCTCACTTTGGAGAGACTACTAGATAATCTCACTTTAGACAAACTACTAGATAATCTCACTTTAGACAAACTACTAGATTATTTCACTTTGACGGACTACTAGATAATCTTACTTTGACAAACTACTAGATAATCTCAATTTGAACAGATTACTAGATTATTTCACTTTGGACAGACTTCTAGATAATCTTACTTTGACAGACTACTAGATAATCTCACTTTGACAGACTTCCAGATCATCTCACTTTAACAGACTACTAGAGAATCTCACTTTAACAGACTACTAAATATTCTAACTTTGACAGACTACTTGATAATCTCACTTTGGACAAATTACTAGATAATCTCACGTTGGAGAGATTACTAAATAATCTCACTTTGGACAGACTACTTGATAATCTCAATATGGAAAGATCGGTAGATAATTTCACTTTGACAGACTACTTGATAATCTCACTTTGACAGATTACTAGATAATCTCACTTTGACAGATTACTAGATAATCTCACTTTGACAGATTACTAGATAATCTCACTTTGACACAGCACTATATTCTCTCATTTTGAACAGAATACTAGATAATTTCTCTTTAAAACATGACTAGATAATCTCACTTTTGACCGACTACTACATAATCTCACTTTAACAGACTACTAGATAATCTCACTTTGGACAGACTACTAGTTAATCTCACTTTGGAGAGACTACTAGATAATCTCACTTTAGACAAACTACTAGATAATCTTACTTTAGACAAACTACTAGATTATTTCACTTTGACAGACTACTAGATAATCTTACTTTGGAAAGATTACTAGATAATCTCACTTTGACAGACTTCTAGATCATCTCACTTTAACAGACTACTAGATAATCTCACTTTAACAGACTACTAAATATTCTAACTTTGGCAGACTACTTAATAATCTCACTTTGGACAAACTATTAGATTATCTCACTTTGGAGAGATTACTAAATAATCTCACTTTGGACAGACTACTTGATAATCTCAATTTGGAAAGATCGGTAGATGATTTCACTTTGACAGACTATTAGATAATCTCACTTTGACAGATTACTAGATAATCTCACTTTGACAGATTACTAGATAATTTCACTTTGACAGATTACTAGATAATCTCACTTTGACAGAGCACTATATTCTCTCATTTTGAATAGACTACTAGATAATTTCTCTTTAACACATGACTAGATAATCTCACTTTTTACCGACTACTACATAATCTCACTTTAACAGACTACTAGATAATCTCACTTTGGAGAGACTACTAGTTAATCTCACTTTGGAGAGACTACTAGATAATCTCACTTTAGACAAACTATTAGATAATCTCACTTTGGACAGATTACTAGATTATTTCACTTTGGACAGACTTCTAGATAATCTTATTTTGACAGACTACTAGATAATATCGCTTTTGACAGACTACTAGATAATCTCACTTAGGACAGACTACTAAAGAATCTCACTTTGACAGGCTACTAGTTAATCTCACTTTGGAGAGACTACTAGATAATCTCACTTTGGACAGACTACTAGATAATCTCCCTTTAGACAAACTACTAAATAATCTCTCTTTGACAGACCACTAGATACTCTCAATTTGGACAAACTACAAGATAATTTCTCTTCAACAATTGACTATATTATCTCAGTTTGACAGACTTGTATATAATCTCACTTTGGGCAAACTACTATATAATCTACCTTTGGACCGACTACGAGATAATCTTACGTTGGACAGAATACTAGATAATCTCACTTTGGACAGACTACTAGATAATCTCACTTTGGAGAGATTACTAAATAATCTCACTTTGGTCAGACTGCTTGATAATCTCACTTTGGAAAGATCGGTAGATAATTTCACTTTGACAGACTACTAGATAATCTTACTTTGACAGACTACTAGATAATCTTACTTTGACAGACTACTATATATAATTCAACTATGACATACTACTTAATAATCTCACTTTGACAGACTACTAAATTGCATCACTTTGGACAGACTTCTACATCATTTTACTTTGGATAAGAAGTGAGATTATACTACTGTATAATCTCACTTTTCAGGGATAACTAGATAATCTCACTTTGACACATTACTAGATAATCTCACTTTGGAAAGATTACTAGATAATCTCACTTTGGAAAGATTACTAGATAATCTCACTTTGACAGACTTCTAGATCATCTCACTTTAACAGACTACTAGAGAATCTCACTTTAACAGACTACTAGAGAATTTCACTTTAACAGACTACTAAATATTCTAACTTTGACAGACTACTTGATAATCTCACTTTGGACAGACTACTAGATAATCTCACTTTGGAGAGATTACTAAATAATCTCACTTTGGACAGACTACTTGATAATCTCAATTTGGAAAGATCGGTAGATAATTTCACTTTGACAGACTACTAGATAATCTCACTTTGACAGATTACTAGATAATCTCACTTTGACACAGCACGTTATTCTCTCATTTTGAACAGACTACTAGATCATTTCTCTTTAACACATGACTAGATAATCTCACTTTTGACCGACTACTACATAATTTCACTTTAACAGACTACTTGATAATCTCAATTTGGAAATATCGGTAGATAATTTCACTTTGACAGACTACTAGATAATCTTACTTTGACAGACTACTATATATAATTCAACTATGACATACTCCTTAATAATCTCACTTTGACAGACTACTAAATAGCATCACTTTGGACAGACTACTACATAATTTTACTTTGGATAAGAAGTGAGATTATACTACTGTATAATCTCACTTTGAGGAATAACTAGATAATCTCACTTTGACACATTACTAGATAATCTCACTTTGGAAAGATTACTAGATAAACTCACTTGGGACATACTACTAGATAATCTCGCTTTGACAGATTACTAGATCATCTCACTTGGGAAAGATAACTAGATAATCTCAATTTAACAGATTACTTGATACTCAATTTGGACAGACTACTAGATAATCTCTCTTTGGAAAGATTACTAGATAATCTCACTTTGGCAGATTACTAGATAATCTCACTTTGACAGAGCACTATATTCTCTCATTTTGAACAGTCTACTAGATGATTTCTCTTTAACACATGACTAGATAATCTCACTTTTGACCGACTACTACATAATCTCACTTTAACAAACTACTAGATAATCCCACTTTGGACAGACTACTAGTTAATCTCACATTTGATAGATTACTAGATCATCTCACTTGGGAAAGATAACAAGATAATCTCAATTTTACAGACTACTTGATAATCAATTTGGACAGACTACTAGATAATCTCTCTTTGGAAAGATTACTAGATAATCTCACTTGGGACCGACAACTAGATAATTTCACTTTGACACTCTACTAGATAATCTCACTTTGACGGATTTCTAGATAATCTCACTTTAACGGATTACTATATAATCTCACTTTGACAGATTACTAGATAATCTCACTTTGACAGGCTACTAGATAATCTCACTTTAGACAAACTACTCGATTATTTCACTTTGATAGACTACTAGATAATCTTACTTTGACAAACTACTAGATAATCTCACTTTGGACAGATTATTAGATTATTTCACTTTGGACAGACTTCTAGATAATCTTATTTTGACAGACTACTAGATAATATCGTTTTGGACAGACTACTAGATAATTTCACTTAGGACAGACTATTAAAGAATCTCACTTTGACAAACTACTAGTTAATCTCACTTTGGAGAGACTACTAGATAATCTCACTTTGGACAGACTACTAGATAATCTCACTTTAGACAAACTACTAGATTATCTCTCTTTGACAGACCACTAGATACTATCAATTTGGACAAACTACTAGATAGTTTCTCTTCAACAATTGACTATATTATCTCAGTTTGACAGTCTTGTATATAATCTCAATTTGGACAAACTACTATATAATCTACCTTTTGGACCGACTACGAGATAATCTTACGTTGGACAGAATACTAGATAATCTCACTTTGGACACAATACTAGATAATCTCACTTTGGAGAGATTACTAAATAATCTCACTTTGGTCAGACTGCTTGATAATCTCACTTTGGACAGATCGGTAGATAATTTCACTTTGACAGACTACTAGATAATCATACTTTGACAGACTACTATATATAATTCAACTATGACATACTACTTAATAATCTCACTTTGACAGACTACTAAATAGCATCACTTTGGACAGACTACTACATCATTTTACTTTGGATAAGAAGTGAGATTATACTACTGTATAATCTCACTTTTGAGGGATAACTAGATAATCTCACCTTGACACATTACTAGATAATCTCAGTTTGGAAAGATTACTAGATAATCTCACTTTGGAAAGATTACTAGATAATCTCACTTGGGACAAACTTCTAGATCATCTCACTTTGACAGATTACTAGATAATCTCACTTTGACAGATTACTTGATAATCTCACTTTGACACAGCACGTTATTCTCTCATTTTGAACAGACTACTAGATAATTTCTCTTTAACACATGACTAGATAATCTCACTTTTGACCGACTACTACATAATCTCACTTTAACAGACTACTAGATAATCTCACTTTGGACAGACTTCTAGTTAATCTCACTTTGGAGAGACTACTAGATAATCTCACTTTAGACAAACTACTAGATAATCTCACTTTAAACAAACTACTAGATTATTTCATTTTGACAGACTACTAGATAATCTTACTTTGACAAACTACTAGATAATCTCAATTTGAACAGATTACTAGATTATTTCACTTTGGACAGACTTCTAGATTATCTTACTTTGACAGACTACTAGATAAAATCGCTTTGGACAGACTACTAGATAATCTCACTTAGGACAGACTACTAGATAATCTCACTTTGACAGGCTACTTGTTAATCTCACTTTGACAGACCACTAGATACTCTCAATTTGGACAAACTACTAGATAATTTCTCTTCAACAATTGACTATATTATCTCAGTTTGACAGACTTGTATATAATCTCACTTTGGGCAAACTACTATATAATCTACCTTTGGACCGACTACGAGATAATCTTACGTTGGACAGAATACTAGATAATCTCACTTTGGACACACTACTAGATAATCTCACTTTGGAGAGATTACTAAATAATCTCACTTTGGTCAGACTGCTTGATGATCTCACTTTGGACAGATCGGTAGATAATTTCACTTTGACAGACTACTAGATATTCTTACTTTGACAGACTACTATATATAATTCAACTATGACATACTACTTAATAATCTCACTTTGACAGACTACTAGATCATCTCACTTTGGGCAGACTACTATATATAATTCAACTATGACATACTACTTAATAATCTCACTTTGACAGACTACTAGATCATCTCACTTTGGACAGACTACTATATATAATTCAACTATGACATACTACTTAATAATCTCACTTTGACAGACTACTAGATAATCTAACTTTGACAGACTTCTATATAATGTCTCTTTGACAGACTACTATATACTCTCACATTTGAAAGATTACTTGATAATATCGCTTTGGACAGACTACTAGATAATGTCACTTTGACAGACTGCTATATAATCTCACTTTGGACAGACTACTAAATAATCTCACTTTGGACAGACTTCTAGATCATCTCAATTTGGACAGACTACTAGATAAGTTTACTAAATATCTGCAGGAAAACTGAAATACATTTATATAGAATGTTTTGTCTAAATTGAACCGTTTTAAGTGGCCCTTAGAATGTTCAACACTTAAAAAAAACTTACTTAGGATTATTAAAACAAGTAAAAATAATACTTAAAACAAGTAGAAAAAGTTGTCCGACGGTTAAGTAATCAATAATCCTGATAGATAATACTTAGTAATCATTCTTAAATAATCATACTAAGTATATAACCTACTTAAACTAAACACAATACACATGTTTTAAGTAATTATACCTTCGTGTTTAGCATGCCGACAACCTGAATACACACAGGATAACACACAGGATTTACTCTGCTCTGTTTTTTGCCGAATAATAACACAATACATGTCTAGTCGAAAATGAGCATTTATTTATTAAAATGCCAGTAATGGTTGGGGGCACTTGAACATAAATGGTTTGCATTTCTGTCCAAGTTTGTGACGTTTTTCTATTGAAGATCCCCAATCTTTTGTTGCCTTCATACCATCAACATGTATCTTTTGTTGCCTTCATACCATCAACATGTATCTATTGGTCGTTATTTCATTACTGGTATTTTAATAAATAAATGCTCATTTTACACGCATATCAGTAGAACACTGCACAAAGGATAGTATCCGTCTGACGAACGAATGTCCTAATAAAACAGCCGTGTACGGCATACTGCCCATAGGACCTGGTAAAATAAGTTTGTTTACATACCAGAAATTGGCGGGTAAACCCAAAGTAAACACGAGCTAGCGCTGCTTGTAATTGTTAAATCAACAGTCAATTTGTACTTACAGCCAATTTCTATGCAAATAACCGCTGTCCACGCTTAAATAACAAATATTTGATGTGTTTAGGTGGATACCTCGGTGTTGAACAATCACCTAAAAACGAGTTTTCATCAGCATAGCATGAAATTCTTCCCGTGTTTACAATGTTTTTATGGCAGTGTCACGTGACTCATGAACGCAAAAACTGTACGTCCATTCCGTAGCTGGGCTGACTAGAGATCTCACAGAAAGATGACATGATGTTCTTTTGGACACTTCAAAGCGACCGAAATAAAATTCAATGTATAAAGATTCATTCAGCTGGAATATTAATTCTGGGATTTCATCTATCTGCCCTTCCGGAGTCCTGGTGCATCCACACTTGGTATTGAATCAATGACCTTGTTAATTTGTGAATCGGCACATGATTCGTTTTCTTTTGTCTATATCTCTAATTCCTTAGAACGTATTCTGAAAAAATAGAACCAATTAAAAACCGTTAATTGTATAGCTACATGTATGCATTTAGTTCTTGTACGAACTATTGGTCCTAATTATATAATTGGCAATAATATTGTAACAGTCAATTTTCTTAATACAATGCTATAAAAAAGGCACATTAAAACAATAGTTTATTATAAATTTTAAAATACGAGGCCGAGATTCACATGGCCTGAGGGGAATTCGACCGAGGTCACCGTGGGCCGAGGTGACTTTGGACGACTTTACCGTGGGCCGATGTAACTCTAATTCAAAACAGTCGGTGAGTTATAACAAACTTACTTACCCTTATTATCCGGCCTCAGAAAGAACTTCTGCACGCAGATACGATTATGTGTGAATTAACAGCTAAGATGTCAGAAAGGCCCGTTGAATGTTGCTTGGCATACTTGCCGACCGTTATCCACTCTAAGGTTTTTCTGACAAACACCGCGACAATCCCGTATCAGAAAGGCTCAGCCATTTGAACACACATTCCCAAATTTCGTAGCGTATTTCACAGTGTTTTTCTCCTGTCTGTGTGACATTAACATCTTGTTAGAGCTAGGAATCCTTAGCAGAATTTATATTCAACACAAAGAAACAGACAGACACATGGTTTGAAATTAAACAGGAAGCTGTTGCTATTTTTACCGTAAACGATATAGAGCTCTCAAGGGGGGACAACTCAAGTTTTTTTTAACTCAGAATATGGCGGGGATTTAAAATAAAATATTAAACAGAAACGGGAAATCTCGGAAAACTCTGAACGATTGACAGGTAGGCCTAGGTGTATCCATTATGGTTGAATACTAATAATAAAATGTATTTAAGAATAGCATATTACATTAAAGTACATAATTATAGTATCACATAAGATAACACATTTTTTCCAACATTTTCTATATAAATAATAATAAACAGTACCACATAAATGTTGTTGTGGTATATCTTAGTTAGTACGCACTTTTCTTTGTAATAAATGAGTTTGGCTTCGACTATGATTACCCATTGTGGGTGTCATTTGTAGGCGTGACACCTCTTACAAATACATGCATTTTAATTTAACCCGTAAATTATAAAAAATAAAATCATTTGTTATTGAAACACATAGCTTGCGTAATGCATGGATAGTAAAAACTATGTTAAATTGCTTATTGCAGCTTTACATGTATAAATCTGCTTTAAATTCGGGAATAATCAACATCAGTATCCTTAGTAATCACATTGTTCAAAGTAAGTAATATGATTTTAGCAATGATTTAAAATAATTATCTAAGTACGCTCACTACCTAAAACTAGGAAAGCACCATTGCATATTATCTAAAACAAGTAAATTTGGATTACGGAGTAATATAAGCTGTACAACCAAGTAATGACCAAGTAATGTGTAAGAAAATATCTACTTGATTCAACTACTAAGTAATACTTTTTTAGAGTGAATATCTTGTTTACCCTGTCCCCGAACTTCTGGAAGGCAAGCCTGGCGTAGTCGGCAAAGATGTCCGCTATCGAGGCGTTGAGCCAGCCGCCACCTCTGTCTTGTAAAGCCTGAGGTAGGTCCCAATGGTACAATGTGACCATGGGTGTAATCTCTGCGTCTAACAGGGCGTCTATCAGCTGGTTGTAATAATCCACACCTAACTGGTTAACATAGCGTGTTGTACCGTCTGGAAGTATTCGGGGCCAGGACAGGGAGAACCGATAGTGTGTCACCTGTGGGTTGTAAAATGTTCGACATCCTAAATAAACGATATGTAATATCTAAACCTCATAGCACAAAAAGTCACTTACCTCTTGTTTGAATATAAACCTGTCTTTCTGTTGCGCAAAACTGTCATATTATGACCAAGTTGTATATTTAAAAATCAATTCAGAGAATACCTTAGCATCAACAAAACACATAATTCGAACTACAAATCGATTGTATAGGTAATATTTAGACTTTTATTCTTTAGCATATCTGTATATCAATGATACCGAAACTTTACGAATCATTACATAATAAACATGTGTCGGGTAAAACAATTGTCACTGTAAATTCAAAGAGAAGAAACGTGTACCTTCATATCCCTGAGAAGCTGTATGTCGTCCATATATTTGTGGTAACTGTCACACGCCACGTCACCCGTGTCATTGTTATCAATGAGACCTTGGTGAGAATATGTGTCCCAAATGCTTGGGCCCTTACCTACAAGAATCGACGTAAAACTAAAATATATAGCTGCATTTTTTTATTTAAAAGAAAATAAAATGATATTATTAGCTTTCCGACTAGACAACCGGAGACAAATGGTTTAGCTCAGCAGATAAACGTCCGAGTAAGGTTTTAACTCAGTGGTAAAACGTCTGATTATGAATTTGGAGATCACGGTTCGGATCCCCAGTAATAAAGCGTCCGACTAGGGACATGGATGACACGATTTTAGCTCAGTAGTAAAGCGTCCGACTTGGGACATGGAGATCAAGGGTTTAACTCAGCAGTAAAACATCCGACTTGGGGCATGGATATCAAAGGTTTAACTCAGTAGTTTTTTAGTTCATACATATCGTCTTAGTAAGTGTCACAAAAGAGGCAACCGATGCATGTGGACACCAGCAGCAGATACGTGAAAAAGTACAAGTAGTATTTTCCCGCCATGGCAAGCTGATATCACAGTCATATTCAGTTATAGCAGATATGTTCTCCTGGCACTTAGACCAATAAGTCATGATATCACTAAACCGTGTTTGGTAGATTTTCAGAAATCGAATTTGGGGGAAAACGTGCGTACTAGGCGTGGAACACGGGCAGAAAAGGGTGTTGCTAGGTAAATACCAGTGATTATAGTTGTTACATCACACGCAACCATTGTTTATACCCACTCGTGCCTAAACACTGACAATATCATCCATGTAGTCACATCTAATGGTCTATCCCCCTCGCAAACTTTCTTGCAGGGTTACATTGCACATACAGAGGTGTAGCATCGACATTATTGTGCATTATTTATTCGATAATTCCACACGGATTCCAACACCATCAGTGTCGTACGAGAATTTACACATCATAAAGCCAACAACAATCGGTTACCCCAAGTCGGTCAATCCGTTTTAATGATAGGGGTTGGCAGACACTGCTGGTGGAATTTTTTAGTCCCCGAGGTTTTCTGGAGCCTCCATAGCCACAGTTTATCTCATTTGAGTAGTGGCACGGTACATAATATACACATTTTCGTAGTACACGATTTTAAATTAAACGGAACTAGTTTAATTGTACTTTTAAATTCATAAATTAAAGGGGTTTTACGCACCTGGCCCTTAGTTTAGAAATTTTCCTAGGAGGACGAAACAGCTGTATGGTGTAGTTTAATTCATTTTTTCGGCATACTGTATCTATTACTAAATTTAAAAGGCGCAGCACATGTGTGTGTTACGCCATCTTTAGTGTCCTTAAACTGCCGCTCTGGGAAGAATAAGTCATTATCCGTAAGAGATTTTATAACATCTCAGGACATTGAATTTCGTGACATTCTTGCATTGACAGAAACCTGGTTAGGTTCAGAAATCGATGACAAGGTACAATGTACTTGCTGAGCTGATACCAACTGGCTATGGATTCACCCACAACGCTAGAGACGGCAGACCTGGTGATGGTGTGGCTGTTCTGTTTAAGAAAGCCCTGAGTGTGAAAAAATTCTCTCCTAGCCATGATGAGCACATGACTTGCTCAGGTTATACATCATTTGCAGGCCTCCTCCATTTAAACAGAACGGTTTCAGAAATACTGTGGGTTGTTTTGACGAGTGGTCTACCTTTTTACACCACTAGGTTGTTGTGCCTGCCGAAAGAACGAGTCTTTTATTTTGTTTGGGATCTTTTGTTAGGTATAATTAATATTATTTATTTGTTTTGGCCGTGAATAATAACAGAGTTACTGAATTAGGTTAAAACATTGATATAGACTACAATTATATATCAATAACACATTGTAGGCCAAACACAGCGCGCAATATCGTAGCCTCACACAATGTCACTTCTGAATATCACCCGCGTACGCGATTGTACATGTGTACATTTTTGAGGGGATAGCGTGAAAAAGAAGCACCCAGGTCTGCTATGGAGAAAGGGCCCTCATCCATTCACAAAGCCCTGAAGTATGTGAAAGCTTCTCTTGCCAACCAGCGGTCAATCTTTGGTGCTTCAAGAACACCTCCCTATTCACAACGCCATGCTGCATTATCCGACCGTGAAAAACACAACACTTCCGGTTCTGAGATGGACGATAACTCTGCCATCCAGAAACCAAGTAGCTTAAGTCTCAAAAAAGACGTAGAACGATTGACAAAACAGGTGGAAAATATAAGCCTGATGCTCCAAAAGAGGGCGAATGATCGAGCCAGGCCATGGGAAAGGAACAGATCATCTACACCGTCACCAAGGAATGGAAACCGGGATAGTCGATTGTCAAGGTCACCATCACCATTCAGATCCCAGCAGGATTTAAACTCAAAAGGACTGAATCCAGTGGCCTAGGTTTAGTCCGGGATGATGAAGGCCAGCTTAATGCAGATGTCAAGCATTTGGAAACCCCAATAATCAGACTCTCTGAAGGACTCAGTTTAGAAGTTGAAGTTTCAATAGGGGGATACACTATAATGGCTGTTGTAGATACTGCTGCCATGATAACATTGATCAATCAAGATGTTCTAAGCCACATTTGTCCAGATCAAATCCACCAGATCAATTGTTCTGAAAGGTCTGCGGGAGCAGGAGATTGAAGGTCAATTTTACCCAAGTACCAAGACCATGATTGGTTCTCACTCATACAATATAGAGTTCAGTGCTGTGCCAATGCGGGACCAAATGATACTCGGCTTGGATTCCCTTGATGCACACAGAAGCGTTATTGATATTGGACGCAGAATACTCAACATTGACAAGCAGAGGATCCGTGCTACGCTCAAAACGAAAAGTGAAAATGGCAAAATCAGGATATCAAGCGTTACCGTTGAAAAGAAAATAAGAATTGCTCCGGCATCCGTGTCTTATGTCAATGTAGCATTTAAAGACCCATTTCTAGGTCCTTTTCTGGTGGAACCATCTGTTGCAGACCGACTAGCAATCTCTGCCGTATTTTGAGAAGGCCAAACCATCACAGTTAAAGCAGTTCACTTGTCAGAGTATTATGTTACGTTGAAACGAGGCCAGCAAATATGTTCTGCAGAAGAGGTCGACCAGATACCAGCAAGAAAGGAGACGTGTTTCATTAGGACCATTGGCTGTGGTGCATATACTGGTGGTAACCAAGAAATGCCTGATCATCTAACAGACATGTACAAGCGTTCCTGTGAAGGCTTAAATGCAACCCAGTCAGAAGCATTGAGGAAAATTTCTGTTCGATATAGTCATGTGTTCGCAGAACATGACTTAGAGCTTGGATACCTGAAAGGAGTTAAACACCAGCTCAACACAGGAAATGAGCGACCTGTAAAGCACAAACTACGCAGGACACCTCTTGGGTTCAAGGAACAGGAAGAAATACACCTGTCAAAAATGCTTGACGCTGATATGATTGCTCCGTCTACTTCGGATTGGTATCGGCACCTGTACTTGTTAGGAACAAAGATGTCAGTGTTCGATACTGCATCGACTATAGGGCGCTGAATTTAAAGACACAGAAGGACAGTTTCCCCTTAACCAATATCAATGACTGTTTAGACTTTCTTCATGGTACCAACTATTTTTCGACACTTGACCTTGCGTTTGTCTATTATCAAGTCGAGCTGGAAAAGAGTGATCGACAAGATATGGACTGTTTGAGTACACCCGGATGGGTTGCGGACTTTGCAATGCGCCCGCAACTTTCCAGAGAGCAATGCAATTGGTTTTTCGCGGTATGACTTGGCAGGAGACACTGGTGTATTTAGACGATGTTATTATCCTTGGCAAAGACTTTGAGGATGCTTTAGCCAGCCTTGAGAAGACACTTTAGAGAGTCGATGGCAATAACTTGAAATTGAAACCCAAAAAAATGTCTCCTACTTCGCACTGAAGTCGAATTTCTAGGTAAACTAGTAAGCCGGGAAGGGGTGTCTATTTCACACGACAAGCTGAATGCTGTAAAGGACTGGCCGTTACCAACCGACAAAACCAAGTTGATGTCATTTCTTGGTTTTGTCAATTACCATCGGAACCACATCCAACACTTTGCGGAGCTGACATCTAGTCTTTACGCCCTGGTTTCAAAGAAGGCAAAGTTCACTTGGTCGGGCGTTCACACATCCGCATTCGAATGCATCAAGGAAGCTCTGGTAACTGCCCCATGCTTGGTATTTCAATCTGTTGAAGGCAATTTTATCTTGGACACGGACGCATCAGATGTCTCCATAGGCGCTGAACTTGTACAGATACAAGATGGTCAGGAACGTGTGATTTGCTACGCCAGCCACGCTCTGGCAAAGCCGCAGCGGAAGTACTGCACTACCCGGAAGGAGCTTTTAGCTGTTGTGAAGTTTTGCAGGCACTTCCGACACTACTTGTTAGGCCGGAAGTTCACCATTCGCACTGACCACAACAGCCTAGTATGGCTCACAAGATTCAAACAAATTGAAGGCCAACTAGCAAGATAGCTCGAGGAGCTTGCTAACTATGATATGGTAATTGTCCACCGTAAAGGAAAACTTCACAATAATGCAGATGAAATGAAGACACTACCGATGCGCTCCTGTATCACAACGTCCAACCTAATGTAACCACTGGATCGCAAGTAGGTGTTCAGGATGTGCAAGGGCAATCCTCCCAGAAGGGATTACAGATGGGGCATACAGATTCTAAAACAATAATTGGAAGGACCGTTAAACCCCCATCAAAGCTGGGAGACTCTTACACATAATGTAGATTGGATTGGGAAATATTTCACAATTACCGTTAGTTATAGCCTAATGTGTTTCTTTTGTTGTTTGATACGTACTGCCTTCCATAGATGATTTGGGATGCACACGCCTCCCACTTTCGTGAGGTATCCGTCAATGTTACGAATGCTTCACACACTATGCTTATTTGTGTGCAATATATATTTTCGATGGTTTTTCATTTTTCAACAGGAGATGTGTTTACTTTTGTCATGGAATGTAATTTTGTGTATTCTGAAAACTCATGAAATGTTCATGCCTCACACATGTAGGATGTTCGTTCTGAATGTTCCGAAGGGCTTACTTGAGCTCTTCCACTTGATGTGATACCCCCCTAAAACATATCTGACATGTGAAGAAGGGGTTTGACGTTGCATGCCCATTTGGCAAAATGATTTATTGGTTCGAATAACTTAGTTTATATATTTGTTGTATTTACAGCAGTAATGGATTCAGATTGTGATGAAGCCAATTTCGTTCCGGATTACAGTATTTCCGGTGAGAGCGATTGTGCTACATCGTGCGCCTCAGAACTATCATCGGATCTGGTCGTAATTAATGAATTTAGAGCTGAAGATGTAAAAGCGTCTGATACTCGGACAGTCCTCGACCGAGGCGTCTATTCCTCACTCCGTTCCAACTCACTGGAAGTAAACACTTCCGGAGAACCTGGAAATGGTGTCGTTGTGTCACAGGCCTTCTTCATTTTTGCTGGCAGGCTCATCACTTGGATGACTTGTTATCATACGTCTTCAGACGCGAACTGTATCCAAAATTGTGCAAGCATGATCAACACTTTTCTCCACAGGAAGAAATGTTAATGAAACAGTATGTCTCCTTTTTCTTTAGTGATGCACTGCCTCCAGAATTCACTGTTAGCCCGCCAAATCACATTATATGCCTTGTTCACTGGCGTATTTTCACCAATCTCCTAAAATCACTCAGTGCTGCCCAGCGAGAGGAGTTTCGTCTACATAACACGGAGATGCTCGCCAATGGTCAAGTAGTGAACGTATACAACAACCGTGGTGTGACTGTGGATATCACCTTAAAGTTTACTGATGCACACTTTCATCTGGATCAGTTGCTCAAATGGTCAAGGAAGAGGAGTCTAGTCGAAGTGGAAAGACGGGTAATCTGAGCAGTTCTGGAGAGTTAGTATGTGCTGTTGCTAATTATGTCTACCCCAACAGTTGGGACTTATGGACTAGACAAGACGACCTAAGGGTTCATGTGTCCTTTGGTATACATCCCCATTTAGTGAAAAACGACTGGCCGCAACTGTTTCCAAAGATAGTTTCTTTACTGAAGTCGCCTTTCTGTTGTGCAGTCGGAGAGATCGGTATAGATCTGACAAGCAAGTGTCATCAGCACGAAAGGTGTTTTGATCCCGTTTCCTGTCAAAGGCAAGTAACAGCTATTCAAAAGGAGTTTCCGCAGGAGTGCCTAATCCATGCCGGACAAATGGACAAGACAGTAATTTTGCATTGTCGTGATGGAGGTTCTGGTGAAGCAGGCACAATCGTCCTGTCGCTCATCAGGAACATGAACCTAACTCACCTGCGAATCCACCGTCATTGCTTTACTGGAGGGCTAGATGAGCTTCGGGAATGGATCCGCTACTTGCCGAACGTGTATTTCGGGTTCACCGCGTTGGTGAAGGATGAAATCCTCAAGCTTTCCGCCGCCAAGATCCCTGTGGAAAAACGTTTGTTGGAGAGCGACTCGCCGTATCTTCCCTTCAAGGGTCATCACCTCAATACCCCATGGGCTGTTTTGGATATAACAAGTGTCGTGGCAGCTTGAAGGAACGTACCTATTTCCTACATCATGGAGTCGGCATCAGAGAATTGTCGCCGTGTTTACAAACTGTGTTAATTCCGACTGTGTTAGATATAGTTGGTTAATGAACCATTTCGATTAAAAGTGCAATTCTCGTGTAAAGTTAAATTGTTTTTTTTAGTGACTTGTTTACGGGACGCATATCCCTTCCTTAGGTAAGGGAGGTATGTGGTAGGAACTACACTGCCGGTTCATTCCGGTACTTGTCGTTACGTGTTTGCCCGTCGTGAGTTTAGTACGACATGCATCTTTCTCTTGTAACTTCCGCCTGGCAATAAACCAACACGTTGAGCACCTCTCCGACTTATTGTTGATATTTCCAGGTATTAGAGCAAGTGATACTTACTCGTGATAGTTGTCACGACCACAGTATTGTTAATATCGCGTCATTTCATTTGTCATGTCTGCATTCCAGCTTGCGTATTGTGAGTCCCCCCCCCCCCCCCCCAGTTGAAATATATCATCAAAACAATGTCATCCGTGGCATGCTGTTTTCAGTTCACAAGTAGTTACCTGTATCTCGTGACAGCAATAAAGGGGCATTGTTTTATATATAAATAGGTCATTTGTCATGTAAATGTATGTTTTGTGTCAAATAAATGTTTAAAATTAAAATAACATCACCGACATAGCATACTTTACATTTACGATGCGGGCGTAGCTGCAATGTAAGCACATAAGCCCGTGCTTGCACATCATTTTCCAAAGTATGTGTATTAAAGTCGAGATATTTCATAATTCAACTGATTCAACTTATGTTCTTAAAAGTCCACTGATATTGTTTCTCTTATTTTTGGACTCGTCAGATTAACATATTAGATTGCAGAAAGTGTGTTAGCTATAAATACTTCAATTTTCAATTTTATTTCATTCCGTATGCAACAGCATATAGGATTACAATACACAAACATATTAAATCATATATACTTTTGCATGATTTCGGGGACCGCAGCCAACACAATTCAAATAATATTTATAATACAGCTCACTACGACAATATAGGTAATGGCTTTATCGTGAGAAAATTTCGTATACAAATGAATACAAAACAACGTCAAAACTTAAATATCAGTTTGAAACTACCTTCACTTAGGCCGACATTTTTTTATAAAACCATGTCATATCAGGTTTTATTAGGTCGTCAGCTGGAGACGAACAAACTTGTGGCACAGGGAAACGAAAGTTGTAGGTTGATGACGATTGGCAAGTTTTGTGGTCGCCAGCTTGGTTTTATGGGAGTTATTCTGTATCTTTGTGTGATATGAAGATGGACGTTGTTGAGTATGCTCATTACGTTGGTGTTCTCCCTTGTTGTAATTGACAATGATGACTCGTTTCTCATTTTAAGAACCTGAAGACGCTTATTCTTCCGGATCACATGGTCTTATTCTCTTGTACGTTCACGGATGCTCCATGTAAATCTTAACTGTTTTCATATTTTGACTATAATTTAATTGACTTTGAGTTCGGATTATGCTTTTGTTCACGCTTTGGTATTCTCTGATTTTTTTAGTAAATCTGTATTAGATCTAATATAAAATATGCCCTTTTATCATTCTAAGAGTAATACAAGTAGGGCCAATTTTTACTACATTCCGGTTATTTCAACCAAAATGTCAGCAAATATAATTATTAATGAGCCCGGCGAAACTTCGTCAAGTTAAATATCTCCATAGGAAAGCATAACAGCAATTAAGGAAAATTCCTTTAACTTAAGATTTTCCCGTAAATTCTTTTATGCTTTTCTATGGAGATTTTAAGAAACTAGGCCTGTTCGAATTATGTAAAAGTATGCTAAAGAAAACAAGGATGAGTTGTTACTTCCTGAGTTCCGCACATAACATATATACTTATTAGCAGAGACGTATGTATACCAAAGATGGCTTTACATGTATATGTCTCTGGTTTTACTTACTGACAAGTTAATGACATAAGAAAGGTAATGATAATGATTTTGTTTCCATACATCATCGAAATAAAACATATCGTATTCCATTTTCGCATTAATAATTTGTATAATGATAGGCCAGACAGTGACAATTCAAACAAGTCCAAAACAATGGCACCATTTGAAGTTCACGTGTGATTTTGCTTTTCCTGAAGTACCCCTTCCCCAAAATGTAAATTCGCGGGGCTTGCACATCATACTATATCCAGCTATGCCCCTCAACGTGCACGCGTTTTTGGGCATATAACACAAAATATCAGAAACAACCACCAAACGTTCCAAAATATGGTTGAAATTATCGATTCTCCATCACAAAATGCACTTTGTGGTCTATTTCGGAAATGTATTTTGCAATTTTTAGTAAACTAACAAGTTTTGGTAAAAACGGCTCTACCATATTGCATTACCCAATACCTAGTCCTTAATTTGAATCACCTGTCTATAAACTTGGATTCAGATCATTTTCTGTAATATACTATGGGTATTGCTGGTCCAATTCGTTTGTATTTTCAGTACTTTCAGTACTTTGATTAACCTTATATTTTACAGGGTCCGCAAAATACAAATTTTGCCTGTCGGACAGAAGAAATGTACAGTTATTCTCCTGACAAATTGTGCCAGACCCACGAAGAGGTTTCCTCTAGTACTTCAGACAGTTGATGATGATCATTATTGTGAACAATCCAATTTATCAAATGAGATTTTGAAAAGAGTGGTTGCTAGTCAAGCTTGCATGGTTTTGTACCTGGACTATGAGACACAAAGCGAATACTGCTCCACAGTACAACATGATATTTTATAGATACTAAATGTGTGATCATTATTTTATTATCAACATTCTTATGCAATTTTTAATGGTGTAAGCTGATTTTTTTAAGATCATTTTAGGAATTAATATATTGAAACTACTTTAAATATCTCTGTTGACATGAGTTTCATTTCGATAATACCGTAATCAATCAAAGCTTGTATAATTATGCAAGGCCTGAAACGGACTCATAACGTAAAAGGCATATGCCAAATATTCAGAATTCTTATACCTTGCATACAAAAAATAGTCTCCTGCTTGTGCAAGTTTATTTTGTTTTACTAAATACAATATGTAAGAAAACTTGGTATCTTAGCTTGATGAAATTGAAATTATGTCCCTTTTATATAGTTTTGGGAGACTAGTTGGGTTGTTTCATTGGCATTTAATCAATATTTTATTACAAGTCAAGTTTTGTATAGTTATGTCACAGGTTCCATTTTAACTGAATAGATGTGGAGTCTATAAAACTAATTCAGACCAGTGTATTTTATAACTTTTAAACTCAAAGTTTTCCCACTGTGACACAGTCTTGTCAACTTCAAATACAGTATCAAGCTGTATTAACTTTTTAATGTAAATTATCAATACTAACTTATAAGGAGTCCAGATGTACAGGTCAGTCTCATAGGAATATTTGATGATGGATAAGAAATCTGTTTTGCAGCATATTTAATGCATAGCAAAGTTACATAAAATGTTCTAATCTTAAGTGCCAACCACAGATATGAAAACAAATCTGTTGCCTCCTTGATTTACAGCCGTTCCTATTAATTAATATATGATCTGAAAGCTTAACACGTTTTTGACGCTAAGATACGTTCTGTAATATTAATATTTTGTGGTTAGATTAAAACAGATTTGAACAAGTACAATCGATTATTTCTTTTACAAATATACACTATTAAAACAAAACTCATGTAGTGTACTATAGCTTTACGTAAGTCAAATTCATTTTTATAAGAATGCGAACTTTATCTATTCATTAAAAAACATTCTATTGTGACTGACGAAACCCAATATAATTCTACTCTATCTATCATCTGCACTCTGACCAATATTCAGATAGGTCTAGAGCTGATACGCTCTTCATTCCAGTACGTTATATTCATCGACGTATATCAGTACTTTCTATTAACCCGATCGACATGAACTTTTGCACAAATGTAGGTTAGTACTGACACTTTAAGACTCGAAACAAATGTAAAAATAAGTAATTACAATTGCTCGGGAGTGTGGAATCCCCACACAACACTATTTGGTGGCAAATATGCATTTTATTTTAACAAATGCCATAATTTTACGTTATTCCGATCCAAATGAATTTTTTGTACACGTACAAACATACTTTGTAAAAAAAGGAAGACAGAATACGAATAAACCCAAGAATGGATGCGCGGACGTACAAAAAACCCCGGTGGACACTCATTACCCGGAGGACACTTATCAGGATGACCCCCCCCCCCAAAAAAAAACGCCGAAAAAAGGTAAAATCTAAAGCAATATCAATCCTTCATTAAAGGGACATACAGTTCTGTCTCCTTTCACGGAAATTCGACAGGACGATAACAAAAACTTAAACGATGAAAATACTGTATGTTATAACTTTAACTATTAATTAAAGGTAAATCTGTGAATATCGGATTTTATCTTTTAACTCTAATATGGTATAAAATCATATTTTTGCATACGTAAAATAAGCGTAGCTTACCGTCTGCTTGCCAGCCTCCCTCGATCTGGTAAGCAGCAGTGGCTACACTCCAGGCAAAGTCTTGTGGAAATGTTCCGTACAGGAACTCCTTCTCTTGTATCAGGGGTCCAAGACCGGATACAATGGGTGTTGGCGCTGACATGGTCTTGAAGAACCCATTTTTATCGATGAGTTGTCGGTAGTACATTGCCGATGCCTTAGGAGTCCTAGGTCGGTCTGGATCAGTGAAGTTGACGTAGTGGAGACCAAATCTCTCTGAGTATCCCCGAGACCACTCGAAGTTATCCATCAGAGACCATGCGGTATACCCACGTACGTCAACGTGATCTAAGCGAATAGCTGGAGTGAGACGATTTCATGCAATTTATTAAAAACAAAATAGCAATTAATAAGCTTAACCAAACAAATTTAATAATTCGTATCTCTTGTATACCGAATATCTTTATTCATCCAAAATCAAGCTTTTATAGGTTTTCCTTAGAAACATATTTGTCAACTTATTATTTCCAAATATCATTTTAAATCAAACAATGAATTGGCATACATGGCATTACGTCTAAATAAAAGCACCTTTAAGTGAAGCAAAAAGTAAAGCGGACATAACTTTCAGGAAAATTATAAAACGAAGATAAACAATGTGTTTTTATAACAACATTAATACAGATGTTTTGGCGACACGTGGTGGTCAAATTGTCAAGGAAGTCGTCTTTACTGAGTGTAAACTTGAGGTAAAATAGGCAAAACCTACAGGCGGGAAAGTATTTTAAAGTAAGAACTTTTGCGTGCTTCACACAAAAACGTATATTTTTTGGTAAAGAAAATTAATTTTTTTTCTCTATTGTCTGGTATACAAGATATACGGCATTTCTATTTAATCTTTAACGATTTGACGATGATTGTTATAGGGTGATATACATCGTATGCATTCAGAATTAAGTGCATAGAAGTCCAAGAAATATTTTGTGGGTATTTGAACTGATATAAAATCAACTTTCATTCTGTGGCAATAGCTTGGTGAATCAATTTCATAATGTTGTTTACATGTCGCATTTGATTCGGTATTGTATGGCTTGCTTTAGGTATCGTGATTTTCGTGATCGATGTCGACTGCTGACAAATAAACTAACAACACAAGGATTCGAGATATGCAGATTGATCAGAACTTTGGGCAATCTTTATAGTCGCCATCTTTGTCTCATTGAGCAATATTATGTATCTTGATATGAAGATGGATGATTTTAAGTATGCTCATTGGTGTGTTTACTTGTTGCGATTGACAATGACGATTCGGTTCTCATTTTGAGTACTTCATGTTTACTTCGTTGTGGACAACGATTTACAGTGCGGGTGTCGTCGATGAAGCAGAAGACGCTTACTCTTACGGTCTGGTCTTGTATTTTCACAAGGGTCTCCATGTAAATGTTTCCTTTGTTCATATTTTGCCCCTAGTTTAATCGATTTTGAGTTCGGATTATGACTTGGTTAACGCTTCGGTATTCTTTAATTGTTTAGTTCATATATATGTATTTAACATGTACTCATGACTGCAGTAGTGACATATTGGTATTTTGATATGAATGGATACATTTTAACGTTTCTTAATACATTTCTATTAAGATTATGGTCAATAGCAATTTTGAGACAGACACGTTGCAATTTGACTCGTTCAAAAGCTCTGATATTCGCTCCTCTTGTGCGATCTCAAGCACTGCAGTAGGCAAACATAGCAATATAACAGAAAAAGAAAAAAAAAGAAAAAAAAACAATAAAAACAAGCACATTGAGTATTGCTGAAGCAATAAATGTCCCTTCCAGCCAAACAAGCTATAAACATTAAATGATTAATTAAACAAGTTACAGGGATTTAACGTAGATATAACCATGATGTATATCCATATTAAATTCCAGGTTAATATGTGCACACGTTGCAGAGATAATTCAACGAAACTGAATTATTGGAATTCCGAGGGCCGTAACTCTGTAACAATATTTCAATAGTAACTAAATTAGACCTAGATATTCTCATGATATATCTGTATATCAAATTTGAGTTCAATATGTACATTCGTTGTTGATAAAATGCTCGGAAAACCCAAAAAGGTGACAGACAGACAGTATGCTTACTTTTCAGTATTTTTCAATCGTTTATCATCAATAAACATCTAACGATATCCTTTCATATTAATTAAACCTTTACAAATTATTCACACTGGCATACTTTAATGACATACTAATTTGATCACAATTAAAGGTCTATTGTGTAAGCAATATGCAGTTGTCTTTTGAACTTTTTGGAGCAATCAAGACAATCCCCCCTCCCCAATTTACCTCGTAATCTTTAACACCGACATGCGTCTAATAGTTATTTTAAACACCGATATGTACAGACCCGTACACGTTCGCTGTTCCATCTTAGACGCAAACGGTACGGAAATGCTACAGAAATGCTACGCGAACGGTACGGAAGTGCTACTCAAATGGTACGGAAATGCTACGGAAATGCTACACAAACGATACGGAAATGCTACGGGTGACGCTTGCAAACGGTCGATCACATTTACGGATTTTTATAAAAACGGATCCACATAATCACACATACAAACGAAACGAAATACCCATAATGCATTGGGAAACGTGTGCTGAAACCGAATGTGGAGATCCAGCGTGTACACATGCGTACGATTGTTTTTTAATGTTTGCTTTGCCATTAAGATAATGGTATGAGAGTGAAACAAACAGACATGCCTTCAAAGTAATTGGGAACAATATCAAATATCGGTAATATTGGAACATGTATTAAATTTTTCCGTCATAGAGACCTGACGTACGCTGACAGGTAGCCATGGGCATCAGTCGGAACACCTCGGGTATTCTCTCCCGAGCTTACCGGAGAGGCCCGATGTTGTCCGACTGGCTGGGGCATATGACCTTGATATTTTTATTTTATTTTATTTAATGTTAAATTTAGTCAGATTCATACATATTGATAAAAGCCTTGTTTTTTGTTTTGTAAATTTTTGAGGCTGAGATTATTTACAAAATTCAGAGTTTATGCAGCTTATAAAAACATGAACTATTCGTTTCGTCAGATTTATTCCGTAAAATTTCCAACCGAACGTTTAGCGAACGCTTTGTAAATGACGCTAGTGCTACGGAAATGGTACGGTAGTGCGACGCAAATGCTACGGTAATGCTACGGTAGTGCGACGCAAATGCTACGGTAATGCTACGGAAATGCTACGCAAACGGTACGGAAATGCTACGGTAATGGTACGGAAGTGCTACGGAAATGCTACGCAAACGGTACGCTTAAAGTGGAACAGCGAACGTGTACGGGTCTGTATATATTCGTCATCTTAAACAACGACATATGTCTATTCGTTATCTAAAACACCGATATGTATATATTCGTTATCTTAAACAACGACATATGTCTATTCGTTATCTAAAACACCGATATGTATATATTCGTTATCTAAAACACCGACATGTGTCTAATCGTTATCTAAAACACCGACATGTGTCTAATACTTATATAAAACACCGACATGTGTCTAATACTTATCTAAAACACCGACATGTGTCTAATAGTTATCTAAAACACCGACATGTGTCTAATACTTATCTAAAACACCGACATGTGTCTTATCGTTATCTTAAACACCGACATGTGTCTAATACTTATCTAAAACACCGACATGTGTCTTATCGTTATCTAAAACACCGACATGTGTCTAATCGTTATCTAAAACACCGACATGTGTCTTATCGTTATCTTAAACACCGACATGTGTCTAATAGTTATCTAAAACAACGACATGTGTCTAATTGTTATCTAAAACACCGACATGTGTCTAATAGTTATCTAAAACACCGACATGTGTCTAATACTTATCTAAAACACCGACATGTGTCTAATAGTTATCTAAAACACCGACATGTGTCTAATACTTATCTAAAACACCGACATGTGTCTTATCTATATCTTGAACAACATGTGGCTAACCGTTATATTAAACACTGACATGTGTCTAATAGTTATCTAAAACACCGACATGTGTCTAATACTTATAAAAAAAACCGACATGTGTCTAATCGTTATCTAAAACACCGTCATGTGTCTAATACTTATCTAAAACACCGACATGTGTCTAATACTTATCAAAAACACCGACATGTGTCTAATAGTTATCTAAAACACCGCCATGTGTCTTATCTTTATCTTGAACAACATGTGGCTAACCGTTATATTAAACACTGACATGTGTCTAATCGTTATCTAAAACACCGACATGTGTCTAATCGTTATCTAAAACACCGACATGTGTCTAATAGCTATCTAAAACACCGTCATGTGTCTAATACTTATCTAAAACACCGACATGTGTCTAATACTTATCAAAAACACCGACATGTGTCTTATCTATATCTTGAACGACATGTGGCTAACCGTTATATTAAACACCGACATATGTCTAATCGTTATCTAAAACACCGACATGTGTCTAATAGTTATCTAAAACACCGGCATGTGTCTTATCTTTATCTTGAACAACATGTGGCTAACAGTTATATTGAACATCGACATGTGTCTAATCGTTATCTAAAACACCGGCATGTGTCTAACCGTTATCTTAAACACCGACATGTGTCTAACCGTTATCTTAAACACCGACATGTGTTTAACCGTTATCTTAAACACCGACATGTGTCTAACCGTTAACTTAAACACCGATATGTATCTAATCCTTATCTTAAATACCGACATGTGACACATGTCTAATCTGAACTACTGAAATACTTTGTGACTGCGACATTTACTTGAATGTGACTTATATTTGCATAGTGGGTGTCATCAATAATGCGTAAGACAGAACACACACAGTCTTATTCTTTTGTACTTTTTTAAGTGTTTCCATGTGCATCTTTCTTTTTTTGCCCTTAGTTTAATCTGTTTGGTGTCTAGGTTATGACTTTGTTGACGGTCCGTCGGTACTGTGTATTTTGTACCCCTCGACACTGATATATGTCTCATCTTAAACATTGCCACGTTATTAATTGTTTATCATAAAGACTGATATATGTATGACTGATAAGAAACCAAAGTGCTAGGGTTATGTAATAGATTTGTAGATAATAGGGTTAGGCTGTCCACTACAGTGTGTATAGGTATAGTGTCATGCTGGGTCAACTCCCCCAGGCTGAAGGGTAGGGTCTGATCCCCCACAGTGAGGTACAGGGCACACTATACCTTACCTTATAATATATATTGACAAGATGTTTTTGTTTTACTTTTAAAACAAGTCATAACTTTAGATACAGTTTGAGTAAGATCAGAATATAAATGTCATTAGATTCAGTAAGTTGTTAAGAATCTGTATCTGTTTTAGTATTATAATTAACAGTATAGTTTTGAAGCTGTCTAGCTTTTACTGTAACTTCAAGTATATGGAAGTCAGTTTTCTTTAAATACCATTTTAGTTTAATAATACTGTTAAATAATTTCTATATCATTAGAAAGTATAGGAAATCCTCTTTTATAATATATTTCCATATGAGATGTAAAATGTAAAGTTTCTCTACTATTATAAAATAAAGCAAGACAAGAAAGACAAACTGATCCTGTTAGGCATTAGGTAGTGATCCATAGGGAGACTGGACATGGTGTCCTCACCAGGGACGACGACCAGAGATAAGAAGGGATCATATACAATGTGAAATTAATCAGGAGTCAGGAGTTAGTAGTTTTCATTTGAGAGTTGGTGATAGCTTATGAGGAAGGAGTACGTCCTGGAATACCTGCATTAAACATGGATGCGTGTGAATGCTGTATGGAATAAAACTTTGTATTGTGTATGTATATGGATTTGCACGGACAAATAAAAACACAAGGAATGGCAGACAATTTGTGACACCTTATCATTCAGATATTACGTTATGTCATGATGTTACATGACACAACAATTATGGCCGAAACACCAGCTGGTCATATATGTCTTATCGTTTGCTTAACTTCAAGTACTAAACATTCCAACAATGAAAATGCTGTTACCCTGACTTTGGGAAAAGCTTTCTTATTATTCAATGTGTTATTGTAAATCAAATACTAGGACGAATGACGGCACATGAGATTAAAAGATATCCATTTTGAATTATAACATGTTTTGATTTCTTCCATTGACGCAATACATAGTCCATATATGAGTCTTAAGTATACTCTTTTAAAAATGATACACTCATTTGTCAGAATATTTGAACTTAATGAACATCATGATTTCTTCTTTGATTTTAATAGATGATGCTTTTCTTGAATTAAAATAGAAATTAGTGACCATGTTTTTAAATAAGCATACTGCGGAAAGAGGCAATTGAGAAACTCGGACTCCCGATAGAAAGTTGCTTCGCCCCAAATGTGCGGATCCAGTCCGTAGCCGACGCGGTTTCAAATAGCCAAATATGGCAAGAGGCTCATTGGCCTTAACTGCCACCTGAGGTTTGATGTACTAGTAGCTATAACTTTCATTGTTGTTTCCTTACACTAAAATAATCATTAACTCTAATCATATTTGAACGAGAACAAGAAAAGTCAGTAAAGGCCATGTTGAAGCTTATATATCTTTCAAAATCATCACTCCATGAGCTTTGAATCCAATGATCGGCGGGTTGGTCGAGTGGTTAACACTCCGGCCTTCCATGTAGGCGGCCGGGGTTTGATCCCTGAAATCATTATACGCATAGACTCCAATGTTCAAGGTTCTGCATTACAGAGGAAGTTTTTTCTCCTGCCCACACAACTCCAACAACCCAGGTGGAGTATAAAATGGTCTGAGGTGGGTGTTGCAGTATCTGTGTTGTAACATTCAAGTGAGGTAGCACTCTAAAAGATGCCGTTTGAAAAACAATCCCACAACAAACAGAACACAATTCATCTCCAGCACACATACATACATACACACACATATGCAGATATTAGCCAGATGGTATATGACAAGTAGTTAGCGCCTGATAATAAACTAAGTAACAATTTGGTAGCAGTGTACAGAAGGATTATGTGGCCATGGGGGATTTTTTTGTAAAATGAATAGTCCCTTTAATATTACGCGTATCAAAATTTAAAGAAATGAAATAAGCAGTAAAATTTGCATAAATATAATAAAGTGGACTTAGTGGGCTTCACATTTGTAAAAAAATAAGAATAACAATTTATTTTTACCACCAAGTATGCAATCTTTATGTTTCGCGATTTTCGTAATATATGTCAACTGCTGGCGAACAAACTTACGGAACAGGGATTCGAGAGATATTGGTTGATGAAGACTATGGGCAAGTTTTATGGTCGCTATCTGGATCTCATCGAGAAATATTCTGTATCTTTACGTGATATGAAGATGGAAGTTTTTGAGTTTGCTTATTAGTTTTTGAGTTTGATTATTAATGTGCTTACTTATTGCGATTGGCAATGTAGATTAGGTTCCCATTTTGAGGATTGATGCTTACTTGGATGTGACCAAGATTAACATGGCGGGTGTCGTCTATTAAGCAGAACACGCTTACTCTTTCGGAAACCTGGTCTTGTTCTCTTTTGCTTTTACGAGTCTCCATGTAAATATTTCCTTTGCTCATATTTTGCCTCTAGTTTAATTGCTTTCGAGTTCAGATTATGCTTTTGATGACGCTCTGGTATTCTGACGTTATTTTTGTAAAGCACTACAGAAAAAATATTTCTATTTGCAGGGGTCCAATTTTGGATCAAAAATAGTGTTTTTTGGCTTTGTTTGGTAATGTTTGACGTGGTAGCTATGTTTTTTTACACAAGTAACATACATAGAGAAAATAAGTTTATACACTTGGAAATGTAATGTAATTTTCAGATATTTATGATTGTTCATATTGTTTTTATAGGGTATTTTTCTGCATTATTTTTTAAGACATAGGCCTTGTTTATCAGAATCGTTCATTGTCTCCGTAATCCGCTATTATAATCAGCGCACAAATTTAGATTATTAACGAAAAATACCTGTTTATGCTTGTTTCATATTTACATTGATTCATTTTTGATTAAAACTGATTAAAAACGTTTAAAACATAACAATGACCTATTATACCTGCATATGTAAAGGGAAGTAACTCGTCCTATTTTAAAGCTATTTGATTATATGCAATTTCAAAGGTTTTGAATTTAATTCAATGTTCTACTAAGCAACAGATCATGCACAGGCTATATTCCGAGACTTTCAGACAAGTTTTCAGTTTGTTTCACTCGGTTCAGTGCCCAATTTATTTATTTTTTATTTAAATTTATTGAAAATCGATACATTTTTCTGTTTTATTTGACTTTTTTTTCAAAAACATCAGTATAATGATTAATTGAGTAAAGCCAATCATGTAAATTATCATATTCCAAAATTAACTTTTGAAGTCAATGTCCTTTCTCGATGATGAAAGTGTTAGCGTGTCTGTTGCCAGATTGTTGTTGTGATGGGTTTCTTGGTGGCCATTTTGATATCAATAAGTATTGATGATGTCATATATACCTATTGACGACGTAACAGTTTTGATGACATCACAGTAACAAGACGTCATCAAATAAGGCAAAAACATCACATTTTCACATACACAAAAATGATCTCAAAGCATCATTTATCACACATAATGGCATTTTATTCATGAAAATTACAAATTTGTTTTCATTTTCAGATTACCTCCCTTTATAAGTAATAGTTTGAGAGCAGAATTGGTAAAAATTCAACTGTCAGAAAAAATCATTTTACTCAGTAACTATTCATGGGGTAAAGGAAACGGATACATTATTGTGTCATTGTCCAGCCATCTAAAAGAATTACTTAAATTTTGGGAAAAGGACAGTGATGTACAAGGTAGCAGTGTAAAGGATGATTCTGTGGCTATGGTAGATTTTTTGTATGATAAATAACCACTATAATGTTACGCGTAGCAAAATCTCAAAAATGAAATAAGCAGTATATTGGTATAAACATGATAAAGCCGATTTTGTGGGCTTAACGTTTGTAACAAATGGAAATAAAACGTTTGCTCAGTGAATAACCTTTTCGCCTTTCCGAAATGGGCGTCTACACATGAAAAGCTAGACTTACAAGAAGTGAAATCCGACAACAGCACCCGGGTGAAAAAAGCAAAAATTCTAAACAAACGACCTATGCTAAGACACAAATAATTCTACAACCAAGGATGCAATATTTAATTTTAGATAGCGCTTAGGACAAAATTTCCTACTTGCAGGGGTCAAATGTTTAGTCAAAAATAGGGTTTTTGGCCTGTTTTGGTGATTTTTGATGTGGTACCCATGGTTTTCACACAAGTAACATACATAATGTTGTTTTCAGATATGCATAATTGTTTTTGTTTGTAAGATATTTTTCTGAATTAAGAAATGGGCCTTGATTCTCAGAATCGTTACATAAAATCAGCTTCCTTAATGAAAAGTGCTTGTATGCTGGCTCATATTTTGAACTAGTGTTTGCAATCAAACTGTTATCGTTTTTATCAATGCAATACTCCTTTTACAAAGTACAGTTAAGAATTTCGACAACGTTTCCGTCGGTTATATTAATCTGATAGCCACTCCAGTGATACATATGGTAAACAGTAAAGGTAGATTGTGTACAGAATGAGATCCCGAAACTCCGTGATCCTGTTTCTTGGTAGTCGTATGAACTGTCGGCTGAACTTGGTAGAACCCATTTTTCTGGATGAGGTGTCTGTAATACCGGGCTGAGGCCTTAGGAGTCCTGGGTCGGTCTGGATCAGTGAAGTTGACGTAGTGGAGACCAAATCTCTCTGAGTATCCCCGAGACCACTCGAAGTTATCCATCAGAGACCATGCGGTATACCCACGTACGTCAACGTGATCTAGGCGAATAGCTGCAGTGAACAGGACGAGAATAAGAAAAACAAAAATACATCTTAAACCATTCCGTTTCAATCTGCTTCTTATACGGCTGGCTTATACGGTCCTTCATGTTTGTTCAGTAGCGAAAAAAGCAAGCCACGTAAAAAAGCACAGTTTATGTTTTATAAAGATAATTATAATAATTAAGTTTATTTACTGCCTACCTTCACATCGTTAATTTTCGAAGAACGTAAAAGAAATCAAAAATAATATTGTAAATGTTTTAATAGAAACCTATATGCTAAGTTCTCTGTTGATTATATATTGTACACTGAAGGAAAGTGCCTATTAATCAGTATTCAATGACATTATATGTATGTATGATGTATGTATGATGCCTGAATGATGTACTTCATACTTCAAAAGATATGAACCATGTTTAATATATATAACAGAAGAACAGTCTTCGTAGCTATCTCTGAATTTAAACCTCATTACAAACTTTATATTTATCTTTATTTATTAGCAAAAACGTTTTGAAGCGCAGCTATATAGAACCCTAAAAAGCAAAAAGCAACCTTCACCGATTTAAGCCACTTTTGGACTGGTCTTGTATGCTTCATGCTTTCTGATATTGATGCTAGACGTTTTGCAGTGACAATATGCTACATGATACTTAAATAGGGTCATTTATAGATAATACCATAAAATACTGACCTTTGAGAACTTCATTTATGTAGTGTTTGTAGTAAAATATTCTATGTTCGTCCACCAGTGAGGCATTCCTATCAGAAATACCGTTCTCTGTTATATATAACGGTACGTCACCGTAGCGATCCTTAATCCAGTTCAGCATGCGACGAATTCCAAATGGAGTGACCGTAAGCCAGGATGACCCAGACCTAAACAAAATGGATGTTTAACAAGAAAATTAATCGAATGTTAGTGCCAATCGAATCTAGCACCCTCACCAATGTTAACCCATACCACAAGTATGGATTTTTTCAAGGCTAGTATTGTAGTAGATAGAGCCCGGACAAACTTTCCGTATATTTTTTTTCTTTGGTGTTGGTCACGGGTTAGCTTGTAAAACAAAGTGACCTACTTTTGTTAATGACATATGTCCTCCACCAGGGTGAGCTCAAATCTCAAGTATGAAGCTCCATTGACATGAAGCGTATGAGATAGAGCCTGTACAAGCCTTTCATGTGCATGGGTGAAAGGTCAAAATGTAGAGCAGAGTGCTTTTCCTTTAATATAGAACATACCAACTCCAGTCCAAGTGACTTGAAGTGTATGAGATAGAACACAAACAATTGGTTTCTTTGATGTAGGTCAAAGTTAAAAAAATGTTGGTCAAAATGGCCTTCATTTTGTACACGAGAATCCGCCTCACCATGGTGAACGCATACTCTAGGCATGCCGTTTAAGGACGTTTAGGGTAGAGATAAAACCTGGAAGATGTAGTACAGCGGTAAAAATAAGTCAGATTGACCAACGTTTTCATACATGACTGTAATCTAGCCGAGCGATTGCCACACCTTTATCCAAAATAACAACAAGTTCAGGAAGTACATATTTACAATTTCTATTATACAATATCATTGCAGGCAATGTACAATCAATATACCAGAGTTTATTTATCTATATATTAGGTTTTTCATACCCCGCTTGCATCCACCCATCCACCTCTTTTCGTGATACACTCAACAAGTTCTAACACACAGAATCACAGGCACATTATAGATATATATGAGAGACTTATAAACTAAACCTAATGTCTTTGTAGTATCACATATCACTGTTGGGAAACGATGTCCATTCACAATGTGGTGAAAGTCTCCGGGTTCCGAAGCATATACGAAGTACTAGAGCTGTCAGTTGCCTACTTGAGTTTGTTTTTTTAATGTCCACTGGTGTTAGACAAGGGTCTGCAATGTTGGTCATACCATTTAAATGAAATTTCAAAGTCAATTTCATCATCAGAAATCAGTGTTGAAAAAAATAGAATCTAGAAAAAGTAAATCTGCACCAAATCAGCACACGACCTGCATGTTACTATCATATAAATACATACTAAATTACAGTTGAATATTGGTATCCGTTAAATAGTAATTGAGGAGAAACACATGTTTTGAAAAATTCTTTATCTTAGATTTTACATTAAGGGCCATAACTTACTTATGCAATCAGAAATTAAAATGTGGATGCCAAACTACATACGATACTGGCCATTCTAGTGAAGTTTCATCAAAATCCGTCTATTCAGTAAAGCAAAGATCGCCGGACATTTTTTTTGTCCAATAAAGGAGCATAACTACCTTAAAAGCAGTTGGAAGTATGCAATTGAAATACCGATGTACAACTACATAATATATTGATAAGTCAAGTGAAATTTCATCAAATTCTGCATTTTAGTTAAAGTGAAGGTCTCCGGACATGTTTTTCCAATAAAAGCCCTTATTTTTATTGAAGAGCCATTTTAGTGAAGTTTATTTATTTTTTTTTATAATATCGCTAGATATTATATAAAATTGAAGTTCTGTACTCCTTATGAATTACTCATACCGATATGTTGAAAAAAGCCGATGTTTTACGTTCATTTTTTTAACTAATAATACAGAAATCCTTAATCGTCCAACCAAACAAATTATATGCAAAAGAGAACTATTTTTACAAACATCTCTGAGCACTTTTGACCTTTACGAGCATGCGCGGAACCTGTCTCGTGGATGTTAATACATGTACATGACTTCCGAAGCGAAGGCAAGGAGCTATCAAGACTGATGAAGTAAGATTACTTCATCAGTCTTGAAATATGGTGCTCCCTAGGCTATCGAATCTTAGAGGAACGAAACAGTTCTATGATGCAGTGGGATGCATTTGTTAGGCAAAGGGTATCTATTTCTTAAAATGTGCAAAACGAGTGTGAATGCTAAGTTCATCTCTGTTACGTCTAGATCTATTTGCAGTTTAAATTTAATGATCTCGAGAAAAATCTAGTCTAACATTTACAATACATAACTTTAGGAGACGTTACTGTAAATGTACGTATTTTTGTGCACTTAAAGTTTAGAGCATAATCAAAGATTAACAGTTAAATGAAATGATGATTTGGCGTACCCGTCTTATTTGATACAGAAAGGAAAACAAATATAAGCAGAATGCTTTCAGCACTTAAAGTGCTAAGATAAGATAACCGCAATGATATTGATGTTAACAGTAACCAGTAAAATATTGTTATTGCAAAACACTATTATCATTGTCTTGGCAGCATATACAAAACAGTCTCAAACGATTTCTCGTTATAAGCTTCGCCATTTCCAATTGATAGAGTTTGATGTTCATTGTCAAATGCGTTAAAAACAGTATATTGACGTCATGATATGTGACGGTTTCATAATTTCAATAACAATGGTTACCCAAGCCATGACGGGTCCTTAGATAATTTGACGTCCATGTCGGAGTAGTAATCACGTTTATATGTGTCGTCCAGGTTGTATTCCGCCAAGTTGGACGTATAGAAGTTCAGGCCTAAGAAATCTGTGGCTCCTGAAATAAAAAATCAGAAAAAAGACCAACCATACTAAAAACCTACCAAGTAATCATTATCATTGTAAACTGGAATTGTGAACGCTAATGTAATACATATGTAGTATAGAGTTCTAACATATCAAACTTAGTGTTGTTAAAGCGGCTGGAAGTAGAGTTATTAAGACGCCTTGAAATGCTATGATCATGAGAAGTGCTTATATGACAACTTGTCAGTGGATGGCATGTACATGCAGTTATAGAAAGCCTACAGAAAACGACTTTGGAGTGGAAACCGAATTAAACAGAAGGGACAGATGTTTAGCGGATTCATTTCTTTTCTTGCGTTTTGGCTTATTTAGTTTACAACCGTTTGCCTATATGGTAACTTTTGAGAATTAATATGTGACTGCTATTGATGATTTTATTATAACATTGACCATGATTTTGTCCGTGACACAACTAACCCTTTAGATATTGCTTCTCTTCCGATGTAAACTCAGGCAGTCTACTCTGTGTCAGATTTTGTATTGCACTTTTGTTCCCGATCTGTAACTTCATGATGTCAGGGTAGTCTCCGTTATTTAACACTGGATTGATGAACCATCCAAAATGGAACTGGAGTGCGCGCTCGGCGGCATCTCGGTCGGAGGGAACGCTCTCACTTTTAGGTACCTCCCAGTCACAGTTACAGGTGATGCCAACCTTACCTGGAACAGATTTAAGAATGAACTTTCTATTTTGTTTAGGTTATAGGGGAATAACTACAATGGCACCATGGTAAATTGAATAATCGCCGAAATGAATCCTTGTATTTATAGATTTTTTTTCAGCATTAGCAGTTTTGTGTTCGCCCATATCAAATGTTCAAGACCAAAACAATAATTCAATTCGTCAGTTTATCAATTTAAAAACTACATGCTTTGAATAGTTCATAGTTTCAACCAGTCTGATACCATAGCAGCAAATGACTAACTTCAAATTTGAAATCTAAATTTCATTAAAATAATGTACAATAGAACACCAATATTATACTTCAAACAAAAGAAAATAAACGGCCTTAATTCTGCGTATGCATTTCAAACACTCCATTCAAACCCTGTTTGTGATGCGGTCATTTTACGCGGGAGGTATTCTATATTTGGGCCCTTTCACTGTTTGTTAATAGTGAAGGGGAAGGAACAGCTAGTAAATGAGGAATTTGTCAACATGTTAGACTGAATTGAGGATAAAACTGACGCATTTGAGAAGGACCATTTCCCCTGTCTTTGTCGTTATCCTTTTGGGTGGGACGTGTGCTTATGCTCGTTACCGCAACATCAAAGTGTTTTCAAAAGATGTTGGTGACAAAACTGCCGAGTTTAGTGCGATGTTTGTGAATTTTTCTCTTCAGATTTATTTCACTTGATTTTGACCTCCACGACGTGGGCTTTCTGTATCAATATTTTCCGGATCATGCTATATAATTGTGCAGAAAATATTATCTACACATGTTTAGCGTATGTTTTTGAACCTTAGCTTCTTGATTAAGTATTTTATTGAAGATGGTAATAGAGAAAAGGTCAATCGGAAATGTACTTGTACCAGGCTGAAAAAGTCGATAGGTACACACATTGTTCGTTGTAAATATAGGTGGCCTTAATTGGGGATATACCATTTAGGGATTCAAAGGCGGCAGTCTGAGCTATGTTATCAGGCTGAAGTGAAGGACAATCGGAGTATCCAGTCGGAACTATTTTAAACATATAGTGTTTGTGTGCGCGTGTTAGATCTTAATATTTCCAGGGGCTTAGCTGCCACATGTAAGCACATAAGCCCATGCTTGCACATCATTTTCCAAAGTATGTATATTAAAGTCGAGATATTTCATAATTCAACTAATTCAACTTATATTCTTAAAAGTCCACTGATATTGTTACTCTTATTTGTTGACTCCCCAAATTAACATATTGGACTGCAGAAAGTGTGTTAGCTATAAATACTTCAATTTTCAATTGTATTTCATTCCGTTACGCAGCAGCATATATGATTACAATACATATTCATATTAAATCATATATAATTTTGCAAGATTTCGGCGACCGCAGCCAACACAATTAAAATAATATTCATAATACAGCTCACTACGACAATATAGGTAATGGCATTATCGTGAGAAAAATTCGTACACAACTGAATACCAAAAACTTTGCCTATAGTTTAATGGATTTTGAGTTCGGATTATGCTTTTGTTGACGCTTTGGTATTCTCTGAATTTTTTTAGTAAATTATTAATGAACCAGGCGAAAATTCGTTAAGTTAAATATCTCCATAAGAAAGCATTACAGAAATTAAGGAAAATTCCTTTAACTTCAGATTTTCCCGTAAATTCTTTAATGCTTTTCTATGGAGATTTCTAAGTTAAGGAACTTTCAATAAACTAGGCCTGTTCGAATTATGTAAAAGTATGCTTAAGAAAACAAGAATGAGTTGTTACTTCCTGAGTTCCGCACATAACATATATTCGTATTAGCAGAGACGTATATATACCAAAGATGGCTTTACATGTATTTGTCTCTGGTTTTACTTACTGACAAGTTAATGACATAAGAAATGTAATGATAATGATTTTGTTTCCATACATCATGGAAATAAAACATATCGTATTCCATTTTCGCATTTATAATTTGTATAATGATAGGTCCGACAGTGATAATTCAAACAAGTCCAACGCAATGGCACCATATGAAGTTCAAATGCGATTTTGTTTTTCCTGAAGTACCCCTCCCCAAAAATGTAAATTCGTGGCGCTTGCACATCATAATATCTCCAGCTACGCCCCTGATTGCTTTCCATTTTTTTATCTCGAGGGAACAGAGTTTCACCTGTCAAAACAGCAAAATGTCCATAGTCTCGAGAAAACGGAAGCATTTCAACAATTTGAAGGAACCCAACAAAGAAGGTGTTGGAGGAAGTCTTGAGGAATTACGAGGCCACCAAGGGGCTGAAGGCCAAGGGCAGCATGGCCAGGGTCTGGCAGAAATTGGGACCATCATCATTCTAGGTACCTTGGTCCATGATAATGAAATTGAGGAGGTTGATAGTTAACCCCGAATGCCTTTACCCAGCATTAATGCTCGTTTCGGAGACAATGTTTTCCAGTCAATAGACAAAAAAAGTATTTTTGCAATATGTTAATTTGGGGCTATTACTCATGCAGAACCCTGTACAGATAGCATGCTAATATTTACTTCAATATATGGGTCGGTCCACCCTGCCAAGTATCCAGATTTGTTGAAGTACATCTCCACTGTTCGGTTTGGGGCGGCAAGGTCAGAGGGTTGGAAAAAATATGATGAACAACTCCGTTTGAGGAAAGATAAGGACCCCGATAGCTCATGGGCATGTGTTGATATGGAGCTGTGGTTATTTTGCATGTCAGGCATATACACTCAAACTTCTAATGTACAGCCAAGACATGACCGATGCTTTGATTTCAATTTCAAGGGGTCCTGTTTCAAGTTCCCTTGTCGTTATGTACATTTTTGTACAAAGTGTGGAGGCAGTCATGCAATGATAGTTTGTCGTTTCAATTGAGGTCCAGGGCAGTACAACGTCCCTTATACGTTTCCTCACCAACGTTTTTCCTAACACTCGTCCTGGTGGCAGTCAACAATATGTTGATTATACCCAGCAGGGTAACACTCCACAGGGCAATATGTTACAGGGCATGGCACCCGATGGCTATGCCTACCAGGCTAATCCCCAGATGGGAGGGGGGGCAATCAAGGTTTTGATCAACAGGGAACTAGTAAGCTATGGGAGCAGTACCACCGGGACTCGACATCCAATAAATTTAATGACTTCTGCAACACTGCTGACAAATGGTAAAGCGCGAGTGGGTTATCCCCTAAATGACACAAATGGCCTCATTTTGCTGGCCTATCTGCCAAAAATTCATAGAGGCTTTGGATAGGGTACAAAAAAAACAGCCGTCTTTTGAATAACCAATGTTGTCCCTAATTGGTCAGTCTTGGAAAAGCGAAAAAATAGACATACTTACCCCATCTGGACTCCCGTTGCACAATTAGATGAGGCAAACGCCCTTTAACAACAATTATCTCTCCTACCCGCGATAACCCCAAAAATGTTATAACATAAGCAAGCTTGACAAGTTTGGCTTCATATGAATTTAAACAAATACTTGTAAGCACTGTAGCTATGCGTAAAAACAATTCCGAGGTAATAGGGAGCCGAGCGTCTGCTCTATGTTTAAACCTCTTCATCCCCTCTAACATCTTTGACATGAGGAAACATTGTGTGGTATCCACCAGGCCCATTATTTTGCAATGGCAAGCAATTGCAATTGCAGAAACCTGGCCACTGCTGTAGCCGGAGACTTACCATTACGTGATAGATAAGCAATTAAGTGTGTTATTTGAACTTATTTCAAATCCTTTTGTTTTCCTAAACAATTCAAACACCAGTGTTGTAGGTAGAGTGTGTATTACTGGTAAGGGATACTGTTAAAAGTCTGTTACATTCGGTTATGAGATCAGCTGCAGAAGCACTTCTGGTAAGGCCTCTGGTGCCTCCTGTCGAATGCCGGCAGGCCAAGTGCCGCGGACATTAAATACACATCTGTGACATCAAGTCGATTTCAATGTTCTGAAAATCTCCGAAATATTACCGATACATGATCGCTATCAATAATTGTTATTGCTCTTGCGTATAGTGCGCACCCCGTTCTTCGTTTAAGCGGTTGAACTGGTCCGAAAGTTATTAGTATATTAAATTAAGATGAACCTAGTAACATAATGTTTCTTTTAAGCCAGCCCTGAGAAAAAAAGACCTCGGGAGATCAACATAAACATTGGCATGTCCGCCATGATTGTCACCTAAAAATGGTTTTGTTTGAAAATGGATGAACCGGTTGTTCAGCTTAAAGGAAAACGGTCTTAACGTATAATTTCGCCAATGTTTAGGTGTGTAATATTGGCCTGTCAAGGGCAATACACCTATGATTGCTGTGGTTGTATAATACACCTACCCATGCAATACATCCACGGCGTGACGTCACAATGGCGCAACAATGACATGACGTCACGAGTTCGGTAAAATATGATGCAGAAAAAAAGGAAACTGGCGACGGGATGAAATAAAAACCTTCCTCGATATTTTAACAGTGTACATTATAAAGCTTAGATTATTATTTCTGTAAGAGTCAATCTATTTACAGTTAATTTTAATCTATTTTCTCAAAATGACATCTTTGTAACCTGTCGTGTTTTATACTTTCAACAAAACAGATGTTCTTCTCTGCGGATTCATTCCGTCCTCAAAATATCTGTGAGAAGTTGATGCTCTATCTACATCTCATTCCAATCCAAAACAGAAAGGTTTGTCATGAGTAAATAATGTTTTCCTCAAATACAATTCGTTTGTCATGAAATTGCAATAGAGCGTTAATGCAAGATTCTATATTATGCGTTTCGAAACAGTATTTATATTGTTCCGGCTTTTTGAATACATGTAGCTTCTTTAAAAATGTCGTCAACCATTTTTCTGCTTCTGTTGATTTGATTACATATTTTGTCGGTTCATAGCTCTCATATGTTTTACATCTTGATGAGTCGAAACATTTTGAATGATTTTTTTGATGATGTTGAACAAAATTTAGCATATCTGTACGTAATGTTTTTGCGTCTCATAAACCAATATATGTGAGTTTTAATAGATACCGTTTTCACATCATACATTTTTTAATCTTGAAAACAGAAATTATACTTCCAAAATCATTCCAAAAATTCAGACAGAAAATAATCATTTTATAAAGAAACAAGAAGATATTTTATCGGAAGTACAGTCATTTTATGAAGACTTATATAGATATAGAGAAGTTGAAAATATTGATTGATCTCCAAAACTGTAACATGTCAAGGTTAAGTAATTATGAATCTGACAGCTTAGAGGGAATTATAACATTTGAAGAAGCAGGGAAACACTTAAAGAGATGAAGAGTAACACAAGCCCAGGATCTGATGGTTTCACGTCTGAGTTTTTTTAAAGTATTTTGGAAGTATTTAGGTCACTTTGTTGTTCGTTCCTTGAATTATGGGTTTTTAGTTGGTCAGTGTTCAGTAACACAAAGACGTGGTTTAATTACTTGTATACCCAAGGGAGACAAGCCTCGACATTTCAAAAAAAAAAAAAATGGAGACCCATCACACTTTTCAATATAACTTATAAAATAGCTTCTGGGGTAATCTCGCATCGTATCAAAACAGTTTTGGGAAATAATATTAATGAAGATCAGACAGGGTTTTTATCAGGTAGATGAAAATATTCGTACAGTCTATGATGTAATGCATTATGCAGAGGAACACGACATACCAGGAATGTTATTGATGGTAGACTTCGAAAAAGCTTTTGATTCGGTTTCATGGGCATTCACAGATAAGGTGCTAGTCTATTTTAATTTTGGGAAAGATATAAGAAATGGGTAAATACTCTTCATAATAATGCAAGTGCAGCTATCAATCAAGGAGGCAATATATCAAAACATATTAAGATTCAACGTGGGTGTCGACAAGGCGATCCAATCTCACCGTATATTTTTATTCTATGTGCTGAAGTTTTAGCAGCAAAAATTAAAAACAATAATCTCATAAAAGGAATTAATATTGAAAACTCACCTATTCTAAATGTGCAATATGCAGATGATACAGGTCTGATATTGGACGGATCAAAAGAGTCGCTGAGAGAATCTATTTTTGAACTAAGTACTGATGCTAAGATATCTGGTCTAAGAATTAATTCTAATATATCACAAGTGATATGGATAGGAAGTAGGAAATATAGTGATGAAATTTTGTTGCCTGAAATAAATTTGCTGTGGGGAAGCCACAAGTTCACTTTCTTAGGGATAGATTTTTCTGTTGACTTGGATCAAATTCCTAAAATGAATTTTGACAAAAAAATTGTAAAACTTAAAGAATTTGTGCAACGAAAAATGAATTTTTTATATTTGGTAAAAGTAATGTTTTAAAACCATATTCGAACACCCAATCTTGCAAGCGTGGTCTGGTTACTTTGTGGTGACACGATTAGTAGGTCATTTTCACCGACCTCTAAATTATGCATATTTTGTGACCCAGAACGAGGCCACTCCTCCTGTGACGTCATCTTAGTCTGGGAAAATCGAACTATCGCCATAGTACACTGTTTGCTTACATAAACCTTGTATATGTATAACGTGTATAACAGCAAATATTGTTGTGACAGTTACATACTGATACATTCATTACGTACAATATACTTTTTAAAACGAAAGTCCATGCATACTTTAAACTTGTATTGGCCAAAATGGTGCTTTGTGGGACATTTGAACGCTAATTTCGTTCGTCATCCCGAAGAATATAGTAGCACGGTCCGTGATAGTAGTCAAGAGATCGACACCCTGTCGAAACATTACAAATCACGGGCGTGCCATTCACAGGGGATTAGTGATCTAACACAAGCGTGACACTAATTAGTTGATTGGTCAGTCACTAAGACGGTAACATTTTACCTTTATACTGCTGCATACTGACATCAGTCAGGTCGACGAAACCCGTAACAGAGTCATAAAAACGATACACACGCGTACGTATTGTACACCAGGCAACCAACTTTATATTTTTACCAATTTGACGAAAATAACCAGAATTAATGTTTATCTCCAATTTGTTTTCGCATTTTACGGTACGTGTAAAATGGTATGTAATCGGGGCCTAATTTGAACTTGTATTGTGTATTGAAAAGGATGAAATGTAAATCCAACATTATTTAGTTTTGTTTTCAAATGTATCGCGGAATTGGATTAGATTTTACTACCTAGGTCCGTGGCTGTATTTTTAAATTTGGGTTTTAGCAAGCAAAATTACCGAATAATAACTTTTCAGGAAATTCTTTATTTATTTGTGTATATTACGCCCACTATACATATATTTTGTATTCACTGGAAAAAATATGAATTAGAAAAAAAAAGTTGGTAGTGCAATCATTGCGATGGATAAGTAAAAACTGTCACCGACATGGAGCTTATATTATGAATAAAGAAGCGATATTTCCTTCTTCAAATTCCCAAATTATCCCACGCAGAGATCGACAAGGGAATACTATCGAAAGTCCGGTTTTTCTGAAGCGAATCGAAGATGGGGATGTTCCGTACCACAACTAAAATAATCACATCTTAAAATTGTTTGCATTTCTGAGCTGACGTAAAAAAATGAAAAGAAGTACTTTCGTATTAATATTTATCTACCGTGATCCCGACCTTGTAATTTAATTCCGTAAAAAGACATGATACATATTATTACACATGTTGTGAATTCCCTGTCATAATTGTACCGTGTTAATATATACATGATGTAATATATAATGTATATTTATGGGGTCCTGATTTCGTTTGTTCGTATTTAAACCGAATACATATAGAATTTACAATAGCACTTTTAGATAGTTAGATTGTATTTCACATTTTTTCGAGTCGAAGTAACATATGCGTGTTGACAATGTTTGTTTACTTGTCCGTCTCTGAAAGCGACAAATAATTCTGTAGCTCTATAAACATGTTTTTTTATGTGGATAAAATATCAAGGTAAACTCTTATACCAACTACATCACTATATGTATCTGGCATGCTGAATGTTGCCAAAATTACAGTATTTTAGGTCGGTAATCAGCGGACCTAGTATAAGAATGTAACCAGGTAAGGTTAGATTGAGGAGTCCTTAGACTAAGATGACGTCACGCGATCACGTGACCGACGAACTCATTATCTCTAGTTTCGCTTGAGAGGTCCAAGGCGTATGACCCGAATTTCGTGTCAATGCAAGACAACCAGACCCCGCGCGATCGTCAGGGCATGTAATTATGGTTTTACAATAATACTTTTATCAAATATAAAATTATCATTTTTCGTTGCACAAATCCTTTAACGCTCTTATTAATTTATGGAAAAGAAGTAGTTTGACAAAAGGTAAGATTAATATTATTAAATATCTGTTGATTTCACAACTTAATTATTTGTTTATTACTCTACTAAACCCTCCAGAAAAAAATGATTGCCCAGTTGAATTCTATGCTTTTTGTTTTTTTTTGTGGAATAGTAAGGGTCATAAAATAAAAAAAAAATGTTGTTATTCAAGACTATATTGATGGAGGTTTAAAGATGATTGAGGTACATGCTTTTATTGACTCACTTAAGTTAGGTTGGGTAAGAAGAATATTTCTTTCCTCGGGTAAGTGGAGGCTAGTTTTAAATACATATGTTGATTTTAGAAAGCTGTGTAATTGTGGAAAGGAATATATTCAATTATGTAGTTCCAATTGTCAAAATTTATTTTGGAGAGATGTGTTTAAATCATGGAATAGACTTAATAATTCAGATATTATGAGCCTTCCGAAACCAGAGTCAATATTAAAATCACCACTTTGGTATAATAATGATATCAAGGTAAACAACAAGTATGTTTTTTATCAAAACTCGTTTGAGGCAAGCATGTTAACAATAAATGATCTAATTAAAAATTTAGATAATTTAACTTTTCTTTCTTTTCATGAGTTCTTGCATGCTTTTCGACCTATTAATACAAACTTTCTCCAATACCATGGTTAAGTGTCTACCATCAAGCGCTATTTGAAAAAAATATGATTTCCTGATACATCGACCACACTAGCCTTTTATACCTCTTCTGCTGGATATATTTTTTAAGAGTAAAAAGGGTAAAAAGACTTTTACAAGTGCATTATTGTTCCAATGTCCATACCTACTGGGATAAGAACATGGAACCAAGCGTTCAATATAGATAAAAATAAATGGGCCAAATATTCAAACTTCCTTTTAAAGTTACAAAAAGTACTAAATTACAATGGTTCCAAGTGAGAATTATACATCATATTCTGGTAACAAACACATTTCTTTTTAAAATAAACTTAACTCCTAGTATTTTATGTAACTTATGTTGTATGGAGCGTGAAACAATAGTACATAGCTTATGGGAAGGCCAAGAGGTCCAGTCATTATACAGATATTTGAATCGTTACTTGATATACTTTTAATTCCATTTGCTTATAATAAAGAATCATTCCTTTTTGGAATAGTATCTTCGTACTGCAGCGACGTTGAAAATGAAATTTTAATTCTTATTAAACATTATATCTATAAAACTAGATGTCTCAGCAACTCTTTGAATATCAATGCGCTTATTAATGTCATCAAAGATCATTTTTTTGTTCAACAATATATAAATTACAGTAAAGATCAGAAAATTAAAAGGCAATTTGAACTTTATTTGCACAAAAGGAAACCTATTCTAGAGTTATAGTTGTCTGAGAGTGATATTATGTCTTTGCATAGCATTATGTCATCTAAGACCAGTTCGAGCTCTGTTACGTTACTATATTGTTATTTTTACCAATTAAACCAAATTTCTCCCATGTGTCTGTTTTGTCTTTGTCTTGTCTAATGTCTGTCTGTCTGTCGTGTCTTTGTCTTGTGATTGACTTGTATAATGTCTGTCAGAGTGTGTATGTCTGTCGTGCCTTGTGTGTGTCTGTATATCTGTCTTGTCTTGTGTCTGTCTGTCTTGTCTTGTGTTTGTCTGTCTGTCTTGTCTGGTATTGTCTGTCTAATACTTTCTATCTGTTTTATCTGTCTGTTTTTCTCTCTGTTTGTGTAAGGTAATGTATGTTTGTGAGTAAGCAAATGAATGAAGTAGTATAGCTGTGGTGCTTGTGGTTTAAGTTCTTGACATTTAAATCTAAATCATTACATGATGAAAATGAACATGATAGCAAGTATAAAGATGATGATACTTAACTGTCGCGATTGTAATGAATATACAATGACGGTGATGATAATGATGAAAATTTATTATTAGTCAATATGATAATGAAAAAAATGATGAATGTAAAGATGTTTAGTGAGGATGATGGTGATGAGGATGATGTTTCATTTGTTTTTGATAACATGATAATTGACTTTGTTTAGTCTAATACCATGAATGTTGATGGTAGTGATTATGATGATATCATGATAAAAGTGATAATGATAATAATGATGATTTATTGATTACATATATGCAGTGTGAATGATGATGATGATGATGATGATGATGATGATGATGATGATGTTTAGTATGATACTAAAATGGCGATGATGGTGATATTATGATAAGTGGGATGATTACCTTGAATGTTGATGGTGGTGATGATGATGATATCATGATTAAAACATAATCTTACAAAATAATAATAATTAGCTCGTGTTCGGACCAATTTCCAAATGAAATTCATTTTCTGAAGGCAAATGTCATTCTGAGAAAGAAAATCAGGGTCTCGGTTTTGTTAAATTACCAGAAAGTACCTTAAAATGACATGTTCCCGCTAAATTTGGCCCATTTCTGCTCAATTTTTAAAACCTTAATTGTTTGGACTATTAAACAACAGCATATTTTATTCATATCAGGATTTTTTCTTTAACATATTGATGCTTGAGTTATATTTTAATTATAGTTTTCAATATTGAAAAAAACATTTCTTATTATTTTTTTGCGAATCGGCACTGAACGCAGGAACAAGTAATGGTGACGTTTTCGGAAAAGTCACGTGATTGCTCGTATAAAAATAGAACCGGAATGTCACGTACGCAAGTATATATAGTAAATATTTGGTAAGTATGTTAGGTAAGAAAGTTAGAGGTAGGTATCTTTAAAGTATAAGACGGAAGTACGTCAGGCGTAGCGGTGTTTTGGAAGCACGAGAGAGACCTTGTATAGTACGGGTGGACATGGCATTGTCCGTTACTATTAGGTGATATAATTCATCTTATTATATGTGTGAACCAGGCACAGGATACAGTCTGTGGTAAGTGTACCTTCTCTTTATTTCTATTCTATATTTAGATTTGGTATTATTTGTCTGTACCATATATTTATCAGGTCAAGCCATCTAACTATCGATGCGGTCCAATCATGCATGACTATTATGAGCGATGTTTATGCAGGTGTGATATGTTATATTTACCAATGTTTTGAAGTATAAATACTTAAAATACATGTATTACTATTGTATTGAAATAATATAAATATAATTGTTTTAACTTAAATATGGTTTAATTGCTTATATCGTGCATTTGTTCGATTAAATAATCTATGGAAGCCCTGATCCATGTAGGCATAGCTTAGTGTACTGAGTACGCAGTCGAGTGGAAAAAGTATGGAAACCTATATGTTCCATATTGTAACAATGTTTGATTTTGCTATATTTTGGACCCGCACACTAGTTTTAGGTATTAAAAGGCATATTTATATAAATATAATGTTTCATAATTACAGTTATGAAGTAATTATTGTTAATTAGCTGTTTTTCTCGATTAAGGCTAGATATTGAGAACAGTATGAAACTGTGAGTGATTGAATTTAACTATTTTGATTATTACTTATTGTAGCTTCACATGACGGCAGTCAAGGCTTAATGTTTGTTAACCAGTCAGGACCAGGCGTGATGTCAACACCGTTCAACCATACTACGGAACCCATCATCACTCAGGCTTGTGTCAAGGGAATACAACGATGTGCAGCCGCCGTGCGTGCTTCAGGAGGACATAGGTACCTCAGCTGTAATATAGAGGTGTAGTGTCATGGACACTATGGTACTACTGTACCGCTATCTTTGCTAAGCGTAGCAAAGGGGACTTAGATGTTCACCTTGAGGTGAATACTTGTGTAGCTCTGGATTGAGCTGTGTCACTATTTGTGGAGTTTCAAGGTACATTGTCCTTATTTCTGGAGGTCAGCATCGTGGATGTGAGCTACAGACTTTAGTAGTATACATAATACATTGAGTGTGCTTGTGAGTGAGTAAGTGAGTGTGCCATATAATTATGTTCATTTCATAGAATATTATTGTTGTAAATAAATATTAAAGATTGAAGTCAATTCATTGGTGTTCTTTTTCCCGAATCACAAATCGAAGCTCGTCTTAAGTGACAATTTGGTGGCAGCGGTGGGATTGCCAACGTTAGTTGTTCGGGAATAGAAAACTAATTGAATGTGAGTTTAGGGAGATTGCTTGACAGATACCGGTTAGGAACTTCTCTTCCTTTCCTTTTCCCCTTTGTTTGCTCCAAGGAACAATGGACCAGGAAAATTTGAAGGTGAGTTAGGAGAAAAGGAGTCCATTTCAAGTAATTTTGAAGGTGAGTATATTTGTCTTGGTAACTGTTGTATGTTTCAACTTTTATTTCACCTTTGTAAACACTGTGTTTTTGATTTTCACCATGTCGACACTCAAAGAGCTTATGGAGTTAGGGAGGCAGTTAAATTTAGATGGCCAGGATCTCCATGCCTTTGTAACGGAGCAGCAGGCGAAAGAAAGAGAGGATCGGGAGAAAGCAAGACTTGAAAGACATGCTCAGAGGGAAGCTGATCTTGCTTTACATCTAGAAGAGAAGAAACAGGCCTTGTTTGCTGAACAGGAAGCCAGAAGCCAACGTGAAGCTGATGAAAAGAGACAGTTGTTGTTGGAACAAGCGAAGATCGAGGCAGAGCGTGAGGCTAGAGCTGATAGACGGGCCGAAGAGGAACATAAACGAAAACTTGAGCTTCTTCAAACAGGACATGGTGACCAAGTACAAACAACTGTTGCACATAGAGACCATGGTCTACAGAAGGGTCCCAAGTTACCAGCCTTTAACGACGGAAAAGACAACATGGATGCATATATTCAAAGATTTGAGAGGTATGCAACAGCACAGAAGTGGATTAAGGAAGAGTGGGGAGCCAACTTAAGCGCACTGCTTACGGGAAAAGCATTGGATGTGTTTTCGCGATTACCAGTCCAGCAGTCACTTGATTTCGACAACCTTAAGCAAGCTTTGTTAAGGAGATTTGAGATGACTCCAGAGGGATTTCGGAAGAGTTTTAGGACATCTATACCAGAGGGAGGTGAAACTTTTTCGCAATTTTCTATTAGGTTAGACAATTATCTGGAGAGATGGATTGAGCTTACAAAGACCAACAAGACATATGGAGGACTGAAGGACCTGATAATGAGGGATCAGCTTCTCCAATGTTGTAATCAGGATCTGGTGCTGTTTCTTAAGGAAAGAATTCCTACATCCATTGACGAGATGTCCACGCTTGCAGACCAATATGCAGAAGCTAGGCGGACAAAGGCAGTGAATTTGGTGACTGTCAAGGGAACAAAGACAGGGGGACATAAGCCATCATCATCCGGACAAACATCAGCTGAACCATCACAGGGGAAGTCATATGTTGGAGGACAAGCAGTTGCAAGGGAAAGACAGTGCTTCTATTGCAAGAAAATGGGCCACATTGCAACATACTGTGTGAAGAGGAAAGCTGACAGGAAGAAGGAGGGTAAAGCTGCGTCCATGATGCAAGATGGAGTCAACAGCAGTAGAGATGACAACAGACCAAAGATGAGTTTTGCCTGTAACATGAAGGTTCCGGGAAACACTTCTATGCCAGTTGTGTTCGGTCGTGTTGGAGATAAGCTTGTTACGGTGCTGAGGGATTCTGGATGTGACGATGTGGGAGTAAGACGAAGTTTGGTGGACCCGGGGAACATTTCTGACAGAACGAAGACATACGTTTTAGCTGATGGTTCACGTCTTGTTTGCCCACTTGCCAATATTCAGATCGACACGCCGTACTTCAAGGGAGATACCGAAGCTTTTTTACTCGATGCCCCCTTATATGATGTCATCATTGGAAATGTAGAGAATGCGTTACCCGTAGATCAGCCTGATGGAGATTGGAAGATTGAGTCACTTCATGCTGTAGAGACGAGGGCACAAGCCAAGAAGAGGGAACATCCATATAGACCCCTCCAAGTCCCAGACTGCATCCGAGACATTGGCAGTGTACAAGAACTCAAGGAGGAACAAGGAAAGGATGCAACTTTGGAAAGGTTTCGGAAATTGGCGAAGGAAAAAGAGACTTACATGCGAGATGACGGAGGTAAATCGGTGATTTTCTACCACAAGGGACTGATGTACCGTGAGTTCCAGAGCCCTGGAGTAGCGACGGGAAGAGTGTTCCGACAGCTGATAGTGCCAGCCAAATATCGACATACGATCATGAAGCTAGCTCATGAGTCTATCATGTCTGGCCACCTTGCAGCGAAACGGACTTCAAGTCGTATTCTCTCTGAATTCTTTTGGCCCGGAATCCAAGCAGATGTTACTCGTTTCTGTCGGTCCTGTGACGTATGCCAGCGCACATTTCCAAGGGGAAGAGTTCCAAAAGCGCCATTAGGAAGTATGCCACTTGTGGACACTCCTTTCAAAAGGATAGCTGTGGACCTTGTTGGACCACTCCAGCCTGCGACAGACAGAGGAAACCGATTCATACTTACAGTAGTGGATTATGCAACGAGATACCCAGAGGCCGTAGCGTTGCGAGGCATTGAGACAGAGAGGGTAGCTGAGGCACTTGTTGACATCTTTAGCCGGGTTGGTATTCCGTCAGAGATGCTTACTGATCAGGGAGCTCAGTTTACCTCACATATGATGAAGGAAGTGAGCAGACTACTCCCTACCATCCGCAATGCAATGGTCTTGTAGAAAGATTCAATGGAACCTTGAAGCAGATGTTAAAGAAGATGTGTACAGAAAGACCAAAGGACTGGGATAGATATATCAACGCTCTACTATTCGCCTACAGAGAGGTACCTCAGGAAAGTCTCGGGTTTTCGCCGTTCGAGATGTTATACGGAAGAGCTGTCAGAGGACCTATGATGATCCTGAAAGAACCCCTTATGAAGGAACTCCCAGAGGAAGAAATCAAAACGACGTACCAGTATGTTATGGACCTCAGAGAAAGAATGGAGGAGACGTGTCAGATTGCAATGGACAAGCTTAAAGATGCCAAGTTGGTCCAGAAGAAACACTTTAACAGGAGAGCCAAGTCAAGGGAGCTGAAGCCAGGAGACAAGGTGTTGATATTATTACCAACAAAAGCAAACAAATTGCTGATGCAATGGCAAGGTCCATACGATGTGACGGAGAAGGTGGGACCTTTTGATTATCGTGTCAACAGGAAAGGAAAGATCAAGACACTACACATCAACCTCTTGAAGAAGTATGTTGAGCCAAAGGAGAGTGATACTCAGGATATTGGTGGATTACTTGCCTGTGTTACAGGGAACATGCTTGAGGAGGAGGATCAAGGGGGTGATCTGGATTGTCCAAACCGGCTTGAAACTTTACCATGCGATAGAGGAACAGAGGATGTTAGGAATGTGGAGATCGCACGAGGAATTGTCAAAAGACCAGAATTCACAGATCCACGATCTTCTGAAGAACTACACTGATGTTTTAACGGATCTACCGGGTAGGACCAACCTTGCTGAACATGATATTACCACAACAACCAACGAACCAGTACGGGTTAAACAGTATCCGATGCCCTACATCACCAAAGATATCATCAAGGATGAAGTTGAGAAAATGTTAGAGATGGGAATCATAGAACCGTCATCTTCTCCGTATTCAGCACCCGTGGTGATGGTGAAGAAAAAAGATGGATCGAACCGTTTCTGCATTGATTTTCGACGGCTGAATCGTGTCACTGTATTTGACGCTGAGCCAATGCCTAATACAGATGACATCTTTGCAAGAATAGCAGATGCGAAGTTCTTTAGTAAGCTGGATCTCAGTAAGGGGTATTGGCAGGTGCCATTTTCTGCAAAGGCAAAGAACATGACAGCATTTTCAACGCCACAAGGACTCTATCACTTCAGAGTCATGCCTTTTGGCCTGGTTAATGCGCCAGCCACCTTTAGTCGGCTGATGAGGAAATTACTTCACGGGATGGAGAACATAGATAACTTCATAGACGACATCTTGATCTACACAGAAACGTGGGAGGAGCACTTGGAACTTCTTCAGGAGTTATTTGACCGTCTCAGGAAAGCAGGACTTACAGCAAGACCCAGCAAGTGTTCTATTGGATTCAGGAGTCTTTCTTGTCTAGGACATATTGTAGGAGACGGTAAGCTTCAGTTGGAAGAGTCCAAGATGGAAGCCATTGGGAATGCACCTATCCCAACAACAAAGAAGCAAGTTAGATCTTTTCTTGGTTTGGCAAGCTTTTACAGGAAATTCATTCCCAACTTCTCTGCAATAGCCGTTCCGCTTACCGACCTTACGAAGAAAGGGTGTCCTAACAAAGTGCTTTGGGAAGATGTTCACACCAGAGCATTCTCGACGCTGAAAAAGTTGTTGACAGCGAAACCAGTTTTGAAACTGCCAGATCTTCAGAAGGAATTCATTCTGCGTACAGATGCATCTGACACAGGATTGGGAGCAGTTCTTTTGCAGGAGGAAGATGGAGTGAAGATGCCCGTAGCTTACGCCAGCAGGAAATTGTTGTCCAGAGAGAACAACTACGCCATCATAGAGAAAGAGTGCTTAGCAATTGTCTGGAGTGTACAGAAGTTCGAGCCATACATCTTTGGAAGAGAATTTGTGCTTGAGACAGATCATCACCCGCTCACATACTTACACAAATCCAAGACAGCCAACGCAAGACTCATGAGATGGGCGTTGCTACTGCAACCTCAGAGATTGAAGATTCGAGCCATTAAAGGTGTAGAGAACGTCGGAGCAGATTATCTGAGCAGAATGTAAACCATACTTGGTCCGTGAATTGGCTAGAACGTGGAATACGTTCTTCGGAAGCGGGAGGATTGTGTCACGTACGCAAGTATATATAGTAAATATTTGGTAAGTATGTTAGGTAAGAAAGTTAGAGGTAGGTATCTTTAAAGTATAAGACGGAAGTACGTCAGGCGTAGCGGTGTTTTGGAAGCACGAGAGAGACCTTGTATAGTACGGGTGGACATGGCATTGTCCGTTACTATTAGGTGATATAATTCATCTTATTATATGTGTGAACCAGGCACAGGATACAGTCTGTGGTAAGTGTACCTTCTCTTTATTTCTATTCTATATTTAGATTTGGTATTATTTGTCTGTACCATATATTTATCAGGTCAAGCCATCTAACTATCGATGCGGTCCAATCATGCATGACTATTATGAGCGATGTTTATGCAGGTGTGATATGTTATATTTACCAATGTTTTGAAGTATAAATACTTAAAATACATGTATTACTATTGTATTGAAATAATTCAAACGTAATTGGTTTAACTTAAATGTGGTTTAATTGCTAATATCGTGCATTTGTTCGATTAAATAATCTATGGAAGCCCTGATCCATGTAGGCATAGCTTAGTGTACTGAGTACGCAGTCGAGTGGAAAAAGTATGGAAACCTATATGTTCCATATTGTAACAATGTTTGATTTTGCTATATTTTGGACCCGCACACTAGTTTTAGGTATTAAAAGGCATATTTATATAGATATAATGTTTCATAATTACAGTTATGAAGTAATTATTGTTAATTAGCTTATTTTCTCGATTAAGGCTAGATATTGAGAACAGTATGAAACTGTGAGTGATTGAATTTAACTATTTTGATTATTACTTATTGTAGCTTCACATGACGGCAGTCAAGGCTTAATGTTTGTTAACCAGTCAGGACCAGGCGTGATGTCAACATCGTTCAACCATACTACGGAACCCATCATCACTCAGGCTTGTGTCAAGGGAATACAACGATGTGCAGCCGCCGTGCGTGCTTCAGGAGGACATAGGTACCTCAGCTGTAATATAGAGGTGTAGTGTCATGGACACTATGGTACTACTGTACCGCTATCTTTGCTAAGCGTAGCAAAGGGGACTTAGATGTTCACCTTGAGGTGAATACTTGTGTAGCTCTGGATTGAGCTGTGTCACTATTTGTGGAGTTTCAAGGAACATTGTCCTTATTTCTGGAGGTCAGCATCGTGGATGTGAGCTACAGACTTTAGTAGTATACATAATACATTGAGTGTGCTTGTGAGTGAGTAAGTGAGTGTGCCATATAATTATGTTCATTTCATAGAATATTATTGTTGTAAATAAATATTTAAGACTGAAGTCAATTCATTGGTGTTCTTTTTCCCGAATCACAAATCAAAGCTCGTCCCACGTGACACGGAAATAAACACATGTCATGCTCAGGTAGCCGCGGTAAACAAAATATGGCAGCCAGACGAAACCAGAGTCGCATCTGGCTCAAAGGAAGACTAGCCAACAAAGAGACTATTAAAAAGATCGGAACAGATGCATCGGATCAACAAAAAGAAACATGACACCCATCAAAGAAGACTAACACCATGGTTTGACGGACAAAGTGGTTGCATTGAGTTGACAGTACTTTTCGGGAAAACCAACTGCAAAATGTACAATGTAAATCTGAGGTTTTGTTGGCGAGATAATTTACGGTATGGCAATGCAAGTTACCATATTACGTACATAACATGTCCGAGCAGTGTGTGTCAGCAACTTAGACCCAATAGGAAAAAGAACTTCAAACTAAAGTGTTGACACCGATTCAACAGTGAATCTACATGTTGGTAGGTAACAAACTAATAATATAACAATACTTCAATAATATGTAAACGGATTATCCGTGATGGAGAGCGCAGCTATAAGCCTACATGTACATGTACCACAGGAACCTGAACATTTGTTACAGCTACATTGTAATTTAAACTTTAGTTTTGGACCTAAACTAGATGTTCAGTCTAATTTTACACTTCTTGGTGGGGTTACAATTGTGTGAATTTTGGAGGTTTCTAAAATAAAAAAAATATTCATCTTTCCAATGGTATCAGGCGTTTTTTCATACCTCAACTAAAAAATGTGATTTTTGATGAAAGAAATGTAGGTAGGGTCGCTTTTTCGACATCAACATTTTTCAACCCCTTAGCCTTTACAACCATTTAAGCCTGAGGGAGCATTCTTATCGAAAATAGATCTAAACCTCCCAAAAGTGTAAAATTACTTTAAACACCTTAGTTAAGGTCCAAAACTGGCGTTAACAAATTCTCAGGTCCCTGTGATATGTACGGTATATTAGCCTAACTAGGCAGATTGCAGGAAAAATCTTATGAGAGTGCATTTAAGTGTAATCAGGTTTGGAATAGAGCGTATTCTGACACGAATCTTCATTTCAACATCAGTTACTCATCCCTTATTTTCTATCATATTCTTCCTTTATAGTAATGATATGAGGATGTAACATTTTTCCCGTGACATATGAAATTAAATCTTCCCATTGTTCCCAGTTTAAATACACAAATAAACAAACTGCATACATGTAGTTGTTATGGTCCATATATAAGAGGAACGATTTAACCCTATATATTCAAACAACAGAAAAAAACAATGCATTTAATTCATTTGACCCAATATTTCGCTGTCTTTGCAAATGTCGACCTGCATATTTATTTGAGTTGACTGGAAATTGAATAGGCCTAACTGTTACATAATCAATTTGCGTAATTGTGGTCAAAATATTTCTAGGTCTAGCATTATTTGTTAATGTTAATACGTTTTTCTTATTAAACCAATAGCATTGAATGAGTTTGGGATGATTTTATTTTAATCATGATCACTCTACGTGATGACTTTGCATTTTTTTTAAATGAAATGTCCTTTAGGTTAGACTCTATATATGACTAGATATTTAACAAGTTGTGTCTAGCAGGCCCAATCTCTCTAATGTACATGTTGTCCCGATGCATGGATGTTAAAGACCAGCCTATAACTCAGACTTATAATAATTACCGTTTCTTTGAAGGGTCATGTGACATCAAATACACGATAAATTTATTATATTTGTAAATACACGAGTCAGAAATTTATCATAGCCCCCCCTCCTTTTACTGCGCATTATACTGCCATATTTCGATTGTGTTTTGTAGACTAAGACAATTAATGCACGGCAAGATGTTGGAGCATGTTTAACAAATATTAGGCATAAACCATAATTACAGGAACAGTCGATCAAGTCCCAAAATAATCTATATGACACCAATTCACTAGAAAATTTACTTTTAAATGCATGTTATCAAGAATATTTTGTAACTGCTCCAACACATCACTGTCCATTAATTGACAACAATTTCTATGCAAGTTACTCATTTATTCCTTGAATATATAGAGTCTGAATATGTTGTGGCTTTGTCTGCCTAGGCTGGTGCTGTTCTATAATCAGAACAAGGTTGGTCTGACCCAACTCAGGTTTGCAGTTTTAAGTCTGAACTATATATATCTGACCAGCAATATATTGTGAAAGCAGAGGGATGAGTTACAATAAAAAATTAAGTCTAAATATTATGCGAGATATTCAATTATTGGCTTCAAAACATTTATGTTCTTAAAGTTGAATTTTCTTGCAGATATATGCATAAAATGTTTACAAGTATAAAATGACGGGGAGACTGTGTTTATGAATGCTCCTTAACATTTTATAAATACATTTTTATTGTTGGAGTCCTGGAGTTAACAAAATAAAGGGAGATAACTTATATTGTTTAAATTTCAGGTCTTATTGGTGTAAACACTGGAAAGATTGTGGACTTTGACTTGAGAACAAGAAGCTGTAGTGTGTGCCAGTATCATCTGGGAAGGTCGGAGACAGTTTCAAAACATGAATGCAAAGTTAATTGGACAGGTTTGTAGAATTAGTCAAAATTGTATATAGATTATATCTATAAAACTGACTTGTACCAGTACATTCACTCTTAGTTTACTCTTATTACCATGAGACTGTGTGGAAAACATTTTATTTTAATTCAACTATATACAGTTAAACCAGCTGTCTAAACCCAAAGTCACTGGGACCAAAACTATTAGTCTGTTGTTTCAACAATTGTCGGTTTGTAGATGTATAAAGTACTGTATAAGTTCTTGGAGTACTTGGCCATATTAGACAGGAATTCTTATTACACAGCGGCCGGTTTAGTCAATGTGAAGTGGTAGGGTAAGGGTATTTGATTATTTTGCCTACTTTTGATCAATACCACATATTTTTTTCATATTTTATTGTGTATCAAAGTAGAGAAAATGGAAATTCATAAATTATTTGCAACTCTATATAACATTATCACTTTCTACAGGTTTTATGATTGGACCAAGGCTTTGGAAGCAAGAGCATCTTCTGCTTGGATGCAAAAGAATGAAGGACACAGTTGGCTGAACAAGGTAAGTGTTGACTTCATAGATACCCTCAGTTTAGTGCAATTTCTCAAAAAAGTTGTGTCTGTATAATGTATATCTTAAATTTGTTGTACGATTTGTATTTATTTTTATACTGACTGATCATGACCTGAGCCAAATTTCATTTATAATTTTCTGATAAAATTTGTCTGAATTTTACACGATAAACACTTCATATTTTGTAAAGAGAAATGTCAAGGTCAATACTTCTCTTTAGGTAAGGGTCAAGATCTATATGAAGATTAAAGTTTAGTATTAACAAACATATCTTGGGTCAATATACATTTCTTAAGTACTCGTATAGCTGTCTATTGTCAATTTTGGATATGTATATATGTGGAAATTTGTTTAGGGCGCAAAGGTTAAGGTGTGATGCGTAACCAGATACTGTTGAATGCATAACAATATGTATCATATTTATCTGGCAATTAGCCCATGCCTGATAATAAGCCCATCCATGTCTATTGCAGTTCAGTGCAAATGACAACTGATGTTATTACAATGTCCTGCAATAACCCCGACCCCCATTTTGCGTCAGAGTTCATGTCTTAGCACGCGAGGGGATTTGTATCGTTTGCGATGCCTTGTTTTTTTTTAAAGTCCTATGATAATTAACAGCCAGGTCATTTAAGGAGGTTTTGGAGGTGGAGGAAAGCCTGAGTACCCCAAGTAAAAACCACTGACCTACGGTCAGTACCTGGCAACTGCCTCGCTTTGGTTTTGAACTCGCAAGTTCTCAGGGTTGGAGGACTAGTGGTAGAATATCGGAACACCTTTACGACTCGGCCACCACAAGGACAAGTTAAACCCATTGGTACAAATATATAGCACGACTGTGTCATGATAAACCGGAAAGAGTACTTGACATGCAAACTAGCAAAATTATCTCGGAATGAAGTCATCTATCAATAAATAATTTCATCCTTAATGTTTCAGGGTTGCAGGGGGAGGGGAGGGGGAGTAGAAATACAAATACTTTTCCTAGCCATCTGTCTGCCCAATGAAGTTTGTCAGCACTTCTTTCTTTCTTTCATACATTTCCATCAAACTTGACAGTAGAATTTTTATACACCTCTCAAAAATAATGGTATGGCGTTGTGCGTCCATTAGTCATAAACTTTTATTTGTCCGGACATCTACTCCTACAGTTTTCAACCGATTTCTTTAAAACTTGCTTGGCTTGACCTCCATGACATTAAGTTTTGTTTTCCTGATTGACAGTTTGATTCGACAACATATACTATCCACTGTAGAAATTGAATCGAATATTTTCGCGTGTGGATACAATGTACATATGGGAAAACATTTTGGCAGTGATATAAGTGAAAATTTCCACACCACGAAGTATTTCAGTTTTACAGTATTTCCACAAGATCAAAATATCTTAAGGGTTGTAAGGTCAAGGTCACAGTTGCTATTTTCAGAAATTCATTGTCAGCACTCTAGTGGCTTCATTGCTTCATGGATTTCATCAAACTACACAAACTAATAAAAAATCTAAATATCATTGATGAGTGGAGTTTTAGGGTTATCAGGTCAAGGTCAAGTTAACTGTGGCTATTTTTAGAAAATAATTGTCAGCGCTCTAATGGTTTCCTTTACTAATGGATGTCCATCAAACCACACAATCTTATACGTACAGAGTTAAAATATCTTTGACAAGTTGCAAGTTCAAGTTTCATGGTTGTCGGGTCAAGGTCAATTGCTTTTTTAGACAATGATTGTCAGCACTGTAGGGGCTTTATTTCTTCATGGATTTTCACCGACTTCACACACATGTAGAGGATTAACATGTCTTGGACAAGTTCAAGTTTCAAGATTGTTTGGTCAAGGTTAATCAAAATTGGCATACATATATTGCGTATATCGGCTTATTTTATATGTGGAATGGTTCAGAATGCAGGCAATGTGAGAAACAAAAGAGTCCAGTGGCTCTGCGATTCTGGTGGCTCATTTTAATGCCAACTCATGAACTTGTCTTTCAAATTTATTCACCCAGATTTGTAAATTCCGGAATATTCGAAAAGTGTATGAAACATATCTAGAGGGTTAAAATTGGTAACATTCCATTAAATGTTATGTTTTCTCAACTGATGAGATAACCAAACACAAAGATAACATGCTATCCCATCATTTCACTCCCAGTTTGAATTAATGCTGAACAGCGTTTCTTGCATTAGTGTTTAGTTTAGCTACCTTCAGCTGATTCGTTCATCATTCCAGCACACTGTAAGATTATGTTCGGTAAAGCTTGTTAAAACATAATCTTACATAATAATAATAATTAGCTCGTGTTTGGACCAATTTCCAAATGAAATACATTTTCTGAAGGCAAATGTTATTCTAAGAACAAAAATTAAGGTCTCGGTTGTGTTAAATAACCAGAAAGTACAGTACCTTAAAACGGCATTTTCCGCTAAATTTGGCCCATTTCTGCCCATTCACGGCCGCCATTCGACTAATTATAGGAATATCAACATGGTACGAAATCAAACATTTTCTACATTTTTTAAAACCTTAATTGTTTGGACTATTGAGCAACAACCTACTTTATTCATATCAGGATTTATTCTTTTACATACTGATGCTTAAGTTATATTTTTATTATCGTTTTCAATATTGAAAAAGCATTTCTTATTTTTTTTTTTGCGAATCGACATTGAACGCGGGAACAAGTAATGGTGACGTGTTTCGGAAAGTCATGTGATTGCTCGTATAAAAATAGAACCGGAAGCACATGTCATGATCAGGTATACGTCGCCGCGGTAAACAATATGCATGGCAGCCAGACGAAACCAGAGTCGCATCAGGCTCAAAGGAAGACTAGCCAACAAAGAGACAATTAAAAAGATCGGAACAGGTGCATCTGATCAACAAAAAGAAACACGACATCAATCAAAGAAGACCAAGACCATGGTCTGACGGACGAAGTACTAGTGCATGTGTGGTTGAGTTGACAGTACTGTATACATGTACTTTTCGGGAAAACAAACTGCAAAATGTAAATCTGAGGTTTTGTTGTCGAGATAATTTACGGTATGGCAATGCAAGTTACCATTGCGTACATAACATATCCGAGCAGTGTGTGTCAGCAACTTGGACACCACAGGAAAAAGAACTCCAAACTAAAGTTTTGACACCGATTCAACAGTTATCTACATGTACAATTTAGGTAGGTAACAAACAAACAATACTTAAAAATTAAGATTTAATCTACATCTGTCACAACTTCTACATGTATAACAAGATAATTCACCCATGGTCGATTAATTCGATATTTTTGTCCCTGCAAGGCTGCATGCCCAGGTTCGATTTCCTTTTCAATCAAAACTGTGTTCAAATCTACAATACTACAGTCTACAGGCTTATAGGCATGCTTTTGCACCAAAGAAAAAAATCTGAATTTCTTAGAAAGAATTGGGAGCACCCAAAACGGGTATTATTTGTGTATATCAAGTCAATAAATAAATGATATTTCTGTGGTAAAATTAGGCAGCGTTATTAGAAATTAGAACGTTTGCCTTCCAAGCGAGAGTCCTGGGTTCAATTCCCGGCCTGGCCACAAAATTTCTTAATTTAAAGATGAAAATAGCTGAATTCAAATAATTAGCTGAAAAGAATTATGTCCGTCTCTATTTCATTTAAGCAGACCTACTTGAGGTTTTCCTTTTCAAACAATATAATTAAACAGGAGAGGAAAAATGCACGGCCAGACTGGGGTTTGAACCCAGGATCTTCTGAACTCTAGACGGATGGCATGCTCAACCAATTGAGCTATCTGATCGATCCTTTCTAGATCCGCTATACAAAATAATTTATGAAGCATTTATAGGTTTATTGAATATAGAGTCTGAATATGATTCTACACTGTATGTTGTGGCTTTGTCTGCCTAGGCTGGTGTAGTGCGAAGAGTTCTGACTCTCTGACCCGCTGAATATTTGACGACAGGCGGGTGCGAGAGTCAGAATTCCCCCTAAGTTAAAAAGTGGAAATTTTACCGACCGTGCACAGGTCACTGTTTAAGCTGTGTTTTACAATATAAAACATTTTCGATCACATGTAAACTAGGTATCAATGGAAAGAACGGATATTTTTCTACTAACCTACACATTTAATCAAATCACATGAGGTCGTAAACTAGCTGTCCAATGCCTCCCATTTCTAAAAAATAACAAGTTTCCTGACATCTGTTTAAAAATGGCCGCGCGTCACGAGATCCCGCGATAATTACTTTCTGCCTAACTATTTTTGATCACGTGACGTTAGGCGGCAGCCATTTTCAGACAGATGTCAGGAAACTGGTTATTTTATATGGAATGAGTTTAGAAGGGAATGATTCATCATTTCATTCTTACGAATGATCCAATACGATAGATGTATGATAAGATGTCAATATCAGTAGCGACGTGAGGAACACGAAAACTGGCCCACAACTTTTTCTACAACTAATCCTCATTTGTGAAACTCTGTTCGATCTACCTCCTTGTGTATCTGTTATACCCGGGAAAATTTTTTTTATGGAGATATTAGGGGTAAAAAGGACAAAATCAGCATTTTTTCCACTAGTTTCTTTTTCATTCATGTCGAAAAATTTACATTTGAAGCTAACAAACTGAGACTCCAAATATAAGTAGTCCATTTGATTCCAAACACAACGGTATGATTAGTTTTTCGATATCTTTAATAGAACGACCACAAGAGACCTTTTAAGATGGATAGTATTTCAGTGTTTGTCAGTATTTTTCCACTGAGTGACGTCAAGAACAGTGTTCTCTAATTTGATCTAGAATTACGATGGGTTCCGATTAATTAGTTATTGTGAAGCGCATGCGTTAAAACAAAGATGGCGTCCAAGTTCTGCTAGTGCTGAGTTGGACTGATTTTACTGTAATGTACGAGTGATTTTTAAAAGTTTACGATACTTTGCGATATTAAAACTAATGTAATAGTTCATGTTTATTTGATACGCTCGAATTTACAATCATATATGCTATAAATTTCCGCTTAACCGAGGAATCTCAATCAAAATCTGTCGCACAACATGTTTATTGCGGCCCGTTTTTTGACGTGACACAGATGTACGCGGAGCATTCTCCGTTTCTTGTGTTATAATTTCTCTATTCTATCCATGTTTTTGGTTATTAAGTCTATGCTTGTAACGGTAGGTCTACATTGCGTTAACTGGTACGACGTTAGCTGTCTTGAAGTTTGGAGTGATCTCCCCTACCGGGGACTCTGTACACATGCTATGACCACCTGTCATGTACGCATGGTTGTCCTGTTGTAAGCTGGTTGTTGGATCACACAGAGGCCTTTATCCACGAACAGTACACGGTGTTAGAAGCAAAAGATGACATTGACGGATATAAAACCAACAGAACTAGGCTGGACCACGTCAAATTTACCAGAACAATGGAAGAAGTACCTTCAACACGCGTGTACAAATACAGCGGTCCACTGATCATGATCATGGAAGAGTGAAGGAAATATAGAGAACGTTGGTGTTTTTGTAGGGTTTGCCAGTGTGGAGGCGATTTCTACAGCATACGGACATTCACTGGAGAAGATGAGGAGAAACTTCAACCGCTACCGTAACTTGTAAGTTTAAATCATACATGTTTACCCGAACGCTAACAAGGCATTCTTATAGGCTCACTACTGTATAGTGTACGTAGTGCAAGTAATACGGCAACAATGTTTTAATTCGTTTCCTGTTTTGATTCGATTCCTGTATCGCTTTGCTACTAAGTGTAAATGAACGTAACGGTAGACACCAACTTAGGATGTTTTTAACATTAGTTACATGGTGTTTAAGTGCTTTAAATAATGATAAATGATCCTGGACCATCTTGCTCCCGTGGGGCTATATATAGCTAGCGCTCCTTACTGTATCATCAAGTGACATGTCGCTGCAAGTACACATGCAAAGAAAAGTCAAAAGGATTGCGTGAATTAAAAATGGCTAATAGTTGATGTTGCAATCTTTCTATAATTTCATTGTATTCAGTTAGAAGTACTAAGCACATGTTTTGGGGTTTGGGTACATTTTTTCCAACCCTGGTTGCGCTCAAACCCCGACCCGTAATCGGTTACCTGGGTAACCATTACAGCCCTGTTATTAATCGCAAATGCTACATTTAAAAGTGGAAAAACCGATTGTTCTGAAAATGAAAACGACCTAACTTTGGATTGTAGCTACAAATGTATATATATTGACCCACCCAGGTCTTCTAAAGTTACATATATAGAAAATGATGAGGGGTTCCGATTAAGAACTTCATGTTTAGGCCTTGCTGATCAATCCGCTGTAGTCCTATAATCCAAGTGTTCAAGTTTTATTGTTAGTGTTGGTGATTTTTTTTTTACAATATATCAAAAGCCATGCATGCTCTAGTTTTAAGACTGTTAAAACTAGGGCTGTCACAGCTACATGTAGGTACTAAATTTTGCCCCCGGGTACCTGAATTTTAGTACCCTACCGGTACCCGGGTACTCAACATATATAAATCATAGTTGTAAGTTAGCTTTCTTCACGTTTACCTTGTTTGTTGTGTGGGGTGACAGGCTTACCGAGGGAGATTCAATGCAATGAATGGAGTATGATTCAATAACGATATTGTGGTATCCATTTTTATGCACCAGTCGATAATTTTATAGCTGCATTAATTGGATAAAACAATATATAACAAGCTGACATAACTGTCAAAGCTATCCCGCTTGTTCGTCATACACACATGAATTTAATTCCTTTGTTGCAACAAATGCGTATATCGAGTACTTCAAATGCAGGTACGATAAAATGGACAATTACGGTATTTTGCCCCCCTTTTTTATACTTCCTGTTGCGCATGGGCAGGTTAGTGTATAAGGCAACAAACAACATGATAATTAACATGGTGCTTTATTATTATCAATGTCAATTACGTGTACAATGCAACGGGAACCTTATACAGATCACGTGACATATAGTTTCCATTTGGACCGTCTCTCGTGTTATCATATATAAGACTATGGTGAACCCCGGTCAACTTCAAGTACACATGTCCGTCTCTATCGAAATGCGGTCATGGGAAATAAAATTTGAAACAATGTTACATGTGAACTTGTTGAACATTGTAAACAGATGAAGGGTCATCCTTGGTGAGGGAAAACAACACAAATCAGTTGGATTTTGTACTACTTTAATAGAAGTTTTAATAGACACAGCTGTGTGACAAAATTTTTCCTATTTTGACGGGTACCCGGGTACACATTTTCGGACCCGTTTACTTCTCCAACCCGACCCGTGCCCAGGTACTCGTAACAGCCCTAGTTAAAACACATACAATTCTCATTTTTTTGTTGTCAGTCATAGATTCTAGCGTTTAAAATCTTGATGCAAAAATGGTGATCTTGTCAGTCGCTGTCAGAAGTTGTTTGGCCCATATTGATGTAGATCTAGACTCAAGAAAGTACCTTTACAGCATGATCCCAACATTGTTTAAAATTGGATTTGTTTTAATTTCATGAAAGCCTTAAAGCATAACAGCATGAATGTGAGTATCTCTCCCCTCCCCCTTCTCACATCTTATCCCAAGCTGGCTCTAAACTTATACTGGAATTGAGAAAGGAAGTTGTTGAACATGTGTTAATAGATGTCTTAATGGTAGGTAGTTCTTGGCTCTAGCAATACCACTTCCAGTGGAATTTTAGACTTGAAATAGGTAATTTTTAGTAAAAGACTGTAAATTATGTTGTATCGCAACTAGTGTCTACCAAAAACCTTCCCCTAGACTGGTACCACAAAATCAAAAGTACCATGCATGTTATGCCACAGAATTTTGGCAAATACTGGGGCACATACCACAGTATTATTATACCACCTTGATTAAATGTTTCAGCAAGAAAAAGGTCTCTGACTGTTTTTGTTTTGGCCTGTCATAAGTTTCTCGCTGAATTATCCTCTAATATTGTTTGAGTGTATAAGCCTTTGTCTGTCCTAGATGTAATGATCAACAAACTGATCGGAAATTATTTAATTAAACCATATTGGAATTCCAATTGATTTATGTAACAAGTAGTTCTTCAATAAGTTAAATGAAAGTTCCCCAAAAACTGGTACAGGACTAATGTACATGTACCACGGTCCGTATCATCACAACTTTATAATGTGGTATACCTGTACCCCCCCCCCCCCCCTCACGCACACACAGACACACACACAAAGTGAACACACACACTCTCGGACACACTCCACCGAAAGAAATAGAGGTAAAGAGCGAGAATAACTGACACAGCTACTCTTGAATCATTGAGGTATGACTCGATACAATGATCAAATTTGAACAATTACATTATCAATCAAAATTGAAAATTATATTTATTTTGCATTTCAACTGCACATACACTTTATTGAACTTAACTGAGCCTACATTGTCGAAGCCAAGAGTACACTTCTTCATCGTTTGTGTACTGTGGGCTAGAATAGACAGGAAATCTTGATTTCCCTAATTAGAAGTCTATTAAGAGATTTCTGTAGGCATGATGCTGATGTCAATCTCAAAGAGGACTTCATTATCCCTTAAAAAATGTTGTTCAAACACGACCGATAGGTTTTCTTGACCGACAATTCCGACGCCATGTTGGTTTGTATTGTATATATCTATAAAAGGGAGATTCCGCCTGGATGTAGCCACTGATCATGATAAAAGAATTGATATGATTTCTACTATTTTAGAACAAAAGTGAGATTTCCTGTCTATTTTAGCCCATGGTACATAAACGATAGAAATGTGTAACAATGTATGTTATTTATTGCATGCAGCATGGCATTGCCACTTATTAATGTATTCCAGGTATTCATAGGGCCATGAATGCCATTGACGGATTGTTTATGTCATACTATGATGTCATAATTGTAACGTTAGATAACATTGACTGTCTCCGGGTGATGGCTGTACATGTTTTATTCAATGAACAAGCATACACGTTTGTACCTTATTTCGATCATTTTTGACACTGGATGTACCTTTGGCTGTGGTGGGTGATTGGTTAAGATATGTCCCGACATTCTACCACTAGTGCTCCACCACGTGCACTGGGTTATGAGTTCAAAACCCTCCTGGGGCAGTTGCCAGGGACTGACCATAGGTCAGTGGTTTTTCTCCTGGTACAGGGGTAGACTTTAACGTTTTAGCAACTTGCATTTTGTGGCTAGTGGGTTAAATTTAAACTCACCAAATTAGAAACTTGCTCGTAATTTTGAGGTGGTAATGAATTAGTACTACAATCACGGGTCGGGGATTTAAAATTGTACAAATGATTGGGCTGAACCCCCAGAGGCCGGGTCAAAATATGTTTTCTGGAAATATCTATATGGGGTGGGGATTCCAAATTGTACAAATGATGGAGCTGACCCCCAAGGGGCCTGAGGGACGGGGTCAAAAGAGATCAATTTTAGTTATACTGATATGAAATGACTTCTATTCTGAAACCGAGCAATGTATATCACTCATTTGCCTGGTAGCATCAGTATGGGGCGGGGATTCAAAATTGTACAAATGGTTGGGCTGAACCCCCAAAGGCCTGAGGGGTGGGGCCAAAAAGGGTCATTTTGGCAATACTGATATTAACTATTTCTTCTCTGCATGGTTCTATAAACAATGTTTGACATTTATATTTCAGTGGTAGCATACCTTAGTGGCTGAGATTCAAATTTATACAAATGATTGAGCTCACCCCCAAGGGGCCTGATGGGCGGGGCCAAAATGCTTCTGTTTGGCAATATTAATATCATGTAACTTTTAAAAGGTTAAGATCCCCACCCGAAAACTATAAATGCAATTGCTGAGCATAAAGAGATGAGCACAAATATGATTTTAGATTTGACCCCAGGGTCTGCCACTCCCTTGCAGGCTTAGCTGTTTAGTCATAACTTTTAAAAAGATTGAGATCCCCACTTCTAAACTATATACATTTGCTGAGCATAAAGAGACGATCACAAATATGATTTTAGATTTGATCCCAGGGTCTGCCATGCCCTTGCAGACTTAACTCATGAGTCATAACTTTTGAACGGTTGAGATCCCCACCCAAAAACTATATATATACAATTGCATGCTTGGCAGACAATCCCAATCATGATATTAGATTTGATCTTGGGGTCTACCATGCCCTTGCTGACTTGACTCCTGAGTCATAACTTTTAAAGGCCCAATATACGTAACTTTCGGCAAAACTTGAAGCGAAAATCAAGCCTAATAACTTATTTTATTTATAGATTTAGTTAAGATTAACTGGTATCAGCAATATTCAAGATGAATTCTTTCGCGGTTACCGGTACCGCAGCAGCTGAAACACGCTGTTTGTAAACACGCGCCCATTTCGAACCGTCTTCTACCTTCGGTTTGTTGTTAAAGTGGGCCCCACCTGAACTATTTTCAATTCTTTGGATTTTTTTGTCAAAAGTTTCTTGTTAGTTACCGCTCAGGTTAACTTTGTTTTAGGCTTATTTTTGTTGATCTAATTGTTATAGCACTTCTATCAATATATACTAAAAAATGTGTCTTAATACTAAAAATCAGGAGAAAATTAGGAGCAAGAAAAAAAACCCCAACCCATCCAGTGTCTATACTGGATGGGTTGGTTGTTTTTTTTCTGAATATCTAACTGATATTAGATTTTTCTCTCATTATGCCCAAGGTCCAGGGTGAACCCTAATGTCCTTAAATAACCCTGACTATGAATAGGACGTAAAACAAATTAAACCAAACATTATTTGAGCTAAAAACTGAGAAAAAGTATTGAGTTGCTTTAAGTTGGCATACACAGGCTTATGGATTCCAATTTGGCTGAAGGAAATCCAGCATTAAGCGCTTACATACTTCATTGAATTTGCATTTGTCTAGTTGGCATTCATATTGCCTATGCATGCCAACTGAAGAAGTTCAATGCATATAACATACATTGGGACATAGTGATATAAAAATTCTAGTATTGGACACTGTCAAAGGGTGGCTGTTCTCTCTCTAGATGTACCCTGACGTTTAAACATGCTTTGGCTACTATGTAATTTATGTGTCAGCATCAACTGTATGTTGGTTAACAAAAAAATGTAACTTATAAATATATTCAATGTAAGTATCGGTTGTCATGTTTTTGACATTCATTGGTGCCACGGTGGCCTAGTAGTTAAGGTGTTCCAACATTCTACCACTAGCCCTCCAACTCTGGGTTGCGATTTTGAATCCCACGTGGGGCAGTATATAATGCCACATACTGACTGTAGGTCTGTGGGTTTTCTCCAGGTACTCTGGCTTTCCACCTCAAAACCTGGCGCGTCCTTAAATGACAAAATAAACCAACCAAGCCAAAGTAACATACATTAGGGCACCTACTTATTTAACATTGTATATTGAACTGAAATTGGTATACAGATACACCATTGGGGGGAGGGGGCAGGGGGCTTCTCTTTATGCTGTTTGTTTGTCCATCCGTCTGTATGTCCACTGAAGTTTAAAGAGGCAATTTAGAGAGCCCATGTTTTTTTAAAATCAACTAGAATAAAAAATACCCACACTCAGACAAAGGAATCCGTACTTGATAATTAGATACCGTGTAGCCGATGTCCGATGAGGTCAGTTTGATTATTGGGAAAGCCTGCGCCAGATATAGCGACATCAAAATATACATATATATATGTATGCGTGTTGTAAACAATTGGACGCGAGGGCATGAGTAATTTGATTTCACATGTACTTCTTTCAAGGTATGTTAGATTTATGAAATACGTTGTCAACAATTATGATAAACATGTATATATATGATTTTTATTAGATCCCGCAAGAAAATGTGTTGTTATACTTTAAACAAACCAAAAACAGATATGATTGAAAGCTTCACACACACAGGGGCCCTTTGAAGGGAAATTTGTTAACCTGAAAACATACATGCTCTGTGGAATCAAAGTGCTCAGAGTTGTTTGTAAACATAGTCTCATTTGCAAGGGTTGGACGCATACGATTAAGGATTTCCTTATTATTTATTGAAAAATGCATGGAAAACATCAAGTTTTTTTTAAAATATCTGCATGAATTGTTCACAAGGATTACTGTACGACAATTTTATAAAATATTTGGTGATATTATGAATAAGTAAACAAACTTCGCTCAATTGGCCCTTTAACAGGTTTATAGGGACTTCATACAATGTGTATACATATATATTTTGAACAAGTTTGAGTCTCAAGGTTGTCAGGACAAGGTCGCTTGCTACATTTAGCTCACCATCATCAGATGGTGGGCTATATATTCAAATAACCCTGCGTCCGTGGTCCGTCCTTAAACAATTTTTGTTACAGTTATAACTTGTGAAGTACTGGATGGATCTTTCTCGTTTCATATGCAGGTTCCTCTTAGTCTCTAGTAGTGCTGTTTTGATATATGAATTGATCAGAAAACAAAATGGCTGCAAGACGGCCATGTTGGATTTTGACAATGAAATTTTGTTACCGTTATATCTTGAGAAGTACCGAATGGATCTTTCCCTAATTTCAAATGTAGGTTCCCTGTGGTGCGTAGTTGCGCTTTATTGATATATGGACTGATCAAGAAAACAAAATGGCTGCCAGGTGGCCATGTTGGATTTTGACCATGAACATTTTGTTACCTTTAATTTGTATCTTGTATTCTCAAATATCATAGGTAGGTTAATTTCGTTTGATGCTCAGTTAATGGTCCATTTTTGGACAGATCCGATTAGGGCTTGGACAATACAGTAATGCCCCGATCCGATACGTATCACGATACTTATTGGGAAAACATGTTCAAACATTAAGGAGGCTTGATGATTTCGCAATTAACTGCTAGATTAAATGTGTTATGTTTATATCTAGCAGACAAATTTCACTATTCACATATATTTACATATACCATATAGTTACATAAAGCACTTGTAAGCAAACAATTGAATCAAAATATCACAGACAAGCTGTTTATGCTACTTATTGAAAACTAGATGTAAAACTATGACTAGGGTGGTTGTCTCCTTTGATGCTATTAGGAGGTTTTAGAAGTGGGTAGTAATTTTACATAACATATATACTGTGAATGCCACAAGCCTAAAACATTTTAGAACATAATAACAAACGGCGTTCTGTGTTATATTTTTAACAGCATAATAGTGCATACCTGGGTATAATGACACCAGGCACAACCCTTGTGTAAACGTTCTGCCAACACGGATAATTCTACCACTCGCCGACTCTTTCTCCAGTTTGAGAAACCATGGCCAGTTGTACCTGTACTATAGGCGTACCGTCCGATTCTGTTTCTATACTGTTGCCGTCGTTGTCAGTGTCCGACCATGTGTCGATATCGTGTACGTCTATTTTTGTTGTTGTTTTGCAATAGGAGTGGTTGTGACAATACTTTATTTGCTCGTAATCTTGAGTTGAAGACTTTAACCATCCCCTCTCATCTCCCCAAATAATAAAATAATTTGTTTCAGAAATTTTAGAATATTTATCCTTCAATGACATGACAAATGTTGTATTTCTCTTGTTTACAAGTTTATTTCATCCTTGAAATTGAGCTACAATACCAATAACTTTATTCAGGTGACCTTGACCTTTGATCTGGTGACCTTGACATTTTCGTCAGTCGGCTCTTATTTATAGCCACCGCTGATCTGAATTCGATTAAAATTTGATCAGAAGCATCCCAATGGGTGGGGACTCAAAATTGTAAAAAAAATGGCGGGGCTTACCCACCTTGGGGGCTGTGTTAAAAAGAGTCAATTTGGCTATAATGATAAAAACGAGTAATCTTCACTGAAACCGAGCAATAGATATTGCTCATATTTGCCTCACTAGGTAGCATCACTATGAGGTGGACATATAGTGGAGCTGATACCAATATACAATTGCTTGCCATTAAAAGACAATCACAATGGTGATTTTAGATTTGACTCCAGGGTCTGCCACGCCCCTGCAGGCTTGGTCTCTTTGAGTCATAACTTTTAATGATTGAGATCCCATTACATTACTGCATATTATAACATCCCATTACATTACTGCAAGGAGATGCTGTGGCAGATCCAGATCCCACACTGAAAATGTTTGTACTAATTAACTTAATATGTAACATGAAAAGTAGAGGATGACAATAATTTAAAAGTAAAAACGTGTACGTTTCAAATGCAACATATATCCAAGAAAAAGTCAGTTTTGCTATGATATATTTCTATAGTGAAGTGGTAATCACACTCGCCACTCTGTGGTGGGAGACCCAGGTTCAATTCCTGGTAGAAATAACAGCATTACTTGAAATGAAATAATTTAAACATTTCAAAATATAAATACATGTAACTAATATGGTACATTCTATATAATTTTTACATTCCCGTCAAAAATGACAGGACATAGTATGGTATGGCGTTGTCCGTTTTGACAATATTCGCTAGAGTAACCTCCCTTTGGGATTCAATTTCTGGCATTATGTACAAAATGTCCTTAAGTTTTTTGCATTCTCTTCAATTTCTCTCAAAGGTATTTGACTTTAATTAAGCAGCTGTAATATTTAACATATATTACGGGTTTGGTGATCATGAGTTGTTTCAATTTTTTGCGTAACAGCATTACATATATCTGTTAGATATAGGCATTATGTATAAAAAAGGGTTTCTGTCATAAAGTGTTGTTATACATAATGTACCTCCCACAATGAAGTTATTATCCCCCTCCTTACAATGAAGTAAGGGGATATACTGAAGTCACTCTGAATGATTGTCCGCAGTTACTTGTCTGGATATCTCCTCCTAATTAACTAACTGGCAGGTTTCAATGAAAATTAACATGAATGATCAATATGTCATGTAGTTTTATTTCAGATTTCGACCCCTTTTTAGGGAGTTAGGACTTTTTTTTCCATACTAACATGTACATTGCAATTTTACTTTGCATTTCATTTAAATGGTATGACCTACATTGCAGACCCCTGTCATACACCATTGGACATTAAAAAAACAAACCCAAAAGTGTTAAATTCTCTATCAATGGATATCAGTGGGAGCATTCATGTCACACTGATATATCCTGTTCATATTTAAATTCTTTTTAAGGGAGATTATGTCCCTGCAGTGGTTTTGCTGCCTTGATTTTACAGCAACCTGTGCCTTATTGAATTGGGAGAAATTAGTAGGATTTTCAGATAAATAGGGAAAATATTCTTGAATTTTGCTTCATTTTGTGAAAAAGCACAAATTTTGACTTGGGGAAACATCCTTATGTCGGCTGTAAAACTGTGCAAACAAAATCACTGTCCCTTGATGCAAATATTAAACTTGTCTGGAAAATCTGTCTTCATTTACAGGCCATCATCATTTCACCGAAGCTTCACATGGGTGAGAAGTATGTTATGCATAGTTATGCATTTCAGTTTAATTTTAGATTTCAACCCCTTTTAAGGGAGTTATAGCCCTTCATGGCGAAAGCTTGACTGGATAGATTTGATATAGCACATGAATGATCAGTATGTTACATGTATGTACATTGTAGTTGTGCATTAACATTTAACTTCAGAGTTGACTTCCTTTAAAGGAGTTACATCCCTTTACGTGAAATAATTTTTTGGAGATCTTCCCATTTCTGTAAGTTGACCATCAAGGTCAGTGAAGGATTATTAACTACCAGCTTTTGATTTTGGGACTGTTCAGAAGAAAAGATGGCTGACATACGGCCATCTTAATAGTTTTGACAATGGAAATTTCTTCTTTTTTTTATGTAGGTTCGCTAGTTCTTAGTTCTATTTGTTTTTGAAACTGCAAAAAAGCAAGTTTAAGTATCTTGCTCAAGGATGCAACAAAATAAGTGCCCTGGTCAGGTCTAGAACTCATAATCCTTCAATCATGAGCCCAGCGCCCTATCACTAGACCTCCATACGTGTGCCTTCTAATGAGTTATTGCCTCTACACTCATTCCATCTGTGACATCCCTTCAGGTGTCACCCCACTAGTATAGAAATGGATGACGACAGTTGGTTTACGATCCCCTGTGACTTGATTAAATGTGTAGGTTGGAAGAAAAATATGTTCTTTCCATTGATACTTTATTTACATGTGATGGAAAATGTTTCATATTATAAAACACGGCTTAAAAGGCGACCCGTGCACGGGTCGGTAAAATTTCCACTTTTTAACTAAGGAGGAATTCTGACTCTCACACCCGCCAGCTGTCGTCCAAATATTTAGCGGGTCAGAGAGTCAGAACCCTTCGGACTAAGGCTGGTACTGTTCTATTAAATGAATATATACATTTTGTTTTGTATATTAGAAAAAAGCTTAGTCTGACCCAACTCAGGTCTGCAGTTTTAAGTCTGAAGTGTTCTAATTAATATTTCTACAGCAATACCCTCTGTTATTCCACTCCCAGATCATTGTATAAACGGGCTGACTGTTGGATAAATATATGTTATATACCACTAAAGGAATATGACCTTCCGGTCTTTTGATTGGTTGAGAAGTTGAACTTTGACCGAAAATCATGTGGTTCAATGCAACGTGCTGATTGTTGACGTCGTCATCGATTGTTGACGTTGTCACAATTTCGGGGGAATATATACGAGATGATGTGTTTTCGCGCAAATATTACGCGGTTCACAAAAAACAACACTGCTCCTGCGACTTAATATTATTGCGGTAGAAACAATTCACATAACTCATGGTTATTGGATATGAAATTTATTTCACTCTCGTTAATTATTTTTTAAAAGTTACAAAAGACACTCGCTAAAGCTCATGTCTTTTGTAACATTTAAAAAATAATTAACTCGAGTGAAATAAATTCCATATCCAACAACCACTCGTTGTGTAACCTCTATATATCTGATCTGCAATTTAATGTACAAGCAGAGGGATGAGTTACAATAAAAGTTTATTCTAAAATATATGTGAGATATTCAATTATTGGCTTCAATACATTTATTTTCTTAAAGTTGAATTTTATTGCAGATATGCATAAAATGTTTACAAGTTTAAAATGGAGGGAGTCTGTGTTTATAGATACTCCTTAACATTTTATAAATACATTTTAATTGTAACATGTCCCTGTGACTGATAATTATAAGGGGTAGTTTTGTTGTAGTTAACAAAATAAAGGGAGATAACTTATATTGTTTAAATTTCAGGTCTTATTTGTGTCAACACTGGAAAGATTGTGGACTTTGACTTTAAAACAAGAAGCTGTAGTGTGTGCCAGTATCGTCTGGGAAGGTCTGAGACAGTTTCAAAACATAGATGCAATGTTAATTGGACAGGTTTGTAGAGTTAGTCAAAATTGTATATAGATTATATCTATAAAACTGACTTGTACCAGTACATTCACTCTTAGTTTACACTTATTACCATGAGACTGTGTGAAAAACATTTTATTTTAATTCAACTATATACAGTTAAACCAGCTGTCTAAACCCAAAGTCACTGGGACCAAAACTATTAGTCTGTTGTTTAAACAATTGTCGGTTTGTAGAGGTATAAAGTACTGTATAAGTTCTTGGAGTACTTGGCCATATTAGACAGGAATTCGTATTACACAGCGGCCGGTTTAGTCAATGTGAAGTGGTAGGGTAAGGGTATTTGATTATTTTGCCTACTTTTGATCAATACCACATGTTTTTTCATATTTTTTTGTGTATCAAAGTAGAGAAAATGGAAATTCATAAATTATTTGCAACTCTATATAACATTATCACTTTCTACAGGTTTTATGATTGGACCAAGGCTTTGGAAGCAAGAGTATCTTCTGCTTGGATGCAAAAGAATGAAGGACACAGTTGGCTGAACAAGGTAAGTGTTGACTTCATAGATACCCTCAGTTTAGTGCAATTTCTCAAAAAAGTTGTCTCTGTATAATGTATATCTTAAATTTGTTGTACGATTTGTATTTATTTTTTTCTGACTGATCATGACCTGAGCCAAATTTCATTTGTAATTTTCTGATAAAATTTGTCTGAATTTTACACGATAAACACTTCATATTTTGTAAAGAGAAATGTCAAGGTCAATACTTCTCTTTAGGTAAGGGTCAAGATCTATATGAAGATTAAAGTTTAGTGTTTTACAAACATATCTTGGGTCAATATACATTTCCTAAGTACTCGTATAGCTGTCTATTGTCAATTTTGGATATGTATATATGTGGAAATTTGGAAAATATATGTTGATAATATTTTTTTTCTCAGGTGAATGAAAATGCCCTGCTTTCTCCTGGAAGTGTAACTAAATCACATGGGGTACAGAGGGACTGGAATAGGGAATAACACCAGTGCTATGAAGTCAACATTTTCTTAAAAACAAAAACGCATCTCAATAAAGGTAACAATATGCAATTCAGATAAACTTGATCCAGGGATATTCTCCATGATATCCGAAGCAAAGCAACCTTAAAAGACTCTCATAGAACAATGTTAATGCAATGATGTCATCAATAGCATAGGAGTTACGTCAGAAAAGATTTTGCTTTCACACTCAAATGAAAAGTATTTCTGCTGTTGTTGTTCATATACCGGGTATTGAGTTTCAGTGCAAATATTACATAATTTTGAGTAAAAGAATACACTATATAACTGCATATTATAATTGAAAATGTTATAACGTAGGTCCGTGCCATTCGGTATTTCAAGGTTAAGGTTATACTAAAATTAATCATTTTTATATGAAAGGAAGTCTTCTTGTATTATTTGCAGATACCGAAAAATAAATACTTTACGACTGATAATTGGATTTTTTCTTTGTGAATATTTCATTTTGTGTAGAAAGGGAGATAATTAGATTGAATTACCTCCCTTGTATACAAAGAAATGGGTCACAATATGATAATATGTGACAGAGGACACTTAAATGTGTATATATATGTGCAAACTTTGGGGAAAAAAACATTGAAAAATGTTTTGCTTGAAACACCCAGCTTCTTTTTGAAGTAATTTTCTTTCAATGTTCTGCTTAAGACTCATAAATCAGGGGAAACATTGACATATTTCTGACAAATTCAATGTTTACATGATTTTTATGTCCCCATTATGAAATGGGAAGGGGGGGGGCATATAGTATATCCATGTCCGTCCCGTCCTGTTCCATGGTAATGTAACCAGCTTATTGAAATAACCACTGATCCGATTGTCATCAAACTTACATAATAATTAAGCATGTAGAACTAATTTCATATGAGGTAAGGGGGCATTTATGGAGGTTTTGGAGGTGGAGGAAAGCCAGAGTACCCCGAGTAAAAACCACTGACCTATGGTCAGTACCTGGTCATTACCTGGCAACTGCCTCTCGTTGGTTTCGAACTCGCAAGTTCCCAGGGTTGGAGGGCTAGTGGTAGAATGTCGGAACACCTTAACCACTCGACCACTGCGAGGACTAGTTAAACCCATCGGTACACATATATAGCACCACTGTGTCATGATAAACCGGGAAGTTTCAAGTGACAAACTAGCAAAATTATCTCGAATGAAATCATCTATCAAAAAATAAATTTCATCCTTAATGTTTCAGGTTTGGGGGGGGGGGGGGGGGTTGGTCGTGTAGTAACACTTTCCATCGCCATCTGCCTGCCCACTGAAATTTGTCAGCACTTCTTTCTTTCTTTCATTAATTTTCATCAAACTTGCGTGTGGATTTTTTCGCTTAGTCAGCCTCCAAACTGTTAGCAGTGTGGAAATGTTTGTGCTGTCAGTCTTCTGTTTAGCAATATGACATATACTATCCACTATAGAAATTGAATGGTATCAAAAAAAAGTGCATACAATGTACATCTGCGAAAAATTATTTGCAGTGAAATAAGCAAAAGCTTTCACACCACGAAGTATTTCACTTTTACACTACTTGCACAAAATCAAATATCTTAAGGGCCAAGTGAGCGTATGTGATGGTGCAGCGTCCGTCGTCCGTCCATCCTGCGTCCGTCAACTTTTTCCTTTAAAAGACTTCTTCTAAAATACTGACAGGCCAAGTGACAAGAAATGTGGCTGGTAGCTGTCTTGGAAGGAGCTGAACAAAGTTTGCGAAAAAAAAATCACACTGACCTAATTTCAAAGTCACAGGGGTAAAAAAAGTGGAAACCTTCAAACAACTTCTTCTAAAATACTGTCAGGCATAGAGACCTCATATTTGACTGGTAGCTTCCTCGGATGAAGCTGAATAAAGTTTGCGTAAAGAAACGACCTTGACCCATATAATGTCACAGGGGTCAAATCTATTATAACCTTTAAACAACTTCTTCTAATAAATCAAATTTCCTAGAAGTATGATATTTGGCTGAAAGATTCTTTGGATGAAGCCCGACAAAGTTTGCGAAAAGAAATGACGTTGACCTATATTCAAGGTCACAAGGGTCAAATCTGTTAAAACATTTAAATGACTTCTTCTGATTAACCAATAGACCTAGAGACATTATATATGGCTTGTAGCTTCCTTAGATGAAGCATGACAAAGTTTGCGAAAAGAAATGACCGTGACCTATATTCAAGGTCACAGGGGTCAAATATGTTAAATCATTTAAACAACTTTTTGATTAACCAAAAGCCCAAGAAGCATGATATTTGGCTGAAAGGTTCCTTGGATGAAGCCCGACAAAGCTGTGGAAAAGAAATGACATTGACCTATATTCAAGGTCAAATCTGTTTAAACATTTAAACTCGTCTTCTAATCAACCGAAAGCCCAAGAAGCATGCTATTTGGCTGACAGGTTCCTTGTATGAAGCTCGACAAAGTTTGGGAAAAGTGACCTTGACTCATATTCGAGGTCACAGGGGTAAAATCTGTTAAAACCTTCAAACGACTTCCTCTGAAATACCAAAAGCCCTAGAAGCATGATATTTGGCTGAAAGGTTCCTTGGATGAAGCCCAACAAAGTTTGCGAAAAGACACGACCTTGGCCTATATTCAAGGTCACAAGGGTCAAATCTGTTAAAACTTTCAAACGAGTTCTTCTGAAATACCAAAAGCCATAGAAGCATGATATTTGGCTGACAGGTTCCTTGGATGAAGCTTGACAAAGTTTGCGAAAGAAAATGACCTTGACCAATATTGAAGGTCACAGGAGTCAAATCTGTTCAAAGCTTTGAGAAACTTGTTCTGATAAACCTAAATGCCTAGAGACATGATATTTGGCTGGTAGCGTCCTGGGATGAAGCCAAACAAAATTTGAAAATAAATTATGTTGTCTTACAAGGTCACAGGGGTAAAATATGTTAAAATTTTAACATGTTCTTGATACCAGTTGAGCGATGTAGGCCCATTTGGCCTCTTGTTAGAAATTCATTGTCAGCACTCTAGTGGCTTCGTTTCTTCATGGATTTTATCAAACTACACATAAACATGTATAAATACAAAATCAAAATATCATTGATGAGTTCGAGTTTAGGGTTATCAGGTCAAGGTCAAGTTCACTGTGACTATTTTTAGAAAATCATTGTCAGCACTCTAATGGTTTACTTTCCTAATGGATTTTCATCAAACCACACAAACTTATACCTACAGAGTTAAAATATCTTTGACAAGTTGCAAGTTCAAGTTTCAGGAGTGTCGGCTCAAGGTCACTGTTGCTATTTTTAAACAATAATTGTCAGCACAGTAGTGGCTTTGTTTCTTCATTTCACACACATGTAAAGGATAATATGTCTTGGACAAGTTCGAGTTTCAATGTTGTTTGATCACGGTAAATCAAAATGGCCATACATATATTGTGTACATCGGCTTATTGTATATGTGGAATGTAGGAATGTAGGTAGTGTGAGGATAAGAGTCCAGTGACTCTGCGATTTTGTTGCCTCATTTTAATGCCAACTCATGAACTTGTCTTTCAAGTTTAAACTTATTCACCCAGATGTCTACTTACTTCACACAAACTTCGAAGCTGTTTTGTGCAAGTGTATTTTAAGGCGATACTAATTTATGTAGCTGATTGAACTGAAATGAAAATTTGTAAATTTCGGAATATTCAAAAAGTGTATGAAACAGATCTAGAGGGTTAAAATTGTTAACATTCCATTAACTGTTATGTTTTCTCAACAGATGAGATAACCGAACACAAAGATAACATGCTATCCCATCATTCCACTCCCAGTTTGAACTTGCGTATAAGCGTTTCTTGCATTAGTATTTAGTTTAGCCACCTTCAGATGATACGTTCATCATTCCAGTACACTGTAAGATTATGTTCGGTAAAGCTTGTTAAAACATAATCTTACATAATATTAATAATTAGGTTGTGTTTGGACCAATTTCTAAATGAAATACATTTTCTGAAGGCAAATGTTATTCTAAGAACAAAAATCAAGGTCTCAGTTGTGTCAATTAACCAGAAAGTACCTTAAAACGGCATTTCCCGCTAAATTTGGTGCTCGTCTGCTCAATTTCGCCGCCGCCATTCGACTAATTATAGGAATCTCAACATGGTACGACATGAAATATTTTCTATAATTTTTTTATCCTTAACAGTTTAGATTATCAAACAATAATATATTTATTTGATATCAAGATTTATTACTTAGCACATCAGTACCATAGTTGTATTTTTATTATCGTTTTCTATGTTGAAAAAACATTTCTTATGTTTTCTTGCGAATCGGCACGGAACCAGGAGCAGGATAGTGGTCACATGATTCGAAAAAAAATCACGTGATTGCTCGTATAAAAATAGAACCGGAAGCGCAAATGTCAGGTAGCCGCGCGCGATAACAAATATTGGCTGACGAAAACAGAGTCACAAGACTAGACAAGAACAAAGCTGAAAGAGACTATTGAAAGATCGGGAACAGATGTATCTGATAAACAAAAATTAATACGACACCATCAAAGAAGACGAAAAGCATGGTTTGACGGATGAAGTGTGGTTAAGTTGACAGTGCTTTCGGAAACAAAAACGTACAGCTGATACGTATACGTTTTTCATTTACGTACACTGTAAGATTATGTTCGGTAAAGCTTGTCAAAAATAATAATAAAAATTAAAGTCAGGAACCTTTAAGGACGTGCATAACTAGGGCAGAAACGCATCATCATTCATACCATAATTTGAACTCAAAGTCGATTGAACGTGTGCAAAACTTTAAGAAGGGGAATAAATGACATCCTTGAAACAATTACCCTCAGAGTAATCACGCAGATCACAAGATGCATACATCGCTAAAGAATTAGGACAGTGTCTACAAAACGCATCATTTAGTTTCGTCTATGCTACATACTGACTGATATTACTACAGTAAAGGCAAACGAGTCAATAGAAAAGTAGAACAGCCTTCTAATACCTAAGAAGGCAATTTCTGGAAATACATTTTCTGAAGGCAAATGTCATTCTAAGAAAGAAAATCAAGGTCTCGGTTGTGTTAAACAACCAGAAAGTACCTTAAAACGGCATTTTCCGCTAAATTTTGCCCATTTCTGCTCGATTTCGCTGCCGCCATTCGACTAATTATAGGAATCTCAACATGGTACGAAATCAAACATTTTCTACATTTTTTAAAACCTTAATTGTTTGGACTATTAAACAACAACATATTTTGTTCATATCAAGATTTATTCTTTAACATACTGATGCTTAAGTTATATTTTTATTATCGTTTTCAATATTGAAATAAACATTTCTTATTATTTTTTTTGCGAATCGGCACTGAACGCGGGAACAAGTAATGGTGACGTTTTTTCGGAAAAGTCACGTGATTGCTCGTATAAAAATAGAACCGGAAGCACATGTCATAATCAGGTAGCCGCGGTAAAAAAATATGGCAGCCAGACGAAACCAGAGTCGCATCAAGCTCAAAGGAAGACTAGCCAACAAAGAGACTATTAAAAAGATCGGAACAGATGTATCGGATCAACAAAAAGAAACGCGACACCCATAAAAAAACCAAGACCATTGTGTGACGGACGAAGCGATTTGTGATTGCATTGAGTTGACAGTACTTTTCGGGAAAACAAACTGCAAATTGAAAATCTGAGGTTTTGTTGGCGAGATAATTTACGGTAGGCCTATGACAATGCAAGTTACCATTACATACATAACGTGTCCGCGCAGTGTATGTCAGCAACTTGGACCCCCCAGGAAAAAGAACTTCAAACTAAAGTTTTGACACCGATTCAACAGTGTATCTACATGTAGGTAGGTTGGCCTAGCAAAAATAATAATATAACAATACTTAAATAATATGTAAACGGATTATCCATGATGGAGAGCGCAGCTATAAGCCTCCATGTACCACAGGGACCTGCAAAATTGTTACAGCAATTTTAAACTAGTTTTGGACCTAAACTAGATGATCAGTCCAATTTTACATTTTTGGGTGGGGTTACATTTGTGTGCATTTAGGAGGTTTCTAAAATAAAAAAAATATCCATCTTTCCAAGCGTTTTTCATACCTCAACTAAAAATGTGATTTTTGATGAGAGAAATGTAGGTAGGGTCGCGAGTCTTTCGACATCGAAATCTTTCAACCCTTTAGCCTTTACAACCATTTAAGCCTGAGTGAGCATTTTTATCATAAATAGATCTAAACCTCCCAAAAGTGTAAAATTACTTTAAACACCTTAGTTAAGGTCCAAAACTGGCGTTAACAAATTCTCAGGTCCCTGTGATATGTACGGTATATTAGCCTAACTAGGCAGATTGCAGGAAAAATCTTATGAGAGTGCATTTAAGTGTAATTAGGTTTGGAATAGAGCGTATTCTTACACGAATCTTCATTTCAACATCAGTTACTCATCCCTTATTTTCTATCATATTCTTCCTTTATAGTAATGATATGAGGATGTAACATTTTTCCCGTGACATATTGAAATTAAATCTTCCCATTGTTCCCAGTTTAAATACACAAATAAACAAACTGCATACATGTAGTTGTTATGGTCCATATATAAGAGGAACGATTTAACCCTATATATTCAAACAACAGAAAAAAACAATGCATTTAATTCATTTGACCCAATATTTCGCTGTCTTTGCAAATGTCGACCTGCATATTTATTTGAGTTGACTGGAAATTGAATAGGCCTAACTGTTACATAATCAATTTGCGTAATTGTGGTCAACATATTTCTAGGTCCTGCATTATTTTGAGTTTTTCTTATTGAACCAATAGCATTGAATGAGTTTGGGATGATTTTATTTTAACCATGATCACTCTACGTGATGACTTTGCATTTTTTTTTTAAATGATATGTCCTTTAGGTTAGACTCTATATAGGCTTAGTTATTTAACCAATTGTGTCTAGCAGGCCCAATCTCTGTAATGTACATGTTGTCCCGATGCATGGATGTTAAAGACCAGCACGCAGACTTATAATTACCGTTCCTTTGAAGGGTCATGTGACATCAAATTCACGATAAATTTATTATAATTATAAATAAACGAGTCAGAAATTTCTCATAGCCCACCCTTTTACCGCGCATTATTATTATTGGCTTCAATACATTTATTTTCTTAAAGTTTTATTGCAATTTTATTGCAGATATGCATAAAATGTTTACAAGTATAAAATGGAGGGAGACTGTGTTTATCAATACTCCTTAACATTTTATAAATACATTTTTATTGTAACATGTCCCTGTGACTGATAAGGGGTAGTTTTAGTTGTTGGAGTCCTGGAGTTAACAAAATAAAGGGAGATAACTTATATCGTTTAGATTTCAGATCTTATTGGTGTCAACACTGGAAAGATTGTGGACATTGACTTGAGAACAAGAAGCTGTAGTGTGTGCCAGTATCATCTTGGAAGGTCCGAGACAGTTTCAAAACATTAACGCAATGTTAATTGGACAGGTTTGTAGATTTAGTCAAAATTGTATATAGATCATTTTGCGTATCTATAAAACTGACTTGTACGAGTCCGTTCACTTTCAGTTTACTCTTATTACCATGAGACTGTGTGAAAAACTTTTTATTTTAATTCAACTATATACAGAAATGTACAGCTGTTTAAACCCAAAGTCACTGGGACCAAAACTATTAGTCTGTGGTTTAAACAATTGTCGGTTTGTATTAGAGGTAATATAGGTATAAGTTCTTAGAACTTGGCCATATATTAGACAGGAATTCCTATTACACAGCAGTCAGTTTAGTCAATGTCAAGTGGTAGAGTAAGATTATTTGATAATTTTGCCTACTTTTGATCAATACCACATACAGTGTACCCTCGTAATACCGCCACCTTTCGTCCACAGCAATTATGGCGGTATAACGAGGGTGGCGATAGTATCGAATTATGAAAATTATAATCATGAATTAAATTGCATAATAGATTGCATTTCCAACATTTTATTAAAAACGAACTAAGTACTATATATCGTAATATATCGTCATAAATCTACATTGACACGAATTTATATCTGAAACTAGTTATTGATCTGATTTTGCCGCATGCCATTCCAAATGGAACACTAAAGAGTTCCTGAATCTCCAAAAACAGAACAATATGGCGTTATCGTCGAGGGAAATATATAGCGATTCGGGACGCTGTATTTTAAAGGGTGTGGGGGATGGCGGTATGTGAGGGTAGCGAACTTAACGAGGGAATTACATAGGACAGAAATACGTTCCAGAGGTTTAGGTGGCGGTATGCGAGGGTGGCGGTAGATTCGGGTGGCAATAGGTCGAGGTTACACTGTATTGTTTCATATATTTTTTTTGTATCAAAAAGGAGAAAATGGAAATTCATAAATTATTTCCAACTCTATATATATATATAACATTATGACTTTCTACAGGTTTTATGATTTGACCAAGTCTTTGGAAACAAGAGTATCTTCTGCTGGGATGCAAAAGAATGAAGAATACAGTTGGCTGAACAAGGTAAGTGTTGGCTTCACAAATACCCTCAATTTAGTGCAATATCTCAAAAAAGTTGTCTCTGTATAATGTATATCTTAAATTTGTTGTATGATTTGTATTTATTTCTATAATGACTGATCATGACCTGAGCCAAAATTTCATTTGTAACTTTCTGATAAAATTTGTTATAATTTTACACGATAAACACTTCATATTTTGTCAAGAGAAATGTCAAGGTCATTACTTCTCTTTAGGTAAGGGTCAAGATCTATATGAAAATTAAAGTTTAGTGTTCTACAAACATATTTTGGGTCAATATACATTTGCTAAGTACTTGTATAGCTGTCTATTGTCAATTTTGTGAAAAAATATATATATATATGTGAAAATTTGGAAACTGTATGTTGACAATATTTTTTTTCTCATATGAATGAAAAGCCTTGCTTTCTCCTTGAAGTGTAACTAAATCACATGGGGTACACAGGGACTGAATGGATTAGGAATAACACCAGTGCTTTGAAGTCTACATTTTCTTAAAAACAAAAATGCATCTCAATAAAGGTAAAAAGTATGCAATTCAGATAAACTTGATCCAGGGATATACTCCATGATATCCGAAGCAAAGCAAGCTTAAAAGACTCTCATTGGACAATGTTAATGCAATGATGTCATCAATAGACCAGAAGTTACGTCAGAAGAGATTTCGCTTTCATACTCAAATGAAAAGCATTGCTGCTGTTATTGTTCATATATTGAGTTTCAGTGCAAAAAGTACATAATTTTTAGTAAATGGAAACAATATATAATTGCATATTATGTTTGAAAATTTTATTACGTAGGTCTGTGCCATATTTCAAGGTTAAGGTTAAACTTAAATTAATCATTTTAAATGAAAGAAAGTCTTGTTGTATTATTTGCAGATTCCGAAAAATAAATACTTTACGACTGATAATTCGATTTTTTCTTTGTGAATATTGCATTTTGTGTGAACAGGGAGATAATTAGATTGAATTACCTCCCTTGTATACAAAGAAACGGATCACAATATGATAATATGCTACAGAGGACACCTAAATATATATATATGCAAAACGTTTGAAAAAACGTTTTGTTTGAATCGCCCAGCTTCTCCTTTGAAGGGGTTTTTCTTTCAATGTTCTGCTTAAGATTCATAAATCAGGGGAAACGTTGACATATTTCTGGCAAATACAATGTTTACATGATTTGTATGCCCCTGTCATGAAATGGGAGGGGGCATATAGTGTTTCCATGTCCGTCCCGTCCAATGGTAATGTAACCAGCTTATTTAAATAACTACTAATCCGATTGTCATCAAACTTCACATGTGTAACAATTAAGCATTTAGAACTAATTTCATATTGGGGAAGGGGGGCATTTATGTCTCACAGTCATTTCTAATTATGAGGCTTGGTTTATTTTGTCCTATTAACAACCAGGTCATTTAAGGAGGTTTTGGAGGTGGAGGAAAGCCTGAGTACCCAAGTAAAAACCACTGACCTACGGTCAGTACCTGGCAACTGCCTCGCATTGTTTTTGAACTAGCAAGTTCTCAGGGTTGGAGGGTTAGTGGTAGAATGTCAGAACACCTTTAACAACTCGGCCACCACAAGGACTAGTTAAACCCATTGGTTCAAATATATAGCACCACTGTGTCATGATAAACCGGAATGAGTAATTGACGTGTCAAACTAGCAAAATTATCTCGGAATGAAGTCATCTATCAAAAAATAAATTTCATCCTTAATGTTTCAGATTGCAGGGGAGTTGTGTAGAAATACAAGTACGTTTCCTAGCCATCTGTCTGCCCACTGAAGTTTGTCAGCACTTCTTTCTTTCATAAATTTCCATCAAACTTGAGTGTGGAATTTATATACACCCATCAAAAATGATGGGATGTGTTATGGTATGGCGTTGTCCCTCCGTTCGTCGTAAACTTTTATTTGTCCGGAGATCTCCTACAGTGTTCAACCGATTTCTTTAAAACTTGCTAGGCCTGACCACCATGACATTAAGTTGTGTTTTCCTGATTAACAGATTGATTCGAGAATTTTCACTAGAGTTATGGCCCTTTGGGACATAATTTCGTCCATTATGTAGAAAACGTCAGAACTTTTTTGTGTTTTTATCAATTCCTCTAAAATTTTGTTATGGTACTTCGAAAAGCTATAACATTGAACATCTATTACAGGTTTTGTTGAGTTATTTCAGCTTTTTGCGTAACAGCATTTCATAGTTTAATAAATATGTCTTGGACAAGTTCAAGTTCAAGGTTGTTTGGTCAAGGTTAATCAAAATCGGCATATATATATATTGCATATATCGGCTTATTTTATATGTGGAATGGTTCAGAATGCAGGCAATGTGAGGAACAAAAAGAGTCCAGTGGCACTGCGATTCTGTTGCCTCATTTTAATGCCAACTCATGAACTTGTCTTTCAAACTTATTCACCCAGATTTCTACTTATGTTACTACACACAAACTTCGAAACTGTTTTGTGCAAGTGTATTTAAAGGCGATACTAATAGCTGATTGAACTGAAATGAAAATTTGTAAATTCCGGAATATTCGAAAAGTGTATGAAGCATATCTAGAGGGTTAAAATTGGTAACATTCCATTAAATGTTATGTTTTCTCAACTGATGAGATAACCGGACACAAAGATAACATGCTATCCCATCATTCCACTCCCAGTTTGAAGTAATGCCGAACAGCGTTTCTTGCATTAGTGTTTAGTTTAGCTACCTTCAGCTGATACGTTCATCATTCCAGTAAACTGTAAGATTATGTTCGGTAAAGCTTGTAAAAATGATAATGATAATAATGATGATTTATTGATTACATATATGCAGTGTGAATGATGATGATGATGATGATGATGATGTTGATGATGTTGATGATGTTTAGTATGATACTAAAATGGTGATGATGGTGATATTATGATAAGTGGGATGATGATAATGATAACTTATTGTGATTGTATATATATGATGATGATCAAGTGATCTTACGATACTGAGTGAGATGGAGTGTCGTGATGAACCACGGGTGATTAAGGTTGTATGTACGTATGAGCATGTGTGTGCATGTGTGTGTCAAATGTATTGTAATTGTGGATAAAAGTCTTGAAAAATAAAAAATTGCATAAAAAAAAGATACCGCTTTTTCACTTAGCTCTTCCTGTTATGTTTTTCCTCGCAGATGTAACGGTTTAATTGTAATTTTCTTGGCCTGTCTTGATATCCTTTTTGTGCAATACCGCGTGTCATTTACATTTTCAGTTGGGGAACGTTCTTTCTTTACAATGTTGATAACTTGAATGTTTCTATCATGTGTGTGGACCTTTATAGGATAATCTTCTAATTAATGTTTTTGTGAACAGATTTCATCCTTTTTACTGACTGTCGCTGCCTTCAAAACCTTGTGAGTTATATCTCATATGCAAACCACATCACTGAAACCTGCATTTTTACTCCAACAGTGTCGTGCATCTGAAAGTATGTTTATGCCGTCATGTTTCTCCTCTGGGTTTTCTAAAGTAGCAGCTGTTGCAGCAATTTCTTCCAACAGTGAATCGTTGGTGTTTGTCTCCATTTCATCATATATATACAGTGAATCGTTGGTGTTTGTCTCCATTTCATCATATATATACAATGAATCGTTGGTGTTTGTCTCCATTTCATCATATATATACAGTAAATCGTTGGTGTTTGTCTCCATTTCATCAAATACAATTCGACAATATGGCTCAGGTAGCTCCTTCATATACTTCTCTCCGATATAACCAATTTTGGATGACTAACATAACTTTCCAAATTGCGTAAAAAAAAAAAAAAATGCCCAGAGGATAGATAACCATTTGCCATTTTTAGGTTAGCCAAATGTTTCCCAGAACTGGTATAGGGTGAAGTTTGTCAATAGGAACTGATGTTCATCACAACCTCTTGACAAACTTAAACAGTGACGAAGTTTTGTTGTATTTCTAATGAGGAGATATCCATCACACTTTCTCGAATGATTTTGGGCTTGGCGGCATAGATTGTTGATCAATGATTTTCTGCAGACAAACAGTTTCTCATTCAATGCATCCTCTCTCGAAGTATATTCGTACCATGAATCAGGTGTGGCTGCGTGATTTTGAGCAAGAATCAATGAAATAATTCATTACTCTGTGAAGAAGTGCATATGTTGAGACTTTGTTGAAGTGACCTTCCCCGATATACTATTTCACTCTATCAATCTGGAAGATTATCTTCTTCCTTTTTATAATAAAACTCAAGCCGTCCTCTCAACTGATTCTTTTTTTCATTTTTTCTTTTCATTCCGGAGTTTTTGAGCTTCTGCACTATCTGATGCATAACGCGTACGATTTTGTTTCAGTTTTTCTCATATTCTTGAAACTGGTTATCCAATGTTTCCACCCATTTCTAAAAATATTTTATTATCAGGTATATTTTTCTGTAATCCAGCTCTTGTAAAAATATTCAAATCACTGGGGACACATTTGACAGAACCAATGAAATGTTTGTTTTACGTCTTATTGTGTTTATGATTCAGTATTACTTTATTTAGCAAGGCGCATGTTGAAACATACATATTTTTGTATTGGCCTCACTTGTTTGGAAGCAAAAGGCCCCTTAGTTGAACACAATTATTTGTGAAATATGTCAGTGAGATATCAGGCAATTATAATTAAATGTCTGGTTAACGTTGAGGAATCAACAATGTTAAGGCAACGGAACCGGCCAGTTTTAGTTACTTTGCCTTTTTCACGTCCTAATACCGTTACTGACACCCTTCGCTTCCTCCCCATCACAAACATTTCTGTACACGCCTTTTCTATTGTCCTTTTATTTCCCCACACTTTTCAGTATAGTAGCAGACATGGAGGGGAATACATCAGATAAAAAGACAATGATAACTATTGTTGTTACTGAAGAGCAGAGACAGGCACTTAAGACATTTCTCAACATGAACGGGAATTAAACATAACCGAGGAAAAAGAATACAGCTGTGAAACTGATCATAATATTACAGAGGAAATATTAATCAGTGAAGAAAACACACCAGTGGGCACACATATGTATACACCTGATCAAGGGGGCCTGATGGAGAACCTGGAAATGTTGGATAGGAGTTAGCAGAGGGGAACCATTGCACTCACTGCTTATGTAATCCATGTGTAACCCTGTTGCGACGGTTATGGTTAGCGCAATTTGATCAGAAAAGATAAATACAAACAGTTTTGGAAAATGTTGGAAAGCAGAAATATTTGGAGGAACCCAATTTACCTGGAAAGAAATCAACGTGCTCTGCAGTCAAATAATGATAATGTGTGGACATCCTATGGTCCCAGGAGGGAGATTATGCCTTAGTGTGTTCTTAATTTAGTGCGATCATTGTATCCTTATCCCAACAATATACCCTATATGGGCTATCAATGGCAATGACACAGAGTATATAGAACTTAAATCAAGTAATTTTGGAGTCTAGATACGAACATCTGACGATGGATTCTTTGTTATTGCATGCCTTAATTTCCCGCCATATGGGAGGAGTTTATAAAATAAACAGTACCTATGACCCTATTATTGAATTTCAAAATAAAGCTTCAGTTGAACATATCTTTCCCTCTATTCTTTTTATTCAGCCTCCAAAATGCTCAATTATCCACAGGTAATAAGATCAGTAATATGTTACGTGGAGACGCGACCTTCCATAACAATATCAGGAAATTACAAAACCAGGTCAACTGGTTCGGATATTTTGGCCTGGAGGTACGTCTTGGCTCCATATCTAATCGATTATTAATTAAATTGCAACATGCATAACTGATGTTAGGGAAAGAAAGTTTCACCTCACTTCGACTTGAGGTCTCCTGATTATTCGTTTGTATTATCGTAAACTCCCTAGACGATCGAAAATCATGACGTCAGAACCATTCAGAAGTATTATACATCTAGACTTTCGTTTCTAGACTTAAATATACTAACTTTAGACAGTGGTTACTTAGATTGATAGATTTGCTAAGAGACTTGACAAAACTAAACCACCACGTCCGATACGTAAAACATTGGCCAATTGCCGGCTTTTCTCCGTCACTCAAATCACTCCTTAATTACCTTAGCTGTTAAAACAATATAACCCACATACAAGCAGTAGGTTTGATAATTCCATGCGATTAATTTAAAATAAATCATGACTGTTTTAATGTAGCTAATCTTTCTGAAACTATTTTTTTTTGTACGTGACAAATTCGAAACACATACCATGTTGGCTGGGTTTAAATTCATTCTCGTAGATCCTGTAGACCTTTCCGTGTGCTCTGATGAGATTGTGGGCGGCTATGTAAACTTTGTCACCGGGGCTAACGATCCCTGGGGCTTTGGTGCCCTGCCCGTATCCTTGGAGAGATACAACCCACGGCTCGTTTAGGGTGATCCAAGTTTTCACCTATGCAACAAATAAAAAACAATCAGCGAGATTAACTTTAACTGATTATGTTTGATCATCAATCAACTACTACATGTAACTATTATAACGTTTAAAAACATTCCATGAAATTGGACAGACTGCAAGATAATCTCACTTTGGACCGATTAATAGATAATCTCACTGAGACAGACTACTAGATAATCTCACTGAGACAGACTACTAGATAATCTCACTTTGGCAGCCTACTAGATAATCTCACTTTGGACAGACTATTAGATAATCTCACTTTGGCATAGTCCTAGATAATCTCACTTTGGACAGACTACTAGATAATCTCACTTTGGCATAGTCATAGATTATCTCACTTTGGCAGCCTACTAGATAATCTCACTTTGGACAGACTATTAGATAATCTCACTTTGACAGACTACAAGATAATCTTACTTCGGACCAACTACTAGGTAATCTCACTTCGGACCGACTAATAGATTATCTCACTTTTACAGACTATTAGATAGTCTCACTTTGGACGGACAATTAGATAATATCACTTTGACAGACGTCTAGATAATCTCTCTTCGGACCGACAACTAGACAATCTCACATTGGACCGACTACTAGATAATCGCACTTTGACAGACTACTAAATAATCTCACTCTGGAAGGACTACTAGATAATCTCACTTTAACAGGCTACTATATAATCTCATTTTGTAAAGATTACTTGATAATCTCACTTTTGACAGACTATTAGATAATCTCTCTTTGGAGAGATTACTTGATAATGTCAATACCAAAGACTACTAGATAATATCATTTTGACAGAGTCCCGAACAATCTCACTTTGACATACTGCTAAATAATCTCACTTCGGACAAACTACTAGATAATCTCACTTTGGGCAGACAACTAGATAATCTCACTTTGGACAGACTACTAGATAATCTCACTTTGGACCGACTTCTAGATAATCTAACTTTGACAGACTACTAGATAATCTCGCTTTGGACAGACTATTAGATAATGCCACTTTAATTATTAACTGATGCCCTTATTCTGCTTTGTCAACAACTGATACACATTATAACAATTGTTTTCCAAGACCTCTCGATTGTATGAAAAAAAAGTCAGAGAATACCAAAGCGTCAACAAAATCATAATCCAAACTAGAGGCAAAATAAGAACAAGGGAAGATTTACAAGGAGGCTCTCGTAAAAGCACAATATAATGATAGACCAGGTGTTCCGGGAGAGTAAGCGTCCTCTGCTTCATCGACGACACCCGCCATGTAATTTTTTTCATTATCGACTGTTTTGTCTAAATTGAACCGTTTTCAGTGGCCTTTAGAATGTGCAATTTTTTGTTTACCCTGTCCCCGAACTTCTGGAAGGCAAGCCTGGCGTAGTCGGCAAAGATGTCCGCTATCGAGGCGTTGAGCCAGCCGCCACCTCTGTCTTGTAAAGCCTGAGGTAGGTCCCAATGGTACAATGTGACCATGGGTGTAATCTCTGCGTCCAACAGGGCGTCTATCAGCTGGTTGTAATAATCCACACCTAACTGGTTCACATAGCGTGTTGTACCGTCCGGAAGTATTCGGGGCCAGGACAGGGAGAACCGATAGTGTGTCACCTGGATGTTCAAAGTTCAAAATTTTCATTTTTCAATGTACACGTACTGAACCTTATAGTTATCATCTTCGATAGATAATTCTTTGATAAGCTATGAACAAAGGGAAAAAACGAGAATAAGTCCAGGTGTGCTGGAACAGTAAGCGTAAGAGTAAGTCCTCGAACTAAGAACCGAGTCGTCATTACATTTGACTTTTCAGAATACTATTTACAGATGCGTAACCTCCCTTGTGTTTGTTATATCCTTTTTAAACTCCAGAATGAAAATGTACAAAATGTATGGAACTATTAGGTACCAATCATTAGAAAGAGGAGTGAAGGATTTTTAACTGAATTAAATGTTTCGTTCAGTAACTATAACTTTCACCGATACACTGCATGCAGTTCATCCTCATTAGCTATCGTGACAACTGCAAATATGTTTTAATTCAATGTTGACATTGGCAATGCTTTTCTCTTCTACCTTCATGTCCCTAAGCAACTGGACATCGTCCATGTATTTGCGGTAACTGTCACACGCCACATCGCCCGTGTCATTGTTATCCACGTGACCTTGATGTGAAAAAGTGTCCCAGATACTCAGCCCTTTACCTGTATGCGAGGGAAAATATTGTTAAAAAGAAAATAAAATGCAACATTTTTTCTAGAAAAAGGAATTATTTCAATGATCTGTTTTAGTTTTAGAAAGACTATATTGTTTTAAGTTACAAGATTAATCATATCTGAAAGAAGAATATGATATTATTCAGAATGTGATTAATTTACCCTTTTACTACATCGTCTCCAAGTACTACGTTAGGCTTAGCGATAGACAGAAACTATAACAGAACCAAGGTCATATCTTACGGTGATAATGATACAGTATAAATTACATAGTTGCTGCTTATATCATCGGGATATTTTGCGACATATCACCTACTCTCAACTACTTTCATATTCCACGCTCATCAACAAAGCCTACTGATATGAGTTGTTGGCGGGACTTTTAAGATTGATAACATTATAATTTTGCATATTGTTTTAACGTTTGGAAGTTAAATTCCTTTTTAATTGGATAAAGTAATACAAGGAAGCAAATCACGATTAAAAAATGTTTTTTCGCTTAGGGTTGTCTAGACGTGCTAATGGTAAAAAAAACTGTAAACGTACTTATTTCAGAGGTAGTTTAATTTTAGCGCTTTCTGTGCTGTTTAAGTAGTGCCAATTCATGTACAGCGCTAAAAATTGCATCTAAAGCTGAACATGAAAAAAGTACTTATACAGTGTAGCTTCCCTATACCGATCACCTCATTGTGCCGAACTCAATGTATTTGTACGGAATTGTTTCTTCTTTATATTAACACTTCCTAATACCGATCTCTCTGAATTCCGTATACCGAACCGATTGTGTGTCCGGAAAAGTTAGAACATTATCAAAATTATTTTTGTAAATGGATGTTACCTGGGGTCCCACCACCCTACCGTGAAATGAAATTATGTGACAGTCGTTGTCGTAAGCTTCATGCCTCGGGACATACACTTGTGATAAGTGTTGATAGATTTGAACCTAGCCCTCTCTCTGGTTAAATTATGTGATTGTATAGTAATTAAGCTAATCAACATGGTCAAGATGAAAGCATTGTCAATTACAAGTCCTATGCTTCGTTGAAGCGGTAAGGTCTGTTGGTCATACGAACAAGTAGAGCTAGAAAACCGGAGTTTCACATTTAATTTTAATGATGCCCCGATTGTGGTTATTTTTACAGCGAATACATGACAATACGGAAGTCATTGGCAGGTACTTTTTTTCAAAGGTAATGAAAGTGCATCAATAAAGCCGGTACCAACCGAACGACGAAAAATGTCATTATAATTTCAATGATAACAGTTCACTAGTGACTTACCTGTAGAACAAATGTAGCTGATGTTGAGTTGGTGTAAAATTTAAGAGACGGAGATTTTCTGATACTGCGGATTTGAACCTCCCGATTACGCTTATTCATGACCACGTTCATAAATAATATATTACAATGTTCGGTGTTTGCGCTAAAATTTGACATTATCTACATAATCATTGGTCAAAAAAGGCAAAAAACAGCAAAACTCTAGGTCCGTTATTGACAATTGAACAAAGTCAGGGGTATCCCGCACGAGCCTGTCTATGACGGGTCGTATAATCATTACAATAGCATCACAGGTCTGTATCCAATTGTCCATCAAAATCTGCTTGTCCGAAAAAGCATTGCCTTTATGCCGAAAGATCATTTCCAGGGAGGTACATGGTTATTGGCCTCGTGTTACTTTACGTTTTACTTTAAATCAAATAAGAAGTAAAAAAGCAAAAAGTGAGCCGATTCAGGTAAAAGGTGAAATATACCAATTTTGCTATGATGGTCAGTGATACTGTAGGTACAAATATTGAAACCAATCACAAAATTGAAGTATTTGAATGACCGGTATACATATATAAATTTTACCGAACACATTAAAATTTGACTGCGCTAAAATAAGTACATTTACAGTATCTTCACAAATTATTATCTGTTCCATGTACCGTTCTGCTTTTGATAAAGAGTGTAATAAACAGTTACTTCAGTAATACTATATATATTTCACCCATGTTGCTAAAACGATTTTGATCCTTTTCACCTCTACTCCCAATCGTTATATCGAAACATCACGCCCACCAGTATTTGGTATTACTGAAGACACTGTTAGATAACTCTTGATAAATTAAACTGCTGCTACATATCGTTACGGGTTTTATTTACGATGAAGATATTTTGAATACACTATCCCTTAAGTTGTGTTTTGAATATAGCAGAATATAGCGAGCAAGTACTCTATCATGTACACTTTGTCTATCATTCTACTTTTTACTTTCTTGGACGTAGTCCGAGGGAGGTATAGTCATGCCTTTTGAAAACGATTTCAGCGTCAATAATACAAACAGGAAATAATTGATTAAATACGATGAAAGATATGATGCAAATCTCGAACTGAAAATTTTGTGATGACATTAACTTAATTCATTAGCGAATGATCAGGGAAAACTTTCTTTTTGGTGATATAAATAGACATTACTTTACATTATTTGGGGAATATCTTATCGTTATCAGTTGAGTTAGGGGCCGACAGACCTGTTTTCTAAGAGGAACATGTCTCCTGTATTAATAACCTCCTGGTTCACACACAATCGATAGTGGAGTCAGGATGTGTATCTCATTAATTGTGTCAGTTTCCTTTCACGAAAACATTACAGGCCTTGCTATCTGTCACCTACATGTATATATACTGAAACGAAAAAGAAACGCAACATGGAAAATTGTGATTAATTTTGTATTAAATATACATATCTGTATAAAAATCGCCGATATAAACATGCAACCTGCCTAACACCCATACCAATCTTCAAAATCACCCAAGTGTGACTAGAGACCTATGCACTTCCGGCGCGGTAAAAACATCAAAAACCGTGCCTGTACAAACATATGCGTTCTTTTTTCATTCAAACCAGTATCAATTCATCACTAACATTGAGCCACATCATCGCCAATACTTTTGCAAACAATAATTCCTTTTACAATGATGCCACGGTTATCAAAGGTTGATAGAGGACGTGCTATAGCGATGCTTCTGGCAGGGAACACGCAACTTCACGTCGCTCGACAATTCAGAGTTCACAAATCGACTATTAGTCGATTAGTTTCACGTCTTAACGCAACAGGAAGAGTCGATGACCAGCCGAGATCAGGACGTCCACGCGTAACGTCGCGACGTCAAGACCGGGTTCTTAGGTTGGCACACCTGCGTAACAGGAGATTAACGGCCGCTGAAACGGCAGGAATACGATTGGTAATCATAACCGTCGAATTCATCCCCAAACAGTGATCAACAGACTGCGTGAGGCTAATTTGCGTGCAAGGCGACAGTACGTTGGTTTACCACTAACACCGCAACGTCGAGCACGTCGTATGCAATGGGCAACGGCACATATGCCCAGACGTTTTCCTATGAGACGTTGGAGGTCTATGCTCTTCACCGATGAATCTCGATTCACGTTATTTCGAGCAGATGGCCGTCAACGTGTGTACCGGCGTCGAGGCGAACGTTTTGCTGACGCCTGTGTTTTGGAACACGACCGATTTGGGGGTGGATCAGTTATGGTTTGGGCGGGAATCTCCCATGGTTTGAAGACGCCTTTGGTGATAGTCAATGGGAATTTAACGGCCGTACGCTATCGGGATGAGATCCTTAGGCCCCATGTTGTGCCGTTTGTTAGGCAGCATCATCTAACCTTTCAGCAAGATAACGCGAGACCACACGTTGCAAGAGTCTGTAGAGACTTTCTTGCGACACAGAACATTGCTCCTATAGATTGGCCTCCATATAGCCCCGACCTGTCCCCAATCGAGCATTTGTGGGATGAATTAGACAGAAGAATTCGAAATCGCCGTAACCCCCCAAATACCCTCCCTCAGTTAGCAAATGCACGCGTCCAAGAATGGAATAACATTCCAATACGGAAAGTCAATGCCCTGATGAACTCAATGCAACAAAGAATTAGAGATGTGATAACTGTTCGAGGAGGACACACACGATATTAGGGCACGGTTTCAAAACTGCTGCCATTTCAACTTGGATTCACGTAGGGTACTACCAATCATGACCTTCTAGCAAAGTGACCTGTTCTTAAAAATCTCTAAATATTGAATAAGGATGTTACATCAATATTCAATATTAACTATTACATATGAAATTTAAACATAATGCTCACAATTATTATTTTATTAAACCTACAATTTGAAGTTGCGTTTCTTTTTCGTTTCAGTATATATATATTTATATACGTACAACACTCAACGATAATTTACTAAATGTATGTCGGTAACCATTTAATATTTTAGGTATGTGATGTGATCCTTTATGATTTATGATGTTTATACATTCGGATCAATTATATCTAGTCAATATGCATCCCTGACAGCTACCAAACTATTAATTGCTGTTATATCAAGTACGTTTCAATCAGACGTACTCTGTCTGGTAATTAGATAGCCTGTGACCTTATGTTGCGGTCACGCGAATTCGAATAGTTTGATAGCATCACAGTGTCAACAATACCAGCTGTTTATGATACCTTGTGTCAATAATTAGATGTTGATATGTCGTACAAATAATCGCCTAGCCACATATATCTAAACACGAGTCTGAGGCTTATAAACATCACTACACTAAATTAGAATATATGTATTAAGATATAGGGATTGAAAATATACATTGACAAATTGTCTGTTGGATGCTATTTAAATTAATGCAGAAACATGAATAAGTTGTTAACCTTTAAATTTTGCCGTTGGGCGATTTGACTGGTTCCAGAAACATTGATCCAGACCTTATAAGTGGACGTTACGTATGCAATTATGTTGTACGCATGATGTTTTACACTGAATCACGTGTATGGTGGATGGGCCTAACATCATTAATTGTTAAATCACCAACTTCGAAGTCTATGGTAAATCCAATACAAGATGTTTTGTTGAAGTATATGACATACAAATATTATGTGCATGTAGCAAAAGGGTCGCAAAAATTAGATCCGCCAGGGGTGGTGTCAAATTTAGGGCTATGCCTAGTTACAGCGCCTGCTACTCAAATTTAGTGAGATATGCGGAAATGACCATAGCACACAGTTTAGTAGTGTTAAAAGGGAAAATAGTTCGAACGTTTATTGCAGATTTATTTTCATATATTCTCTGTATTCTTATACTTTCATGTTTGTAGATATAATTCCTTTATGCACAGAAAAATAAAATCCGTGCAACAATATTTAAGGATTAACTTGAATCTTTTTTTATGTTATGGAGATATAACACATAAAACCAGTTTGTACTATAAATAAACCGCCCGGCGGTTTATGATGAGAGTACAGGTCTGTTTTTTGTGTTATAGCCCCATAATAAAAAAAATGATTTAAGATAAAACTTATAATTTTATCTATACTCTACGAAGATTCACTTAATTGATGGGCTCTTTTCTCTTACAAATTAGTACGCTGCTGTATCAGCCAATCAAAAGCGACGTTATAAACGGCGACGTCAGTTTTTACGTTATGGACTGATAACATGATTTTTAAACCAATGGAAATTTGGTTTCAAACAAGATTAAATTATTCATAATTGTTATAAAAAGTCGTAGGAATATATTTAAAGAGATTAAAGACACAACAGACTATCCTACATCAGCTTCTTACCTCGATCTTAAACTATGACCAACACGGGCAACCTACTACTAAGCTGTATGATAAACGTGACGATTTCGATTTTCCGATCGTGAACTTTCCCTTTCTTGATAGTAACACCCCTGCTTCTCCATCCTATGGTGTTTACATGTCGCAGTTGATTCGTTATTCTAGGACTTGCTCTGAATATCGCGATTTTCGTGACAGATGTCAACTGCTGAAGAACAAACTTACTGCACAGGGATTCGAGAAATGCAGGTTGATAAAGCCTATTGGCAAGTTTTATGGGCACCATCTTGATCTTATCGAGAAATTTTCTGTATCTTTGTGTTATATGAAGATGGACGTTTTTGAGATTGCTTGTATATTTGTTTACTTGATGTGATGACAATGATGACTCGGTTATCATTTTGAGGATTGATGCTTACTTGGATGTGACCAAGATTTACATGACGGGTGTCGTCGATGAAGCAGAAGACGCTTACTCTTTCGGAACATCTGGTCTTATTCTCTTGTGCTTGTACGAGAGTCTCCATGTAATTTTTTTCCTTTGTTCCTATTTTGCCCCTTGTTTAATCGATTTTGAGTTCGGATTATGGTTTTGTTGACGCTTTAGTATTCTCTGATTATTCTTAATGTAGTCCTAAAACATCAAGGTCTCCGTTGCATACCTAGATGAAAGATTTCGATTTGGTCTAGGTAAGTTGTTATAGTTCATAATTATGAAGTATTAGGTCACAAGGGTACAGTATGTTAAAATTTCTCCCCGTCTTGACTAAACTGACATCCTTTTCACATTATATGCATAAGTATTGGTCAAAAAAAGGCAAGAAACAGCAAAACGTAATAATAACTCAGATAATTTTAGGGGTTCCGTCATTGATCAATGACGGAACTCCTAAACTTTTCTGAGTTAATGAATAAATGTAATTGAAAGTAATATTTTCAGAAATGAAATAAGCCTGATATTGATACTGATGTGAATTAATATTATTTTCTGCATTTGAAAAGATAACAAAATCCAAAATAGTCTTGTGAAAAAGCTTTTCAGCCATATTGACAGATCTTTTTCTCTTCAATACAATAAGAACTCCATCCTATGCATATTTTGCTCAATCCTTGAAAAATGTCCACGATTCTGAACAAAAACGAATGGATTTTTTCACGCATGTGTTTTTCAATTAACAAATGACTTTATCAGTAAAGCCGTCTTAAATATATGTAAATACTTAACCGTGTTTGAAGTTTAACATTCATACTACTTCACAGCTTTATCAAAAATTATGTATCCCCAATGCCATTGGGGGGGGGGGGAGAGAAATCTGATTAGTTTTACTATAAATTGTTTTTTTTATTTAAACCTTAATTCCGTTTAGTCAAAAGGAGCATGTTATGATAGTAATTCCTAACAAACGTGTTGCCAATCGTGCCTAGCATAAAAAATATACACTGATTTTCGTTGTTCAAAATCATGGACTCTGCCATTTTCAGCAGCTCAAACTCAGCCAAAATTGCTCGAAATGAGAATTTGATCAACATGAATTGGTTCACAATTTCTAAAAGTCTTCATCAAGATGACATTTCTGTTAAGAAAAATATGCATAGAAAATAATTTGATGAGTTTTAAGCATAGTCTTTTGATGTTATCTAAATACAAGTTACATATATTGAGAAGTTCCGAATAGCTCCAAATCAGTACTATCGGTCAACTTCGAAAGTTCATAAATATTTATGAGTGAAAACAAAATCTCTGATATAAAATTATAAATTACAGATTACCTAATACAATGCAGTTAAACTAAGTTTGAATGGATATTTATCTTGATTATTAGTATTTCGTTTACTAAAAATGACAAACGAAGCCATTATCGTCGGGTTAAAGATGAATATTACACATATTGATAGGTCAATATTCCATTGAACTAAATTAGACCGTATTTATTTTTTAACACAATTGTACTCTAGTTTGGTTGGTCTTGTCATACTGTTAAATCCATATGGCCAGTGCTACAAATGGGCTAGATATTATACTTCAAATATTGTTAAGCGTGTGATTTTCTTAACTTTTCTGGTCCTTAAGAAGGCCAAAAAACCACTTCCCCCCATTGGGATTTTCTGGGACTTTTTTCTGTTACAACATAGGTACCGACCATTCAACAAATATAGAAAATAAATTCTGTTGCAATTTTGTCACAGTAAGGCCAATATTTTGGCTTATTTGACTGGACTAAAATGCCATAATGAGCATACATAGCAAATTTGAGCGAAATCGGTCAATATTTAAATTTCAACCAATCAGAGACCATAAAATGTTGGCCATTTTGTCGATTTCAAAACCGAAGTTACTATTGTGTTCGGTGTGACCTGTTACACGTTCACACCAAATTTTAGCGAAATCAGACCATATCTTAATTTCAACCAATCGTTAACCAATCAGAAAGCAGACGGTTGCGGCCATTTTGTAAGAAATAGATTGACTTTGACTTCACAGAAATATTTGGCACAATAAAATCATCAATTATGTAAATTTATATGGCAGGGTAAGATGACAAGTTAATGTGGAATTAATTGATTTATAAATGTCGACCAATCAGAGGCCATAAAATGGCGGCAATTTTGTCGGACAACATCTAAATTTCAACCAATCAGAAACAGGGCAGTGACGGCCATTTAAAAAGACGATTTGACTTTGACTTCGCAAAATTAACGGCCATCATGCAGTCCTCAAATAACTCAAGTTTTATCGTAATACGCTAAATAGCGCAAAGTTATAGCGCAATAGAATTCAATATTTAAAAAAAGAGGCTGTAGCGGTCATCTTAGTAAAGACATTTACTCCAAATCTACATCCGACCCAGAATAATCCTGTATATATCAACATATCCAATCCCCCAATAACATTTGCGATGATAAAACGTTCACTGTTTAGGCGAACAATGCTAGTCATTTTTAATTCAGTTTAATAGCCAGGTGTAACGACATAGTTGTCGTGATGGAATGTAAGCTTATCAAATTCATTAATCACAATCAAATACTCTCTTCAAAAAAGGGTTCCATTGTAAGAAAGAACATTTGCTCTCTTAATATTTCATTTGCAGTATTTGACGTTATAAGGAAAATGTCATATATCACGTTAATTTTCAGTACAAGAAAAGAATTCTTTCGAATATTTACCATCTTCTTTCCAGCCGCCCTCCACCTGGTAGGAAGCTGTAGCGGCACTCCAAGCAAAATCCTCCGGGAAGGATCCATACAGAAAGTCGTTCTGGAACGGGAGTGGTTCTAGTTCTTTATAAAATCCGTTTGCTGTCACTATGTTTCTGATAATATTTGCTGAATATTTTGCTGTTCTCGTACGTTGAGGATCTGTGAAGTCAACCTTAAATATTCCAAATTTCTCTGTGAAGCCGGCGCCCCATTCAAACTGATCCATCAAAGATGATACGGAATAGCCTAGCACATTACACCCATCAATGCTGACGGCTGAAAAATAAAACGAGAACTTTAAGCCAGTGGCTAATTAATCCCCCCCCCGCTCCCCTACCCCCCATTCTTTGCAGTAAATACTTGTATAATATAAAGTGATCTGGATAACAGGGGAACCAAAATGTCTGCATAAATTAACCTGCATGCAACTGTTGCCATGGTCCCTAGGGTTCCTGTGTAGCTTCATTGAAAATAGTTCACTGGTTTAGGAGTGTTCTGGTAAATATGTTTAAACAACAAGAGGCTCATTGGGCCTGTATCTCTCACCTGGTATCAGTTTCTCAATTGTTACCATAAAGTGGCATATATCTATTTGTATATTGATCTATCTATTTTCAACCCTGTACACTACCATACTACATACCAAACTGAAAGAGCGTCTTCGGTCTCTCATTATGAGAACTTTTGTTTCCAAGAAAGGCGGACTACGATACAAATATATGGTAGTGAGCTATCTTGTTGAGTTCGGAGGAAAGCTTTTCCAATAGACTGTTGGCATTCCCATGGGAACAAACTGTGCCCTACTCTCAGCTGACTTGTTTTTGTTTCAATACGAGGCTGCATTTGAGGAGGAGCTACCAGGACAGGTAACAAAAACCTTGCGAAATCGTTTAATTTCACTTTCAGATATTTCGACGATGTGTTGTCTACAAGAAGTTTGCTGACCACGTCGATCGTATATACCAGACACACCAGACTCTTCTACATCAGCTGCTTACCTCGATCTGATCTTTTCTTAAACTACGACCAACATGGACATGTTACTAGTGAGCTATACGATAAACGATATTCTAGAGCTTGCTCTAGGTATCGTGATTTTCGAGATCGATGTCGACGGCTGACAAATACACAAACAACACAAGGATTCGAGAGATGCAGGTTGATCAGAACTTTGTGTCATTGAGAAATATTCTGCATCTTTAAGTAATATGGACGTTTTTGAGTATGCCCATTAGTTTGTTGTGATTGATAATGATACTCAGTTCTCGTTTTGAGAGCTTGATGTTTACTTGGATGTGACAATTATTTACATGAAGGCTGTCGTCGATGATTCTCTTTTGCTTTTACGAGAGTCTCCATGTCAATCTTTTTTTTGTTCTTATTTTGCCTCTAGCTTAATCGATTTTGAGTTCGGATTATGTTTTTGTTGACGCTTTGGTATTCTCTGCTTTGTTTCTATTACTGTAAGAAATTCAGAAGAACATATTCAGATTTAAACATAATTATATTACCCGTGACCTTGAAAGTAAGACAAGGTCATTTTTATTCTTTAATTTCGTTCGGCTTCTTGCAAATTTTCTTTGGCTTCATCAAATTATGCTACCAGTCAAATATAAGGTCTATATGTCTGACGGTATTTCAGAAGAAGTCGCTAGAAGGTTTTGACATATTTGACCCCTGTGATTTTAAAAGTAGTTAAAATTCATTTGTTTTCGCAAACGTTGTTCAGCTCCTTCCAAGAAAGCTACCGGTCAAATTTCAAGTCACTACGCCTTTCGGTTTTTCAGAAGAAATAGTTTAACGGACAAACGACGGACGCCGCATCATCACAATAGCTTACTTGGCCCGTCGTGCCAGGTGAGCTAAAAACCTGTTTATAGTGACCTGGTCACCATGATAACCTAAAATTCTGTTAAAAACATATGCATGCATACGAGTATATGTACATTTGGTTCCTAACAGTCGAATGCATTTCTGTTGAAATTATCGGGTCACATAGGGTTCAAGGATTTGTCATGATAAAGTTTTCTACAAGAATGTTGGCATTGCGAACTGGTTACCATGACAACCAAAATGTCTGCAGAACAAAATATCCTGTGTAGTTTCACTGTTTTCGGTTTTAACTATCTGGATAAAATATCCCACAAAAGTATAGTTACCTGGTTTACATAGCAACCAAAATATTTCGGCAGGAAAACCTGCATGCACCTCTCCACATAGTCCCTAATATTTCTGTATAGTTTCATTGAAATCAGTCCATAGGTTTCCAAGGATAAGACAGAAGGACGGACAGACGAACTGAGTTCAGTATACCCCTAACTTCCTTGCCCTAACATGTACAAGTGAAGTTTTGTAAAAATCGGTCCACAAGTAAAGGAAGAGTTGTGCGGACAGGAAAAACATGTTAATAGTGACCAGTTACCATGGCAACCAGAATTGAGGAATTTAAACAGCAGCATGCACATCTGCACATGTTCTCTAAAATACCTGTGAAGTTTTGAGAAAATCAGTCTGCAGGTAAAGGAGAATTTGTGCCGACAAGAAAAAATTGTTAACAGTTACTCGTTTCCATGGCAACCAAAATTTTGGAATTTGAACAGCTGCATGCACATCTACACATTTTCCCTAACATACATGTGAAGTGATCGGGGATATAACAATGACGTATATAAAACAATCTGACTAAATTGACCATGAATTATAGCATTGTTAAGCTGACCTTTGAGAAGCTCGTTGATGTGATCTTTGTGGTACTGGGCCCGGTAATCATCGTGTACCGAACCGTTCCTGTCCGACACTCCGTTGTCCGTAATATACACAGGAACAGTCGGATACTTAAATCTGATCCAGTTCAGTAGCCTCCTTATGCCAAACGGTGTCACGCGTAGCCATGACGAACCACTCCTGTGCCCAAATCAAACGATACGATCTTAAATGATAATTAAAATCAAACATTGCTTAGCCAGAAGCAAACTCCTAAAAGTCCACTGCTTTGCTGATACATTAACCTGGCTTAATTCGATCTAATTGACAAAATATCATTTTTTTATACTTTGTTTTGTTTGATTGTTTTTACGTCCCATTATCAGTCAGGGTCATTTCAGGACCGGTGTATGTGGTATCGATGTGTGTGTGTTTGTGCGTGTGTTTTGAATAATTGTGCTAATACAATAGATACAATAGAAACGGTAGGTTATTATTGATGCGCTTTAAATTCCCTATCGATATGGGTACGATGGGCAACATCGTTTAGTTTAACACCTTTGTTAATTTATACATTATATCTGCGAGTCCTGTATTCGAATAGTAATTTTGAATATATATAAACATGTATTTGCATTCTCCCAACTGAAAACAACAAACACTAGACAATGACTTCAATATAAAAAAATCAGTTTATGTGGTCATCTTGACGTTAAATATATGTGTGTAACTTCGCTTAGGATAAAACGGAAAATGTCCCTGCGTCGAACGCTCAAATGTCTACGGACAATTATTTGCGTCAGTTTTATTCAAATGAGGGCTCTTCTTCAAATGTCGTGTAAAGGACGACGCAAATACAAACGATGTTAATTACTTAATTATTCAAGAAATAACAAATTCAATATAACAATGTTCTCTAACGATTTCATGCAATATGGATGTAAACCGATTTCAAGATTTAACGATTGACCTGAATCTGGACAGCTATTTTGTTTTAATGAGCTCGTTATAAAATATATCTTAGCTTTAAACAATTAATGATTACAAGACGCTGTTGGTCAACAGGGATGTGATATTAAAAAGGCAACTCGTGATGTGATGGTTACACTATACAAACAATAAGAAATCCTTTTTGTACCGCCATCCATCACAATATCGTGGAATACGAAGTATGATGGTCTTGTAGTATAAAATAACAAATTACAAGGTTGCCGCTACCTTCCATATAATATCAATGACTTGTGGTAAAGTTACCTCCCTATGTTGTTAAACCTAAAATTTCCAAACATCGAAAACCGATCATACCATTTGTGCTCCTATAGATTCAATACGCTTTATAACAATTTATCTCGAGGTACTTAAATCCACATGGTCGTGTACTTCGAAAATAACAAACATAAATCATCAACTCCAGCCTGGATATCATTGTCTAACTTACTTAGGCCAACTTTGATTTATTTCTGCTGTGAGGTCCTGGTCATCAAAGTAACTTGGGGGTGACGATACTTTCTGAGTACTGCTGATAAGTTGTGATGTATAGAAGCTGATCCCCAGATGGTCAGCTGAACCTGTTGGTGTTAACGTTTTAGTAATTAAATTGGTTTTGTTAATGGTTATGTAAATTATTGATATGCAAGCAACATTATTTGTATTTCTTTTCATATACATATTATTTACATTTGCGCTGCAACCTACTATATGAACATTAACCGAAAAAAATGATTTTCTTAAAGGTATGAAAGCGGTGGTTCTCGTGACGAAGCACGTGGCTTACGTATGACGTCATAGATCAAGCTTGTTCAGTGAGAGTCTTGTCGCTCCGCTTCGAATAACACGGAGAACGCCCTTGCGGCAAACGCGCAAATGAATAAGTATTATCATTGGTGCAAATTTTATTCAAATTGAGCTGTTCCACCAATGTAGTTTAAATGACGACGCATAAACAAACGTAGGTAATAAACTGATCATTAGAAAAAAACTATAAATTGTTCTATAATAAAAATGCAAATATATAGATTGAAAGTCATTTTTTAACTTTCATAGTCTTATGAAAGATCAGCGGTAACATTCATATCTAGCATGAAACCCTAGCGGGGTTCAATATGGATGTAACGGCTGAACTTTCAAAGCACTTTGAAAGTTAGAAAATAATTTCAGTCGATATGAGCGAAAATATTGAACGTTTTTGAGATTCATCAGATTATTATTTTCATTCTGTTATGTTTTCAAGTCAGGAAAATATCTAGGAATAAGTAGTCATTGATGTTAGTTCTTGATCTTTAAAATAAAATTCAAACTAACAATCGAACACATTTATATCGCATAACATTAACGCTAGTAGAAAGCTAGACGAGAAAGCATCTACTAATCAATGGGCTTATTGAGTATTTCTCATTAATTCTCCCAACCACGTAATAACCTTTAATCACGTGTTGTTCGTCAGACGTAAACTCTGGTAGCCGACTCTTTGTCAAATTCTGGAGTCCACTTTTCATGTCGATTTGTACTTTCATAATAGGAGGGTATTTTCCACTCAGGAAGATTGGGTCAGCAAACCATCCAAGTGTGAAATCAAGGTACCGTTCCGCGGCAAAAACGTCAGATGGATTAAAGGTCTGCTTAGGTTCCGCCCATTTCACGTTTAATGCGATACCAACTTTCCCTGTTTCATAAGATATCAGCAAAATATATGGATCATTGCAACTTCATGAAATAATTAACATATAAATGCTTTACAGCAGTGCGAATACAAACTGCACCAACAAACAGTGTGAGCATATCGTGGGTAAATCGTGTACATACATGTGTCAATCAACAATCGTTTGTCCTCCTTAGCGGTTCTGTCAGTACTAATGTGCGAAATGGTAAAATGCTTGATTAAAAATATTACAGACACTGTTTAATCTGTCTTAAAGTGTCCATAGCTTTGCCTAACACACTAAGTAGACAGCGAGTTAACGGTATTACTACGTCCCAGACACGATATGTTCACGCTTCTGCCTATCCAGGGAGTCACGGACACGATATGTTTATGGTTCGGACAACTCCGGTGCCTGGAAACGCTCTAGGTTTCAAGATACACGATATGTTCACGCTTCTGACTACCTCGGTTTACCCAATATGTCCACGTGTCAGACTGTCCTAGGTATCAAGATACACGATATGTCCACACTTCTGACTGCCCTAGGTATCAATATACACGATATGGTCACGCTTCTGACTACCTCGGGTTACCCAATATGTCCACGTGTCAGACTGTCCTAGGTATCAATATACACGATATGGTCACGCTTCTGACTACCTCGGGTTACCCAATATGTCCACGTGTCAGACTGTCCTAGGTATCAAGATACACGATATGGTCACGCTTCTGACTACCTCGGGTGCCAGGGTACCCAATATGCCCACGTGTCAGACTGTCCTAGGTATCAATATACACGATATGGTTACGCTTCTGACTACCTCGGGTTACCCAATATGTCCACGTGTCAGACTGTCCTTGGTTCAATATAAATGATACGGTCACGCTTCTGACTACCCTAGGTATCAAGATACACGATATGGTCACGCTTCTGACTACCTCGGGTTACCCAATATGTCCACGTGTCAGACTGTCCTAGGTTCAATAAACATGATACGGTCACGCTTCTGACTACCCTAGGTATCAATATACACGATATGGTCACGCTTCTGACTACCTCGGGTGTCAGGGTACCAAATATGTCCACTCGTCAGACTGTCCTAGGTATCAAGATACACGATATGTCCACACTTCGGACTGCCCTAGGTGTCAAGATACATATGTTCACGCTTCTGACTACCTCGGGTTACCCAATATGTCCACGTGTCAGACTGTCCTAGGTATCAATATACACGATATGGTCACGTTTCTGACTACCTCGGGTTACCCAATATGTCCACGTGTCAGACTGTCCTAGGTTCAATATACACGATATGGTCACGCTTCTGACTACCTCGGGTTACCCAATATGTCCACGTGTCAGACTGTCCTAGGTTCAATATACACGATATGGTCACGCTTCTGACTACCTCGGGTTACCCAATATGTCCACGTGTCAGACTGTCCTAGGTTCAATATACACGATATGGTCACGCTTCTGACTACCTCGGGTTACCCAAGATGTCCACGTGTCAGACTGTCCAAGGTATCAATATACATGATATGGTCACGCTTCTGACTACCCTAGGTATCAATATACACGATATGGTCACGCTTCTGACTACCTCGGGTTACCCAATATGTCCACGTGTCAGACTGTCCTAGGTTCAATAAACACGATATGGTCACGCTTCTGACTACATCGGGTTACCCAAGATGTTCACCTGTCAGACTGTCCTAGATATCAATATACACGATATGGTCACGCTTCTGACTACCTCGGGTTACCCAAGATGTTCGCGTGTTAGACTGTCCTAGGTTCAATATACACGATATGGTCACGCTTCTGACTACCTCGGGTTACCAAATATATCTACGTGTCAGACTGTCCGAGGTTCAATATACATGATATGGGCACGCTTCTGACTACCTCGGGTGCCAGGGTACTCAATATGTCAACGTGTCAGACTGTCCTAGGTATCAAGATACACGATATGTCCACACTTGTGACTACCTCGGGTTACCCAATATGTCCACGTGTCAGACTGTCCTAGGTTCAATATACACGATATGGTCACGCTTCTGACTACCCTAGGTATCAAGATACACCATATGGTCACGCTTCTGACTACCTCGGGTGTCAGGGTACCCAATATGTCCACGTGTCAGACTGTCCTAGGTATCAATATACACGATATGGTCACGCTTCTGACTACCTCGGATTACCAAATATTTCCACGTGTCAGACTGTCCTAGGTATCAAGATACACGATATGGCCACGCTTCTGACTACCTCGGGTTACCCAAGATGTTCACGTGTCAGACTGTCCTAGGTATCAATATACACGATATGGCCACGCTTCTGACTACCTCGGGTTACCCAATATGTCCACGTGTCAGACTGTCCTAGGTATCAAGATACACGATATGGTCACGCTTCTGACTACCTCGGGTTACCCAATATGTCCACGTGTCAGACTGTCCTAGGTATCAATATACACGATATGGTCACGCTTCTGACTACCTCGGGTTACCCAATATGTCCACGTGTCAGACTGTCCTAGGTATCAAGATACACGATATGGTCACGCTTCTGACTACCTCGGGTGCCAGGGTAACCAATATGCCCACGTGTCAGACTGTTCTAGGTATCAATATACACGATATGGTCACGCTTCTGACTACCTCGGGTTACCCAATATGTCCACGTGTCAGACTGTCCTAGGTTCAATATACATGATACGGTCACGCTTCTGACTACCCTAGGTATCAAGATACACGATATGGTCACGCTTCTGACTACCTCGGGTTACCCAATATGTCCACGTGTCAGACTGTTCTAGGTTCAATATACATGATACGGTCACGCTTCTGACTACCTCGGGTATCAAGATACACGATATGGTCACGCTTCTGACTACCTCGGGTGTCAGGGTACCAAATATGTCCACTCGTCAGACTGTCCTAGGTATCAAGATACACGATATGTCCACACTTCGGACTGCCCTAGGTGTCAAGATACATATGTTCACGCTTCTGACTACCTCGGGTTACCCAATATGTCCACGTGTCAGACTGTCCTAGGTATCAATATACACGATATGGTCACGTTTCTGACTACCTCGGGTTACCCAATATGTCCACGTGTCAGACTGTCCTAGGTTCAATATACACGATATGGTCACGCTTCTGACTACCTCGGGTTACCCAATATGTCCACGTGTCAGACTGTCCTAGGTTCAATATACACGATATGGTCACGCTTCTGACTACCTCGGGTTACCCAATATGTCCACGTGTCAGACTGTCCTAGGTTCAATATACACGATATGGTCACGCTTCTGACTACCTCGGGTTACCCAAGATGTCCACGTGTCAGACTGTCCAAGGTATCAATATACATGATATGGTCACGCTTCTGACTACCCTAGGTATCAATATACACGATATGGTCACGCTTCTGACTACCTCGGGTTACCCAATATGTCCACGTGTCAGACTGTCCTAGGTTCAATAAACACGATATGGTCACGCTTCTGACTACATCGGGTTACCCAAGATTCACCTGTCAGACTGTCCTAGATATCAATATACACGATATGGTCACGCTTCTGACTACCTCGGGTTACCCAAGATGTTCACGTGTTAGACTGTCCTAGGTTCAATATACACGATATGGTCACGCTTCTGACTACCTCGGGTTACCAAATATATCTACGTGTCAGACTGTCCGAGGTTCAATATACATGATATGGTCACGCTTCTGACTACCTCGGGTGCCAGGGTACCCAATATGTCCACGTGTCAGACTGTCCTAGGTATCAAGATACACGATATGTCCACACTTGTGACTGCCCTAGGTGTCAAGATACACGATATGGTCACGCTTCTGACTACCTCGGGTTACCCAATATGTCCACGTGTCAGACTGTCCTAGGTTCAATATACACGATATGGTCACGCTTCTGACTACCCTAGGTATTAAGATACACCATATGGTCACGCTTCTGACTACCTCGGGTGTCAGGGTACCCAATATGTCCACGTGTCAGACTGTCCTAGGTATCAATATACACGATATGGTCACGCTTCTGACTACCTCGGATTACCAAATATTTCCACGTGTCAGACTGTCCTAGGTATCAAGATACACGATATGGCCACGCTTCTGACTACCTCGGGTTACCCAAGATGTTCACGTGTCAGACTGTCTTAGGTATCAATATACACGATATGGCCACGCTTCTGACTACCTCGGGTTACCCAATATGTCCACGTGTCAGACTGTCCTAGGTATCAAGATACACGATATGGTCACGCTTCTGACTACCTCGGGTTACCCAATATGTCCACGTGTCAGACTGTCCTAGGTATCAATATACACGATATGGTCACGCTTCTGACTACCTCGGGTTACCCAATATGTCCACGTGTCAGACTGTCCTAGGTATCAAGATACACGATATGGTCACGCTTCTGACTACCTCGGGTGCCAGGGTACCCAATATGCCCACGTGTCAGACTGTTCTAGGTATCAATATACACGATATGGTCACGCTTCTGACTACCTCGGGTTACCCAATATGTCCACGTGTCAGACTGTCCTAGGTATCAATATACATGATATGGTCACGCTTCTGACTACCCTAGGTATCAATATACACGATATGGTCACGCTTCTGACTACCTCGGGTTACCCAATATGTCCACGTGTCAGACTGTCCTAGGTTCAATATACACGATATGGTCACGCTTCTGACTACCTCGGGTTACCCAAGATGTTCACCTGTCAGACTGTCCTAGATATCAATATACACGATATGGTCACGCTTCTGACTACCTCGGGTTACCCACGATGTTCACGTGTCAGACTGTCCTAGGTTCAATATACACGATATGGTCACGCTTCTGACTACCTCGGGTTACCAAATATATCTACGTGTCAGACTGTCCGAGGTTCAATATACATGATATGGTCACGCTTCTGACTACCTCGGGTGCCAGGGTACCCAATATGTCCACGTGTCAGACTGTCCTAGGTATCAAGATACACAATATGTCCACACTTGTGACTGCCCTAGGTGTCAAGATACACGATATGGTCACGCTTCTGACTACCTCGGGTTACCCAATATGTCCACGTGTCAGACTGTCCTAGGTTCAATATACATGATATGGTCACGCTTCTGACTACCCTAGGTATCAAGATACACGATATGGTCACGCTTCTGACTACCTCGGGTTACCCAATATGTCCACGTGTCGGACTGTCCTAGGTATCAATATACACGATATGGTCACGCTTCTGACTGCCTCGGGTTACCCAATATGTCCACGTGTCAGACTGTCCGAGGTTCAATATACACGATATGGTCACGCTTCTGACTACCTCGGGTTACCCAATATTTCCACGTGTCAGACTGTCCTAGGTGTAAAGATACACGATATGGTCACGCTTCTGACTACCTCGGGTTACCTCATATGTCCATGTGTCAGACTGTCCTAGGTTCAATATACATGATATGGTCACGCTTCTGACTACCCTAGGTATCAAGATACATGATATGGTCACGCTTCTGACTACCTCGGGTGTTAGGGTACCCAATATGTCCACGTGTCAGACTGTCCTAGGTATCAATATACACGATATGGTCACGCTTCTGACTACCTCGGATTACCAAATACACGAAATGTTCACGCTTCTGTCTGCTATAGTTGTCAGGGTACACGATATGTTCACGCTTCTGACTACCCCAGGTGTCAAGGTTCAACATAAAGTCACGCTTCCGACTGCACTAAAGGGTCAAGATAAACGATATGTTCATGCTTCTGAAAACCTCCTGTATCAGGGTACAAGATATGTTCACGCTTTTGATTGTCTAAAGTATCAATGTGCATAATATGCTCACGGTTTGAACTACTCCGAGTGCCAATGTACGCATTATGTTCACACTTCTAACTGCCCCAGGTGTCAAGGTACATGACATGTTCACGTTTCTGATAGCCTCCAGTATCAGGTTACACGATATGTCCACGCTTCTGACAGCCTCCAGTAACGTAACAGGGTACATGATATGCTCAAGCTTCTGACTGCCCAAGGAGCCAATGTACAATATATGTGCACGCATCTGATAGTCTAAGGTGTCAAAATACATGGTATGTTCTCGCTTCTGACAACCTCTGCTTTATGTATCAAGATACACCATATGATCACGCATCAGATTACTCCGCCTGTCAGGATACCCGAATTGTTCCCGCTTCTGAGAGCCCTAGGTGTCAAAGTAAACAATATGTCCAATGTTTTGACTGCTCTAGATGTCAAGACACACGAAATGTTCACGCTTCTGAAAACCTTCGGTATTACGCAACAAAATATGTTTTCTTTTCCGACTGATCCAGGTATCAATGGGCACAATATGTTCACGCTTCTGACTACCTCGGGTGTCAGGATCCACGATATGTTCACGCTTCTGACTACCTTGGGTGTCAGGATGCACGATATGTTCACGCTTCTGACTACCTCTGGTGTCAGGGTACTAGATATGTTAACGCTTCTGACTACCTCCGGTGTCAGGGTTCAAGATATGGCCCCGCTTTTGACTGCCACAGGTGTCGCTTCTGACTGCCAAATGTGTCTAAAAGTACATATATTCTCGTTTCGGAATGCCTACGATAGCAGCGTACACGATATTCTCACGCTTCTAACTACCTCCGTTGTCAGGGTGGTTCGTGATATATTAACGCTTCTGACTGCTTTAAGTATCAAGGTTCACGATATGTTTACGATATGTTCACTACGTCAACATACCGTACGTACGTCCAACGTCAACATACCGTACGCACCTCCACCGTCAACAATACCGTGCGCCCCTCCACCGTCAACAATACCGTACGCACATCCACCGTCAACAATACCGTACGCACATCCACCGTCAACAATACCGTACGCACCTCCACCGTCAACAATACCGTACGCACCTCCACCGTCAACAATACCGTGCGCACCTCCACCGTCAACATACCGTACGCACATCCACCGTCAACAATACCGTACGCACATCCACCGTCAACAATACCGTACGCACCTCCACCGTCAACAATACCGTACGCACCTCCACCGTCAACAATACCGTGCGCACCTCCACCGTCAACATACCGTACGCACCTCCTCCGTCAACAACACCGTGCGCACATCAACCGTCCACAAATCATTCGCACGTCAACTATCCATCGTTCACATATGTTTCGCATGTCGATCGTTCATATATGGTACGCAAGTCCGTCGTTCATATATTGTAATGCTGTTTTCAATCCACCGTTCACATTTCGGACACACATCCAATATTGAGACACATAGTGCTATCCCACAAGTGTATTATAGGAAAGTTTAACATGATGTTACGTAAAACTGCACAATCAACTTACGCTTATCTTATAGGGTTACCATATAATGAACTAGTGACATTATCATTATTCTTACCTTTTATTCATTGATAACATTCTTTGTCTAGCATACATTGAAGGATTGGTTACCTTGTTTTTGACACACCAACGCAAGTAAAAAATATGACAACCAATACTTATATTTACATTTTTGCTATCCAACGCACAGTTGACGCAAACATATACAAATAGTATTAACATGTGTTAACGTTAGGGTAAATCCAGACAGAGAGCAGCAAACTATTGACAGTGGATCAGTGCATCTCCATCGCTAAAAATATGACGTCATAAACATGATGACGGCACGATGTGCCAATGTTTGTTATCGGAAAACGACGAAAGTTATACGATATTGATATTGTAAAGTACGATTGACGACATCAGTTAGACAATATTGATATTGTAAAGTACGATTGACGACGTCAGTTAGGCAATATTGATATTGTAAAGTACAATTGATGACATCAGTTAGACACTATTGATATCATAACGTACGATTGACGACATTATTATACAATATTGATATTGCTACGTATCAGTAAAACAATATTGGTTTTGTGACATTTGCATTTAATCGATATTGCATATATTTTTAAAAGCTAAAAAAGTAAAGATGGTCCGAAATTGTATATGAGAGTCATTTAACTGATATTCGCTAAACAAATTATGCATAAAATGTAGAACCTAGTTTATCGTAAATTCATGTTCACTCCGATATACTATTCGTGTGGTGTTAGCTACTACGGTAATCTCATCGCAGTGCCTTAATTGAGTGTGAAGTTTTCCTGTTTGATATCATAACATGATGAGAAAACAAGTTTGCTGAATTAAATTAAGGAATATATTTAATTTCACACTGACCGTTTTGAGAAGACCGGAACTCCGTATCGTACACTTGATAGGCACGGGCATGCGCCTTTATAAGGTTGTGGACGACGGTGTAGACCTTTGTGCCGATCCCGGATACGTGGGGTGGTGACGTGGCGGTACCATATCCAGAAACAGCAAATGTGTGCGGGTCGTCAATCGTGTACCACAGATTCACCTTTAAATAATTCAGGTATGGTTTAAAAAAATTAGATAACACATATCATTTCACGCTATTTTCAGAAAATAAATTTTGAAAGTTTCTAACAAGAATCTAATTAGTTTGCAAAGTTAGCTTCAGCCTAGCGTATAAATTAATGATGCTACACATGCTTGATATCGTCTTAAGATTTGAGTTGCCATTTAAGCTATATATACACTCAATATACCTTATCTCCGTATTCCCGAAAGCAGATCCTGGCATAATCGACAAAGTGATCGATTGTTGATTCATTAAGCCACCCCCCGTTGTCCTGAAGTGGCTGAGGGAAGTCGAAGTGGAAGAGTGTGACGACAGGTTTGATCCCAGCCACGAGGAGGGCGTCTATCAGGTGATGGTAGTACACTACACCGAACGGGTTTATCTCACCTTTGGTACCATCGGGAAGAATCCGAGACCAAGCAAGCGTGAACTTGTAGTGCGACATCTGGATTGATAATTTAATTTCATAACTTCAAATGTAATTCAAAAAAATTATTCTTGAGAGTAAAAAACAGTCAAACGCAAGAAATATAAGACAGGATTTGCAATGGCGGTTTGCTTCCGGTCACGCCATCCAGTATCAATTTAGATAAGACGGAAAAAAATATGAAGATATTCTTGAAATGGTTGCCCTTTAATACTTGAAAAATACAAATGCTTTTATTAAATTATATATGCTAAATTTCCCTTTTCCATTCCACCTCTTTATAAATCATTGTCAATATTTCAGTGTCACGGGTTCATACCCAGTACTCTTTATGTTCAGGACAATCTTTGCTATCAAACAAAGAGTGAATAATTATATCTACGTAATACAATCAGGAGTACGATATAGTTAAAGAAGAAAAGTTGTAATGTTCAATGATGCATTCCTCAATATTGTAAAACGACGTTTATTATCTTCCTTATTTTGGTTTAGTGTTTTTGATTATATGGTCGCGCCTGGAAAAGAATGGTCTGCTCGGTAGATGTGACATGTCGCAAAGATGATAGTAAATGTAAGTTAACATACATGTATATATAATATTTTCAAGTGTTTCATGTTGAAAATAAGCAGGTTACTTTACTTTAATATTGCTTGTTTAGAATCAAATGTAACTAAAACAATCAGAGCATACCGAAGCGTAAATACAAGAATTACGGGTAATAATATGCCTCGCCTCTTTCGCTTTATCGATAAAGATTAAAGGGACTATTGCCGTATACTTCATAGCAAGAAACAGAAAATCAGTGCAATAATTGCTTAAATCGACAAGGAGTAAAGAAATTTGCGTTGCCATATTGTCAACCTCGATAAATTTCGACACATCATACGGGATTGACATTTCGAGTTTCTCGGCTGCTGTTTGGTCCAATTGGTCACATGGTCTGTCATAGGAAATTTTGTACCGCCCCATCACAGCAAAGAAGTGGAAATTGAGGTGTTTGTAAACAAGGCACAAAATGTAAGCTGTATGATATGCTTTCTAAAAATGAGACCCGTTAGGTTATTCTTGCAAAGTGATTTTTATCCATTTAAGTCGAAACGAAAAAAGAACCTGCCAATAAAAACATCCAGGTGTTCAGCATGACTATTTCAGGAACTATACTATGTTTCAATTCAACACTATAAAAAGTGAAAACAAAATGTGTTTTGCCAAAAAATACCAAAACCTGTAATACAGTTTCTTTTACATTAAGGTTAGCTATTCAGTATGACAGTTTGAGTAATGTGACTGAGTTTCAATTCAATTGGATAATAAGACACAATGAAAAGTCGAGATATGATGACGCAGCGGCCGCCGCCGCCGGAAAAGAAACATCTTAGTCTCGCTTTTCTTGTCTATCGTCGAAGGCGAGACCCAAACCATAATTTTCCCAAAATCGATTATACTAGGAGCAAGATATGAATAAAGGAAAAATTTACATGTAAACCCTTGTAAAAGTAAAAGAGAATAAGACCAGATTCCGGAACAGTAAGCGTCCTCTGCTTCATCGACGACACACGTCATGCAAATGTTGGTCACATCCAAGCAAAGGTGAAGTCCTCAAAGTGACAACCGAAATAAACATGCAAACGTTGATATAGATATATAATTTCTTATCGATATCAATAGCTAAAAAAAGTAAATAAAGGAGCCGCTCAACATGACATTAGCCCCCGAGATTTGTTGTAGCCTAGTATAAAAAAACAATGTGTTCATTTTACTTTTTGGTAACAGATAATGGCAAAATCTGCAATCTCGTTAATAGCAAAGGCACAACTATAGCATGCGCCTCACATCTTCGCAGAGTTTTGTCGGGATCATTTGAAGTGTGTCATGTTGCAGTCCGGAAAATTAAATTCGTAGGAACAGGGAAACTATAAAAAAACGAAACATCACCATTTACAAGAGGTCCAATTATGGCAGTTGTGTAATGATTTGTTGAACACTTTTCAAGTTTTTGCGTGGAAAACCGAACAATAATTTAATATTTCTCGCATTCTTTCCATAGTAACACAAGATATATGAAAAAAGAAATCATATCAATAGCGAATGTCACAAATTGGGCGCTAGACGAATATGTAGACGAAATATCGAGTTCAGTAGAACAGTATTTAAGTCCGGAAAAGCCGTTCTGATAGACAGACGTGAATACGGAGCCACGGGGCCCTATCCGTTATCCGCAGGGAATAATATCACTCACCCCAAGTTGTTTGATCATGTGGATGTCGTCCATGTAGTGATGGTAACTGTCACACGCAATGTCACCAGTGTCTGGAGAGGATGAAACTTTACTCTGATGGTAATACGCATCCCAGATACTTTCACCTTTTCCTAATGTCAATAGAGATGCTTCAGATAAGAGATATGCATATACTGGCAGTGAAAGTGTTTCCATTAAGAACATCAAAACCGTTTTAAAAATCCATTTTTTTTTTCAAAATTAGTGATATGAAAATAAAAATTAAAAAAAATGAATGGGTACCAACAAAGAACAAGAAACACATCTTCTAACGTCTCTAATGCTTCAGTACAGTTTATTACAGTAACAACATAAATTCCCTGAATGTTTCTGTGTATTTTTAACAATGGTTATTAATATTTGAGGTGCAGCATCCACTGCATTCAATGCAAAGTCCCCCGTCTCTTTGTATTCTAAACTCACTCTCGTACTTCTTATATCCGTTTTTGTCTCCATCCGCCTTCCAATTACTTTGTCTGTTTTACAGACATGGAACCCGAACAAAACGGAAACGCTTAGCACTTGGTCTTACCATCTTTATTCCAAGCTCCCTCTACTTGGTAAGCAGATGAAGAGGCACTCCAGACGAATCCGTTTGGAAACCCTCCAAACAGAAACTCATTTTCGAAGGGCATGGCTACCATAATGCCTGGAGCTGTCATGGCCCCTCGTAGGAACCCGTTGTCCTTTATGACCTGAGAGTAGAACACTGCGGACTCTTTCGGGGTTCGTGGTCGTGCAGGGTCAGAGAAGTTGACGAAGTGAAGGCCGAAGCGTTCGCCGTACCCACTGCCCCACTCAAAGTTGTCCATCAACGACCAGGCGGTATAGCCCTTCACGTTCACTTGATCGAGTTTACGGGCTGTAATTCACAAAATGTTGCGTAAATAACAATGATCACATACACATCTTCATCGAGTTCATATGGATTATCGCATATTTTCTCTAAACTTATAAGTGTAGAAAACTTATTCAATCATGATGATAAGAACTAAGACTACTAAAACGATATTAATTGTGTTGCTGAAAAGCGTTTATTGTAGAGAACAACAAACGACAAAAACAGAACTGGTATTTTCAATAGACAAACCTCTGTTACTTTAGTAAGATAGGATAATTATACTGCAAAACAAAAAAAGATGAAACTTTTTCAGTCTTATAGATAGTAACCCAACATTTGAAATCAAAATCCACTGAGGGGATTTGCCTACCCTACATATGCGTTGTTTTATGGTGACAACCATTTAAGCCTTATATATACGCATCATTGACGCACATTCAATCCCCTTCTTACTTAATACTAAATCCATTTGTAGTCTTAAACTAGTTTTTTTAATTGGCATGCAACTAACCTTTCAGTAGCTCGTTAATATATGACCTATAGTAGTTGATTCTGTGTACGTCCGGCAGTGACCCGTTCCTGTCTGATACACCGTTCTCCGTTACGTATACAGGCATATCTCCGTAATGGTTTTTGATCCAGTTCAACATTTTCCGTAGACCAAATGGAGTTACCCATAACCAATTTGACCCTGACCTTGAAAGAAAAATGAGTGTATCCCAAAGTTTGTGAATGTAATAGCTGTGCGCCTCCCTATAATAACAGTATAAAAAGGCAATTTCTAAACTATAATGATTTTTAATTTCAAAAGCAAAGTATGTTTCAGTATCACAGTTGAATTGGGATACATTATTCAATAGAGAAGTGTTTTCATACTGTGATTGTATATACCGCATAACCCAATGAGTTACGAAATGGTCCTACCCTAGCCACTTGGGATCTATAGAACCTCCGGTGTCTTTATCGGCGTCATAACTTATATCATTGATGTCTCGATCAACTGGATGTACCAAACCAGATGTGTAAAAATTGAGACCAAGAAAGTCTGTCGAACCTGAAAAAATGAGATTTGTTCATTGTGTCAATATGTATTTCAATAATTTTCAAAAACGTAGTTCTGCCAAGATCTCAATGGCTTTAACAGTAATAGGCTAATTGGAATAATGTACTTTTATTAAGTTCAAAACTGATACTATACTATTTCTCGATTGAATATCTTACTTAAGAAACGAATTGGTCAAACATGTTTAATCCCCGAACCTTTAATCATCCCTTTTTCAGTCTCTGTGAATTCCGGAAGTCGTGACTGGTTGAATCCCTGGAGTGCACTTTTGTTGCCCACTTGCCATTTCATGACATCAGGATAGTCGCCATGGACAATAGGATTTGCAAACCAGCCAAAGTCGAACTGGGTAGCCCTTTCTGCTGCCTCTAGGTGGGAGGGATTATAGGGGTCCTCGGGCTCCGACCATCCAGCATTCAACGTTATACCAACTTGACCTGTCACAAAATTGTTTCTCTTTTCAAACGGCGAACATTAACTCAGGCAACATATTCTAGCGTTCCAAAATAAGCTACTTGACCTGTTGAATACGGTTCGGTCGAGTTATTTAATTTTCATGATTTTTACAGACACGTTCAATGTGATTTTAAATGTTTTAGTAATATTTTAGCAATTTCTTACATGTTTTGTTAGCTGGTTATACTTCATCACACAGAGGGATTAATAAAACCAGATATGGTTTTTGGGAATTATCTCCCAAATCAGAAGTACAAAATTAAGGTATTTGAGCGGCGTTATAACATGAAAAGAGCACGATTGTTATCCAGATGATTCCACGTGTGGTTGTATAAGTGGTATAATGGTTGTATACTATTGCTATGCTTATGTTTCAATGCAATGAAGATTATCTTGAATTTGAATGTATCATAGTTTATTCCTTCACCTATCTTCATTGTATAAAATGCAGTTATGTTGATAACCGTGAAAATTGCCAACTACAATTTGCATGTATGTGCAGTTCACAACGCCAGCTAGTGGTAGATGAATATAACCACGTGTACAGTTTACAACGCTAGCTTGTGGTAATATGTTTAAAATATAGTAATAGATGGTAATAAATTTATAACCACGTGTACAGTGTATCTCGCTAGTTACACGAGGTGTGCACGTATAAGTGCAGTTTACCACGCATCATAGACTTACAACTACGTGTGCAGATTTTCACGCCAGCTGGTAACAAAAGTGTTACAACTATGTGTACAGTTTACCATGTCAGCTGGCGGTACAACGTTTACAACAACACGTCTGTTAATGGTAATCGGTATCTAGGTACTATGCAGATTACCATACAGATGTACGATTTATAACTATGTGTGCAGTTTACCATGCCAACCGGTGGTGATATGTCGATACCTACGTGTGCAGAGTGAGTATCACAGTGTGGCTTATAACTATGTGTACACCCCGCTAACTTGTAGTAATTTGTTTACAACTTTGTTTATAGATTATGGTAACTTGTGGTAACATTTTACGGCTACGTGGGATGTATACAAATACCACGCCAGCTTGAGGTTTTACATTTTACGGCAACGTGGACGTTTACGACGACATTTTCTGATAATAGTGTTACCTTTCTGTGTTTTACGGTAGGTCGAGTTGTAGATATGCCAGGACTTCGTGTGAGCTAGGATCAGGTGATGACTGACGATATAGGCGTTAGTTCCCGGCCCATACATCCCTGGGGCAAACACGGCTACACTGTATCCCAGCCAGGACACGATCCACGGCTCGTTAAACGTTATCCAAAACTTCACCTGAGTGCAAGTATGAGAGGGTTGCGTTAAGTACTTGGTACGGTATGGTTAAACATTGAATCATTAGCATAGTAGCTGTTGTTTTGTTACAAGTGCTTCTGGAACTAATATACTATGTAAAACTCGATATTGATAGTAGTCTATTGAATTAACCGATCTCACGCCAGGATGCTGAAGATTAGTTGATCAAAACAAATGAACTTATCGCAGATGAACAGAACGGTTTTAAACAGAAGTTACTTAAAATCACAAGTATATATTGTACTCTGTTTTGAATAACAGAAAAAAGCCAAGAACAAATCACTTTGGTATGTTTTGTTGTTATGAAGAAAGCATTTGATTGTGTGAGCAGAGATCTTCTATGGGCTATGTTAGAACATTTTGGTATAAATGGGTGTTTTTTAAATGCAACGCCAACACATCATTCTATGTATATCATATATATTGTCCCATGTATCATCTCCATACTTCTTTGTGCTGGTGACATTGCGCTTATTGCTCCAGATGGAAGTTTTATGCAACGGATGATGGATGTTTTAATTGGTATGAAAAGTGGAAAATCGAAGTTAACCAAGACAAAACTAGAATACACGTTGTTCATTTTAGTAATAGATATATCCCTATAACAGACTATAAACTTTTATTTGGTGATATACATATCACCTTAAATAACAAATGTAAGTATTTAGGACTCTTTGAAGAACATTTAGATTTGTATTTAGCTGTCAGATAACTCTAAAAATCTGCTTGTAGAGCACTTAAAGCATTGTATTTAAAATATCCACATGCTGGTGAAATGTCTTATGAAGTGCTTAACAAGTTGTATAATTGAGCCAGTACTTTTTATAAATGTGGTATAAATAAATACAGAGAGGGTTCGGTCATAGTGCACAATACAAGTAGATATGTTTAGGCGCCTCCCGCCAAGCAAGTAATTTAGCACTCAGAAGTGACATGGGATGGCACTCTTGCAATTAAACTAAGATTTTAGAAACGATGCGTTTATTTTTAAGATTTAAATGTTGTTATGAAAACACACTTATGTAGACAGTGCATCGATAGTCCGTAAACATTACACAATATTCAGATTCTGAACTTTATAATTGATTGAAGGCAAAAACTTGAATGAGATTGTAAACGTTTTCTATTAAACACAAAATTAGACGAGTGAAAGAAACACTGGTTATTTCAAATCCTGATGATTGGTACAAATCATCATGGAATGATGAAAGTAATATAAATGTAAGCAGACTGAGAACTTACAGAACTTTTAAGTCAGTTATTACCAGATTGATCATCATATTTGATAAAGCAAATAATATCAGGAATTATTTTAGCAATTTTGATAACATAAATACATTCAACTTTTTAATGTCCACAGAAGGATTACAAATTCCCTTTGCGTGTCATTTATATAATATGTTAGAAGCATGACAATATTTTAAACAGTGTCTTGTAAGCCATATTTGGCTGACCATTACAAACAATTAATTTTTCTATGTATGCATCTGTTAAATGTGTTATGGGGTAAATCAGTATTTGTAATTAATATTCCTCCAAATTGGATTTAGCTACTAGATATAATGAATTTAACAGACCTCGCAGGTTACGAGCTCCCCAACCCTTGGAAACCTTAAATCCCCTTCTATGTAGAGAGCTAGGAAATTATATCTTTATAAAACATTTAATTATTTAATACTATAATTGTTATTGTAATGATCTTTAAAATACATGTAATATGTAAGTACGATATCCGAGAGCTTTTGAGGTAAGGCTGTCCCAATCACCTGCTCTCTGAATCAGAACCTTTGATATATTTATTGGTTTTATACAACATATCATTACAACTCTCAACAAGTAAGGAAATCACTAGTCTATATTTTTTATTACGGTTTAAATAACTGATCCCCGATATTCAACAATGTTTTATATTATGTAGCGTTATGCTTGTATGGTGTGATTGTGATGTATGACCATTTGATAAACAAATTGATTGATTGATTGTAAACGGAGTATCTGTGATTGAGAACGCAGCTATATGCGTACGGTATATTGGCCTCACTTAAACAGAAATCCCATGCCAGTACAACTGAGAGATTGTCCCTAATTGGTGGGAGAGGCATTTTTACCTCTATTATCAGAGATGTATACATATATATATTATACATTCCTGCTAATAATTCTATATTTCATGATCTACTTCATTTCGCGATCTGTCTTCATAATGAATTTTTGATTTTCACTTTCTGGAATGTATATTTCTTTTTCATTGCATCCTGTGGTGGAAATGCTTGCTGCTTACTGTACATGTGTTTTTTGTTTTCGATGTTTGATATCTGGAATGACCTATTGGTCTCACACTTTGTTTTGTACATATAGTCGAGCCGTCAGAGTTCTGGTCTGTCTGGTCTGTCCATTTCTGCTGGCGTATTCTGACACGAATCTTCATCTTAGGTAATGGGGATTCATAATCGTACTCATGGTTTGGCTGACCTCACATGGGGCTAATGGGCAGGGCCAAAGGGGCAAATTTGACTAGAACTATGCCCTCAAAATCAATAATAATTTGTGGAAACATTATTTAAAGGTAAGTATTCAAAAGTATTTTCAAAATCTTAATAAGGGTGCTGTGCGTGAGGAGGCGGGGGGGGGGGGGGGGGGGGGGTGTCGCAAACAACTTTTTAACTTTTTAACTTTGATTTGGTTGAGATCCCCAGCCCAAAAACTATATATACAATTGCCGGAACACATAATCGTGATATTAGCATTGCTGTTTCTGGTATGACACACCCCTATAATTTATGTTGATATGCTTCCTTGATTGGACTTGGGGTCTGTCTCTGTCCCTGGAATCTTTTCAGAAAATATTTTACCATGATTATCTATTTACCAATATATCCAGCTGAGTGTTACATGCCCTCTGGGCCTACTGTTTAACACGTTGTGTCAGGCAGACCCTTTCATAGGGGGTTCATGCTGTAGTACTTAAACATAATTGAGAAATTCATCGCCACAATACTCATTTAATCCCTTAAAAGGGTGTTTTTTTAATACTGGTTCGCATTTTGGAACTCTGTTGTGTCGTTTAATAGGCACCATGGTATCAGTAACTAATAGAAGTGAAAATAGTGTAAGTTGAAGTTCAATGTTTAATTTACCATGTTTTGTTAATTCATGAATCTGTATGGGATGCCTGATGCAGTTTTCAAAAAGATTGCATCAATAAAACCTAGCAAATTCATCACAATCGTTGAAAACACAAACAGCATACTCCGTTTATCTCGGTGCAAAATCAACGTAACAATGTTACATATGAATACACAAATTAGCTGCAGAATGAGTTGCAGCATAAACCCTTTTTGCGCTGGAGACTCTGATACATTCTGGTCATGAACGCAATGTTTGACTTCTTAAATAAGAGCCAGCGGGTCATGTCGTTACACAGGCCCCAATGCAGGCCGCAGACGACACAACAATCCATACGAACATGGACAAGCATTGGAAACCTTATATTAGCATTGAAATGAAACGAAGTTGAAATATGAAATTATTGTATAAGGCACATAAAAAACGTTTTATTTTTACATTTCATATAGCTCAACTAAAATAATAAAAAAAAGAAATCGTTAACTAACAATTTGACGGGCTTTTAATATCCATTGCCACTTTGGTCTTTGGCAAAAGGGAGGTAACTCTTATATAATTTACGAATTACTTCCCTTCCACCATTGAAAGGCAATAGCCTTAGCATCTGTTCAAAGTTTGTTACCCAAAGTAGCACTTTTTTCAAATTTAACCCTTACCAAAACCGTTTTCCTTTTTTCTTAACAATTAAAAGGGAGTGCTGACGAAATATCATTATTATATGTCTTTTGGTTATAAAAAAAATGTCATTTAAAGGTTGGAAGATAAATGACCCAGTGACCTTGAAAGTGGATCAAGGTCATTCATATTTCCAAACATGATAATCCATGACCTCAACATTTTATATTTGAAATATCTAGGTTCTAGGCCTTGCAGAACTCGAGAAGAAAATTTCGAAAGTTTTCTACCCAAAATAGCTTTTTTCAAATTTTAGCCCAACGGACAACCGTAAATTGGCATTTTAGAGAAAAGTGTTTCCTGAAACATGTTATTCATAATAAATCTAAAAATGAAACCATTACCTTCGGCCGTTAATGAGATATTGCACTTAGAGGTAAAACAAGAAATGCCGTCATGGCGGCCTTTTTGTTTTTTTGATGAACCTGGAGATAGCATTTCCATAACAAGTTACAGTGTAACAAAATGAAAGCTTTAAGTTTACGTGTAGAACATGTATTATCTTAAGGATGTATTCTTCTGAGGTTTAAGTCACGGTCAAGTTTTAATCTCATTTAAACGTTTTACATTGTATTGAAAAAAAAGGATAATTTTTAACAGCGTATATGCATCTGAAAATTGTGTCAAATATATAGGTGTCTATTGCCCGTAGAACTTTTTTACCATGAATTTTAAAAAATTACCAATTCGGCGGCCATTTTGAAAATTAAAATTTCTGTGTATATTTTGCGCTTAGCAAAAGGCCGAAATTTCACCTTTTGATGCTGGATTGACCTCTTAAAATATCAGTGTTTTGCCATTTTTAACCATAGCAAGCTAATTTTTGCTTTTTACCTTTTTAATGTTCAATATTATAGAAATTTCATGCAACAAAGTGGTTCATTATATACTTTTTGCATTTCTTTCATATTTTTAGTGAAACTGGGACACTTTTTATTTTTGAATCAGAAATTGTGAAAAATACCACAAATAGTAAAGGGCCAAAAATAATACACGCTAACCCCGGAAGATACGAAAGATATTGTATGAAAAATGCCCTGCAATTGATCAAAATTGCAAAATTCACTTTAAATCACTTTTTAAGTCATGTTGGTATCTTTGACCGATCAAAGCACAAATACAAGCACGTTGACATATCATTATCTTTGCATTTTCTGTCATGCCATGGACTCTGTTTATTAGAAAAAAAGTTTAATACAGGAAAGTTTTGACTTCACAGAAGAGTACATCCTTAATGAAACATTATCAAAACCTCAGCGAGATACAAGAGGCCCAGAGGACCTGTATCGTTCACCTGGCTCTCAGTAAATGCAACAAAAAGTTATGTGTAAGCTAAATACCATAAACTTTTCCAGTGTGGGATTTGCCACAATATTGCCTTTAATACACTCTTAGCTTTCTGATTCAAAACAGCATTTAAAGGATTTTTTTTTAAATCGGTTGATCAAAATCTGAAATAATGTCTGTTATCGTTTCTTTACGCCAAGCAATTGTATATATAGTTTTGGGATGGGGATCTCAATCGTTATGAATCGAGAGTCAAGACTGCAAGGGCATGGCAGACCCTGGGGTCTAATCTTAAATTATGATGGTGATTAACTCTTAATGCAAAGCAATTTTATATATAGTTTTGGGGTAGAGATCTCAGTTGTTTAAAAGTTATGACTCAAGAGTTAAGCCTGCAAGGGCGTGGCAGACCCTGGTGTCAAATCTACAATCATATTTGTGATCGTTTCTTTATGCTCAGCAATTGTATCTATAGTTTAGGGGTGGTGATCGCAACCATTTAAAAGTTATGACTGAATAGATAAATCTGCAAGGGCGTGGCAGACCCTGGTTTCAAATCTAAAATTATATTTGTAATCGGCTCTTTATGCTCAGTAATTATATATATAGTTTTATGGTGGGGATCTCAACCATTTAAAAGATAATAATAAAAAAATTAAGCCTGCAAGGACGTGGCAGACCCTCGTGTCAAATCTAAAATCATACTTGTGATCGTCTCTTTGTGCTAAACCATAGTATTTATAGTTTTGGGATGGGGATCTCAACCATTTAAAAGTCATGGATCAAAATTTAAGCCTGCAAGGGCGTGGCAAACTCTGGTGTCAAATCTAAAATCATATTTGTGATCGTCTCTTTATGCTCAGTAATTATATATAGTTTTATGGTGGGGATCTCAACCATTTAAAAGTTATGAATCAAAAGTTAAGCCTACAAGGGCGTGGCAGACCCTCGTGTCAAATCTAAAATCATACTTGTGATCGTCTCTTTGTGCTAAACCATAGTATTTATAGTTTTGGGATAGGGATCTCAACCATTTAAAAGTCATGGATCAAAATTTAAGCATGCAAGGGCGTGACAAACTCTGGTGTCAAATCTAAAATCATAGTTGTGATCGTCTCTTTATGCTCAGTAATTATATATAGTTTTATGGTGGGGATCTCAACCATTTAAAAGTTATGGATCAAAAGTTAAGCCTGCAAGGGCGTGGCAGACCCTCGTGTCAAATCTAAAATCATATCTGTGATCGTCTCTTTGAACCGATCAATTATATATAGTTTTTGAGTGGGGATCTCAACCGTTTAAAAGTTATGACTCAAAAGTTAAATCTGCAAGGGCTTGTCAGATCCTGGTTTCAAATCTAAAATTATATATGTTATCGGCTCTTTATGCTAAGTAATTATATATATATTTTTGATGTGGGTATCTCAACCTTTTAAAAGTGATTACTCAATAGTTAAGCCTGCAAGGGCGTGGCAAACCCTGGTGTCAAATCTAAAATTATACTTGTGATCGGCTCTTTGTGCTAAACCATAGTATATATAGTTTTGGGATGGGGATCTCAACCATTTAAAAGTTATGACTCAAGAGTCAAGTTTGCAAGGGCGTAACAGACCTGGTGTCAGATCTATAATCATGTTTGTGATCGTCTCTTTATGCTCAGTAATTATATGTATAGTTTTAGGGTAGGGATCTCAACCGTTTAAAAATTATGACGTAATAGCTAATCCGTCAAGGGCGTGACAGACACTGGTGTCAAATATAAAATCATATTTGTGATCGTTTCTTTATGCTCATCTATTGTATACATAGTTTTGGAATGAGAATCCCAACGTTTAAAAGTTATGACTCAATGGTTAAGCCTGCAAGGGCGTGGCAAACCCTGGAGTCAAATCTAAAATCATGATTGTGATCATCTCTGTATGCTCTGCAATTGCATAATAATATAGTTTTTATATAATATCAATATTCAATTTTGCCAAACAGACGCATTTTGGCCCCGCCCATCAGCCCCTTGGGTGTGAGCTCCATTAATATAAATTCGAATCCCAGCCACCCGAGTCTGTAACCACTGAAATATAAATGTCATACATTGCGTCGATACAGAGAAGAAGTCATTAATATCAGTAATGGATCCCTTATGGCCCCACCTCTCATGCCCCTGGGGGAGGGGGGGTGTTAGCCGCACCATTTGTACAATTTTGAATCCCTGCCCCATAGTGATGCTACAAGGAAATTATGAGAGATATACATTGCTTGGTTTCAGAGAAGAAGTCTTTTATATCAATATAGCCAAATTTACACTTTTGGCTCAAACCGTCAGGACCATGGGGGGTCAGCCCCACCATTTGTACAATTGTGAATCCCTGCTCCATAGTTAAGCTATCAGTAAAATATGAGAGTTATACATTGCTCGGTTCCAGGGAAGAGGTCGTATATATCAATATAGCCAAATCGACCCCTTTTGGCCCCGCCCCACAGGGCCCCGGGGGTTCAGGCCCACCATTTGTATAGTTTTGAGTCCCCACCCAATTGGGATGCTTCTGACAAAATTTGATCAAAATCCGTTTTGCGTTTATGAAGAAGTCGATTGTTTACGGATGGACGGACGGACCAGGTGAGCTAATAAAATAAAAAGGGGAATTTTCCAAATTGCGTACATCGGAAACGAGAAGCGATATTGAAAGACTGCAGGTATCAACATAATCGGATTGACATAATCTATCGATCTTTGAATTGATTTTTCAAAAATAATAAAAAATGAAAACTGTTGAAAATATATTAACTTTTATCTCTGGCGATCTTTTTCTAGACATATTTCGTAATAACTTGTTGGATTTTTTTTTCTACAGATGTCTTTTAATATATAATAATATATTTGAAAGAGCTGTAAGTTTAACGCTTTTTTGTTATGGTCCTTTATACATTCCAAGGTATGACTTCATGGTGATCAAATTGGATTTCAGACAAACTCAACGTTACCACCCTAAAGTCAGGACTAACTAAGTATTATTTCAGGTAAGTTTAAGTTGAATCCCACTTGTGGAATTTGAGAAGTTTAAAATTTGAAACTTTTTTTGACGGCAAGATCTATAGAATGTATTAAGGGGAATTTCGAAAATGGTGTATTTATTTTATGAAATATTTTGTATTTAGATGTATGGAAAAAAGATGGATAAGACCAATATGTACAAATAATAGTTTAACACAAACTCTGTACAATCAACGGTTTTCAAGATATGGTTGTTTTAAATTTTGTTTACAAATGACGTCGAGGGGCCATATTGGATTTTTGACCTACTTGTTAAAAGATGATTTAACTCCATTTTCGTAAGCTATACATTGTAAGAAAATGTCATTGACATACTTTTTACATTTTAGAGCAGTTGCCACAAAATCCAATGCAGAAAAATAATAATAAACTTAATAATAACATTTGTTGAAAAGCCCTATTATCTTGTACCTCAAGTACAACCCAAATATTCCGAATATCAATTCAAACATGGCTGCCTCTATTTGCAGACGCGTGACATTTCGCGATACGAAGATTTTGAAAGGCATAGCTTATACAGTTTGATGTTGAAATGATATACCTTTGTATGTGTCACCAGTAAGAGCGAAACTTCGCGCCCACGGATTCGCGGCCGTGAGAGCTGCACTCTCTATAACCATCCATCAATAAGTTTAGATAAAATCGTTTTAGTAACGTTTGGGACAAAAAGCATTTTGAAAAATCATTTTAATAATAAATATTTCTTTTATTTTTGTTTAAAGTTGTATTCTCATTTGCTTAATGAACAATTTCTTTCATAAGGCATTCCGAGAATAGAAGGGTGAAATAAACAGGTGGCCCTGCGTCTGTTAGTGAATCTTGGAACTTCGCGAAATGGTCTACTTATTGGTAACTCTGGAGGGAACACATGCAGTCATAAATTCGCCATTGTTTCGTTTTGTGGTAATGTCCGTTGTCAATATGTATGACGTCATATCATCAATGACGTCAACGCCATGACTTCATGATGCCGTTAATTTCGGAAGTTACTGACCAGAAATGTTTGGGGGTCTTTTTGACGGTATGTCCGTATTGGTGTTCTAATTTCATAAACAATGGTCATACTAAGCCCAATTGGTCCAAATCGGCCTTTGGCAGTCAGTGATATATATAATCGGCCCAAATCGGCCTTTGGCAGTCAGTGTTTTGTTTGATCGGCCCAAACCGGCCCGTTGGCAGTGAAAGGGTTAATTAAAGGGAAAGTTTACGGACAGCAGACGACGGACGACGACGGACTGTGCACGATTGCTCTAGGGCACCCTGACCCTTCTGTATATTGGACAGATTGTTACTCTTAACGATTCGAATAACGAGGTTGAATATGTCCTTGTCAAAAAGAAAAGGGAAAAGGAAAACATTTTCTCTGGAGCCTTAACGCAGTTTTATGGATTTCTTAGTGATGCACTATTTGTAACCCCCCTCACTTTGTGAAATTGATGAAAGCAAGGTGCATACTGGTATCCGAGCTTTACGTAATTTATAGTTTTATTTCCATTCCCAATGCAGAACGTTTCATTATTGCTTTTTGGTATGTTTTATGTACAAGCGATAAAACGGAAATTATTATTTCAAATGGTCTAAATATACAGGTGTACGTGCACAAATGAACACAGAATCTCGTATGCCGAAAAAAAATTTGGATGTTACAAACGGATTTTAATGGTTTCATTTGTTCGAGTGTAAAGTGAGAATTCCGTTACAATTTATTTATTATACCATAAGTGAAATATTTCAATTATCTTGCGTTTGTCTGGTTCAATTGTATTGGCATTAAGAATGGAAATATATTTAAAAAAAAAAAAAAAGATTCTGTGTTTTTATTGTTCTAGCCCAATAACCTATACGTAACCATCAGTAATGGACGATGAATTTATATTGATAAAGGATACTTAATTTGATTTGCATTTGTTGAAATACCAGTTCATGTTTGTTTGCATCACTTTGGAATATATAAGAACATATTGAACATTTCGTTATTTATGCAAGTTTTATTTTCATGATTTCTCAAAAGCTATTTGCACAAGCTTAATGAAAATGAGAGACGAGCGTCATTTAAAAGAATTTGAAATCTGTTTGTATATATATTTGTGATCACTGTTACGCAAATACTTTACAATAAAACAGACTTGGCCGGTGCGTGTTAACAAAGGTTCAATACTGTGATATTTAATGGATTTGAAATGTAAGTATTTGTTGTGTGTTATTATCCAACATTCGATTTTTTAAACACTAATTATGCAATAAGAACAGCGATTGCGTTTTCCCACTTTTGCTGGTTTAGGACACCCCGAATCCCTTTACATAACCTCAACAAGCACTTTAATGAAAGTGCCTAAAAGGCAACGATTTTATGCATTTTGTTTTCTTGAAACCCTTTAGAATATGGTAAGAAATCAACATACCCGATCTCCAAATTGTTGAAAGCAAAATTCTGTATATTCTGCAAAAATATCGATAAGTGATTCATTGAGCCAGCCGTTGTACTTGGTCTGTAGGGACTGAGGGAGATCCCAGTGGTACAGTGTAATCATAGGCTGGATATCCTCGGCCAGCAGACCATCAATTAGGCTGTTGTAATAATCTATACCCTTTGGGTTGGCACTTGACACTGAGCCGTTCGGTAATACTCGCGACCAGGATATAGAGAAGCGGTAGTGGGAAACCTGAGGAAAATGAAATTAAATTATGAATAGATTGGCGATGCTTTGCTTAATACTGTAAACATGTTTGCATTTATAACTTTTGTATTTGATTTTTTCAAATCTTTGCAACATGATTTGTCTCCGCATGCAATGCATTGTACATGTACTGAATCATTTCTTTTCTACAAAAGTTTTACTGACGACGTTAATATCTAATCAGTGTGCATTTGTTACTGTTTTGTAGTTTTGAAATACACTTGATATAAATAATTTAAATGCATATTCATGACAGCAGTAAATAGTGTATTCCAATTTAACACGATAGTAGTACCTAGTGTATCACAATATAACATGATAGTAGTACCTAGTGTATCACAATATAACATGACATTAGTACATGGTGTATCACAATATAACATGATAGTAGTACCTAGTGTATCACAATATAACATGACATTAGTACATGGTGTATCATTATATAACATGACATTAGTACATGGTGTATCATTATATAACACGATAGTAGTACCTAGTGTATCATTATATAACATGATAGTAGTACCTAGTGTAGCATTATATAACATGATAGTAGTACCTAGTGTATCACAATATAACATGATAGTAGTACCTAATGTATCACAATATAACATTACATTAGTACATGGTGTATCATTATATAACATGATAGTAGTACATGGTGTATCACAATATAACATGATAGTAGTACCTAGTGTATCACAATATAACATGATAGTAGTACCTAGTGTATCACAATATAACATGACATTAGTACATGGTGTATCACAATATAACATGATAGTAGTACCTAGTGTATCACAATATAACATGACATTAGTACATGGTGTATCATTATATAACATGACATTAGTACATGGTGTAACATTACATAACATGATAGTAGTAAATGGTGTATTAAAATATATAACATGATAGTAGTAAATGGTGTATTGCAATATAACATGATAGTAGTACATGGTGTATTGCAATATAACATGATAGTAGTACATGGTGTATTGCAATATAACATGATAGTAGTACATGGTGTATTAAAATATATAACTTGATAGTAGTACATGGTGTATTACAATATAACATGATAGTAGTACATGGTGTATTTCAATATAGCATGATAGTAGTACATGGTGTATTACAATATAACATGATAGTAGTACATGATGTATTACAATATAGCATGATAGTAGTACATGGTGTATTACAATATAACATGATAAAAGTACATGATGTATTACAATATAACATGATAGTGGTACATGGTGTATTACAATATAACATGATAAAAGTACATGATGTATTACAATATAACATGATAGTGGTACATGGTGTATTACAATATAATATGATAGTAGTACATAGTGTATCACATTATTTAATGAAAGTAGTAAATAGGGTTTAACAATATTACAAAATAAAAAGGCAATAAATGTTTTGAAATATGGCCATCTAAAACAAATGAATTTTAATTAACAGTTTAACAATCTAATTTTAGAACCACTGGCAACTGACCTTTGGAACTTAAATATTGCCGTGAAAATATTGTTGCATCTTAATGTTTTTTCGGGTGTCCATTTATTCTTTTTCTTCACAAACTGTTGTATTGTCTATTCGTTTATTGTAGTGAAAAGTTGTTTGAGTATTTCGTCTGTCATATTGTAAACAAAGTGATGCCAATCACAGGTCCGCAATGCCTGGGGAATTTCCCAGTTGTGCCATTTTTAACTCGAACAGGTCTACTTACTGACAGGTCCTTGTGAGAAAAACAGGAAGTTGGCCAATGAAAATCTAGCAATTACTCGAACCATATTAGAGGGTGCATTACAATATAACATGACAACATTTCATAATATATCACAGTTTATCATAGAAGTTGAACATGCGTTTTGTATCACATTGTACATTATAAAATGATTTAAGTACAAAATGTACGTTGTATTACAATATACAATGACAGTAGTACATAGTGTATTTCACTACTCATGACAGTAATAGAAAATATATTACAATAAACCATTGGAGTAGTACAAAATGTAATATCACACTATGAGTATAGTTCATAATGTATCACAATTGATATGACAGTACAATATAACGTATTATAAGATATCACTATAGTAGAACATATTTTATTACATTTTTACCAGTGAAATATGGAAAATTATTCATTCTATAAATGTGAAAAATATCACTTTTGCTGATTTGACCTATCAATACACAGCTCACAAACTAGCTTGTCAAAAACTTCAAGCTGCCTCTCTGTTCAAATGCTAGTAAGCTTAAAGGAACGAAGGCATCATTTTACTGCAGAGCTGTCATATCATTCGGGACTTTCTCTCTCTGAAAACACACTGTTTAATTCTACAACTATCTTTCATTTTAAGAAGCTGTTATACTATGCATGTCAGCAATTCTATCTGTTTGATCGGAGGGAATTTGTATCAAACAATATAAAACGAAACACGGAGTGGAGGTATCCACAGCGTCTCCGGGTCGCAAATTATAGCCAAAAATACATTCGTCATTAAAATCAGTGATCAAAAGAAGTTAGGGACGAGTTTTCACATTTTATTGAAATATTTACAGAGAACGCTGCTTACAAACGGCATTTAAGAAAATCAAAAGATAACACTGTAGATTTTGCTATAAAAATGTAATAAATAGAATATCTAACTGTATTTTCAGTAATTCCAAACATATTTCACTCATGCGGCTAATATTTTGATATTTTATCAAAATATTAGCCCAACTCGTGAAATACATTTGGTATTACTGGAGACAATGTTAGATATCCTCTATGTATTATAATACACCATGAAAATAGTTCAAAGTTATTGCAATTTATAATGACAATAGTACACAATGTATTGGAATACACATTACAGTCGTACATAATGAATTACAAATTATTACATAATGCGTTTATTTTTCCATAACTATACGCATGAGCTATATTATGAACGTATAACAATATATCATGACAGTAGTACATAACGTATTACAATATATCGTGACAGTAGTACATACCGTATTACAATATATCATGACAGTAGTACATAACGTATTACAATATATCATGACAATAGTACATAACGTATTACAAGATATCATGACAATAGTACATCACGTATTACAATATATCATGACAATAGTACATAACGTATTACAATATATCATGACAGTAGTACATAACATATTACAATATATCATGACAGTAGTACATAACGTATTACAAGATATCATGACAATAGTACATAACGTATTACAATATATCATGACAGTAGTACATAACGTATTACAATATATAATGACAGTAGTACATATTGTATGATAATAACAATGACAGAAGTACATACCGTATTTCAATATATCATGACAGTAGTACATACCGTATTACAATATATCATGGCAGTAGTACATAACGTATTACAATATATCATGGCAGTAGTACATAACGTATTACAAGATATCATGACAGTTGAACATAACGTATTACAATATATCATGACAGTAGTATAATGTATATACTGTATTATGATATACCATGGCAGCGTTTTATCACACGATAGTTAAAGACATCATAATGTAGTTTCAGGAACCAAATATAATTTTCAAAAACTTACATGATACAAAGTGAAATATTCCAACTGCACTGACTAGCGCTGCAATGACTTTACCATACATTTCTAGTATATTCAACCTGATAAAATCAATTTGATAAATATTTACTGCCAAATCGTTCTTTATAAATAGACAAAGGTTGTCGACAATGGAAGCAAATTTGGTGGTGTGATAACGGAAGGAGTAGTCAAGGTTAAAGTTAATCATCACTAATGAAACATACCCCGAGTTGTTTGAGAAGCTGTATGTCTTCTTGGTATTTATGGTAACTATCACAGGCCACGTTGCCGTTATCATCGTTGGCTATTTTCCCTGGTGTCTGTGCCCACACATCCCAGATAGAGGGACCACGCCCTGTTAAGAATATACAAACTATCAATACAGATGTTTCCTCCAGCATATTTAGATTACACTGTAAAGTACATATTATATACTTTTACTATCCGTCGTTACGTTCGTTAGTGGAACGGAAATTGAGCAATTTCCAAATCGTTGCATTCATTCTTTTATTCAAGGAAATGAAACAAGTTTAAGATTTGAATTAAAACTCTGTCGTATGGACTGATTGACTTCCATTTCATTTCAAATCAAACAACGTCTGTTTCTCGCCGAAACTATTATGTAAATATTACGTCTTAGTATGCTTTTAAGTGAGGAGAGAGATTGGGAACTTTGTTTTATGGCATATTAATCTATAAAATACAGAACCACTGTAAGGATCAAACACGAAAAACAGAATCACTGTTACCATCAAAAAACAAAATACAGATTCACTGTTGGTATCATAACAAGATACAGAACCACTGTTAGTTTCATAACAAGATGCAGAACCACTGTTAGTATCATAACAAGATACAGAACCACTGTTAGTTTCATAACAAGATATAGAACCACTGTTATTATCATAACAAGATACAGACCCACTATTAGTATCATAACAAGATACAGAACCAGAGTTAGTATCATAACAAGATACAGAACCACTGTTAGTATCATAACAAGATACAGAACCAGAGTTATAGTACCATAACAAGATACAGAACCACTGTTAGTATCATAACAAGATACAGAACCAGAGTTAGTATCATAAAAAGATACAGACCCACTGTTAGTATCATAACAAGATACAGAACCAGAGTTAGTATCATAAAAAAATACAGACCCACTGTTAGTATCATAACAAGATACAGAACCACTGTAAGTATCATAACAAAATATATCGTTTATGTTAGTGGCTTACTTGGTTCTGTGTATAGGGCTACTGTTTGTATTATATACAAACTACAAAGCCACTGTTTGTGTCATAAACGAAATACCGATCCACCGCTTGAACATATGCTCTCTCCTCTTTAATACTTCACCATATCTGTACAACGCATGATTTTTTTTTTAAATCACAGAAAGTTTTAAACATTAATGCTACTCATACATCAGAGTAAGGGAAAACTGAAGGGCCATATTTTCATTTTCGTTTGTAAATATGCTGCTATGTCTGGACTCACCGTCCTCATCCCAGCCTCCCTCCACCTGATAGGCTGCGGTCGCTGAACTCCACACAAAATCATCGGGGAACACATCATAAAGGAACTCATTTTCCATTTCTGGGGCGACGCCCCTTCCTCCAATCCCGGGGTAGCCATGTTGAAATGCGCTCTCCGACACCAATTGTCGATAGAAGGAAGCGGAATGTTTGGGGACTCGTGTGAGATTAGGGTCGCTGAAGTTAATGTGATACAGTCCGTATTTATTGACATATCCAAATGTTATGTCATAGGTGTCCATAATACTCCACACCAGGTAGCCTGTAACGTTGATCTTATCCAGGCGTATAGCTTCAATCAAATATAGAACCATTAACTTTTTCCATCCCTTTTCAGAAATGGATAATTTCCATGTGTATATAGGATAATATTTCATTAATAAACGCTATTTTGTAAAATGGCATATGAGATGCGGTGAATTAAATGATTATTCGAATATGTGAATTTTACACCATGTGTTGATATTAAAAAAGAAATAACGAAAAAAAGTTTCTTTTCATATTGTCGAACATATTCTGAAAGGTATATTTCTATTACAGACCATACATTTTGTTGTACCTTTTTGAACAATTAATCTAAAACCTTAATCCTTGAATACTCGGCTTCAACTATTACGTATTACGATGCTCACCTTTGAGCACCTCGTTCGTGTAATCCCGCAGGAAGTCTATCCTATCCTTGTCTTCAATCCCATCGCGTTGGTCGCAAGCTCCATTCTCTGTTATCAAGATCGGGACATCACCATAATGATGCTTTATCCAGTTCAGCATTTTGCGCATGCCTAGTGGTGTCGTGTACATGTTCCCATCACATGTCCTAAAAAGAATACAACAAGTACATAAAAAGATCTGACTCTAGCAAACAAAGTTAAACATGTCAAATACAAACGAGTTTAAATGTTTTGTCATAATCAAAAGTACTGCAAGTACTGAAGGAGACGTTATCCGGACGCTTAGACATGGTAAAAGAACGAAATGTGAAAAATGCAAACTGGCGGTAAGAAATTCTCAGGTCCCTGTGTTCACTGTGTCAGACTGTGTTTCACCACTCTGATTGGCCACTTTCTACGATTAAGATCAAAGGGACAATACTGTATAGCACGGCCTTTGTTCACACCATGAATGAATCCGACAACAAACGATATGATAGGTCGTTCAGTCTAAAGAAGTAAATCGATTGGCGGTGGAAGGTAACGCTAAACTTCTGTGCAGTTCCCTGAAAATACATTCTTGTGAAGTTCACATACTTTTCAAAAATTAAAGTTTAATATATACGGAATTCTTGGTTGGGCAATACAAAGTGAACTATCGCCTGAAAGATAATATTTTGTTAATTAATTTAAATAAACGTAGAATTCTACCATTAAAATCATATATTTTTTTTATTGTACATCATGATAGAGAAACTTTCTATTAGTGTATTTCTATTTTCTAAAATTGAATAATTCCGTCGACTCTCAGGTCAAACCAGGGATATTTATGTCTCTGGGTAAAACATGATATGGTAATTTCAAAGTTTTTTTTTCAGTCTTCAATTCATCTTACCGCAAATGTTTGCATATTAATGTATTCTAAGTCAGGTTCTGATAAACGTTACAGATAAATATTACAAGAATACCAAACTAACTCAAACTGTTGATGGACTAGAACAAAAGGTGAGAGAACTGGAGGATTAACAATACCTGATCGCCTATAAACAGAATGATTTGGAACAACATGGGAGAAAGAACTCAATTGTCGGCTTGGAAGACCCAAACAAACATGAATCGATTGATGAATGTGTTGGCAAAATTGTTGAAGATAGACATTCAGGGAAATGATATTGATATCGCTCACAGACTTGGTCCATACTATTCGGATAAACCGCGGAGCGGGATCTGTAAGTTTACTTGTCACAGGAAAAAAATTGAGGTGATTCGGAACCGGAAAGCTCTCAAGGGGTCGAAATATCTTATAACAGAGGACTCGACCCAGGTCAATCAGCAAAGACTTAAGACTACTTTCCAATTACCGTGTGTAAAGAACTCGCGGAGCATGGACGGTAAACTGTTCGTGATGTTGAAAAATGGTCGGAAAAGAGAGAACACATCACTCCTGTTCTGTATTCATTGCACTGGCTACCTGTGCAATACAGGTCACAATACAAAATCTTGGTATACACATACAAGGCACTTGATGGAACAGCTCCCCAGTACATACGGGAGCTAGTTACCCTGTATCAGCCGTCACGATCACTGAGGTCGAAGACAGAATCATTGTTGTGTGTCCCAAAATCTCGTACTGTGACCTATGGAAACCGGTGTTTTGGGAAAGTTTCGGCCACGTTGTGGAATAGATTACCATTCGCTATCCGAAAAACAAATACTCTGGCAAAATTCAAGAAACTTCTGAAGACGCACCTTTTCACGTCTGCATATTAGGGACAACTTAGACATCATGTATATACTGACATTTGTTTATCTACAGTAGATGTAGTTCGTATTTATATGCAATTTTTTATATTATCACATTAGCTTAGATTGTAATAACTTCTTTATTTATGCAGTGTAAGTATCAAATTATTATCTACATGTTGTGAAGCGCTTTAGAGTAATTTTACAATTATATAGAGCGCTATATAAATGTTGTATATTATTATTATTATTATTATTATGAATGACACTCCATTATGCGAAAAGTTTCTGATGACAAAATCTTTACCCGTCTTAATGGAAATATGTGATTCTTTCTTGTGACTACAGTTCTGTATCTGTGAAATCAGTGACACTATATATGTAAACAGTGATAACTTAGTAAAGTGAAATAAGCACAAATTTGTTAGGTACATATCGATTGAGCAGATATAGATAAGGCAAGATAAGTTTGTTTTTGCTCATGCAATTAATATCTTATAGGGTATGACAATCATGATAGTATGTAAAATGATAGGAATTATGATTTTGTCAGTGCGAGTGAAGTACGTACAGTACTGTACGTGTATTCTTTTGTGTATGATAATGCTATGGTATTTGAATGTCTTTTCTATGTTAACTGTAAAAACTTACGAGTCTTCTCTGATATATGTTCGTTACTCATACTCGATTGCTAATATGCAATACTTCATGCAGCTGATGTAAATAGGAAACATATGATATATTGATAATATATTTAAACTATTATTTTGTCGTGTGGAGTCCTATGTGTTACCCCAGAGTATTCACTATTAAATGTTAAAAATTAACATATGTTGCCACAGTGTATTTTCAAGTATATGTAAAAAGTAACAGATATGTGTTTAAATTACCATAGAATATTCACTATAAAATGTTAAAAAAGTAACAGATATGTGTTCCACAGATTATTTACTAGTGCCATATAAAAAGTAACAGATATGTGTTCCACAGATTATTTACTAGTGCCATATAAAAAGTAACAGATATGTGTTCCACAGAGTATTTACTAGTGCATATAAAAAGGAACAGATATGTGTTCCACAGAGTATTTACTAGTGCCATATAAAAAGTAACAGATATGTGTTCCACAGATTATTTACTAGTGCCATATAAAAAGTAACAGATATGTGTTCCACAGAGTATTTACTAGTGCCATATAAAAAGTAACAGATATGTGTTCCACAGAGTATTTACTAGTGCATATAAAAAGTAACAGATATGTGTTACCAGAATATGTAATAGTGCGTATAATAAGTAACAGATGCGTAACCACAGAGTATATACTAGTACAAGTAAAAAAACAACAAATACGTACTACTTGAGTTCATATTAGTGCATGCTAAAAGTAACAGATATGTATTACCAGAGTATTTACTGGCACACGTAAAAAGCAACAGATGTGAGTTACCACAGAGTATGTACCAGGTACTGGTATAAGTAAAAAGCAACAGGTTTGTGTTACAACATCGTGTATATATTAGCATATAAAGCGAAAAAAGCGAACTTATATGTCACAATAAGATGTATATAACTTACATGTAAAAAAAACAAATATATGTTACCATGTGTGTTAGTGAAAAAAATAGCATATACATATGTATATGTGTTGTCATAGAAGGTATATATTAGTGCAGGTAACACGTAACAAATACATTTTCTGGATATGTTACCATGGAATGTGTATTACTTCATGTAAAAAAGTAGCATTAGTAAATACTAGTTAATCACGGGTACATTTTTAATTAATATATAAATAGTCTATATTGAAAAAATGTAATCAAAAAGGTATATGCCCTTGCAGCAAGAATATAAGTGATTAATGTAAAATTATGATAGCATGTGTTCAGAAGGGAATAATGAAGAAAAAAATATATTGCTGTACCCATAATGCAAGCTGGAGAAAGGCCGATGAAACAAATTAACACATAAATTTCAAAAGGTGTAAATGAACAAGCGTGCAAATGTACATTCTCGGGACAACTGTTTTTGCAACAAGCATTTGAAACTTACAAATATGTAAGTATCCATGCTATGTACATTTGAGAACATATACACGTATAGATGAAACTTTCAATAAAGTACATTTTAAAATAAAGATTAAAAAGGAGGTGTCGAAGGAACTAAATGTATATACATGTGTATTACGGACAAATATACAAATTAAAAAAAAAAAGTTTCTTGTGTGAAGAAGTCAGGCTAATTAATAATTATACACTGTCGTACAATTGTAGTCAACGCTGCTGTACAATTATAATCAATGCCTGGCTATCACAATATATCGAAAATTAAATACTGAAATACACAGTCTTAGGAATGTTAAAGTATCATAATACACCGAAATGTCCTATTGATTTTCAAAACTTTCAAAAGTGTACTCTATTTTAAAACCAATTAAATTTGTAGCGTATATTGGCTTCTAAATGAACATCTTTGAAATGGTATAGATATTTATATATAAAAAATCATACCTGTATCACTGTTAAACTAGCGGTAACTATTGAAGAACATCTCATTACCTTGATCTGTAAACATTAGATCTGCACTGCATTGAAAGCTAGTATGCCCATTAACTTTGACATGGCAATTTCTGAGCATCTTTATAGACAATATAACTATAGAATATTATATATGGGTGTGCGGAGCTGTTTTTATTTTTCTGCAGCCACATGCACAGTCTGTCAGGCTTCTGTTGCAGGAAAATGATAGAGTGTGCAGGTGGCTGGATGAGGAAAAACTTCCAACATATCTTATAATACCTTTTCTGATTGTTCGTAGCCGGAGATTTTGACCGGATTCTGTCTTTGTTAATATATAGCTTATTACACATCCGGTTATGCTAACAACTTCCGGTGATGAGAATGCTAAATTCACGTAGGCCTATGTAATGTATATATCCGATACTATTATAGAGTTGTTGATGAACTGTATGGTATGATAGATAGTGTGTCAGTCACCGTTTTTTTTACTTTACCCTTATGTACGTTTATATTTTTTCACTTTTCTCTACTATCGTTGTCCCTTTTTGTTCGTCAGTTTTCCTTCTTTTCAATAGCGCTATCGAACAACTGTTCTTTTACCAGGCATGGGGTAATTAAAAATGTAATGGTAATGCATTGCAATGCATTACATTTTTTCAAGTAATTGAATGTAATGTGTAATTGAAGGCAAATTTAATTACATGTAATGGTAATGTAATTCATTATATTACAAAATCCCTGTAATGCCCAATTACTTTTTAATTACATTTCAATTACATGTATAATTTACCTGATTTTGAAGAGGGCCATATATAGTTGATTTCAAAAGTACTCAAAAAGTTGTTGTAAAGGAAAATTATAAATCATGTGAAATAAATTTACTTAATTATTCATAATAAGTATTAACATGTATTATACCTGCATGTCTATCTCCTCGTGTGCTTACGTATATAAAATAGTTAAAGAGTAAATAAAAATAAAAAAGTTAAAGATTAAATTTTATTTTCAAATATTTAGGTCCTGAAATAAGCTTTTGTCCATAGATTATAAACTGTACCTGTTTGCGACAAGTGAAACCAATTCAACCAATGTGTACACATCAAATATATTTGATCTACCTGGTCAGGTAGGCAAAAATCACACAATTAAGTTATTATTTAGTGTCTATAATAGTGGCTAATGATAATATAAGGGACTATAGACTTATCTACCTGGTCAAGAAGACTTAGAATCACAGATGAGTGTCAAAGAGTATACAGGTACATACATTTAGTATGGCCTGTGCTGTTGTTTTGAAGAATTATGAATTACCAAAGGATATCAATGTCACATTTCAGGCAAAAAGTATGCTGCATTACGCTTTATTATATAAGTTTTGTTACCAGTTTAGTCTGTAGAATAAAATGAAATATTTAACATAAAATGTAATGTGTAATTTAATTAATTACATTGGCAAAGTAATGGTAATTTGATTAATTACAGTTCACATTTGTGTAATGGTAATAGTAATGGTAATGCCATTTTCACAATGTAATGTGTAATTTAATCAATTACATTACATGTAATTGAACCCATGCCTATCTTTTACTCTTATGTTGTGGTCAGCTCTAGATCAAGCAATAGCATATATGTGATAGTTTATGTTAAACCACTTATAACTAAAGCTTTAATGTTTGATTTTCTTACTGTCACCCTTTTTATCATGTGTCCAGATTGTACGATATTGGCAGACGTAGGACAGCTATACTTCATGTTATCTAGATCTCCAAACATCAGGAACTCGAAATCGAAGGAACCAAAATTTTAACAGAGAATTGTCAGGGCATGGAGACAAGAACAAAGGTAAAGATGTCTTTTCCTATCTTAAAAACAAAAATTATAACATTTAACAGTGTATACAGGATACACATTTTACTGCAGACATGGAAAATATTATAGAAACAGAATAGGGATATACTTGTCATTTCATTTCGTTTAGATCAAAGTCTAGGGTTGCAATCCTATTTAATATTAATTTTGAGACTGAAGTTATTAGGGCAAAGAAGGATTCAGGGGGGAATTTTCTAGCTTTGGATTTGCTCATATCAGAAAAAATAGCTTTGATTACACTATATGGACCAAATTCAGACATACCTAGTTTTTACGATAAGTTTTATGATGCTATTATTGAATTCAGCAATGACTCTTTTATTCAATGTGATAATTTTAACTTTAAGTTATGAACCCTGATATAGATTATGACAATACTTACAGACATATTAACAATCCTAAAGCAAGAGACAGAGTAATTGAGTTGATAAACGAATTAGGAATAACAGACATAAATAGAGAGCAGCACCCAGAGACCAAAAGATATACATGGAGAAGAACAAACCCAGTAAAACAGTCACATATAGATTTTTTTTTTTTTGTTTCAGAAAATATGATAATGTATTGAAAACTCGGCCATTGAGCCTGGCTATAGATCTGACCATTCAACTCCAATAATATCAACAGTTTTTTTAATGATTTTAAGAAAGGAAAAGGTCTCTGGAAGTAAAACAATTCATTGCTTCATGATAAAGATTATCTTGATATTATTAGTTAACATATTTTAGAAATTAAAACACAATATTCGAAACCCGTTTATAATTTCGATTATTTGTCTGTCATTCCAAATGAAGATTTTTAACTAACAATAAATGATCAGCTTATTTTAGAAACTCTTTTATTTGAAATTATTTGAAATTTCGTATGCTTCTCACAAGAAAAAAACCCAAAAAAGTCAAGAAAATTATCTTAAAAATTAAAATTCAAGAAATAGGAGATCAAGAAAATGTGGTACTGCAGTTTTATGAAAAATTATATTCGGCAAATAATGATCTGCATGGGGAAAACTTAAATCAGTTTTTAAATGGTATTCATGTTCCATAACTGTTGTGTAAAGAGTCAAAAAGTCTAGAAGGAAATATTTCTTTTAATAAAGCATCCTGTACACTCAAAAACATGAAAAATAATAAAAGTCCAGGGTCAGATGGGTTTACTTCTGAATTTTTAAAATGTTTTTGGAAACAATTAGTAGTAAGATCAATAAGATATGGTTTTAATAACAATGAACTTTCAATAACACAAAGACAGGGAATGATAACATGTTTACCACAGGGAGATAAGCCAAGGCAAGTTTTGAAAAACTGGAGACCAATTTCACTTTTAAATACAGTATACAAAATAGCATCATGATCAATTGAAAATAGAGTTAAAACTGTTTAAGATAAACCAATTAATATTGATCAGCCAGGCTTTATTTCAGGAAGATATATTGGAGAAAACGCAAGAATGATATATGATATCATGCAATATGCTGAAGAGAACGAAATACCAGGTATGCTACTTTTTATTGATTTTGAAAAAGCTTTCGATTCGGTTATTTGGGATTTTATTGATAGTGTACTGTAGTTTTTTAATTTTGGAAGTGATATGAGAAGTTGGATCAGAACTTTTCACAAAAGCCCAAAATCTTCGGTTAACCAAGGGGGGAATCTATCACCAGTTTTTTTAATGAAACGTGGATGACGTCAGGGGGACCTTATTGCACCATACTTATTCATATTATGTGCAGAAGCATTAGGTATCAGAATAAGAAATAATAACAGCATTAAAGGAAATACATAGAATACACCAATTTTACTATCACAATATGCTGACGATACATCAGTTATTCTTGATGGATCAAAAATCTCTTTAATGGAAACATAAGGGGAATTGGACTCATTCGTCAAGGTTTCGGGTTTAAAAATAAACATAAATAAAACTAAAGTAATTTAGATAGGAAGCAAAAATACAGTGAGGAAGTTTTTTCCAAGATTGGAACTTGAAATGGGGAAGCCATAAGTTTACTGTACTAGGGATTGATTATCATATTGATTTACACAAATACCAAAAACGAATTATGATAAAAAAACTGATAAAACTTAAGGCAATTTAAAAAAATAGAATAGGATAATACTTACTCCAATTGGGAGAATTCACATAATAAAGTCTTTGCTTATTTCACTGTTCAATCATCTTTTTATATCTTTACCAAATCCAGATGAACACTTCATTAAAACAAATCATGCAGAACTGTATAATTTTCTCTGGGGTGGGAAGAATAACAAAGTAAAAATGGATATTATCATTAAAGACTATGCAGAAGAGGGTTAAAAAATGATACAAATTCCTTCTTCCATTAAGGCATTAAAATTAACATGGATCAGGAGACTGTTTTCGAAATATCAAAAAAGGCAATGTAATCTTAGCAAAAATATTGACGTAGATATTATAGCTAATTGTGGTTCAGAATATATAAATATATTTGAAAAAATTGTAAGAATCTATTCTGGAAGGATAAGAAAGAACATTTGTTAAACCAAACTAGCTCAATATTTAAAACACCTTTTTGGTATAAAATACTGTTTTAACAATAGATAGCAGTACTGTATTTTATAAAAAAATGGTATAAGAGGGGAATGATTATTATTTATGACCTCATAAAGGATCCTAAGACAAGAACTTTTTTATAATTACCAAGAATTTAGGGACAGATATAACTTAAAGACTAATTTTCTTACCTTTCAAGGAATAATTAGAACTGTGAAGAAATATCTGAGGCATAAAATATTTGATGATATTGTAAAGTTATCCTTTTATTCCACTTAATCTTGAAATATTTTTTTAAAAATTTAAAGGGGTCAAAGGCATTTGACAAAATACTCTGTAGAAATGATACCATAGCAACATGGAAAACAAAGTGGAATGAAATATTTGATCGGAATGAACGATGGATTAGTATTTATAAGACACCCTTTTTACAAAAAAAACAAAGTTACCCTGGTTACAGTACAGAATAAACCACCATATATTGACAACCAACTATTTTTTGTATAAAATAAGAGTAGTAGAAACACCTTGCTGTTTTTTTGCAAAACAGAATTAGAAACAATAGTTCATTTGCTATGGGAGTGTAAAATTGTACAAACAATTTTTCAAAGATTTGAATTCTTACTAGATTTTCTGTTTATCCCTTTTACTTTCAATGAGGAAACTTTTATATTTGGTATGCATAACTATAAAAGTATTTACTATACAACTGATAACCTTATTCTATTAATTATGAAGCAATATATCTATAGATCGAGATGCCTGCAGCAAACGTTATCAACTTATGCCTTGAAAAACATTATTAAAGACCACTACAGAATTCAAAAATATGTTTCTATAGGCAAAGGCGTAGAAACTACTAACCACATGCAGCCTCTGACTAACAAACATTTACATGTAACATACATGTTACCTGTTAGTTCAGTCCCTGTTTAATGAAATATTGAAAAGTAAGTCCCAGCCCCTATCGCTTAACGTTAATAATTAGAAATATCACTATATGTTATGTACTTGTTAATGGACACTTGCAGATGCAACATCTTCATCACCCCTTATGTTGTCTTCTCAACTTCTCCCATCCCCTCCCCACCCCCAACCCCCTCTCTCTTTCTTTCTCCTTCATAAAGCATTACAAAATTGTGTAATTCATTAAATGTATTATGTTTTGATTCAATAATTAGACCAGGTATTAATGCAATGAATCCAAATTGTATCTATTCTGTATCTAAAAATCATATGTGTGAAATGTGAATTATGCAAACATTGTATCATGGTCTATACAGATATTATTTTAATTATATTGTAGGAAAAAGTGAGTGAGGAGTATGAAAACTATTAATATAAACTGTTTTGTGATGCTAATTTTTTTTTCAAAAATAAAAAAATTATAAAAAAAAAAATATTTCAAGAAATATCCTTTCTGAGAATCGAACTGGAAATATCGGTAAATTTATTGTTTGGTACCGATGAACGAGCCTACCTTTGTCACATTTGTGTTCGTCCGTTATTTCCTTCTTTAGCCAATATAAAAAACATCATTCAAGTGGTGCTGATTACGATGCATCTAATCGATTATTGATTAATTTGCAACATGGAAGCTCTTTATTTCTATTGTAATTGACGTTAGGGAAGGAAAGTGTCACATCACTTCGACTTGAGTTCTCTTGCGCATTTGTTCGTTTATATTATCGTAAACTCCCGATGATATCGAAATTCATGACGTCAGAATGAGTCAGAAATATTCTACTTTCGCTTCACAGACGGGAGATTTTACTTCCGGACTACCGACTGAAAATAATAATTTCGTCGGGATCAAGAGTGATGGCCATGTTTATCAACATAACTTTTGTCGCGATACGCAGCCTAAGGGTTTTTAATCAGTTGTGAGGTTTCAACAATCACGATCGTTGCTTTGTATATATTTCAAATTCTTTAAAGCGAACGTTTATACGTCATCCATATTTGATGGGTTTTCACTCACAAGAGAGCGTAATGGTTATCAGTCTTCCTAATATGGGTCATTTCCTTTTGTGGGTATTCTGCTTGGTACTATAATCCTCGTTTAAAACATTTAACATGGACTGGAGTTAGTTTTAATCATGTGTTAAGTTTATGTAAGATTCATGTAAGAAGTGTTCAGCTTGTCCCAAATGTCCCTCAGTATTCTGAACGAAGCACCAGGTACTGTAAATGTTGTCTACCTTATTTAGAGTATTTACGGAGATTACCGCTAGGTGTCTAAAACCCCGTATATCAGTTTTTGTAGCTAAAAAATGATTCTGACAGGGCATGGAGGACGTAGTGGGGACAGGGTCCTAGTGTGATGGGTGTATAAGGTTTTAATGTTCAAACATCTACATAAGACTAAAAAACATACTCTTTCCAGGAGGGATCAACACTAAGGACATAGCCAGCATCTTTCTCAAATCTGGTGTTCAGCTCGGCCGGGTTGGCAGCCGTCACCAGGGCCGAGTGGTATATATTGATGGCGAAGAAATCGTAGGATCCTATAAATTGATGAAACAACAATAAATATATGTGACGACATGATGCTTCGGAGAGGTCAACTATATATTCAATGAAATTTGTACAAGGCTTCACAACTGTTGCACACTGTCCACTTGGCCATACCATGTCTCACCATGATTATAGCTTTATTAACGTAAAAAAATGTCTGAACAGTTTTATCGAAAATGTTAAAGCATGTTATCCTACCTTGCGTTGGTACATGTATATTTATCGCTATTGTAATCCATGCCACCCGAGGTTAAGTTCTCGGTTCGACGAAGCTGTGAACTTAAACCACCATTTTTAAAGTTTTGCATATTTTCGGAACCTATCTATTTTTCCTCACTATTCATATTGACCGACAAACTCCGAACAGTACCAGTGGAAGGTAAAGGATTGTTGTCTACCTACATCAGAACCTACTTTCATGGAAAACCTCGAAGTTAGGCAGCTAGCAAACTATAACAGACTGATAGCGGGATATCGATTGAAAAAAAGAAGGATCACGTTTAAAATGAGGCGTGCATGTAAATCAGTGGTGAAAACGAGCTTAGAGTGAAAATAGGTCGAATGTTCTCGTTCAGGCTAGTTATTTCCCTTGTCACAAATATATAGTAGTGGGAGGGGTCACATTCGGGAGAGGTTAAATAATTATCTGACAATCATTTCATAGTGACATAGGTCCGTGCCTAGCTCCAGTGGACAGTTGTTGTAGTAACACAATCATCGATTTGAGTTCCTTTTTTACAAACATTTCAAGTGTGGCACAACAAAGACGCCACACATAAATTACTTTAGAAATTTTGGATTCCTACTGTTTGGCCCCTAGCATCACTGATGAGCCTAGGAGGACGAAACAGCTGAATGATGCAGTTCAATTCATTTTTTCGGCATACTGTATCTATTACTAAATTTAAGAGGTGCAGCATATGTGTGTGTTACGTCATCTTACAAGACATAGACGCAGTATGACAGTGGGAATAAGCCGTGCTCATGACATTTAACCCAAACAAATGCAACAGTATATCCATTACAATCAAAAACACAAAAACAATACACAACTGCAAACTGCATAACCACCCACTGCAACAAGTCGACTCCACCAACTATCGAGGACTCACACTACAGAAAAAATGGGACACACACACCAACAGCATCGCCGCAAACGCCAAAAGATTACAAGTCTTCCTTAAACGAAACCTAAAAATAAACGCACAACATATAAAAGAGCACGTACACAAAGCCCTAGTGAGACCCAAACTTGAATACTGCTCTCCTATATGAGACCCGCACAACAAAAACAAAAAATCTGGAAAAAAACGCAGAACAGCACGGTACGTACTAAACAGATATCACAACACAAGTTCAACACAAGACATGAAGGACAAACTAAACTGGCCTACACAGTAAACTCATCCCATGTTTTTATCATATAGTGTTCTTTGAAAAAGTAACCAACCTACCAAACATACCCGTAACCATTATTTTGTATGGAGGGTGAATATTCAAAGAAGAACTGGTGTTTTCATGTAGACGTTTTTTATGTCAAATGAAAGGCATACTGCATACATAAACAACAGACCTATACCCCTAAACGGTCACACAATTTTTGATGTACTGGTACCCAAAACGTTTGTTGTTGTGTCATTACACTGAAATTATCATTACCCCAACCGAGATTGAGCTAAAAGACTGAAAAGTTGGCAAGGTCCATGTTTAAGGCAAGATGTCCATAGACCTAAAATAACGGTAATCTGGCTATTGGTTACGTTTACTATTTAAAGATATTAACATATTTGACCCATGTGACCTTGAAAGAGGGTCAATGAACAAAGTTTGTATGCATTCATCCCAGCTTGCTATATGCAAAATATTAGTACCCTGGGCCTTTCGATTACAAAGAAGAATTTGCTCAAAGATTTTCAGACATTTAACCCAATTGACCTTGGAATGTCATTGTACGAACTAGGTACCCCTTCAGTCCAGCATGCTACATGCCAACTAACAGTACACCAGACCTCTTGGTTATTGATAAGCGGCTTGTTGAAAAATTTCAGAAATTTGACCCATGTGACCTTGAAAGTGGGTCAAGGTCATTCATTTGAACAAACTTGTTAGCTCTTCATCCAAGCATGTTACATAACAAAAATCAGCACCCTGGGCCTTTCGATCATTGAGAAGAAGTTGCTCAAAAATGTTCAGACATTTGATCTCAATGACCTTTAATGAAGGTCTATATCATTCCATAGCAAAAACAAAAACCACTTATAAGCCCTTTATCCCAACAGGATACACATCCTTATGCCTTACGGTTATTGAGAAAAAGTTGAAAATGTAAATTGTTTACGACAGACGACGGACGATGCCGGACAAAAACGATTGCCTCAGTTGACGTAAGAATTAGAATATATTACATCAAATTTAACCTTGACAAGTGGACGTTCTGTAGCAACAATTAGTTCATGTAATAAACCACACTATACCTTTGATAATTGAGCGCTGTGCCGCGGTAAACTTTGGAAGTCTTGATTGGCTGAGGTTCTGACCACCACCGGCCTCGGCCACACGAGTTTTCATAACCTCTGGATAGTCCCCTTCGCCAAATATTGGCTCTGCAAACCAACCGAGCTTGAATTCCATTGCGCGCTCAGAGGCCGATATATCCGAGGGATTTCCAGCTTGCTTCGGCTCCATCCACTCCGAGGACAAGACAATACTTACTTTTCCTGTAAAATTAACCATACTTAGTAGCAATACCCCACCAAGTGTGGACAGCTTTCCTTAAGATTCTGACATTTCTAGATAAAGATATGTTATACTGACAGATATTAATAAGCAATCCAATCTTCAATTTGTAAAAAACATTTCCAACCGCGAAACAGATAAGTTACTATGCAAAGCGCATGTGTTTTTTAGAACATAAAAAACAAATCCAAATAAATGGGGGATGTATATGATACTTCAACCTAGAAGTAGCGCTGAGAATATCCACACTTTAAATTGATATGAAGCATGGCTTGAGATTTGAGTTAAGTATCAATTTGCATACGTCTTTTTAGTGGAAACGAAACGCTGAAAAGTAGGTAGCAGTGTACAGTAGGATTTTGTGTCCATGGATGATATATTTCTACAAGGAATAACTCCTATGACATTATGCCTATGAAAATCTAAAAAGAAACAAGGAGTAAGGTTTAAGCATGGTAAAGTGGACTTTGTGGACTTCAGATTTGTAAAAAAAAAAACCAAAAAACAATTGTTAGAGATTAAAATTTTTGCCTTTCCGAATTGGGTGCCTACACATGAAAAGCTTGCTCTACAGGAGGTGAAATTTCGACAACAGCACATGACGAAAAAATTGCGAAACATCTATACAAACGACCCATGCTGGGACACAGATAATTCTGACACCACGTATGTATTATTTTTTTGCATTTTGCAGTTTTTTGGTTTGGTAACCATGGTTTGTAAACACGTGACATACATAGAAAATATAAATTTTATATTTTCACCTCTCCCTTCTTGTGCTTAGTAAACTCTGACTGCGAATATATTAGCGTATACGCAGTGAAAAAGGGCTCGGCGGATTAATATTTGTTCAAACATGGCGTCATTTACGCTTCAGAAAAATGAGTATTCGCTGTCGGCCATTGTTTGGTTCCTACAAAGTTTTGAAACATGGAACATATATGGAATCAATTAATTTCCTGTGATTAAACAATAAATAGTTTCTTGCAAATTTTTGATTCGTAATGATGCACATTCGAAACTCTTTTAAGGTAACGCAAACATGGCGGCGCCCTGCATTTGTGACGTCTGACGTCGGACCGCGTCACAATCAGATCACTGTGACAATGCGTGTACATAACGACCGTTATAAATAAAGAAATAAATTCGACATGCTAGAAATATTACTCGATACCAAATTTACATATGATGTTATGAAAAAAAAATAGTGTTGTTCACTGTGTATTTTTCGAATTTACCAATATATTGATGAAATCCAATGGGACTATATTATCTTAGCAACCACGGCCGTCGTAGTTACCATCTAAGCAACCCGCTTCGAATGTTTTTTTCTTCGTATAACACTTGAAAATTAATAATGATATAAATATAAGGATTGTACCTCATTTTGACTGCGTATACGGTAGTATGCCCGCTAACGCACACCATAGAATATGTTCAGTGCCAACTGCGGGCATACATGACTCAGTCCCGCTCCGAATCGGTGCATATCACACATACCCCACAAACTCTTCAGTCGGAAGTACGCAGACAAGACACGTGACCCAGTCCCTCTTCTCAGTCAGAAGTAAAGAGACTTGACGAGAGCCTAAGTCTTCCTCAATAATCAGAGGTACAGAGACCTGCTATATGACCCAGTCACGCACCAAAGCGGTATACATCACACAGACCTAACACGTGAAACGGTTCCACTCTTCAGTCGGAGGTACGCAGACAAGACACGTGACCCAGTCGCCTTCCTTAGTCAGAGCTACACAGATCTGACAAAAGCATGATTCCCCTCTTCAGTCAGAGTTACACTGACCTGACACGTGTTTGAGTCACCCTCCAAAGTCAGATCGACACAGACCTGACACATGACCCAGTCCCGCTTCATATTCCGAGGTACATATGACCCAGATTTGACCCGTAACACAGTTCCCCGTTAACGTCAGTGGTACATCATACATAACTGATAAGCAATAGAGTCGCCTTTGGAGTCATAGGTACACAGACCTGACTCGTGACCCAGTCACCCTCCACAATCACAGCCACACATACCTGACATGACCCAGTCCCTACGCCAGTCACATATACACTGACCTGACAAATGCCCCGTTCCCCTTTCAAAGTCAGAGCCACACAGACTTGACACATGACCCAATCCCGCTCGAAAGTCACAGCTACACAAACGAGACAAGTAGCCAAGTTTTGCTCCCAAATAAGAGCTTCACAGACCTGACCCGTGACCAAGTAACCCTCCACAATCAGAGCTATACAAACCTGCACGTGACCCAATCTCAATCTACAGTCAGACCTACATAGAAGTGACACATGACCAAGCCCCCCTCAACAACCAACACTACAAAAACCAGACACGTTATAAAACCTCTCTCCCCTATCATACTTACACAGACCTGACACTTGACCAAGTCCCCTCCACAGTTCGAGGTACACAGACTTGACACGTCCCCCTCAATAATCATGGGTACCCTGACCTGACACTAGATAAAGTCTCCCTTCACAGTCAGGGATACACTGTCCTGACACTAAACAGTCTCCCTTCACAGTCAGAGGTACACTGACCTGACACGTGATCCAGTCCCTTCACAGTCAGAGGTACACTGACCTGACACGTGATCCAGTCCCTTCACAGTCAGAGATACATTGACTTGACACGTGATCCAGTCCCTTCACAGTCAGAGGTACACTGACTTGACACGTGATCCAGTCCCTTCACAGCCAGAGGAACAATAACCTGACACGTGATCCAGTCCCTTAACAGTCATAGGTACACTGACTTGACACGTGATCCAGTCCTTTCACAGTCAGAGGAACACTGACCTGACACGTGATCGAGTCCCTTCATAGTCAGAGGTACACTGACCTGACACGGGCTCCAGTCCCTACACAGTCAGAGGTACACTGACTTGACACGTGATCCAGTCCCTTCACAGTCAGAGGTACACTGACTTGACACGTGATCCAGTCCCTTCACTGCCAGAGGAACACTAACCTGACACGTGATCCAGTCCCTTCATAGTCATAGGTACACTGACCTGACACGGGCTCCAGTTCCTTCACAGTCAGAGGTACACTGACTTGACACGTGATCCAGTCCCTTCACAGTCAGAGGTACACTGACTTGACACGTGCTCCAGTCCCTTCATAGTCAGAGGTACACTGACTTGACACGTGCTCCAGTCCCTTCACAGTCAGAGGTACACTGACTTGACACGTGCTCGAGTCCCTTCACAGTCAGAGGTACACTGACATGACACGGGCTCCAGTCCCTTCACAGTCAGAGGTACACTGACTTGACACGTGATCCAGTCCCTTCACAGTCAGAGATACACTGACGTGACACGTGATCCAGTCCCTTCACATTCAAAGGTACACTGACTTGACACTTGGATAAGTCACCATCCACAGTCAGGGCTACGCAGACCTGTCATAACCCAAGTCCCTACGTCAGTCACAGATACACTGATTTGTCATTTGCCTTATTTCCCTTTCAGAGTCAGAGCTACACAGATTTGACACGTGACTCAGTCCCGATTCAAAGTCACAGCCACAAAGAAAGGAGTCCAGTCCGGCTCCAATGTCAGAGCTACACAGACCTTACACGTGACCAAGTACCCCACAACAATCATAGCTACACAAACCTGACACGTGGCAAAACCTCCTTCTACAGTCAGACATACACAGACCTGACACGTGACACAATCTCATTCAACAGTCAGAACTAAACCGACCTGACACGTGATCCAGTACCCTTCCATATCCATAGGTACACTGACCTGATACTTAACACAGTCTCCTCCTACAGTCAGTTATACACAAACCTGATACGTGGCCCAGTCTCCCTCCCGAGTCAGAGGTACACTGACCTAACACGTGATCCCGTCCCTTCACAGTCAAAACTACACTGACCTGACACGTAACAGTCCTCCTCCACAATCAGAGTTACAACACACTGACCTGAGACGCGAAACAGTCCCTCATCCCTCACCAAAGTCAGAGCTACACAGACCTGACACTCACCATTTTGTTTTGACCTAAACTCTTTCGCATACATGCGGTAGGTCTCGGCATGGGCCAACAGCATGTTATGTGCTGCCAGATAAGCCTTTGTGCCTTCTCCATCATTCGCATACACCATCTGACTCATCACATATGGCTCGTTGATTGTAATCCATGTCTTCACCTATAATTCATAAAAAAAGTCAGAGAATACCAAAGCGTCACGAAAACCATAATCCGAACTCAAAATCGATTAAAATAGGGGCAGAATAGGAACAAAGGAAAGATTTACATGGAGACTCTCGTAAAAGCACAAGAGAATAAGACCAGGTGTTCCGGAAGAGTAAGCGTCTTATGCTTCATCGACGACACCCGCAATGTAAATCTTGGTCACATCCAAGTAAGCATCAATCCTCAAAATGAGAACCGAGTTATCATTGTCATCACAACAAGTAAACACACTAACAAGCAAACTCAAAAACGTCCATCTTCATATCACACAAAGATACAAAATATTTCTCGATGATATCAAGATGGCGACCATGAAACTTGTCCATAGTCTTCATCAACATGCATTTCTCGAATCCCTTTGCCTTAAGTTTGTTCGTCAGCACTTGACATCTATTACGAAAATTTCGATATTCAGAGCAAGTCATAGAATAACAAATCAACTGCGACATGTAAACACCATAGGATGGAGAAGCAGGTATATTACTATCAAGAAATGGAAAGTTCACGATCGCAAAATCGAAATCGTCACGTTTATCATACAGCTTAGTAGTAAGTTGCCCGTGTTGGTCATAGTTTAAGTACAGATCGAGGTAGGAAGCTACTGTAGGAGAGTCGTTTTGTCTCAAGTTCAGTAGGGTATATACGATCGACTAGGTCAGCAAATGTCTTGTTGTTTATAGACAACACATCGTCGATATACCTGAAAGTGAAATTGAAAGATTTGGCAAGGTTTTTGTTAGCCGTCCTGATACCCCCCCAGACAAATTCAGTCTCGTATGAAAACAAAAACATGTCAGCCAAAAGTGGTGCACAGTAAATACCCATTGGAATACCAACAGCCTGTTGGAAATTCTTTCCTCCGAACTTAACCAGTCATTGTCAACCATGAATTCAATCATTCGTACTATATCTTCCTCAGTATATTTCAACCTAGCTGTTGTTGTGTTTTTCACCAAGTATGCTCCAAGATAGCTCACAACCATGCTTTTGTATCGTCGTTCACCTTTCTTGGAAAGGAAAGCTCCAATAATGAGAGACCGGAGACGTTCTTTCAGTTTGGCATGTGGTTTGGTAGTGTACAGGGTGGAAAAATCAAATGTTTTGATGGACGAAACATTTTTGAGAAGGGGGTGCTCAAGACTGATTAGACGATCTTTTGAGTTTTTCAAAAGCCACATCCCATTCATGCCACTTCTGGAATATACAGTGTCACAATAAGACTGAAGCCCTGATTTAACGGTACTAAAAATGGAAGTAAGACGTCCTGATAATGGCTTGGTTGAGCAATGAGACGAGCCAGCGATAAAACGTTGCTTATAAGAATCCTTGTGTAGTTTAGGTATCCAATATAGCGAGGTAAGTCAGCGTCTTTATCATTAACGGGTATTTTGAATGATTGCAATACTGATGTATGATTGGAAAGTATTTCATCTTTCGAAAAACCGGTTAATGCGTAAGTAGGGTTACCTTGGTTATCAAGCAGGCCCAGTTCTTTTTGCAAACAATTAATGTTATAGTGTTTGTAAACTAGGATCAGGTTATTAGATGCCTTGTCTGCAGAAGCAATCACATACTTGTCATGTAGGTGTTTGAGTGTTGTTCGAACATCGGGGTCAAGAAAGATCGACTTGTGTTTAGTTTTCATTTTGTATCGCAAAATGCTGATTCTTTTCTGAATAGAGGACCTGATAGATTTAACCCTCTCTGAAAGGGAATCCAATTCAGCATGTTCACGTTTAGCCCATTGTCTGGCTTAATCCATAAGAGTCCATAAAAATCTTGAAATTCACATTCCATTTGATGGATGAAGTCTCGCGATACGTAGGACCTTTCATGAAAAGCTCCCGGAGCTTTACGTTGGGGATTATCTTCAGATTGCCAGTTATTATGTGTCCAGCTGGGCCATAGCAAAATAGGGATGAAGAACATGAACATCCTGAAGGAGGGGTCATTCAAAGGTCATCTATGTGAAACTGCTGCAGTGTTTGCTTGTATTTGAAAAGCTTCGGTGCAATAGGTACAGAATAACTGTAGGAAATGATAGGTGATCTAATATATCGGAAGTACGGTGGTATTCTAGCTTGAACAGACCTTTGATGTAAGATATTGCTGATGTTAATGGCCAACTCAACTTTCATAAAATGTTGAGTCGCTGGTGGCTCATGGCCGTCCGTTTGTACGGGCCTAAATAGTCAAATTTCTGCCACATCATCAATTATCTTATGGAGCCTTCATGCTAGTTTCCAAAGGTCATCCGGAACAGTTTTTGTTTGAGTGGTTTGCAGTGTTCTTAACACAGTCCGAGGCAGTGAATATAGTGTGGTACGAACACGATGAATACCCTATGGTCCATTTAAAGTGACCATTAGGTCTTCAAATTTTACACTGCATGCTGTTGGACTGTTGTAATGCCGATGTCTATGGCCACGAAAACGAAACGAAAAGTATAACAAAGCGTAGAAACCTTTTCACAGATGATACAGAAATATAAATTACATATGCTTTGATCAACCATAAGTAGGTTTTTTTCAACAAAAAAAAAAAAGATGGCTTATTTTAAGAATTCGGAAATGTTGTGACTTTATAATTTTAGAACGCAGTTCTTTTAAATTTAAGGACATATTTTTTAATATTGAATGGGCACAGTTATTTACAACTAAGGACAGATTTCTTTTTAATTTAAAGAAAAAAAAAGCAACAAGCCAAAGGGCCTAAGCGGCCACCTGAGTAATGTTATAGGAAAGATAGCCCAATTCTAATGATGAAATCAAAACGTAAGCTAGGCAGGAATGGATTCCTAAATAAATATTGACAAAATATACCTAAAAGAGTTTGTTTTGTTATGTAAACCATAGCAAATGTTATCCTCTCCCTGAGATATAATATCCCCTTTAGGGCCCCATCCCAGCCCATGAGATTGAGGAGGAATCCCAGTTACAGTTTGATACCATTTTTCAAAGGATTATTGCGACAAAGAAGGAATAATTTCGTATATAAAATGGACAAATTAAACTCAAAAGTGTCATTTAGCTATGTAACCTATAGTAAACTTTACCCCCTTCCCGATCGGGGAACAGATAGCCTATGGGTACCGAAGTTTACAAATTAACCAACGCCCATGATGATCTTTCTATCCATGAAGACAAAATAGACTGTAGTATCTCTGAGTCTGGAGAAAAAGATTTTGGAAATTAAGGATTAGTTTCCCTTTGGGGCCCCGAGTTGGCCCCAGGAGTAAGGGCAGCAATCCCAATTTTACAAATCTGTATCCTCATAAACAAAATATCATTTTGGCCAAGTCTGCATGAAAAGAGTCAGTCCACCGGTTTTGGAGAAGAAGTTTAAACTGTAAATCGTTTACGCTCGATGGATTACGCACAACGATAGATCATTGCATACTTTTTTAAACTTATTAAACAGAGAGAGAGAGAGATTAGTAAATAGCACCTAGAAAAGAAAAGAAATTGGACACTTTCGATTGTTATCTGATAAGCTTTCCAAACAGAGAGGCTTACAAATTTGTACTTAAGTAAAATTAAAATAAAATGAGCATGAGCTCATATAGATATATTAAAGTACCTTCACCACCACAAATTCGTCAATTGTCACATTTGACTATTTAACCTTGATCGATAATCACCACAATGAAGGTGTAGAAATCATTCTTGTAATGTTATAGAGTGAATATGAATTGAATCTGTACAGGGTCTCATAAGCTATCCTTCACACAAGCCTTTTGTTCTCAAAATGACCTGTAACCTTGACCGATGACCACACAAATATTACATTATGATATTACTATTCTGATACAACATGTGGACACTTAAAATCCAATGTAATATGTGTCATGTCACCAAAAGATAAGAATTTCAAAATACTTTTACCATATTCTTTACCTACTGTACCACGGCTATTCAAAAGCAAACATTGCAACAATTGAATATAGATAACATGTGAATGACTCCTCCTTCAGCATGTTCATGTTCTTCATCTCATAGTAACTCATAATCTGATCTATTATCCCCAACATAAAGCCCCGGGAGCTTTTCATGAAAGGCCCTAAGTATCGAGAGAATCCATCCATCAATTGGAATGTGAATTTCAAGACTCTTACGGACTCGGTGAAATATTATGGCTGACAATGGGTCAAACGTGAACATGCCGAATAGGATTCACTTTCAGAGTGGGTGAAGTCAATCAGGCCCTTTATTTAGAAAAGAATAAGCAGTTTGCGTTACAAAATAAAACTTAACATTAGTCAATATATCTTGACCCCGATGTTCGAACAACACTCAACGATATACATGATAAGTATGTGGTTGTGTCTGCAGACAAAGCATCTAACAACTTGATAATTGTTTGCAAACGCTATTACATTAATGGCTTGCGAAAAAAAAAACTCGGCCTGCTTGATAACCAAGGTAACCCTACTTACCCATTGACAGGTTTTTCGAAAGATGAAATACTGTTTAACCATGCTTCAGTATTACAATCTTTCAAAGTATCGTTTATGAGCAAGACGCTTACCTACCTCGTCTTTATTGGATACCAAAACTAAACCTTTGGTGCAATATAAATAGAACCTTTATTTCGGAAGTACGGTGGTATGTTAGCTTGAACAAACTTTTGGTGCAAGATATTGCTGATGTCAATGGCATCAATCCCAAAATTCGACTTTCATGAAATGTCGAGTCGATGGGGACTCTTGCCTGTCCGTTCTAACAGGCTTAAAAGGTCGAATCTTTAGGACACAACATACTCTTCTACACCAGCTGCTTACCTCGATCTCTACTTAAACTACGACCAGCATGGACAGCTTACTACTACGCTATACGATAAACGTGATGATTTCAATTTTCCGATCGTGAACTTTCCATTTATTGATAGTTACGTCCTGCTTCTCCAACCTATGGTGTGTACATGTCGCAGTTGATTCGATATTCTAGAGCTTGCTGTAAATATCGGGATTTCTGTGATCGATGTCGACTGCTGATAAACAAACAACACAAGGATTCGAAAGATGCAGGTTGATCAGAACTGTGGGCAAGTGTTATGGTCGCCATTTGTGTCTCATTGAGAAATATTCTGTATCTTTAAGTGATATGAAGATGGACGTTTTTGAGTATGTTCATTAGTGTGTTTACTTGTTGTGATTGACAATGATACTCGGTTCTCATTTTGAGTACTTGATGTTTACATAGATGTGACAAAATTTTGCATGGCGGGTGTCTTCGATGAAGCATAAGACGCTTACTCTTCCGGAACACCTGGTCTTATTCTTTTGTACTTTTACAAGAGTCTCCATTAAATCTTTCCTTTGTTCATATTTTGCACCTGGTTTAATTGATTTTGGATTATGATTTTGTTAACGCTTCGGTATTCTCTTATTTACTTTACCACATTATTGATAATCTTAAAAGTTAACGGGTTGAGGATTTTAAAAATATTCGAAAGATCTTTTAATCAATCTCGAGCACTTTTCTTAAAATATATATTTATGATAAAAACATTTTAAAACATCCCTCCCTCCCCCCTTGTACACTACCATACATCATACAAAACTGAAAGAACTCCTTGATCTCTCGTTATGAGAGCTGTCTTTTTTCAAAACAAAGCGGGCAACGATACAAATATAATGATAGTGAGCTATCTTGAAGCATACTTTGTGAAAAACACAACAAAAGCTAATATGAAATTTACTGAAAGAGATATAGTACGAATGATTGATTACCTGGCTGCCAATATTTAAGTTAAGTTTGGATGAAAGCTTTTCCAGTTGCTGTGTTTCTCAATAACACTGTACAGCATGAATATAGAAAGGTAACTTGTTTTTTCTAGTGCTATAATGTAAAATTTACTCTTTCTGATCTGTGTGAAATCAATAGGATTAATCCTTATTATCAATGTTGTGATTGCATAAATTTAGATGTGTGTAGTAGTCTGCTGAAATGCTTTTTCATATCTGTATTTGTGTTGATACATCTTGGATTCCTTAGTCGGCTTTAGCATGGTAGAGGGATCTTGATGTGCATTCATCAGTCTTTGCTGGATGAGATGAATAACTGCTTTTTAAGGTTTCAAGGCTTAAGTTATACACTATGTTGTCCTTTAATCTATTCCAACCAGCTGCTGTAATAACACAATATGTTTTTTACTTAAGACAATTACCAAAGTTTTTTGTGTTTGTGTTTTTAAATGTATTATAAGATGTTGTAGGTATAGTGTCTGTTGAATTGCTCATTTCTGTGGATCTGATACAATGTGAAACTGCTGAATTCCTGTCGTGTTGTCCATTGACATTCTGCTGTGTTGTCTAACAAGGTCCTGCTATACTGGCATTATTATGATGTGTTTGTAAATATTAAATGAATGTAATATTTGTAATTCATTTTAATGACATTTATGACCAGTTTTATTTCAAAATAATCATGACAATAAAAACAATCTCATCGTGGCCATGAAACGCTGTGAACCATCTACATTGCTAGAAAGGTCGTTAGAGGCTTTGTTTAATTTTAACATTTTTGTAACCGCAGGGCCATCCGTTTCCCTCAAAGAGTTGGCAAAGTTGATTATAGTTAATATAGGGAAATAAAACTTTTAATTTTTTTCTTAATGTTGAGGATGATTTTCACTTAGTAGCAATAATTCATAGTACTGCAAATGGATAAACTATGCATAGAAGTGTTATTTCCCTATATAAACTATAGTCAACTTATGCCTTTTGCCTTTTGGGGAACGGATGGCCCGGCTGTTACATTTTTAAATTCTAGCAATGTAGAGAATTAGACTTTAGTACCTCTGAGTCTGGAGAAGAAAATTTTTGAAAAATTAGTTAATTTCCCCTTTGCCCTAGCGTATTATTAGCGATACAATTCTGTATCCTCATCTTCCAAAGAATGTTTTAGCCTAGTATTAAAAAGATCCAACCAATCGGTTCTTGAGAAGAAGCAAAACGTTTACGCTCGACGGAGGACGACGGACGGAAACTGGTCGGAATAAAAAGTATATCAACTTATGGTTAGAAAAAGAAAATATTGCAGTAATTCAAAATTATAAACAGGACTTAAAATCGATTACTTGAGGGAAAATATAAACAAAGGGAAGCATTACATGGATAACCTTGTAAAAGTACAAGAGAATAAGAACAAGTGTCCGACGTGTCTTCTGCTTCGTCGACGACAACCGCCATATAAGTCTTGGTCACGTCCTCCCATATCACATCAAGTCCTCAAAGTGAAAACATAGTCGTCATTCTTAATCACAACAAGGTAGCACTCTTATGATCAAATTCAATGATGCAAGATATTTCTTAATATTTACATTTTCACTTCGCTCCGCTTCAATGAAACTAGTAAACTCTGTTTTTTTCATTTCTCGATGAAGTGCGTTGGGCACGCGCTTTTTCGTTCAAGGCGAAGTAGTACATTTGTTGACAACAGTGTATGGTTAACGTTGTGTAGGCCTACATGACGGGTGTACTACACCCGTTAAACATCTGCTTTACATGCCAATGAGTTATGCCAGTATCATATCGCACATACTATGTCTAATACTTGATCGTACAAAATACGGACATTTCGGAAAGCATTTATTCAAAATATAATATTATTGGTCCTAAATTTCTCATAGGTCCAATCGATGATCGGGGGTTCAATGCAAATGGGATCATCTGTCCGCCGGCAGATTTCGCAATTTCATTTTATTCCAGATCGATACTAAAATAAAATGTTTGAGATTCGTCACAGGAATCCGTTCTCTTTTAAGAAGTTACATATGTTAGAATCTATTATTCGGAAAATGCAACCTGTTCACAAAGCTGATAAGCTAGCTAACTAAAACTACGTACTGTAGGACCCAACGGTTCACATAGAGAATTTGTTACACTTACAACGTAGTTTTTGGACCTAAACTACGGTGTCTAGTATAATTTAATACATCCGAAGAGTTTACATTAGGGTTGCATTTTTATCAGAAATTGATCTTAACATCGAAAAGTGTAAACATACTCTAAAAACCTTAGTTTAGGTCCAAAAGAAGATGTAACGAATTATCAGGCACCTGTGATTTTTTAATACGAGGGGTGTTCCAAAAATAATGTCACTTGCATCGGTGCTCATATAGCGGAAGTGCTTTTGTTCATTTTAATTTGCTCTGCCCTTCAAAATACTCTCCGCCAGCCAGAACACACCTTTTAAGTCGGTCATTCCATTTTTGGAAGCATTTTGCATACTCTTCAATGGGTACACCCATCAGACACTGATAAACAGCAGATCCAAGGACATTTCTCGATAAATGATATTTAAGTTTTGGAAAGAGAAAATAGTCGCAGGGGGCCAAGTCTGTAGAATACGAAGGGTGCGGAAGGACGGTAACCTTCTCTGATTCCAAAAAGTCAGTCACAATACGTGCCTTGTGAGCGGGTGCATTATCATGCAAAAGTCGGACATACTTAAGTCCTGTTTTGGGGCGGCGACTTTTGTAGTAGTTCTTCAACTTTCTGAGAACAACGTTTTTATAGAACTTGCCTGTGACCGTTCTGCCTTTTGGCACCGGGATTTGAATAGCTGGATCCTTATAAGTGAAAAAAAAAGCATACAAAACCTTCTTTACCGTTCGTATTCGTTTGGCAATACTTGGGCGTCTGGCATTTTTAGTGGCCCATATTCGGTTGGCAACCTTCCACTTTGGTTCAAAATAATACACCCAGGTCTATCACCAGTGACTATATTATCAAAAGCCTTTTTACTATATTTTGGGTACATTTTGAGAAGTTTTTTTGCCATTGTTACACGCGTCTTCTTTTGCTCATCCGTTAACAAATGGGGTATCCATCTTGCATTTATCTTTCTAACTTTTAGATGTTTCTTCAAAATTGCATGAACTCTTGCTAACGACAAGTTTGTCATTCGAGCCAATTGTCTTACGGTGAATCGAGCATCAGTTTGGAGGATATTTCGGATTTTTTCTATGTTACCTTTGGTCGTAGTTGTTGCAGGACGACCTGGGTGAGCAGCATCTTTCAGTTGCTGCTGCAAAGCACTAAATTTACCTACCCACCTACAAACATCCTGTGAGACATTTGGCCCTCCACATAAATGTCACACACCTCGCGGTGAAAATCTACAGCCTTTATGCCGAGTAATGACCTACCTTTTATATAGGCCCTAATTTCAAGAACATTTTCACCTCGTTTTCCTGTGATTTTGTGTCTAGTCTAACGAATAGGCTATGAAACGATGTACACTGTAACGAGGCCAGTGAACGTGTGGACGAGATATTTACCTGTGTCACGAGCCGGGGATCACTCAATCGACACGATGTGGTTTTGTGCATAAATTGCACGATTTCCGCGAAATAAAGCACAGATGACATTATTTATGGAACACCCCTCGTACATAACTTTACCGTGTGCCTACCTTTAAAACTTGTAGTTTTCGGTTAATGTCCCAAATTAAAAGTCCTCAAATCACTCATCCAGTTGATTACATGTCACCAATATCATTCGTCATACTTTCATCAAGTGAACCTCGTGCAAATGGTACATGAACTGAAGCAGTTCACTTCATTTGCGCGAGGTTCATTTGACTTCATAAGCCGATGCAAACAGCAAACAAGAGGCCCAGAGGGCCTGTATCGCTCACCTGGTTCAAAATATTTTATGTACACATTTTCAGTTTGAGACCTGCCAGTTAAACTAAAATGTTGATATCTGATCAGAGAAGAAATCATTTACAATCTGTATATCACTATTACCCAAATAAAACCCACCATTGGCACAATTTTGAATCCCCACTCGATAGTGCAGATGCCACCAGGCAAAAATATGCGATATACGTTATTCAGTTTCAGAGAAGAAGTTGTTTATATCAATATAGCCAAATATACCCCTTTGGCCCCGCCCCCAGGCCCCTTGGGGGCTAGACCCACCATCTGTAGAATTTTGAATCTCCACACCATAGTAATGCTACCAACAAAATATAAGCAATATATATTGCTCAGTTTCAGAAAAGAAGTTGTTTATATCAATATAGCCAAATTTACCCCCTGGCCCCACCCCTTAGGCCCCTTAGGGGTCAGACCCACCATTTGTACAATTTTGAATCCCCACCCCATAGTGATGCTACCAGCCAAATATGAGTGATTGTACAAATGGTTGGGCTGGCCCCCCAGGGGCCTGGGGGGCGGGGTCAAAAGGGGTCAATTTGGCTATATTGATAAAAAACATCTTCTTTTCTGAAACCGTACAATGTATGTTTTTTATCAATATAGCCAAATTGACCCCTTTTGACCCCGCCCCCCAGGCCCCTGGGGGGCCAGCCCAACCATTTGTACAATTTTGAGTCCCCACCCAATAGGAAAGCTTCTGACCAAATTTGGTTGAATTCCAACAAGTGGTTATTAAGAAGAAGTCAATTGTTGACGGACGGACGACGGACGACGGACGGACGCCACGGTATGGCATAAGCTCACCCTGGTCCTTTGGACCAGGTGAGTTAATTAAAAGTGTGTCGCAAACCCCAGGGCCAAATCAAAAACCATGATTGTGATCATCTCTTTATGCCCAGTAATTGTATGTATAGTTTTGGGGAGGGGATCTCAACCGTGTAAAAGTTATGACTCAGGGGTCAATTTAAAAGTGTGTGGCAGACCCCAGGGCCAAATCAAAAACCATGATTGTGATCATCTCTTAATGCCCAGTAATTGTATGTATAGTTTCGGGGTGGGGATCTCAACTGTTTGAAAGTTATGACTCCGAAGTCAATTTACAAGGGCGTGGCAAACCCTGGGGTCAGAACATAAACCATGATTGTGATCATCTGATAATGCCCAGCAATTGTATATATAGTTTTGGGGTGGGGATCTCAACCGTTTAAAAGTTATGACTCAGGGGTCAAATTAAAAGGGTGTGGCAGACCCCAGGGCCAAATCAATACCATGATTGTGATCATCTCTTAATGCCCAGTAATTGTATATATAGTTTTGGGGTGGGGATCTCAACCGTTTAAAAGTTATGACTCAGGGGTCAAATTAAAAGGGTGTGGCAGACCCCAGGGCCAAATCAAAAACCATGATTGTGATTATCTCTTAATTCCTAGTAATTGTATATGTAGTTTTGGGGTGGGGATCTCAACCATTTAAAAGTAATGACTCAGGAGTCAAGTTTCAAGGGCGTGGCAGACCCTGGGGTCATATCTAAATCCATGATTGTGATCGAGGTTACCAAAACATTTGTATAAATTTGAATTCAAGCAACCTTTGGATTCTACCACTAGAATATAGATGTCATACATTGCTTAGTTTCAGGAAAGAGATCATTTATACCAATATTGTCTAATGTGCCCCTTTTGGCCCCACCCCTCAGGCCCCTCCGTGATCATAATCATATAATTTTGAATCCTAATCCCATAGTGATGATACCAGGCAAATATGAATAATATCCATTGCTTGGTTTCAGAGAAGAAGTCATTTTTATCATTATAGCCAAATTGACTCCTTTCGGCCCCGCCCCTCAGGCCCCTGGGGGATCAGCCCCACCTTTATACAATTTTGAATCCACACCCCATGGCAATGCTACCAGGCAAATATAAGCGATATACATTACTGGGTTTCAGAGAAGAAATCGTTTATATCAATATAGCCAAATTGACCCCTTTTGACCCCGCCCCCCAGGCCCCTTGGGGGTCAGCCCCACCATTTGTACAATTTTGAATCCCCACTCAATAGTGATGCTACCAGCCAAATATGAGCGATATATATTACTGGGTTTCAGAGAAGTCGTTTATATCAATATAGCCAACTTACCCTTTTGGCCCCGCCCCCCAGGCCCCTGGGGGGTCAGCCCCACCATTTGTACAATTTTGAATCCCCAACCCATAGTAATACTACCAGCCAAATATGAGCAATATACATTGCTCGGTTTCAGAGAAGAAGTCGTTTATATCAAATAGCCAAATTGACCCCTTTTGGCCCCGCCCCCCAGGCCCCTGGGGGGTCAGCCCAACCATTTGTACAATTTTGAGTCCCCACCCCATAGGGATGCTTCTGACCAAATTTGGTCAAATTCCGATCAGTGGTTATAAAGAAGAAGTCAATTGTTGACGGACGGACGACGGACGACAGACGACGGACGCCACGGTATCGCATAAGCTCACCTTGGTCCTTTGGACCAGGTGAGCTAAAAAGACATTCAATCCTTAAATGAGGCCACGATAGCGACCATAAAACTTTCTCATAGTCCTCATCAACCTGCATCTTTTGAATTACTGTGTAGTAAGTTTGTCAGCAGCCGACATAATTGTATCACAAACTAAACGTATGTCTACTATCCTTGAGTATAATTTACAAAATAAATATATTCATACCTTATCCCCGAATTCCTGAAAACAGACTCTTGCGTATGCTTTAAAATGTTCGATAGCAGACTGGTTGGTCCAGCCGCCGATCTGTAACAGATCTACTGGCATGTCATATTGGTAGATAGTAGCCACAGGTAGGATTCCAGCAGCAAGGAGACCATCGATGACCTTCTTGTAATAGGCTACTCCCAACTTGTTGACTGTGTAGTTTGATCCCTGTTGGAAGATACGTCCCCACGAGATGGAGAAACGGTACGTAGACACCTGTACAACATGAAAATACAATTGTACCAGTTTCAGTTTAATTTCTATTTTGAAAAATATTAATATAATACAAAGTAAATAATTGGATTATAGTGTGGATTTTGACAATTGTTTTGTACTCTTTCACAGGCTTTCCAAGTTTAAAAGGTATCGGTTGAAAACTGTAGGAGAACATCTATGTTAAATAGTATAGTTTTTCGAAGTACCATACCAAATTGTAGAGGAACTGAAAAAACACAAAATTCGGACATTTTCTACATAATGCCCAAAACTGCATCAGATATGAAATTCCAAAGGGCCATAAGTCTAGTAAATAAAGTCGTATCGATCTTTCTTTCAGGAAAACATATTTTCTTGTCATGATGATTAAGCCTACCAAATTTGAAAGATACCGGTTGAAAACTGTAGAAGATCTCTGGAAAAACAGCATTTTATGACAAAAATGCATTTTCAACATTATGTTACGCAATATGTTGGAAGATAGATTAACATAAGAGTGAACTCTTGTTGCCAAATCCCATTTAATCAAATGTTGTATATATTGAATCGTGTATTGTAAACCAAAAGGTTGCAACAATTAAACAAAACCCGTACTAAATGTTAAATATTATAGTTTTTTGAAGTACCATACCGAACTGTAGAGGAATTGAAGAAAACACAGAAAGGTTCTGACGTTTTCTACATACTGCTCGAAAGTGCTTCCAAAGGAGCCATAACTCTCGTGAATATTGTCGAATCAAACAGTCGTTCAGGAAAATACCACTTCATGTCATGGTGGTCAAGAAGAACAAGTTTGAAAGAAATCTGTTGAAAACTGTAGGAATAGATCTCCAGACAACTAAAAGTTTATGACGGACGGACGGACGGACAACGCCAAACCATATTACGTCCCACTTTTGACGGTTGTATAAAAATGAAGTGTATACAAACAGTTAGCGTATACAAACTTGAAGAGTATATAAACATGTAGTGTATACAAAATTGCAGTGTAAACAAACATGTAATTACCGTATATAAACATACAGTGTATGCACACATGTAGTGTATACAAACATTTAACGTTTATAAACATGTAGTGTATAAAAGCAAAGAGTATAATACAAACACATTTATGTATGCAAACGCAGTACGTAATATATTTACAAAGATACAAAGATATAGTGTATACAACAAGCAAGGGGTATATTCAAACATGCAGTGTATACAAATAGGTAGTGTACACACATATGTAGTGTATATAAACATGAAGTGTATACAAATAGGTAGTGTACACACATATGTAGTGTATACAAACATGAAGTGTATACAAATATGTAGTACATAAAAATATGTAGTGTATATAAACATGAAGTGTATACAAATATGTAGTGTACACAAATATGTAGTGTATACAAACATGAAGTGTATACAAATATGTAGTGTATACAAGCATGTCATATATACAAGCATGTAGTACATAAAAACATGCAGCATATCACAGTGGTTATAACTGATTGTCGTTTGCTCTTCATATACTGATAATGACTTGCTGTGTTGGTAGTGAAACGAATCCCACGTATATAGACATATGTGTATACAAACATATAGTGTATACAAAACATGTAGTGTATACAAGCATATAGTTTAATACAAAAAACATATGTATGCTAACGTGTAGTACATTTACAAACATACAAATATGTTCTACATAATTACAACCATATAGTATATACAAACATGTAGTTTATACAAACATGAAGTGTATACAAACATGTAGTTTATACAAACATGAAGTGTATACAAACATGTAGTGTATACAAACATGTAGCATGATATTATATACAAACATTTAGTATACACAAAAGATGTAGCATATACAAACATGTAGTGTATACAAATATGTAGTGTATACAAACTTAAAATGAATAAGCATTGGATGTAATGTTGTTTTGTAAATCAACAGCTTATCAAACTGGTTATAACTTATTGTCATTTGCTCTTAATAAACTGGGTATGACTTTCTGTGTAGCTAGTGTAAAGAAAACCACATAATGAGTAACAAAAGTAACAACGTATGGAATGTAATTTAAATGATCACATTGGACTACTTAATGTTATGATCTGACTACCCCACTGGACTTGTTAACGTTATGATCTGACTACCCAACAGGATAAGTTAACGTTATGATCTGACTACTCCACTAGACTAGTTAACGTTATGATCTCACTACCCCACTGGACTAGTTAACGATATGTTCTAACTACCACACTGGATTAGTTAACGTTATAAGCTGACTATCCCACTGGACTAGTTAACGTTATGTTCTCAGTACCCAACTGGATAAGTTAACGTTATGATCTGACCACCCCACTGGACTAGTTAAGTTATGATCTGACTACCCCACTGGACTAGTTAACGTTATGATTTGACTACCCCACTGGACTAATTAACGTTATGATCTGACTACCCTACTGGACTAGTTAACGTGATGATCTGACTACCCCATTGGACTACTTAACGTTATGTTCTGACTACCCCACTCGACTAGTTAACGTTATGTTCTGGCTACACCACTGGACTAATTAACGTTATGATCTGACCACCCCACTGGACTAGTTAACGTTATTATCTGACTACCCCAATGGACTAGTTAACGTTATGATTTGACTACCCCACTGGACTAGTTAACGTTATGATCTGACTACTCCACTGGACTACTTAACGTTATGTTCTCACTACCACACTGGACTAGTTAATGTTATGTTCTGACTACCCCACTGGACTAGTTAACGTTTTGATCTGACTACCCCATTGGACTAGTTAACGTTATGTTCTCAGTACCCAACTGGACTAGTTAACGTTATGTTCTGACTACCAAACTGGACTAGTTAACGTTATGTTCTGACTAACAAAATGGACTAGTTAACGTTTTGATCTGACTACCCCACTGGACTAGTCAACGTTATGTTCTCAGTACCCAACTGGACTAGTTAACGTTATGTTTTGACTACCCCACTGGACTAGTTAACGTTATGATCTTACTACCCCACTGGACTAATTAACGTTATGTTCTGACTAACAAACTGGACTAGTTAATGTCATGAGCTGACTATCCAACTGGACTAGTTGACGTTATGTTCTGACTACCCAACTGAACTAGTTAACGTTATGATCTGATTACCCCACTGGACTAGTTAACGTTATGATCTGACTACCCCATTGGACTAGTTAACGTTATGTTCTGACTACCCCACTGGACTAGTTAACGTTATGATCTGAATACCCCATTGGACTAGTTAACGTTATGTTCTGACTACCCCACTGGACTAGTTAACGTTATGTTATCACTACCCCACTGGACTAGTTAACGTTATGTTATGACTACCCCACTGGACTAGTTAACTTTATGAGCTGACTACCCCACAGGACTTGTTAACGTTATGATCTGACTACCCCACTGGACTAGTTAACGTTATGATCTGACTACCCCGCTGGACTAGTTAACGTTATGATCTGACTACCCCACTAGACTTGTTAACGTTATGATCTGACTACCCCACTGGACTAGTTAACGTTATGATCTGACTACCTCACTGGACTACTTAACGTTATGTTCTGACTACCCCACTGGACTAGTTAACGTTATGATTTGACTACCCCACTGGACTAGTTAACGTTATGATCTGACTACCCCACTGGACTACTTAACGTTATGATCTGACTACCCCACTGGACTAGTTAACGTTATGATCTGACTACCCCACTGGACTAGTTAACGTTATGATCTGACTACCCCACTGGACTTGTTAACGTTATGATCTGACTACCCCACTGGACTAGTTAACGTTATGATCTGACTACCTCACTGGACTACTTAACGTTATGTTCTGACTACCCCACTGGACTAGTTAACGTTATGATCTGGCTACCCCACTGGACTAGTTCACGTTATGTTCTGACTACCCCACTGGACTAGTTAACGTTATGATCTGACCACCTTTCTGGTCTAGTTAACGTTATGATCTGACTACCCCACTGGACTAGTTAACGTTATGATCTGACTATCACACTGGACTAGTAAACGGTACGTTCTGATTATCACACTGGACTAGTGAACAATATAATCTGATTATCACATTGGACTAGTGAACGGTACGATCTGATTATCACACTGGACTAGTAAACGGTAAGTTCTGATTATCACACTGGACTGGTAAACGGTACGTTCTGACTATCACACTGAACTAGTGATTGGTACGTTCTGATTATCACTCTAGACTCATGAACGGTACGATCTGATTATCACACTGGACTAGTTAACAGTACGTTCTGACTATCACATTGGACTAGTAAATGGTACGTTCTGACTATCACACTGGACTAGTAAACGGTACGTTCTGATTATCACACTGGACTAGTGAATGGTACATTCTGATTATCACGCTGGACTAGTGAACGGTACGTTCTGATTATCACACTGGACTAGTGAACGGTACGTTCTGATTATCAAACTGGACTAGTGAACGGTACGTTCTGATAATCACACTGAACTAGTGAACGTTAAGTTCTGATTATCACACTGGACTAGTGAATGGTACATTCTGATTATCACGCTGGACTAGTGAACGGTACGTTCTGATTATCACACTGGACTAGTGAACGATACGTTCTGATTATCACACTGGACTAGTGAACGATACGTTCTGGTTATCACACTGGACTAGTGAACGGTATGTTCTGATTATCACACTGGATTAGTGAACGGTACGTTCTGATTATCACTCTGGACTAGTGAACGGTACGTTCTGATTATCACACTGGATTAGTGAACGGTACGTTCTGATTATTACACTGGACTAGTGAACGGTACGTTCTGATTATCACACTGGATAAGTGAACGGTACGTTCTGATTATCACTCTGGATTAGTGAACGGTACATTCTGATTAACACACTGTCTGCAGTATATTCTGACAACTACAGTACTGGGTTAATACACTATATAACATTATGTTCTGACTACACCACTCACTGAACAAGTTACCGTTATGTTCTGGCTACCCCACTGGACTAGTTAACGTTATGTGCTGGCTACCCCACTGGACAAGTTAACGTTATGTTCTGGCTACCCCACTGGACTAGTTAACGTTATGTTCTGGCTACCCCACTGGACTAGTTAACGTTATGTTCTGGCTACCCCACTGGACTAGTTAACGTTATGATCTGACTACCCCACTCGACTAGTTAACGTTATGATCTGACTACCCCACTGGACTAGTTAACGTTATGTTCTGGCTACCCCACTGGACTAGTTAACGTTATGATCTGACTACACCACTGGACTAGTTAACGTTATGTTCTGACTACACCACTGGACTAGTTAACGTTATGATCTGACTACACCACTGGACTAGTTAACGTTATGATCTGACTACCCCACTGGATTAGTTAACGTTATGTTCTGACTACACCACTGAACTAGTTAACATTATGCTCTGACTACACCACTGGCCTAGTTAACGTGATGGTCTCACTACCCCACTGAACTAGTTAAGGTTATGATCTGACTACACCACTGGACTAGTGAAAGTTATGACCTGACTACACCACTGGACTAGTTAACGTTATGTTCTGACTACACCACTCACTGAACAAGTTAACGTTATGTTCTCACTACCCCACTGGATAAGTTAACGTTATGATCTGATTACCCCACTGGACTAGTTAACGTTATGATCTGACTACCCCACTGGACTAGTAAACGTTATGTTCTGACTACCAAACTGGACAAGTTAACGTTATGTTCTGACTACCAAACTGGACTAGTTAACGTTATGATCTGACTACCCCACTGGACTAGTTAACGTTATGTTCTCAATACCCCACTGGATTAGTTAACGTTATGTTCTCACTACCCCACTCGAATAGTTAACGCTATGTTCTCACTACCCCACTGGACTAGTTAACATTATGTTCTAACTACCCTACTGGACTAGTTAACGTTATGTTCTGACTACACCACTGGACTAGTTAACGTTATGATCTCACTACCCCACTGGACTAGTTAACGTTGTTCTGACTACCCTACTGGACTAGTTAACGTTATGTTCTCACTACCCCACTGAACTAGTTCACGTCATGTTCTGACTACACCACTCGACTAGTTAACGTTATGATCTAACTACCCCACTGGACTAGTTAACGTTAGGTTCTGGCTACCCCACTGGACTAGTTACCGTTATGATCTGACTACCCCACTCGACTAGTTAACGTTATGATCTGACTACCCCATTGGACTAGTTAACGTTATGTTCTGACAACCCCACTGGACTAGTTCACGTTATGTTCTGACTACCCCACTGGACTAGTTAACGTTATGATCTGACTACACCACTGGACTAGTTAACGTTATGTTCTGACTACACCACTGGACTAGTTAACGTTATGATCTGACTACACCACTGGACTAGTTAACGTTATGATCTGACTACCCCACTGGATTAGTTAACGTTATGTTCTGACTACACCACTGGACTAGTTAACATTATGCTCTGACTACACCACTGGCATAGTTAACGTGATGGTCTCACTACCCCACTGAACTAGTTAAGGTTATGATCTGACTACACCACTGGACTAGTAAAAGTTATGACCTGACTACACCACTGGACTAGTTAACGTTATGTTCTGACTACACCACTCAATGAACAAGTTAACGTTATGTTCTCACTACCCCACTGGATAAGTTAACGTTATGATCTGATTACCCAACTGGACTAGTTAACGTTATGATCTGACTACCCCACTGGACTAGTAAACGTTATGTTCTGACTACCCCACTGGACAAGTTAACGTTATGTTCTGACTACCAAACTGGACTAGTTAACGTTATGATCTGACTACCCCACTGGACTAGTTAACGTTATGTTCTCAATACCCCACTGGATTAGTTAACGTTATGTTCTCACTACCCCACTCGATTAGTTAACGCTATGTTCTCACTACCCCACTGGACTAGTTAACATTATGTTCTAACTACCCTACTGGACTAGTTAACGTTATGTTCTGACTACACCACTGGACTAGTTAACGTTATGATCTCACTACCCCACTGGACTAGTTAACGTTGTTCTGACTACCCTACTGGACTAGTTAACGTTATGTTCTCACTACCCCACTGGACTAGTTCACGTCATGTTCTGACTACACCACTCGACTAGTTAACGTTATGATCTAACTACCCCACTGGACTAGTTAACGTTAGGTTCTGGCTACCCCACTGGACTAGTTACCGTTATGATCTGACTACCCCAATCGACTAGTTAACGTTATGATCTGACTACCCCATTGGACTAGTTAACGTTATGTTCTGACAACCCCACTGGACTAGTTCACGTTATGTTCTGACTACCCCACTGGACTAGTTAACGTTATGATCTGACTACCCCATTGGACTAGTTAACGTTATGTTCTGACTACCCCACTGGACTAGTTAACGTTATGATATGACTACCCCACTGGTCTAGTTAACGTTATGCTCTCACTACCCCATTGGACTAGTTAACGTTATGTTCTGACTACCCCACTGATCTAGTTAACGTTATGTTCTCACTACCCTACTGGACTAGTTAACGATATGTTATGACTACCCAACTGGACTAGTTAACGATATGAGCTGACTACCCCACAGGACTAGTTAACGTTATGTTATCACTACCCCACTGGACTAGTTAACGATATGAGCTGACTACCCCACAGGACTAGTTAACGTTATGTTATCACTACCCCACTGGACTAGTCAACGTTATGTTATGACTACCCCACTGGACTAGTTAACGATATGAGCTGACTACCCCACAGGACTTGTTAACGTTATGATCTGACTACCCCACTGGACTAGTTAACGTTATGATCTGACTACCCCACTGGACTAGTTAACGTTATGATCTCAGTACCCAACTGGACTAGTTAACGTTATGTTCTGACTACCAAACTGGACTAGTTAACGTTATGTTCTGACTAACAAAATGGACTAGTTAACGTTATGATCTCACTACCCCACTGGACTAGTTAACGATATGTTCTCACTACCACACTGGATTAGTTAACGTTATAAGCTGACTATCCCACTGGACTAGTTAACGTTATGTTCTCAGTACCCAACTGGATAAGTTAACGTCATGATCTGACCACCCCACTGCACTAGTTAACGTTATGATCTGACTACCCCATTCGACTAGTTAACGTTATGATTTGACTACCCCACTGGACTAGTTAACGTTATGATCTGACTACCCCACTGGACTAGTTAACGTGATGATCTGACTACCCCATTGGACTACTTAACGTTATGTTCTGACTACCCCACTCGACTAGTTAACGTTATGTTCTGACTACCCCACTGGACTAGTTAACGTTATGATTTGACTACCCCACTGGACTAGTTAACGTTATGATCTGACTACCCCACTGGACTACTTAACGTTATGTTCTCACTACCCCACTGGACTAGTTAATGTTATGTTCTGACTACCCCACTGGACTAGTTAACGTTTTGATCTGACTACCCCATTGGACTAGTTAACGTTATGTTCTCAGTACCCAACTGGACTAGTTAACGTTATGTTCTGACTTCCAAACTGGACTAGTTAACGTTATGTTCTGACTAACAAAATGGACTAGTTAACGTTTTGATCTGACTACCCCACTGGACTAGTCAACGTTATGTTCTCAGTACCCAACTGGACTTATTAACGTTATGTTCTGACTAACAAACTGGACTAGTTAATGTCATGAGCTGACTATCCAACTGGACTAGTTAACGTTATGTTCTGACTACCCAACTGGACTAGTTAACGTTAGGTTCTGACTACCCCACTGTACTAGTTAACGTTATGTTCTAACTAACCCACTGAACTAGTTAACGTTATGATCTGACTACCCCACTGGACTAGTTAACGTTATGATCTGACTACCCCATTGGACTAGTTAACATTATGTTCTGACTACCCCACTGGACTAGTTAACGTTATGATCTGACTACCCCATTGGACTAGTTAACGTTATGTTCTGACTACCCCACTGGACTAGTTAACGTTATGATCTGACTACCCCACTGGACTAGTTAACGTTATGTTCTCAATACCCCACTGGATTAGTTAACGTTATGTTCTCACTACCCCACTCGACTAGTTAACGCTATGTTCTCACTACCCCACTGGACTAGTTAACATTATGTTCTGACTACCCTACTGGACTAGTTAACGTTATGTTCTCACTACACCACTGGACTAGTTAACGTTATGATCTCACTACCCCACTGGACTAGTTAACGTTGTTCTGACTACCCTACTGGACTAGTTAACGTTATGTTCTCACTACCCCACTGGACTAGTTCACGTCATGTTCTGACTACACCACTCGACTAGTTAACGTTATGATCTAACTACCCCACTGGACTAGTTAACGTTTGGTTCTGGCTACCTCACTGGACTAGTTACCGTTATGATCTGACTACCCCACTCGACTAGTTAACGTTATGATCTGACAACCCCACTGGACTAGTTCACGTTATGTTCTGACTACCCCACTGTACTAGTTAACGTTATGTTCTGACTACCCCATTGGACTAGTTAACGTTATGTTCTGACTACCCCACTGTACTAGTTAACGTTATGTTCTGACTACCCCACTGGACTAGTTCACGTTATGTTCTGACTACCCCACTGTACTAGTTAACGTTATGATCTGACTACCCCATTGGACTAGTTAACGTTATGTTCTGACTACCCCACTGGACTAGTTAACGTTATGATCTGACTACCCCACTGGTCTAGTTAACGTTATGCTCTCACTACCCCATTGGACTAGTTAACGTTATGTTCTGACTACCCCACTGATCTAGTTAACGTTATGTTCTCACTACCCTACTGGACTAGTTAACGATATGTTATGACTACCCAACTGGACTAGTTAACGATATGAGCTGACTACCCCACAGGACTAGTTAAAGTTATGTTATCACTACCCCACTGGACTAGTTAACGATATGAGCTGACTACCCCACAGGACTAGTTAACGTTATGTTATCACTACCCCACTGGACTAGTCAACGTTATGTTATGACTACCCCACTGGACTAGTTAACGATATGAGCTGACTACCCCACAGGACTTGTTAACGTTATGATCTGACTACCCCACTGGACTAGTTAACGTTATGATCTGACTACCCCACTGGACTAGTTAACGTTATGATCTGACTACCCCACTGGACTAGTTAACGTTATGATCTCAGTACCCAACTGGACTAGTTAACGTTATGGTCTGATTACCAAACTGGACTAGTTAACGTTATGTTCTGACTAACAAAATGGACTAGTTAACGTTATGATCTCACTATCCCACTGGACTAGTTAACGATATGTTCTCACTACCACACTGGATTAGTTAACGTTATAAGCTGACTATCCCACTTGACTAGTTAACGCTATGTTCTCAGTACCCAACTGGATAAGTTAACGTCATGATCTGACCACCCCACTGCACTAGTTAACGTTATGATCTGACTACCCCACTCGACTAGTTAACGTTATGATTTGACTACCCCACTGGACTAGTTAACGTTATGATCTGACTACCCCACTGGACTAGTTAACGTGATGATCTCACTACCCCATTGGACTACTTAACGTTATGTTCTGACTACCCCACTCGACTAGTTAACGTTATGTTCTGACTACCCCACTGGACTAGTTAACGTTATGATTTGACTACCCCACTGGACTAGTTAACGTTATGATCTGACTACCCCACTGGACTACTTAACGTTATGTTCTCACTACCCCACTGGACTAGTTAATGTTATGTTCTGACTACCCCACTGGACTAGTTAACGTTTTGATCTGACTACCCCATTGGACTAGTTAACGTTATGTTCTCAGTACCCAACTGGACTAGTTAACGTTATGTTCTGACTTCCAAACTGGACTAGTTAACGTTATGTTCTGACTAATAAAATGGACTAGTTAACGTTTTGATCTGACTACCCCACTGGACTAGTCAACGTTATGTTCTCAGTACCCAACTGGACTTATTAACGTTATGTTCTGACTAACAAACTGGACTAGTTAATGTCATGAGCTGACTATCCAACTGGACTAGTTAACGTTATGTTCCGACTACCCAACTGGACTAGTTAACGTTAGGTTCTGACTACCCCACTGTACTAGTTAACGTTATGTTCTAACTAACCCACTGAACTAGTTAACGTTATGATCTGACTACCCCACTGGACTAGTTAACGTTATGATCTGACTACCCCATTGGACTAGTTAACGTTATGTTCTGACTACCCCACTGGACTAGTTAACGTTATGATCTGACTACCCCATTGGACTAGTTAACGTTATGTTCTGACTACCCCACTGGACTAGTTAACGTTATGTTCTGACTACCCCACTGGACTAGTTAACGTTATGATCTGACTACCCCACTGGTCTAGTTAACGTTATGCTCTCACTACCCCATTGGACTAGTTAACGTTATGTTCTGAGTACCCCACTGATCTAGTTAACGTTATGTTCTCACTACCCTACTGGACTAGTTAACGATATGTTATGACTACCCAACTGGACTAGTTAACGATATGAGCTGACTACCCCACAGGACTAGTTAACGTTATGTTATCACTACCCCACTGGACTAGTTAACGATATGAGCTGACTACCCCACAGGACTAGTTAACGTTATGTTATCACTACCCCACTGGACTAGTCAACGTTATGTTATGACTACCCCACTGGACTAGTTAACGATATGAGCTGACTACCCCACAGGACTTGTTAACGTTATGATCTGACTACCCCACTGGACTAGTTAACGTTATGATCTGACTACCCCACTGGACTAGTTAACGTTATGATCTGACTACCCCACTGGACTAGTTAACGTTATGATCTCAGTACCCAACTGGACTACTTAACGTTATGGTCTGACTACCAAACTGGACTAGTTAACGTTATGTTCTGACTAACAAAATGGACTAGTTAACGTTATGATCTCACTATCCCACTGGACTAGTTAACGATATGTTCTCACTACCACACTGGATTAGTTAACGTTATAAGCTGACTATCCCACTTGACTAGTTAACGCTATGTTCTCAGTACCCAACTGGATAAGTTAACGTCATGATCTGACCACCCCACTGCACTAGTTAACGTTATGATCTGACTACCCCACTCGACTAGTTAACGTTATGATTTGACTACCCCACTGGACTAGTTAACGTTATGATCTGACTACCCCACTGGACTAGTTAACGTTATGATCTCACTACCCCATTGGACTACTTAACGTTATGTTCTGACTACCCCACTCGACTAGTTAACGTTATGCTCTGACTACCCCACTGGACTAGTTAACGTTATGATTTGACTACCCCACTGGACTAGTTAACGTTATGATCTGACTACCCCACTGGACTACTTAACGTTATGTTCTCAATACCCCACTGGACTAGTTAATGTTATGTTCTGACTACCCCACTGGACTAGTTAACGTTTTGATCTGACTACCCCACTGGACTAGTTAACGTTATGTTCTCAGTACCCAACTGGACTAGTTAACGTTATGTTCTGACTTACAAATTGGACTAGTTAACGTTATGTTCTGACTAATAAAATGGACTAGTTAACGTTTTGATCTGACTACTCCACTGGACTAGTCAACGTTATGTTCTCAGTACCCAACTGGACTTATTAACGTTATGTTCTGACTACCCCACTGGACTAGTTAATGTCATGAGCTGACTATCCAACTGGACTAGTTAACGTTATGTTCTGACTACCCAACTGGACTAGTTAACGTTAGGTTCTGACTACCCCACTGTACTAGTTAACGTTATGTTCATACTAACCCACTGAACTAGTTAACGTTATGATCTGACTACCCCACTGGACTAGTTAACGTTATGATCTGACTACCCCATTGGACTAGTTAACGTTATGTTCTGACTACCCCACTGGACTAGTTAACGTTATGATCTGACTACCCCATTGGACTAGTTAACGTTATGTTCTGACTACCCCACTGGACTAGTTAACGTTATGATCTGACTACCCCACTGGACTAGTTAACGTTATGTTCTCAATACCCCACTGGATTAGTTAACGTTGTGTGCTCACTACCCCACTCGACTAGTTAACGCTATGTTCTCACTACCCCACTGGACTAGTTAACATTATGTTCTGACTACCCTACTGGACTAGTTAACGTTATGTTCTCACTACACCACTGGACTAGTTAACGTTATGATCTCACTACCCCACTGGACTAGTTAACGTTGTTCTGACTACCCTACTGGACTAGTTAACGTTATGTTCTCACTACCCCACTGGACTAGTTCACGTCATGTTCTGACTACACCACTCGACTAGTTAACGTTATGATCTAACTACCCCACTGGACTAGTTAACGTTAGGTTCTGGCTACCTCACTGGACTAGTTAACGTTATGTTCTCAGTACCCAACTGGACTAGTTAACGTTATGTTCTGACTTCCAAATTGGACTAGTTAACGTTATGTTCTGACTAATAAAATGGACTAGTTAACGTTTTGATCTGACTACCCCACTGGACTAGTCAACGTTATGTTCTCAGTACCCAACTGGACTTATTAACGTTATGTTCTGACTACCCCACTGGACTAGTTAATGTCATGAGCTGACTATCCAACTGGACTAGTTAACGTTATGTTCTGACTACCCAACTGGACTAGTTAACGTTAGGTTCTGACTACCCTACTGTACTAGTTAACGTTATGTTCTAACTAACCCACTGAACTAGTTAACGTTATGATCTGACTACCCCACTGGACTAGTTAACGTTATGATCTGACTACCCCATTGGACTAGTTAACGTTATGTTCTGACTACCCCACTGGACTAGTTAACGTTATGATCTGACTACCCCATTGGACTAGTTAACGTTATGTTCTGACTACCCCACTGGACTAGTTAACGTTATGATCTGACTACCCCACTGGACTAGTTAACGTTATGTTCTCAATACCCCACTGGATTAGTTAACGTTATGTGCTCACTACCCCACTCGACTAGTTAACGCTATGTTCTCACTACCCCACTGGACTAGTTAACATTATGTTCTGACTACCCTACTGGACTAGTTAACGTTATGTTCTCACTACACCACTGGACTAGTTAACGTTATGATCTCACTACCCCACTGGACTAGTTAACGTTGTTCTGACTACCCTACTGGACTAGTTAACGTTATGTTCTCACTACCCCACTGGACTAGTTCAAGTCATGTTCTGACTACACCACTCGACTAGTTAACGTTATGATCTAACTACCCCACTGGACTAGTTAACGTTAGGTTCTGGCTACCTCACTGGACTAGTTACCGTTATGATCTGACTACCCCACTCGACTAGTTAACGTTATGATCTGACTACCCCACTGGACTAGTTAACGTTATGTTCTGACAACCCCACTGGACTAGTTCACGTTATGTTCTGACTACCCCACTGGACTAGTTAACGTTATGATCTGACTACCCCATTGGACTAGTTAACGTTATGTTCTGACTACCCCACTGGACTAGTTAACGTTATGATCTGACTACCCCACTGGTCTAGTTAACGTTATGCTCTCACTACCCCATTGGACTAGTTAACGTTATGTTCTGACTACCCCACTGATCTAGTTAACGTTATGTTCTCACTACCCTACTTGACTAGTTAACGATATGTTATGACTACCCAACTGGACTAGTTAACGATATGAGCTGACTACCCCACAGGACTAGTTAACGTTATGTTATCACTACCCCACTGGACTAGTTAACGATATGAGCTGACTACCCCACAGGACTAGTTAACGTTATGTTATCACTACCCCACTGGACTAGTCAACGTTATGTTATGACTACCCCACTGGACTAGTTAACGATATGAGCTGACTACCCCACAGGACTTGTTAACGTTATGATCTGACTACCCCACTGGACTAGTTAACGTTATGATCTGACTACCCCACTGGACTAGTTAACGTTATGATCTGACTACCCCACTGGACTAGTTAACGTTATGATCTCAGTACCCAACTGGACTAGTTAACGTTATGTTCTGACTACCAAACTGGACTAGTTAACGTTATGTTCTGACTAACAAAATGGACTAGTTAACGTTATGATCTCACTAACCCACTGGACTAGTTAACGATATGTTCTCACTACCACACTGGATTAGTTAACGTTATAAGCTGACTATCCCACTTGACTAGTTAACGCTATGTTCTCAGTACCCAACTGGATAAGTTAACGTCATGATCTGACCACCCCACTGCACTAGTTAACGTTATGATCTGACTACCCCACTCGACTAGTTAACGTTATGATTTGACTACCCCACTCGACTAGTTAACGTTATGATCTGACTACCCCACTCGACTAGTTAACGTTATGATCTCACTACCCCACTCGACTAGTTAACGTTATGATCTGACTACCCCATTGGACTAGTTAACGTTATGTTCTGACTACCCCACTGGACTAGTTAACGTTATGATCTGACTACCCCACTCGACTAGTTAACGTTATGATCTGACTACCCCACTCGACTAGTTAACGTTATGATCTGACTACCCCACTCGACTAGTTAACGTTATGATTTGACTACCCCATTGGACTAGTTAACGTTATGTTCTGACTACCCCACTCGACTAGTTAACGTTATGTTCTGACTACCCACTGGACTAGTTAACGTTATGATTTGACTACCCCACTGGACTAGTTAACGTTATGATCTGACTACCCCACTGGACTACTTAACGTTATGTTCTCACTACCCCACTGGACTAGTTAATGTTATGTTCTGACTACCCCACTGGACTAGTTAACGTTTTGATCTGACTACCCCATTGGACTAGTTAACGTTATGTTCTCAGTACCCAACTGGACTAGTTAACGTTATGTTCTGACTTCCAAACTGGACTAGTTAACGTTATGTTCTGACTAACAAAATGGACTAGTTAACGTTTTGATCTGACTACCCCACTGGACTAGTCAACGTTATGTTCTCAGTACCCAACTGGACTTATTAACGTTATGTTCTGACTAACAAACTGGACTAGTTAATGTCATGAGCTGACTATCCAACTGGACTAGTTAACGTTATGTTCTGACTACCCAACTGGACTAGTTAACGTTAGGTTCTGACTACCCCACTGTACTAGTTAACGTTATGTTCTAACTAACCAACTGAACTAGTTAACGTTATGATCTGACTACCCCACTGGACTAGTTAACGTTATGATCTGACTACCCCATTGGACTAGTTAACATTATGTTCTGACTACCCCACTGGACTAGTTAACGTTATGATCTGACTACCCCATTGGACTAGTTAACGTTATGTTCTGACTACCCCACTGGACTAGTTAACGTTATGATCTGACTACCCCACTGGTCTAGTTAACGTTATGCTTTCACTACCCCATTGGACTAGTTAACGTTATGTTCTGACTACCCCACTGGACTAGTTAACGTTATGATCTGACTACCCCACTCGACTAGTTAATGTTATGATCTGACTACCCCACTCGACTAGTTAACGTTATGATCTGACTACCCCACTCGACTAGTTAACGTTATGATCTGACTACCCCACTGGACTAGTTAACGTTATGATCTGACTACCCCACTGGACTAGTTAACGTTATGTTATCACTACCCCACTGGACTAGTCAACGTTATGATCTGACTACCCCACTGGACTAGTGAACGTTATGTTATCACTACCCCACTGGACTAGTTAATGTTATGATCTGACTACCCTACTGGACTAGTAAACGATTTGTTCTGACTACCCCACTCGACTAGTTAACGATATGAGCTGACTACCCCACAGGACTTGTTAACGTTATGATCTGACTACCCCACTGGACTAGTTAACGTTATGATCTGACTACCCCACTGGACTAGTTAACGTTATGTTCTCACTACCCCACTGGACTAGTTAACGATATGTTCTCACTACCCCACTGGACTAGTTAACGATATGAGCTGACTACCCCACAGGACTTGTTAACGTTATGATCTAACTACCCCACTGGACTAGTTAAAGTTATGATCTGACTACCCCACTGGACTACTTAACGTTATGATCTGACTACCCCACTAGACTTGTTAACGTTATGATCTGACTACCCCACTGGACTAGTTAACGTTATGATCTGACTACCTCACTGGACTACTTAACGTTATGTTCTGACTACCCCACTGGACTAGTTAACGTTATGATTTGACTACCCCACTGGACTAGTTGACGTTATGATCTGACTACCCCATTGGACTACTTAACGTTATGTTCTGACTACCCCACTGGACTAGTTAACGCTATGATCTGACTACCCCACTGGACTAGTTAACGTTATGATCTGACTACCCCATTGGACTAGTTAACGTTATGTTCTGACTACCCCACTGGACTAGTTAACGTTATGATCTGACTACCCCACTGGACTAGTTAACGTTATGTTCTCAATACCCCACTGGATTAGTTAACGTTGTGTGCTCACTACCCCACTCGACTAGTTAACGCTATGTTCTCACTACCCCACTGGACTAGTTAACATTATGTTCTGACTACCCTACTGGACTAGTTAACGTTATGTTCTCACTACACCACTGGACTAGTTAACGTTATGATCTCACTACCCCACTGGACTAGTTAACGTTGTTCTGACTACCCTACTGGACTAGTTAACGTTATGTTCTCACTACCCCACTGGACTAGTTCACGTCATGTTCTGACTACACCACTCGACTAGTTAACGTTATGATCTAACTACCCCACTGGACTAGTTAACGTTAGGTTCTGGCTACCTCACTGGACTAGTTAACGTTATGTTCTCAGTACCCAACTGGACTAGTTAACGTTATGTTCTGACTTCCAAATTGGACTAGTTAACGTTATGTTCTGACTAATAAAATGGACTAGTTAACGTTTTGATCTGACTACCCCACTGGACTAGTCAACGTTATGTTCTCAGTACCCAACTGGACTTATTAACGTTATGTTCTGACTACCCCACTGGACTAGTTAATGTCATGAGCTGACTATCCAACTGGACTAGTTAACGTTATGTTCTGACTACCCAACTGGACTAGTTAACGTTAGGTTCTGACTACCCTACTGTACTAGTTAACGTTATGTTCTAACTAACCCACTGAACTAGTTAACGTTATGATCTGACTACCCCACTGGACTAGTTAACGTTATGATCTGACTACCCCATTGGACTAGTTAACGTTATGTTCTGACTACCCCACTGGACTAGTTAACGTTATGATCTGACTACCCCATTGGACTAGTTAACGTTATGTTCTGACTACCCCACTGGACTAGTTAACGTTATGATCTGACTACCCCACTGGACTAGTTAACGTTATGTTCTCAATACCCCACTGGATTAGTTAACGTTATGTGCTCACTACCCCACTCGACTAGTTAACGCTATGTTCTCACTACCCCACTGGACTAGTTAACATTATGTTCTGACTACCCTACTGGACTAGTTAACGTTATGTTCTCACTACACCACTGGACTAGTTAACGTTATGATCTCACTACCCCACTGGACTAGTTAACGTTGTTCTGACTACCCTACTGGACTAGTTAACGTTATGTTCTCACTACCCCACTGGACTAGTTCAAGTCATGTTCTGACTACACCACTCGACTAGTTAACGTTATGATCTAACTACCCCACTGGACTAGTTAACGTTAGGTTCTGGCTACCTCACTGGACTAGTTACCGTTATGATCTGACTACCCCACTCGACTAGTTAACGTTATGATCTGACTACCCCACTGGACTAGTTAACGTTATGTTCTGACAACCCCACTGGACTAGTTCACGTTATGTTTTGACTACCCCACTGGACTAGTTAACGTTATGATCTGACTACCCCATTGGACTAGTTAACGTTATGTTCTGACTACCCCACTGGACTAGTTAACGTTATGATCTGACTACCCCACTGGTCTAGTTAACGTTATGCTCTCACTACCCCATTGGACTAGTTAACGTTATGTTCTGACTACCCCACTGATCTAGTTAACGTTATGTTCTCACTACCCTACTTGACTAGTTAACGATATGTTATGACTACCCAACTGGACTAGTTAACGATATGAGCTGACTACCCCACAGGACTAGTTAACGTTATGTTATCACTACCCCACTGGACTAGTTAACGATATGAGCTGACTACCCCACAGGACTAGTTAACGTTATGTTATCACTACCCCACTGGACTAGTCAACGTTATGTTATGACTACCCCACTGGACTAGTTAACGATATGAGCTGACTACCCCACAGGACTTGTTAACGTTATGATCTGACTACCCCACTGGACTAGTTAACGTTATGATCTGACTACCCCACTGGACTAGTTAACGTTATGATCTGACTACCCCACTGGACTAGTTAACGTTATGATCTCAGTACCCAACTGGACTAGTTAACGTTATGTTCTGACTACCAAACTGGACTAGTTAACGTTATGTTCTGACTAACAAAATGGACTAGTTAACGTTATGATCTCACTAACCCACTGGACTAGTTAACGATATGTTCTCACTACCACACTGGATTAGTTAACGTTATAAGCTGACTATCCCACTTGACTAGTTAACGCTATGTTCTCAGTACCCAACTGGATAAGTTAACGTCATGATCTGACCACCCCACTGCACTAGTTAACGTTATGATCTGACTACCCCACTCGACTAGTTAACGTTATGATTTGACTACCCCACTCGACTAGTTAACGTTATGATCTGACTACCCCACTCGACTAGTTAACGTTATGATCTCACTACCCCACTCGACTAGTTAACGTTATGATCTGACTACCCCATTGGACTAGTTAACGTTATGTTCTGACTACCCCACTGGACTAGTTAACGTTATGATCTGACTACCCCACTCGACTAGTTAACGTTATGATCTGACTACCCCACTCGACTAGTTAACGTTATGATCTGACTACCCCACTCGACTAGTTAACGTTATGATTTGACTACCCCATTGGACTAGTTAACGTTATGTTCTGACTACCCCACTCGACTAGTTAACGTTATGTTCTGACTACCCACTGGACTAGTTAACGTTATGATTTGACTACCCCACTGGACTAGTTAACGTTATGATCTGACTACCCCACTGGACTACTTAACGTTATGTTCTCACTACCCCACTGGACTAGTTAATGTTATGTTCTGACTACCCCACTGGACTAGTTAACGTTTTGATCTGACTACCCCATTGGACTAGTTAACGTTATGTTCTCAGTACCCAACTGGACTAGTTAACGTTATGTTCTGACTTCCAAACTGGACTAGTTAACGTTATGTTCTGACTAACAAAATGGACTAGTTAACGTTTTGATCTGACTACCCCACTGGACTAGTCAACGTTATGTTCTCAGTACCCAACTGGACTTATTAACGTTATGTTCTGACTAACAAACTGGACTAGTTAATGTCATGAGCTGACTATCCAACTGGACTAGTTAACGTTATGTTCTGACTACCCAACTGGACTAGTTAACGTTAGGTTCTGACTACCCCACTGTACTAGTTAACGTTATGTTCTAACTAACCAACTGAACTAGTTAACGTTATGATCTGACTACCCCACTGGACTAGTTAACGTTATGATCTGACTACCCCATTGGACTAGTTAACATTATGTTCTGACTACCCCACTGGACTAGTTAACGTTATGATCTGACTACCCCATTGGACTAGTTAACGTTATGTTCTGACTACCCCACTGGACTAGTTAACGTTATGATCTGACTACCCCACTGGTCTAGTTAACGTTATGCTTTCACTACCCCATTGGACTAGTTAACGTTATGTTCTGACTACCCCACTGGACTAGTTAACGTTATGATCTGACTACCCCACTCGACTAGTTAATGTTATGATCTGACTACCCCACTCGACTAGTTAACGTTATGATCTGACTACCCCACTCGACTAGTTAACGTTATGATCTGACTACCCCACTGGACTAGTTAACGTTATGATCTGACTACCCCACTGGACTAGTTAACGTTATGTTATCACTACCCCACTGGACTAGTCAACGTTATGATCTGACTACCCCACTGGACTAGTGAACGTTATGTTATCACTACCCCACTGGACTAGTTAATGTTATGATCTGACTACCCTACTGGACTAGTAAACGATTTGTTCTGACTACCCCACTCGACTAGTTAACGATATGAGCTGACTACCCCACAGGACTTGTTAACGTTATGATCTGACTACCCCACTGGACTAGTTAACGTTATGATCTGACTACCCCACTGGACTAGTTAACGTTATGTTCTCACTACCCCACTGGACTAGTTAACGATATGTTCTCACTACCCCACTGGACTAGTTAACGATATGAGCTGACTACCCCACAGGACTTGTTAACGTTATGATCTAACTACCCCACTGGACTAGTTAAAGTTATGATCTGACTACCCCACTGGACTACTTAACGTTATGATCTGACTACCCCACTAGACTTGTTAACGTTATGATCTGACTACCCCACTGGACTAGTTAACGTTATGATCTGACTACCTCACTGGACTACTTAACGTTATGTTCTGACTACCCCACTGGACTAGTTAACGTTATGATTTGACTACCCCACTGGACTAGTTGACGTTATGATCTGACTACCCCATTGGACTACTTAACGTTATGTTCTGACTACCCCACTGGACTAGTTAACGCTATGATCTGACTACCCCACTGGACTAGTTAACGTTATGATCTGACTACCCAACTGGACTAGTTAACGTTATGATCTGACTACCCCACTGGACTTGTTAACGTTATGATCTGACTACCCCACTGGACTAGTTAACGTTATGATCTGACTACCTCACTGGACTAGTTAACGTTATGTTCTGACTACCCCAATGGACTAGTTAACGTTATGATTTGACTACCCCACTCGACTAGTTAACGTTATGATCTGACTACCCCACTCGACTAGTTAACGTTATGATCTGACTACCCCACTCGACTAGTTAACGTTATGATCTGACTACCCCACTCGACTAGTTAACGTTATGATCTGACTACCCCACTGGACTACTTAACGGTATGTTCTGACTACCCCACTGGACTAGTTATCGTTATGATTTGACTACCCCACTGGACTAGTTCACGTTATGTTCTGACTACCCCACTGGACTAGTTAACGTTATGATCTGACTACCTTACTAGTCTAGTTAACGTTATGATCTGACTACCCCACTGGCCTAGTTAACAGTATGATCTGACTATCACACTGGACTAGTAAACGGTACGTTCTGATTATCACACTGGACTAGTGAACAGTATAATCTGATTATCACATTGGACTAGTGAACGGTACGATCTGATTATCACACTGGACTAGTAAACGGTAAGTTCTGATTATCACACTGGACTAGTAAACGGTACGTTCTGACTATCACACTGAACTAGTGAACGGTACGTTCTGATTATCACACTAGACTCATGAACGGTACGATCTTATTATCACACTGGACTAGTTAACAGTACGTTCTGACTATCACATTTGACTAGTAAATGGTACGTTCTGACTATCACACTGGACTAGTAAACGGTACGTTCTGATTATCACACTGGACTAGTGAATGGTACATTCTGATTATCACGCTGGACTTGTGAACGGTACGTTCTGATTATCACACTGGACTAGTGAACGGTACGTTCTGATTATCACACTGGACTAGTGAACGTTAAGTTCTGATTATCACACTGGACTAGTGAATGGTACATTCTGATTATCACGCTGGACTAGTGAACGGTACGTTCTGATTATCACACTGGACTAGTGAACGATACGTTCTGATTATCACACTGGACTAGTAAACGGTACGTTCTGGTTATCACACTGGACTAGTGAACGGTATGTTCTGATTATCACACTGGACTAGTGAACGGTACGTTCTGATTATCACTCTGGACTAGTTAACGATACGTTCTGATTATCACACTGGACTAGTGAACGGTACGTTCTGATTATTACACTGGACTAGTGAATGGTACGTTCTGATTATCACACTGGATAAGTGAACGGTACGTTCTGATTATCACTCTGGATTAGTGAACGGTACATTCTGATTAACACACTGTCTGCAGTATATTCTGACAACTACAGTACTGGGTTAATACACTATATAACATTATGTTCTGACTACACCACTCACTGAACAAATTACCGTTATGTTCTGGCTACCCCACTGGACTAGTTAACGTTATGTGTTGGCTACCCCACTGCACTAGTTTACGTTATGTTCTGGCTACCCCACTGGACAAGTTAACGTTATGATCTCACTTACCCACTGGACTAGTTAACGTTATGAGCTGACTACCCCACTCGACTAGATAACGTTATGAGATAATTACTCAACTTGACTAGTTAACGTTAGGTTCTCACTAACCCCACAGGACTAGTTCACGTTATGTTTTCACTACCCAACTGGATTAGTTAACGTTATGTTCTCACTACCCCACTCGACTAGTTAACGCTATGTTCTCACTACCCCACTGGACTAGTTAACATTATGTTCTGACTACCCCACTGGACTAGTTCACGTTATGTTTTCACTGCCCCACTGGACTAGTTAACGTTATGTTCTCGCTACCCCACTGGACTAGTTAACGTTATGATCTGACTACCCCACTGGACAAGTTAACGTTATGTTCTGACTACCCCACTCGACTAGTTAACGTAATGTTCTGACTACCACACTGGACAAGTTAACGATATGATCTGACTACCCCACTGGACTAGTGAACGTTATGATCTGACTACCCCACTGGACTAGTGAACGGCATAATCTGACTACCCCACTCGACTAGTTAACGTTATGATCTGACTACCCCACTCGACTAGTTAACGTTATGATCTGACTACCCGACTGGACTAGTTAACGTTATGTTCTCACTACCCCACTAGACTAGTTAACGTTATGTTCTCATTACCCCACTGGACTAGTTAACGTTATGTTCTGACTACCCAACTGGACTAGTTAACGTTATGTTCTCACTACCCCACTGAACTAGTTAACGTTATGTTCTGACTACCCCACTGGACTAGTTAACGTTATGTTCTCACTACCCCACTGGACTACTTAACGTTATGTTCTGACTACCCCACTCGACTAGTTAACGTTATGATCTGACTACCCCACTCGACTAGTTAACGTTATGATCTGACTACCCGACTGGACTAGTTAACGTTATGTTCTGACTACCCGACTGGACTAGTTAACGTTATGTTCTGACTACCCTACTGGACTAGTTAACGTTATGTTCTGACTACCCCACTGGACTAGTTAACGTTATGTTCTGACTACACCACTGGACTAGTTAACGTTATGTTCTCACTACCCCACTGCACAAGTTAACGTTATGTTCTCACTACCCCACTGGACTAGTTAACGTTTTGATCTGACTACCCCACTGGACTAGTTAACGTTATGATCTGACTACCCCACTCGACTAGTTAACGTTATGATCTGACTACCCCACTGGACAAGTTAACGTTATGATCTGACTACCCCATTGGACTGGGTAACGTTATGGTCTGACTACCCCACTGGACTAGTTAACGTTATGATCTGACTACCCGACAGGACAAGTTAACGTTATGATCTGACTACCCCACTGGACAAGTTAACGTTATGATCTGACTACCCCACTGGACAAGTTAACGTTATGATCTGACTACCCCACTGGACAAGTTAACGTTATGATCTGACTACCCCATTGGACTGGGTAACGTTATGGTCTGACTACCCACTGGACTAGTTAACGTTATGTTCTCATTACCCCACTGAACTAGTTAACGTTATGTTCTCACTACCCCACTGGACTAGTTAACGTTATGTTCTCACTACCCCACTAGACTAGTTAACGTTATGTTCTCACTACCCCACTGGACTAGTTAACGTTATGTTCTCACTACCTCACTGGACTAGTTAACGTTATGTTCTGACTACCCCACTCGACTAGTTAACGTTATGATCTGACTATCCCACTGAACTAGTTAACGTTATGATCTGACTACCCCACTCGACTAGTTAACATTATGATCTGACTACCCCACTGGACAAGTTAACGTTATGTTCTCACTACCCCACTGGACTAGTTAACGTTATGATCTGACTACCCGACTGGACTAGTTAACGTTATGATCTGACTACCCCACTCGACTAGTTAACGTTATGTTCTGACTACCCCACTCGACCAGTTAACGTTATGTTCTGACTACTCCACTGGACTAGTTAACGTTATGTTCTGACTACCCCACTGGACTAGTTAACGTTATGTTCTGACTACCCCACTCGACTAGTTAACGTTATGATCTTACTACCCCACTCGACTAGTTAACGTTATGTTCTGACTACCCCACTCGACTAGTTAACGTTATGTTTTCACTACCCCTCTGAACTAGTTAACGTTATGTTCTGACTACCCCACTCGACTAGTTAACGTTATGATCTGACTACCCCACTCGACTAGTTAACGTTATGATCTTATTACCCCACTCGACTAGTTAACGTTATGATCTGACTACCCCACTCGACTAGTTAACGTTATGATCTTATTACCCCACTCGACTAGTTAACGTTATGATCTGACTACCCCACTCGACTAGTTAACGTTATGATCTGACTACCCTACTGGACTAGTTAACGTTATGATCTGACTACCCCACTGGACTAGTTAACGTTATGATCTGACTACCCCACTGGACTAGTTAACGTTATGATCTGACTACCCCATTGAACTGGGTAACGTTATGGTCTGACTACCCCACTGGACTAGTTAACGTTATGATCTTATTACCCCACTCGACTAGTTAACGTTATGTTCTGACTACCCCACTCGACTAGTTAACGTTATGATCTGACTACCCTACTGGACTAGTTAACGTTATGATCTGACTACCCTACTGGACTAGTTAACGTTATGATCTGACTACCCCACTGGACTAGTTAACGTTATGTTATGACTACCCCACTGGACTAGTTAACGTTATGTTCTGACTACCCCATTGGACTACTTAACGTTATGGTCTGACTACCCCACTGGACTGGTAAACGTTATGATCTGACTACCCCACTCGACTAGTTAACGTTATGATCTGACTACCCCACTCGACTAGTTAACGTTATGTTCTGACTACCCGACTGGACAAGTTAACGTTATGATCTGACTACCCCATTGGACTGGGTAACGTTATGGTCTGACTACCCGACTGGACTAGTTAACGTTATGTTCTGACTACCCCACTGGACTAGTTAACGTTATGTTTTGACTACCCCACTGGACTAGTTAACGTTATGATCTGACTACCCCACTGGACAAGTTAACGTTATGATCTGACTACCCCATTGGACTGGGTAACGTTTTGGTCTGACTACCCGACTGGACTAGTCAACGTTATGTTCTGACTACCCCACTTGACTAGCTAACGTTATGTTTTCACTGCCCCACTGGACTAGTTAACGTTATGTTCTCACTACCCCACTGGACTAGTTAACGTTATGTTCTGACTACCCCACTGGACTAGTTAACGTTATGTTCTCACTACCCCACTGGACTAGTTAACGTTATGTTCTGACTACCCCACTCGACTAGTTAACGTTATGTTCTGACTACACCACTGGACTAGTTAACGTTATGTTCTCACTACCCCACTGGACTAGTTAACGTTATGTTCTCACTACCCCACTGGACTAGTTAACGTTATGTTCTGACTACCCCACTGGACTAGTTAACGTTATGTTCTCACTACCCCACTGGACTAGTTAACGTTATGTTCTGACTACCCCACTAGACTAGTTAATGTTATGTTCTCACTACCCCACTGGACTAGTTAACGTTATGATCTGACTACCCCACTGGACTAGTTAACGTTATGATCTGACTATCCCACTAGACTAGTTAACGTTATGATCTGACTACCCCACTCGACTAGTTAACATTATGATCTGACTACCCCACTGGACAAGTTAACGTTATGTTCTCACTACCCCACTGGACTAGTTAACGTTATGATCTGACTACCCCACTGGACTAGTTAACGTTATGATCTGACTACCCCACTCGACTAGTTAACGTTATGATCTGACTACCCCACTGGACAAGTTAACGTTATGATCTGACTACCCCATTGAACTGGGTAACGTTATGGTCTGACTACCCGACTGGACTAGTTAACGTTATGTTCTCACTACCCAACTCGACTAGTTAACGTTATGTTCTGACTACCCCACTGGATAAGTTAACGTTATGATCTGACTACCCCACTGGACAAGTTAACGTTATGATCTGACTACCCCACTGGATAAGTTAACGTTATGATCTGACTACCCCACTGGACAAATTAACGTTATGATCTGACTACCCCATTGGACTGGGTAACGTTATGTTCTGACTACCCCACTGGACTAGTTAACGTTATGTTCTCACTACCCCACTGGACTTGTTAACGTTATGATCTGACTACTCCACTGGACTAGTTAACGTTATGTTCTCACTACCCCACTGAACTAGTTAACGTTATGTTCTCACTACCCCACTGGACTAGTTAACTTTATGTTCTGACTACCCCACTGGACTAGTTAACGTTATGTTCTGACTACCCAACTTGATTAGTCAACGTTATGTTTTGACTACCCACTGGACTAGTTAACGTTATGTTCTCACTACCCCACTGGACTTGTTAACGTCATGATCTGACTACCCCACTGGACTTGTTAACGTCATGATCTGACTACCCCACTGGACTTGTTAACGTCATGATCTGACTACCTCACTGGACTAGTTAACGTCATGATCTGACTACCCCACTGGACTTGTTAACGTCATGATCTGACTACCCCACTGGACAAGTTAACGTTATGATCTGACTACCCCACTGGACAAGTTAACGTTATGTTCTGACTACCCCACTGGACTAGTTAACGTCATGATCTGACTACCCCACTGGACTAGTCAACGTTATGTTCTCACTACCCCACTGGACTAGTTAACGTTATGTTCTGACTACCCCACTGGACTAGTTAACGTTATGATCTGACTACCCCACTGGACAAGTTAACGTTATGATCTGACTACCCCATTGGACTGGGTAACGTTATGATCTCACTACCCCACTGGACTAGTTAACGTTATGATCTGACTACCCCACTGGACAAGTTAACGTTATGATCTGACTACCCCATTGGACTGGGTAACGTTATGATCTCACTACCCCACTGGACGGTTGAAACTGCATACCTTTGTTTCTTGCAAAATCCTTATATCATCTTGATATCTGTGGTAACTGTCACATGCTACATCTCCTGTTGAGTTGTTCGATATAGACCCATTACGGTTATGTGCAATCCTGTCCAAGAATGTTGGACCACGGCCTGTTTCAGAATATAGTAGGAAAAAATCAATTAGTTTATTACTAACAACATCAGGCGTTTTATTTTATTAGATGTCAGATTAATTGAAGCTAAAAAACAATCTTTATTTGTTTCATTTTAAAACATACGATGGAATGTACAAATGTACATGGTAAGTAGCGGAAACCAACGCATTGTATATAAAGGCTTTTAAAAGATATTCTGATGTAAAACAAATGTGTGCAATTTACTAATGACTTTCGAAAGCTTTACATTGAAAGCACAGGTACACAGCTTGTTGGATTAACAACACTAACTTTATATAAATTTACAATATAGAATAGAAGTTTAAAAAAAACATGAAACATGAACTCTATGAGAAAGGAAGCCTAACACGGTATCTTGAGGACACAAACCATCTTCATTCCATGCGCCTTCAATTTGATAAGCAGAAGTCGATGCTCCCCATTGAAAACCTTCAGGAAATTGATCAAACAACATTGAGTTTTCATATTGGACGCGACCTGTTGCAATGCCACCCTTAACGTTGTAGCCTTCTGTGAAGCCGTGGTCAGAAACAACTTGTTGGAGATATAGCTCGGATGCTTTGGGCAGAATTCCTTTTAAGTCCGAGCCACCTATCCTGTTTTCAATTCCAATATGTGTGACTATAGGGGAGGTAGCAAAGAAACCTTTCACGTCGAAACAGTCGTCAATGATAATTGCTGAAAAATGATAAAACAATGTTCAAACCAAAACTAATAGAGAAAGCCTTGCATACTTCGTGACCTTTCCTTGTCAAGGTAAGCAGTTAGTCGTACAGATGGAAATTATTACTAATGGAGTCAGCAATACAGATAGAAATATTTACTACTGGAGGCAGTCGTACGGATAGAAATTATTACTACTGGAGGTAGTCGTACAGATAGAAATTATTACTAATGGAGTCAGCAATACAGATAGAAATTATTACTACTGGAGTCAGCAATACAGATAGAAATTATTACTAATTGAGGCAGTCGTACAGATAGAAACTATTACTGATGGAGTCAGCAATACAGATAGAAATTATTACTACTGGAGGCAGTCGTACAGATAGAAATTATTACTAATGGAGTCAGTCGTACGGATAGAAATTATTACTAATGCCGTCAGTCGTACAGATAGAAATTATTACTAATGGAGTCAGTCGTACAGATAGAAATTATTACTACTGGAGTCAGCAATACAGATAGAAATTATTACTACTGGAGTCAGCAATACAGATAGAAATTATTACTAATGGAGTCAGCAATACAGATAGAAATTATTACTAATGGAGTCAGTCGTACAGATAGAAATTATTACTACTGGAGTCAGCAATACAGATAGAAATCATTACTAATGGAGTCAGCAATACAGATAGAAATTATTACTAATGGAGTCAGTCGTACAGATAGAAATTATTACTAATGGAGTCAGTCGTACGGATAGAAATTATTACTACTGGAGTCAGCAATACAGATAGAAAGTATTACTAATGGAGTCAGTCGTACGGATAGAAATTATTACTAATGGAGTCAGTCGTAAGGATAGAAATTATTACTAATGGAGTCAGTCGTAAGGATAGAAATTATTACTACTGGAGTCAGCAATACAGATAGAAATTATTACTACTGGAGTCAGCAATACAGATAGAAATTATTACTACTGGAGTCAGCAATACAGATAGAAATTATTACTAATGGAGTCAGTCGTAAGGATTGAAATTATTACTAATGGAGTCAGTCGTAAAGATACAAATTATTAATACCGGACTCAGCCGTACGGATAGAAATTATTACTTCTGGCGTCAGCCGTACAGATAAAAACTATTACTGCTGTAATCAGAAATTATTACAAATGGAGTCAATCGTACAGATAGAAATTATTACTACTGGAATTAGCCGTACGGATAGATTGTATTACTAGTGAAGTGAATCGTACGGATAGAAATTATAACTAATGGAGTCAGTTCATTCAAAAATATTTCATTGGTCATGACAATCAAATGGATAAGGCACAAGTTCTCACATTTTACTAGGCCCTCACCCAACAGTATGATATACAATAAGTTTGACAACACGAGATAACAGCATTTAGATATTCGATCATTAATATCAAGATATCAAAATACGATAAGAGTGGAACGAAAAGTAAAACAGGGAAAAGGGAAGCATGGGGGAAGGCAAAAGGGGGAAATGTGCAAAGATTATCCACGAAATGTTTGCAAACCTCTTAGTTGATTTTATGAAAGTTAAAACTGAATTTATAATATTAACATTTGTGTAGAATGACAGATCCTCGTCATCCCATAGCAGAGTATCAAGATGAGGGAATTGTTGATTACAGGAATGTTAAAGAGCTTTAAATAATATATTACGCTGATCTCCACATTGTTCACAAATAAAAAAGATAATGGTATTCATTTTCATTACAATCATTATAATGGCAAATAGGTGAGACGCAAATGCATACACGAAACAAATCGTTTTTCTGACCACTACAATTGTGTCCTATTTGTGCTAGTAGGACTGAAAGATATCGATTTCCAGCAGCCAGATATGTTGGTTAAACGTGTAATACTGGTGCCACTTTCATATTAAACGCAGGTAAAGACTGAATATGTTTTATATAATTATCACGTTCATTCAACAAGTTTACCGAATAGGGGATGACAGACCTTTAAAATATATCTTATCTGCAAATTGGCATTTGGTAATTGTCAGGGTTATTCAGATTGGGGGCGGCCATACCTAAACCCCCTCCCTGTCGTACGGATAAAAAGTATTACTAATGGCGTCAGTCGTACGGATAGAAAGTATTACTAATGGCGTCAGTCGTACAGATAGAAAGTATTACTAATGGCGTCAGTCGTACAGACAGAAAGTATTACTAATGGCGTCAGTCGTACAGATAGAAAGTATTACTAATGGCGTCAGTCGTACAGATAGAAAGTATTACTAACGGCGTCAGTCGTACGGATAGAAAGTATTACTAATGGCGTCAGTCGTACGGACAAAAAGTATTACTAATGGCGTCAGTCGTACAGATAGAAAGTATTACTAATGGCGTCAGTCGTACAGATAGAAATTGTAACTAACGGCGTCAGTCGTACGGATAGAAAGTATTACTAATGGCGTCAGTCGTACGGATAGAAAGTATTACTAATGGCGTCAGTCGTACAGATAGAAATTGTTACTAACGGCGTCAGTCGTACGGATAGAAAGTATTACTAATGGCGTCAGTCGTACGGATAGAAATTGTTACTAACGGCGTCAGTCGTACGGATAGAAAGTATTACTAATGGCGTCAGTCGTACGGATAGAAAGTATTACTAATGGCGTCGGTCGTACAGATAGAAATTGTTACTAACGGCGTCAGTCGTACGGATAGAAAGTATTACTAATGGCGTCAGTCGTACGGATAGAAATTGTTACTAACGGCGTCAGTCGTACGGATAGAAAGTATTACTAATGGCGTCAGTCGTACGGATAGAAAGTATTACTAATGGCGTCGGTCGTGCAGATAGAAATTGTTATTAACGGCGTCAGTCGTACAGATAGAAAGTATTACTAATGGCATCAGTCGTACAGATAGAAAATATTACTAATGGCGTCAGTCGTACAGATAGAAAGTATTACTAATGGCGTCAGTCGTACGGATAGAAAGTATTACTAATGGCGTCAGTCGTACGGATAGAAAGTATTACTAATGGCGTCAGTCGTACGGATAGAAAGTATTACTAACGGCGTCAGTCGTACGGATAGAAAGTATTACTAATGGAGTCAGTCGTACGGATAGAAATTGTTACTAACGGCGTCAGTCGTACGGATAGAAAGTATTACTAATGGAGTCAGTCGTACAGATAGAAATTGCTACTAATGGCGTTAGTCGTACAGATAAAAATTGTAACTAACGGCGTCAGTCGTACGGATAGAAATTGTTACTAACGGCGTCAGTCGTACGGATAGAAAGTATTACTAATGGCGTCGGTCGTGCAGATACAAATTATTACTAATGGCGTCAGTCGTACAGATAGAAAGTATTACTAATGGCGTCAGTCGTACAGATAGAAAGTATTACTAATGGCGTCAGTCGTACAGATAGAAATTGTTACTAATGGCGTCGGTCGTACGGATAGAAATTGTTACTAACGGCGTCAGTCGTACGGATAGAAAGTATTACTAATGGCGTCAGTCGTGCAGATAGAAATTGTTACTAACGGCGTCAGTCGTACGGATAGAAAGTATTACTAATGGCGTCGGTCGTGCAGATAGAAATTGTTACTAACGGCGTCAGTCGTACCGATAGAAGGTATTACTAATGGCGTCAGTCGTACGGATAGAAAGTATTACTAATGGCGTCAGTCTTACAGATAGAAATTATTACTAATGGAGTCAGTCGTACCGATAGAAATTGTTACTAATGCCGTCAGTCGTACAGATAGAAATTGTTACTTATGCCGTCAGTCGTACGGATAGAAATTGTTACTAATGCCGTCAGTCGTACCGATAGAAATTGTTACTAATGGCGTCAGTCGTATAGATAGAAATTGTTACTAATGGAGTCAGTCGTACCGATATAAATTGTTACTAATGGCGTCAGTCGTACAGATAGAAATTGTTACTTATGCCGTCAGTCGTACAGATAGAAACTAATACTAATGCCGTCAGTCTTACAGATAGAAATTATTACTAATGGAGTCAGTCGTACCGATAGAAATTGTTACTTATGGCGTCAGTCGTACAGATAGAAATTGTTACTAATGCCGTCAGTCGTACAGATAGAAAGTATTACTAATGCCGTCAGTCGTACAGATAGAAACTGTTACTACTGGAGTCAGTCGTACAGATAGAAACTGTTACTACTGGAGTCAGTCGTACAGATAGAAAGTATTACTAGGGGAGTCAATCATGAATACTGATGGAAGTTTGTACTTAAGTCAGTCGTAGATATTGAAAAGTTAAACCAGGAATTTTACATGAAGGACTATTGATGTAAAATAGTATGTGCAGTATATTGTTTGCATAGTTTGCGGTAATAAGAGTGCAGCTCTCACTAATGGTAACACATGCGTACGACTATCACTGTCATTTCAACATAGAACTGTATAGGCTATCACTTTTAAAAAAATCGTACTACGAAATGTCACGAGCCTCCTTATGGAGACAGCCATCTTTGAATTAATGTTCGGTTTATTCCGGGTTGTATTGGAGGTACAAAATTATTTTAATTATTTCCAGCCGAGCAATATAAAATGTAAAAAATGAACAATTGTGTGCATAATAAAATAATTTCATTTTAACTTCGTTTCATTTCAATGCTAATAAAAGGTTTCCGAAGCTTGGCCATGTTCGGATGGATTGTTATGTCGTCTTCGGCCTGCATTGGTGGTTGTGTGACCATATGACCTGCTGGTCTATTTTATTTTTTGATTAAAAAAATTGTATCGAGTCAATTTAAAATTATAATTGTAATGCTTTGACATACAATGTAGGGGTGGGGTTTGGGGAATTTTTAATTTGAATGTCATACTACTTTATTCTGTGTCTACAGCTGAAATTGTGGAATTTCAATCCCATATCTGCTTTAAGATAGAACGAATATATGCAATAAAATAACAATAACTTGATGTACAATAACCTATCTTTATTCATACCGAGATAAATCAAATTGAATTTAAAACATTGAAAATTGTTACATTTGCTTACCTGTTTAAATTTTCACGTTTACATCATTGATTTTATTAGATATGGAAGTTATATATCGGTTTGCTAGTTTAATTTGTTGTACAAATTTTATAAAGGGAGTTACAGTTTATCGTGGAGGGAAACATGACAATACCATTAACATATTCGTTCTAACATCTTAAACATTACATAAACATACCTGATTAGATATCAGTAGATTCAGTACATCCTTCGTGGATTATCGTACACTGTACATAGACATACATTCTGCCTAAAACTCGCTTTAAAATCAATTTTTTTCAATTATTTTTTTTTTCAAACAGAGAATCTAACACGTGTATTCCTGTGATATAGATTTATTATTCGCATGTTTATTGTACATGTATATGCTATATCGCTTTTATCGCAGTTTCTTTATGCACGACAAAGGGATCTGTTAACATCGCAATACATAATATGAAGTTGAAATATGAATAAAAGGGAGTGGTGGGTGGGGAATATATATATGTACCTAGTGCAAACACGTTTGATTGAAACAAGTTTTGCTCTCTCCAGGCCATGCCTAAGCCATATTATTTGTCAAATAATTTTCAGTTAAACTTGTATTAAAAGGAAAGGATGAAGTCAGTCGATACTTATCTCAAATTAAACTAGATGGTAAATAGTATTACATCATATCTACATTTAGATCAGCTAAACACTTGATTGCAATGGTTTAAATGTACATGTGACTATATAAGAGTCTGTGTGACGTGGAGTTTTGCCTAGTTTATGGAACAACACTCAGGTTTTAAATTAAGTTTGGTTCAATTAACTGTGATAATTGACCTACATGTGTGTTAGTAGTACTTTACTGATATGTGTACCAGGTTTTTGCATCAGAGTCTTGATAGTATAGAGATATGGTGTGCTGCACAAGTGAGTTTATATATGTGTTATGTGTCACTTACAGGTTTTATAATACAACTTCAATTTCATATTTGCAGTAAATGGTAGATATGTCGTTATTCCTGTCACACTATATACCTTGCTCAACATCTTGTTTATTGATTTAATGTGTTTGTGATCTTTGTTAACTCATACAATAAGCTGTTTATAGCATTATATCTCCCCTACCCCCAATATTCTCCCTGTAAAGCGGAGGCACCAGAGGGAGCTACAAGTGCCATATGTAAGTTTGTGTAATTGATAAACAGTTGAAGTGGATATCTGATAACCTTTTATGTAGAATTTTTGAGTTTTGTGTGAATTCTAAGTGTGTTTAATTGTTAATATTAAATACAATTTTATAAAAATAAAATACTTCAGAGACTGTAAAATTAACAGAAACTGAGGTAACAAGATTTCTTTTCAAAAACAGTTGATTAGTATACGTATTTGATCTGTGTGCAAAATATGAAATTACTAATTGTGTGCTTAACTGAGGTGCTAGAGGTTAATGTTATACAAAAGTAATTTCTGGTGCTAACTCTGAATAGCAAATGTACATCAGGTGCAATAACTTGGGGATTTTCATGATTTATTATTCAATTTCAACCAAACTTCACCATTTTACTTTTTTAATTGATTAGGGCTCTGAAAAGGACTCATACAAATAAATTAGCCTATCACAAAGTGTTTTATACGATTGTAGACCCTACTGAAAATACACCGTGATTCTGAGTAATTGTTGAAATATTCTGCATTGAATGAAATCTAAAGATATTAACCTTTACACAAATATATACTTTTAGTAGATTTTGATATGTGATGGCAGACTGACATGGGGTCAAAAGTCAGAGGGTGTTCCCGTCCCATTGCACTGTTCTGACATGTACATTTCCAGTTGTCCGAAGCAGATGCAAGTAGCGAGCAAAAATGCCAGTAAACTCCACATAAAATGCCGTTTGAAGCCTTTGTCATGTGTGTATCTGTGAATTAATGCAGTTGTCACAAATGTTGAATATTAAAGCTATTAACTCGAAAGTTTAGTTAAGACATATTAGTGAATTATTTAGGTATTTGAGTCCTTTACAGTAATTGCGGAAATTACCGCTAGGTGTCTCAAATTAATCGCTAAATGCACGGCGTTACTAACATCTCTATTTAAATGTGATAAGGGGTGTTGTTAACATACTTCAATGTGATAAGGGGTGTTGTTAACATACCTCAATGTGATAAGGGGTGTTGTTAACATACCTCAATGTGATAAGGGGTGTTGTTAACATACCTCAATGTGATAAGGGGTGTTGTTAACATACCTCAATGTGATAAGGGGTGTTGTTAACATACTTCAATGTGATAAGGGGTGTTGTTAACAAACCTCAATGTGATAAGGGGTGTTGTTAACATACCTCAATGTGATGAGGGGTGTTGTTAACATACTTCAATGTGATGAGGGGTGTTGTTAACATACTTCAATGTGATGAGGGGTGTTGTTAACATACTTCAATGTGATGAGGGGTGTTGTTAACATACCTCAATGTGATGAGGGGTGTTGTTAACATACCTCAATGTGATGAGGGGTGTTGTTAACATACTTCAATGTGATGAGGGGTGTTGTTTACATACTTCAATGTGATGAGGGGTGTTGTTAACATACCTCAATGTGATGAGGGGTGTTGTTTACATACTTCAATGTGATGAGGGGTGTTGTTAACATACCTCAATGTGATGAGGGGTGTTGTTTACATACTTCAATGTGATGAGGGGTGTTGTTAACATACCTCAATGTGATGAGGGGTGTTGTTAACATACCTCAATGTGATTAGGGGTGTTGTTAACATACCTCAATGTGATGAGGGGTGTTGTTAACATACCTCAATGTGATGAGGGGTGTTGTTAACATACTTCAATGTGATGAGGGGTGTTGTTAACATACCTCAATGTGATAAGGGGTGTTGTTAACATACCTCAATGTGATAAGAGGTGTTGTTTACATACTTCAATGTGATAAGGGGTGTTGTTAACATACCTCAATGTGATAAGGGGTGTTGTTAACATACCTCAATGTGATAAGGGGTGTTGTTAACATACCTCAATGTGATGAGGGGTGTTGTTAACATACCTCAATGTTATGAGGGGTGTTGTTAACATACCTCAATGTGATGAGGGGTGTTGTTAACATACCTCAATGTGATGAGGGGTGTTGTTAACATACCTCAATGTGATAAGGGGTGTTGTTAACATACCTCAATGTGATAAGGGGTGTTGTTAACATACTTCAATGTGATAAGGGGTGTTGTTAACATACCTCAATGTGATAAGGGGTGTTGTTAACATACTTCAATGTGATAAGGGGTGTTGTTAACATACCTCAATGTGATAAGGGGTGTTGTTAACATACTTCAATGTGATAAGGGGTGTTGTTAACATACTTCAGTGTGATAAGGGGTGATGTTAACATACTTCAATGTGATAAGGGGTGTTGTTAACATACTTCAATGTGATATGGGGTGTTGTTAACATACTTCAATGTGATAAGGGGTGTTGTTAACATACCTCAATGTGATAAGGGGGTGATGTTAACATACTTCAATGTGATAAGGGGTGTTGTTAACATACTTCAATGTGATAATGGGGTGATGTTAACATACTTCAATGTGATAAGGGGTGTTGTTAACATACTTCAATGTGATAAGGGGTGTTGTTAACATACTTCAATGTGATAAGGGGTGTTGTAAACATACTTCAATGTGATAAGGGGTGTTGTTAACATACTTCAATGTGATAAGGGGTGTTGTTGACATACTTCAATGTGATAAGGGGTGTTGTTGACATATTTCAATGTGATAAGGGGAGTTGTTGACATACTTCAATGTGATAAGGGTTGTTGTTGACATACTTCAATGTGATAAGGGGTGTTGTTGACATACTTCAATGTGATAAGGGGTGTTGTTGACATACTTCAATGTGATAAGGGGTGTTGTTAACATACTTCAATGTGATAAGGGGTGTTGTTAACATACTTCAATGTGATAAGGGGTGTTGTTAACATACTTCAATGTGATAAGGGGTGTTGTTAACATACTTCAATGTGATAAGGGGTGTTGTTAACATACTTCAATGTGATAAGGGGTGTTGTTAACATACTTCAATGTGATAAGGGGTGTTGTTAACATACTTCAATGTGATAAGGGGTGTTGTTAACATACAGTTGTGGTATCGCACAACGCACCAAAAACTGCGTGCGTGCATCGTGCATACATCGTGCATACATCGTGCATACATCGTTCGCCCATGGTGCGCACAACCGGGCGATCTAAAGATCGTGCGTTTATGTGTGCGATTAAATCGCACACACGCACGATTTGGTACAATTGGTCGATACATATTACGGAATGAAAAACATATGGAACCCTCTTGTCCAAAAACTATTTTAATTCGCATCATATTTATTGGTATTATGTCAATTTAACAATATACAGTAAACAGTATTACAGTGATCATGAGACAGCCAAGTGCGGGTTAAGCTACCAGGTATCATAATATGTAAATGACATGCCGGAGTTTTACCTGTCCCGTATGCGGCGATACGCTACGACAGCCATTACCGAGCGACCGTTATGAAAACAAACTGGACTCTTATAATCTGTTATTTGAAAAACCCTCCCCTCCCCAACACTTTACCTGTGTTTTCACACCTAGGCGAGTGTTGTAAGTGCCCCGGGCCAGAGATATCTACATATATTGGCCATGTACAGGTACAGTTTATAACTTGGTAAAACTAGCAATATTTACTTGAATGAGAACTTGTCAATATGAGCTGAAAGTTTACTACATGTGTCTATTTGGTTTGTTTCTAAACTACAGAAAGATTATTATTAATTTTTAGAAATATATAGATAGAACTATCAGCTAATGTAAATAGTTAAAATATAGAAATATGTTTAAAACAACTAGCGCGAAACCGTATATATTGTTAAACCATTTCTAAATTTACATCAACCACGATTGTCATCGCACAATGTTAGTCTATCGTGCGCCCACATGTGCGTTAGAAATAATCGCCCGGGATCGCATCGTTCGCACATTGTGCATACACCGTTCGCCCATCGTGCGCCCACCGCACATCGTGTAACGTTGTGCGATCCCACAACTGTACTTCAATGTGATAAGGGGGTGATGTTAACATACTTCAATGTGATAAGGGGTGGTGTTAACATACTTCAATGTGATAAGGGGTGTTGTAAACATACCTCAATGTGATAAGGGGTGTTGTTAACATACCTCAATGTGATAAGGGGTGTTGTTAACATACCTCAATGTGATAAGGGGTGTTGTTAACATACCTCAATGTGATAAGGGGTGTTGTTAACATACTTCAATGTGATGAGGGGTGTTGTTAACATACTTCAATGTGATTAGGGGTGTTGTTAACATACTTCAATGTGATGAGGGGTGTTGTTAACATACTTCAATGTGATGAGGGGTGTTGTTAACATACTTCAATGTGATGAGGGGTGTTGTTAACATACTTCAATGTGATGAGGGGTGTTGTTAACATACTTCAATGTGATAAGGGGTGTTGTTAACATACTTCAATGTGATAAGGGGTGTTGTTAACATACTTCAATGTGATAAGGGGTGTTGTTAACATACTTCAATGTGATAAGGGGTGTTGTTAACATACTTCAATGTGATAAGGGGTGTTGTTAACATACTTCAATGTGATAAGGGGTGTTGTTAACATACCTCAATGTGATGAGGGGTGTTGTTAACATACTTCAATGTGATAAGGGGTGTTGTTAACATACTTCAATGTGATGAGGGGTGTTGTTAACATACTTCAATGTGATGAGGGGTGTTGTTAACATACTTCAATGTGATGAGGGGTGTTGTTAACATACATCAATGTGATGAGGGGTGTTGTTAACATACCTCAATGTGATAAGGGGTGTTGTTAACATACTTCAATGTGATAAGGGGTGTTGTTAACATACCTCAATGTGATAAGGGGTGTTGTTAACATACCTCAATGTGATAAGGGGTGTTGTTAACATACTTCAATGTGATGAGGGGTGTTGTTAACATACTTCAATGTGATGAGGGGTGTTGTTTACATACTTCAATGTGATGAGGGGTGTTGTTTACATACTTCAATGTGATGAGGGGTGTTGTTAACATACTTCAATGTGATGAGGGGTGTTGTTAACATACCTCAATGTGATGAGGGTGTTGTTAACATACTTCAATGTGATGAGGGGTGTTGTTAACATACTTCAATGTGATAAGGGGTGTTGTTAACATACTTCAATGTGATAAGGGGTGTTGTTAACATACTTCAATGTGATAAGGGGTGTTGTTAACATACTTCAATGTGATAAGGGGTGTTGTTAACATACCTCAATGTGATAAGGGGTGTTGTTAACATACCTCAATGTGATAAGGGGTGTTGTTAACATACTTCAATGTGATAAGGGGTGTTGTTTACATACTTCAATGTGATAAGGGGTGTTGTTAACATACCTCAATGTGATAAGGGGTGTTGTTAACATACCTCAATGTGATAAGGGGTGTTGTTAACATACCTCAATGTGATAAGGGGTGTTGTTAACATACCTCAATGTGATAAGGGGTGTTGTTAACATACCTCAATGTGATAAGGGGTGTTGTTAACATACTTCAATGTGATAAGGGGTGTTGTTAACATACTTCAATGTGATAAGGGGTGTTGTTAACATACTTCAATGTGATAAGGGGGTGATGTTAACATACTTCAATGTGATAAGGGGTGTTGTTAACATACTTCAATGTGATAAGGCGTGTTGTTAACATACTTCAATGTGATAAGGGGGTGATGTTAACATACTTCAATGTGATAAGGGGTGTTGTTAACATACTTCAATGTGATAAGGGGGTGATGTTAACATACTTCAATGTGATAAGGGGGTGATGTTAACATACTTCAATGTGATAAGGGGGTGATGTTAACATACTTCAATGTGATAAGGGGTGTTGTTAACATACTTCAATGTGATAAGGGGTGTTGTTAACATACTTCAATGTGATAAGGGGTGTTGTTAACATACTTCAATGTGATAAGGGGTGTTGTTAACATACTTCAATGTGATAAGGGGTGTTGTTAACATACTTCAATGTGATAAGGGGTGTTGTTAACATACTTCAATGTGATAAGGGGTGTTGTTAACATACTTCAATGTGATAAGGGGTGTTGTTTACATACCTCAATGTGATAAGGGGTGTTGTTAACATACCTCAATGTGATAAGGGGTGTTGTTAACATACCTCAATGTGATAAGGGGTGTTGTTAACATACCTCAATGTGATAAGGGGTTTTGTTAACATATCTCAATGTGATAAGGGGTGTTGAATCATTTGTTTAACTGTTATTGGTGTAACAGTCAAACCATTGATCCTCGGTAGCATGGAAGACCTAGGGAATTGTTGCCCTCGACCTTGCAACAGTTCCCTAGATCTTCTCTGCTACCACGGGTCAATGATTTGACTTTCTCCCATAAGCAATGAAAAATTGTATACTAGTGGATTCAGTCATACAGATACAACGTATTACTACTGGAGTCAGCCGTACAGATAGAAAATATTAGTTGCGGAGTCAGTCGTACGGATAGAAACTATTACTAGTGGAATCAGTCGTAAAGATAGAAAATATTACTAGCGGAGTCAGTTGTAAAGATAGAAATTATTATGAGCGGAGTCAGTTGGAGTGGAGATTTATCAGTCTATATTATACAGGGCTAATTGATTATTTTTCTCTAACGAAATCAGCTGAAATTTGAACTTATTGCATCGCCCCATTACAAATGGCAAATGTAATACTTGAAGACTTTGGTGACGTTACACTGGTTACACTGCATAGTGATGGTGATTATGAAGTATGAGATGTATATTACCTATCCCGGTAAAAACATGTTTATCTTTTCCTTGGCAAAATGGGAATGAACCGGTGAAGTGAAAAAATGTACGGCAATAGAAGAGACTTCTTTTTATCACTCCGATACCTTTTAACATTTGGTTAATGTGATTCCGGTACCACTCTACTCTCTGTAGGTCCCCGGATGCAGCAGTTCCTCCAGCATCACTAACCATAACGTAGGTTGGGAGTCCTTTCATTGATCCCTTCATCCAATTCAACAGCTTACGTAAGCCCCCAACCACATCTGTTTGGACTGTTCTAATTACAGAAGTTAAATGATGGTATTGCTGATTAATGATCGGAAAACATTTTTAATTAGTGGAGGTCATTATTTTATTTTCAAAATGGCGACTAAATGGAAATCTGAAGAAAAAGCATTTTCAAGTAAGCTTCTTAAACCGAGGTCACGTATAATGTATGTTGGACAGATCTGTAGAGTTGACGTGCCTAGATTCCAAATGTCTTACAATTGTACATATTCATTACGATATAAATACCAAGCATATATACAGTGGTAATGCAGGTACATAACATGGTTAGTTGAAATGTTTAGTACATGTACGTTCATAAGAAGACACCAATTAATGACAATACGTAGAATAGAAGTTATCATAACATAACCAATAGGAGATTAAATGTTCCTTTTCGATGAATACACTATAAACTCAATCAGACTTATTACATTGTACAAGTGTGAAGCGTACTAGTAAATAACAATTATGCAGTGCACGAGATTGCAAGAAATCGTCCGACTTTTCGGCTGTACTATGTAATAAGTATATTTACACTACGGTAGAAAATATTGTGACGCTGTGAAAAGACCAAGAGACGAAACAACAAAGACAAAAACAAAATGACATTTAGAGAAAGCCTTCAGGATTTACCGTAGGTATGGTGCTGCTACAGCCACAAAACCTGACTTTCCGAACTTCCCTAGTCCATCCTTAGATAAAACACTTAAATATGGCGGCGCTGAATGTGTATTGAAAATCGGATGCATAAACGGACGGAAGATTCGGGTTCGACTTAAGGATCTGCTCTTGTGAGGTTTCAATCACGTTCAAATCTCGTTTTGATCTCACGTGAGATATGTTTGTAACATCTAACAATGCATTATCAAATCTGATAGTGTTTCTATACAGCATATTTAGTGTGATGTAAACATGTTGATAATATGGTTGACTATGTTGTGCGGTTTGTCATGTAAACATGTTTACTATATTGCATAACTTGTGTAGTGTAAACAATGTTGAGAATATTCTAGAAACCGAACGTGTTTACTTATTGATATGTAGAATTAATTTGAATGTTCTCTGTGTGTGGACATGTATGTTCTAGACTTGGAATAGTCTAGAATAAACTAGAAACTTAGAAGTATATATAAGCTCAGCTTTGCTTTGGTGGGTCAGCACTACCAAACACTGGGGATTATAGTACGTACACTTGCATTCATTAAGCGGACCCGGATTTATTCCATCATTTCACCTTGGATTAACGGATTCATCAATTATGCTTGGACCTGGATACTGTGAAAAGTGTAAAAAGGATTCATTGGACATTCTAATTCTTATTACACAGAGAATATTGTGCGTACAATTTATTGGTATATTACTTAGGATAATATTGTATTTACCTGTAAATGTCATTTTGTCAGTGTTAAAATAAATTGTTAAATTTTAGACAGGATTCATTGTTTATTTTGTTGGCTTTACCACGGTTTATTTCTGACCGTAACAATAGCAAATATTCATCTAAAAAATAAGCAAAAAATTAGATGTCTGTTGTTTGTAGAACTGTTTTTTAGAAGAATTTAGAAAAAAAATAGTTATAGCGGTCATTTTGAACATTTGTATTTTTGTGTATTTCTTGCACTCAATAAATCGGCACTTACAGATAAACAGATTATTCCAAGAAACAAAAAATATCATTGGGAGGAAAAAAGTCTGAAATAGTCGACAGAGAAAACACCTTTTCCATGCAACTGGTCAAGGATGACATCTTTAACCGAGGCAGCAGGCCATACTAAACAGGGACGAAGGAGAGCGCAGATTCCTCCGCGGCGGGGCAGTACTAAACAGGGACGAAGGAGAGCGCAGATTCCTCCGCGGCGGGCCAGTACTAAACAGGGACGAAGGAGAGCGCAGATTCCTCCGCGGCGGGCCAGTACTAAACGTGGAGTTTACAAACTCCACTGCAGCAAGCCAGTACTTAAAAGGGACCACCAGTACTAAACAGGGACTGGTGGGCCCACATACTTCGCCTCATCTTCTGCTGATACATTCATGAAGTAAGAATATGTTTTTTTAAACAAATATATTCGATAAAGACTTCAATGTTTACCTTGACCGTGCATGGTTGGTTTTGTCCTGTACGGATAAGGGTTTTGGAAGAAGGAGCATCGAGTAGGTCACGCCCACAAAGTCAGTTGTACCTGAAATGTAATACGTACTTAAAGCTGACAATGCAAGTTAAAACGTTTTGTCATTGAGATTAAAAAAATATACGGCAAAGTCCTTTTTAGAAAGTTTCTGAGATGCTTCTAAACAGGTTTCATATACTAAGGAATGGCAGACATTTTAGTTTTTGCCTTGCTTGGAAACGAGAGTCGGCTTCCCTGGGTATGAAAGGCCCTGGACCGGTCTGACCGGTTCTCGGTGTTGGAATGAAACCGCACGTTGACACTTCTATAGGCCTAACCATCATACACTTTCTGAAGTATTAATGATATTTTTTAACAACATCTGAAAGCATGGACATATATGTTGAAGGGGTTATTGTAACGAAATCATACGATATGAGCAAAATAATAAAATAACTGAATTATCATTGAAATTTAGAGTAAAAAAAATGAGAAAAAAAGCAAGTACATGACTTACAACTGATAAACATACCTTAGTATTCAATCGGAAAATCATGTCAGTAACAGTTATCAGTTCATGTGTGATAAACATTGCTATAATATCCATCTATTTCCGTTCGGAAAAAGACCCCTTACTCGCATATGTTTGTGTTTCAGTCCCCGAGATTTATTGGAGCCTCCATAGCCACAGTTATCTCATTTGAGTAAGCGGCACGGTACATAATATACATATTTTCGTAGTACACGATATGAAATAATACAGAACTAGTTTAAATGTACTTCTGAATTCATAAATTAAAATGGTTTAACGCACGTTTCTGCTTCTACATCAGTTGGATTCCCACCTTTTGGTCCCTAGCATCACTGAAGAGTCCAAGGAGGACGAAACAGCTGTATGATGCAGTTTAATTCATTTTTGCGGCATAACTAAATTGAAAAGGTGCAGCATATGTGTGTGTGCTACGTCATATTTAATGATAGGGGATGGCAGACTCTGTTGGTGGATTTTTTAGACCCCGACGTTTTCTGCAGCCTCCATAGCCACCTTTATCTCATTTGAGTAATGGAACGGTACATACTTTACACATTTTCGTAGTACACGATACGAGGTGCACCATATGTGTGTGTGTGTGTTACGTCATATTTTACCAGTAAAGCATATGCATGATCAAGATTATGAACATACTGTAACAAATACTCACGTATATTTTCAAGAAAAGCACTTAACTGACAAGGAGTAATAATGTATAATACAGGTAGTATTATGAGCGAGTACATATTCTGTTCGAAACTTTTCGCTTCCAAATGTAAAATCAACATGTCGCTGTACATAACACAGGTGGAGGGATAGTTTTATTTTTTTTATTTTGCTTTGCCACACGATTTATAGTGATGTCTGAGAGAGTGACCATCTTAGCCTAACCTCAACATCAAGGTAGGTTTTGTTGGTCATTCAGGTTTCGTAAATCCAGTGTCAGGTGTTGTTTCCACAGGTGTGTTGCACTTCACACGGCCAGTGTTTGTGTGAAAACCGGTTTAACGGGTTGGCCGCCTTTTATACACAGCGAGAACGACTCTCGTTTCCGAGCAAGGCAAAAACTAAAATGTCTGCCATTCCTTTGTAACCTGTTATGAGCCATCTAATAAACTTTCTGATTTATTTTCTTTGCCGTATTTTTTAAAATCTCAATAAGAAAGCTTTTAAACTTGAATTATCAGCTTTAAGAGCATATATTGATCCCTTCCAAAATAAATTATAGCTTTCACTCATGGCTTCTCATTGTTGTTGAAAAATTAGAGGAAATTGAACTGGTTATTTTAGATATTTTGTATCAGATACCACAAGGGAACATCACATAGTATTCTTATGACACATACAAACAATGTATTGCAATATTGAATTAGTTACGGTTGTGTATGCGCGGGGTAAGGAACTCTCCCATGTTGTTCGCAAATGATGTAGAATCTGCCAGGAAGTCACCAAGCATATCTTGGTCACGTGATCTGTACCAGTTAGATGACAATATGATGCCTATTTGTCCTACAAGTATAAAAAGAGATCATGTTGTATATTATTTTTTCTCGTAAGTCATACTGATTCTTGATATACCCGTAATATTCTTCTGTTCACATCATGTGCCCGAATTAATTTTAAAAAAATGAAAGGACATAATAGAACTTGATAAAATATTACATTTGTACAAAATTTTGCGTATCCGTTCCTGTGGGCACTCCTCAGCTTGGTGAGCCCGTCCAGGATATGTGAGAATTGCATGTAATAACAATATGTTTGTAATTCAGGAAAGTATAATTGATATAGAAGATTTTTATCGATCCCACCGATTAAAATGTAACAAGATGATTTAAGGATATCAGTTTTATAGAAAATATATAAAGACAAATGCATAAATTCTGTTTTCATGAATCTAGGATAGCATTGCAAAACAATAAAAGTTACCTCCCCTGGTCGCCCTGAAGTCGGTATCGTATAGCTTGTATACTTCGTTATGTGACATCATCACATTAACCTTGATCTCGGCTTGTGTGGTTGGGTCGTTTCCATATTTAATCACCGAATAAGGGTCGTGCATGGTGACCCAAAAGTCAACCTAAAAAAACAGGTACATTGTAATACAGGATTGTTGTGTTGATGTAACTCTGCTGGTGGTTTAATGTATTCCAAATGTTATGACATAATAAGTTCTTTTAAGTGAACTTTGGAGTTTTGACCAATTGCAGGACAGATATGCATTACAAACAGGAAAAAATAAAGGAATAGGATCCGGAAACAAGTTTTAAAAAAACTTATATTAATCCGTTTACATTAGTGGATAATTTATTTAACACTAGTTAGACATGATGGCATAATTTTGGAAGGCAATTTAACTATAGATTTGTGAAGTATGAATTGGATTAGAGATTGGGATGAGGTTTGGTATGAACGAGTGATGGGAAGGGGGTGGGGGGGTTGGTTGGGGTGGTTGTTGGATGAGGAAGATATTGGATTGCCTGTGCCAATGACAATATAAATATAATTAAGGATGACTGAAAGAAAATCCTTAGTTAAACCGTTTGGAGTTAATGATGAAAGACTGTACGCATGACAATATTGTAATATTTTCATCATCGGAGTAGATTGGTTATTAATGGGTAGTTTATGTAATTAAATATACGCAGGCGAATTTGTGAAAAAGGACGACAATGTAATAGATAATGATCGTTGGTTTCATTTGATTCCATACAAGGACACACAGGACTATCAATAAGATTACTTCGGTGAAGGTAAAATTGAAGAGAAGTTTATAAATTGGAGGATCATTTTAACCGTCAGGCAATGAGTTTCAGATACTGATGACTGATTGCAAAAACGATTTATTGAAAAGGGTCGTTTGGCCAGATGGTGTACGAAAATTGTTTCCCGTGCGAGTATCATGATTGTGGCAGTCACGATTGCGTTGGAGAAGAATGTTTTGTAGATAGTGTTCGTGACTTGAGGAAAGAGGAAAACAGCCTAATCGTCTTTCTTGGAGTGGAAGCCAACCAGTTTCAGTATACAATTCAACTCTACTTGTTAGTCTAGTGCAGCCTGTCACCATGCGTGCGGCTTTTAATTGCAAATTTTCTAATAATAAAATCAGACTGGGATTAAGTAAGACCATCCCACAATATATCACCATACTCTTATATGGGTCCTGGAAGAGTGAACTACATACTTTGAATACTATATCTATCCAAGGAAAATCTAAATGTACGTATTATATTCATTTAAGGAAAAAGATTAGAAATTAGATAATTCGATGTGCTCATTCCAGTATCCATTCCCAAAAAGAAGTGTTTGTGCGAAATAACATCAGAGATGTCAGTAGTGTTCATAGTTAAGGGAGGTTGAAAAGGTTTAATGCTTTTTTCTTACGAGAAAGGTTTCTGTCTTTCTGTTTAACAACCATCTTTGCAACAAGTCATGAGGTTTGTCCAGATCATAATTAAGAACTTATGCATGTACTCTAGGAACATCAACAGTGACGTAGACAGAGGTGTCGCCGGCAACTAACTTTATCGTAGCTTGAATGTCTCTAATATTATCGTTCATGTATATCATGAATGGAAGGGCTCCGAGAATCGAGCCCTGTGGAACGCCAGCCTTAACATTTAACTAACTCAAATGTTTACCATTGATGGCCACTCTCTGCTTAGGATTCGATAGATAGTTTTCAAACCAATATAATGAATTACGACTCCAAAAGCTGGACAGTTAAGAAAGAAGACCTTTATGTCAAACCCGGTCAAACGTTTTACGCTTACGCTTTTCTAAAAATCCTCTAAAATTACATCGTCGTTTTGATGTAATACTGGTATAGACAATGTTTCAGAGTTAGGCAGAAGTAACTTTATAGTTTCCACGCTTGTTTAGCACTTAAGTTGGAAGGTTTACGAAGATCAATACATAAACCAGAGAAATATGTTAGTTTAGCATGCCTGATGGTGTTAACATATTTAATGTTGATGTTTTGAACTTGCATCGACATGTAAAGGATTTTTTTAATTATCATTTTTAGTCTGAGCGCTCGGATGGATAATCATTGCACACACATTTCAACATCAATAGCTTGGATCGCTAATTATTATCCACGTCGATCGTATATAAACTTGTAAACATTTGAACTTGAAATTAAGAACACAACTAACTCTTCTTCGTCAGCTGCTTAAAGGGAGCAATTAAGCGAGGTTTGTTTACTTTTTTTTATAATATCACCAAATATTTTATGAAATTGTAGTTCTTATCCTTGTGAACTATTCATACCGATATTTTGACCAAAAAATGATGTTTTACATGCGTTTTTCAATTAATAATAGGAAATCCTTAATCGTCCAATCCATGCAAATGAGACATATGTTTACAAACATCTCTGATCACTCTGACCCCACAGAGCATGCCTGTGTTCAGGTGATCAAATTTCCCTTCAGAGGGCCCCTGTGTTTGCGAACTTAATAATAATATCTGCTTTTGGTTAGTTTGAAGTATACCAACACAATTTCTCGTTGGATCTGATAATAATCACATATATCATAATTGTTGACAACGTATTTCGTTAATCTAACATTCCTTGAAAGAAGTACGTGTGAAATAAAACTCCACATATAATTGTTTACAATACACATACATGTGGTCGCGACAGGTGTCGCGGTTATTTCGTGCTATATTTTGATGTCGCTTTATTTTGCGCGGGCTTTAAAGAATTAAACTGACCATATCGGACATCGGCTACACGGTATCTAAGTATCAAGTACGGAATCCTTTGTCTGAATATAGAAATTTTCATTCTTATTATTTTTTAAAAAACGCGGATTCACTGAATTGCCTCTTTAACGCGATCTTTACTTAAAGTTGATAAAAATCAAATTTAATTTTTTTAGATTAATTATATATTTCGGTGCGTTATGTATCAAATATTCCTTGTGTGAATTTTTTTTCTTTTTTTTTGAAAACACGGAAATGATGAAAATTTGCAAATATTGTAACCGACATCAATAATCTCGAATACAAGTTAGCATGAGTTATCGTTCATGAACCGGAAAAAAACTGTGACGTCAATTGCGACGATCGCGACCACCTGTTTCAAGACATACACGTCAAACTAGCTAGAACCGGAGCGAATCTGAATCTTGATAACTGGGTCAGGAAAAACCGGCAGATCTTTCACAATTACAAATTTGGTTTTCACGTCGACTTTTTAAAGCTTGATACCAAATTGATCATTGATAGTCTTCAATGAAATAACCAATACCTAAACTATGTTACTGTTGTGTTATATGGGCTTGGTACAACTACGATAACATCTACCGATTAAAATATGTTGTTCTCTGAGATAAATAGAGAATCTGTCATGAGTTTTTCTTTATATTGAATTTATGATATGAGTTTTGAATTTTTCATTTTTGCGAGCCTTTGGCGAGTAAAAATGAAAAATTCATAACGAGTATCATAAATTCAATATGTATTGAAGAGAAACGAATGACAGATTTTTTTTTATAATATGACGTTATATCGTCTTTCCCCGTTATAAACAGATTTTGTCTTTGCCGTTCTCGCCAACTGATTTCAATATGTCGAACCAAATAACCCATACCTTCGAAGTAGGTCAAATATACCGGCGAACGAAGAAGTAGTCCAACACAATTGACTCTTGCAATTGATTCATTTTATAAAATAAAGACACTTTATTACAAATTTTCAGAAAGTTTCAACTAATATTATGACTGTAAATTGTTCCTAGTGATTAGAAACAATGAATAAAAACTTAAAGTTTGACTGTGTTGGGCGAGTGTCCTCTGGTATTCCATTCATGAATCCGGCCGGATGTGACGATATGGTGACATCATTTGGCGCGACAATGACTGGTTCGTTGCCGCTTCGCTATCACTGTCGTACGCAACCGATGTGTGGCGTTTTCCTATATTTAGAGAATTATCCTTATCATCGCGGGAGTCAATAGTGATGTTGATTATGCACCGAAAATGTTTCAAATGACCATTTTGTTCAAACATCTTTAAAAGACGCCGTTTGAGGTAGATTTGTTAGCAGTGTTTTGGATTGTGTAAGGCATGTTTGTTGACGTCAGCTTATCCTGTTTATACCGTTGTTGGGAAAGGATCCTCGGATCGATATAAATTTTGTGTAGATAAGGCCTAGAACTGTTTACATGTCTATAATTATTTACGCTTTATAAACACCCTTGTCTTCGTTGTCAACTTTAACTTCATCGGCAACTCCGAACTTCATCATTCTACTAGCAAGTTGTACGCATCGTAGTAAAAAGAAGTAGACCGTTCCCGTGCGTATTAATACAGTTAACAGGAACCAGCCAATCAGCGAAGCGGAAGATGTTATTACACGTGTGTAATATAGAAAATTTATGTAATGGCTTTATTACACCGCATATAACGGTAGTCATATGATAAATATATATATGGACCAATATGGTAGGAAGTTACATGCATACTAACTTTCAAACTATGAATGGAGAAGCTATATCTACTGCAGCTCTATTTATCAACAGAAAAATATAATCGGTTCATTCTTAACCACAAGCACATGTGGCCAGGAAAATAACCATAACATAGCGAAATGTGAATAATAAAAAAGAAAATATCAAAAAACTAAATTTTCCTATTTTATTTTTATGTTACTTAATGTCATTGTCTGATTGTCAATTTTTTGTGAATTTTTTTTTTTACTTTTGTTGGCCCGGATGTAAGCGTGCTAGGGGTCTTCATGTGGGAGGAAACCGGAGTACCCGGAGAAAACCCACGTGGTCGGGCAGGTGACCCCATACTTTTTCACGTCCGGTCGGAGAATCGAACCCCGGCCGCATTGGTGAAAGGCAAATGTGCTATCCACTGCGCCACCCGACCACCCTAATTGTGAAATTTAACGCTTAAAACTTCAGGGAAATTTTCGTGATTCTGAAAAATTCTGAAAAAAACATCCAGTTGATAACAATCCAAAAATAAGCCTAGAACCAAGTAAACCTGAGCGGTAACTAACTGTATTAAACATAAATAGTACAGCAATATACAAATGTATTATATTTCTTGTGCACCTACAATTTTACAAATTTAAATATTCACAAACACAATGGTCGACATATTACCTGTTAATTGTATGTGTAGGGTGGGGGGCAAACACAATGTGTTTCAGGTATATTTGGTAGCATACACGTATGTAGATTTTGTCAGTAGGAACAACTAAAATACGTAATGTACAGTATTATGTACTGTACACTTGTTGAATTTAACAATTACTTAAGAGTGCTGATTTAAAATACTTTTTATTTATTTCTTTATTCTGATGGTGTTCCTGTTGTTTATGTCCCCTGATGCAAACAGGAATAAAAGAACATGTTGCCAGAATATAGACATTTTGGATAACCAGCCATGAAGCTTGTCAAAATAAATATCCATTTTTATATGAATCGCGGAAAAGAAGGAGATGACAAAGATAGTTGAAGGAGTCACACATTTTCAGCAATTTCAGTTCTTTAAATTTTAATGTTAATTCTTCAAATTTCAAAAGAAGTCTAGTATAATTTGTAAATCCATTGGACTGGTGGACTGCAGAACATTCATACGATGGTCATGAAGAAGCCTTGTGGTAGGGGGAACTGTGTCAACTATCCGCAAATATTTTCCTTCAGGAGAGTACACAGGCATCAAGTGTCATTATTTCCGACATTACTAATGAAATGTCTACAAGGGCTGTGCTTAAACAAAATGCTTAGTTTCCTAATGTATTCAATACAATGTTATATATACAGGTGTGTATATATATTATTTTGTTCATGCATATGTAAACCATCCACGGTGAAAGGGAGATAATCATACATCTTATCTGTTCCATTTGTCTCCCTTGTGTAAATCTTTTGTAAAAAAGTTGAATAAAGAAATGTTACGAGAAGAATGTCGTTGTAAGATATATAGCCTCTCACTGCAAGCTGGATCAAAAGGCTAAATCGCGCCGCGGATCCTTATTCCCAACATGGTGGAGAATCCCAAAGATACAAACGACGTTCCGACAATTTCGTTCGGTCAACTGTTTGGCGATCGTGTTCTATATATGAACTTTTAGAGGTGATGCTCGATTTCGAGTGGGAAAATGGCGGCGGTCCAAATTTGCCGCACATCGGCACATGGTTTTGTTGGCGTAGACTTTATCATATATGTTCCAGTAAAATTGTGAATTGCCATTTCATTTAACATTTGTGACATTTGATGCATTCTACTTAGCGATCTTTGTGACATTCGTTATATATATATCAGATGTGTTTAGTAGGCCTATTTGCCGAACTAATAAGTGCGCATTACCTTTCTGGACCACGTGATTTTTTTGGGAATCGTTCACGTGACCGACAAGATGGCGGCCTCCATGCATTATTTGTAAACAATTTATGACGGTGATGTCATCTACTATTTTTTGGACTTCGTGTTGTATTTGCTATTAGTGTTGCTGCACCGTTATCATATATGGGATTAAATACAACGTGAGGAACAGAAATAACTTTTTTCCCTCAAAATGAATTCTCCTAATTCTAATCCACTGCTCAGTGCTCCTTTCAGTGACTGTTACAATTTGGGCCGTAAGCTTTTTACAACACCCAAGACTCCTACCATGCCTACTCCAGACTATTATGGGCCACTATATAATGTGAATACAGAACCAGTTGACCACTTCAGCACTTCCAAACCAATTCAGCCCCAGCGGAATATTTCTACGCAACCCGGGTCCACCCCATATCCGGCGGGATATAGACCATTACGGGATATTGTCCATCGCATGGAGGAGCGACAGATTTCCTCGCAACCCTCAGTCGTTCTTCCAACTGACAGTGTTACATTGAAAAAATTTGGAGGCTATTCATATGAATGCGGGGAGAAATTCCTTAAAGAATTCGAGTCTTATGTCATCTTTAATGGACTAGTGTCTGACACTCAACGTACCATTGCCGCTTTTCATCTACATTTGGTTGGACCAGCACTTGTGTGGTATAATCAGCTCTCTGACGTCTCCAAGTTTTCATGGAAATCTATTGAAGCAGACTTCCGGGCGCAATATATCAATATTTCTGCCCTTGACCCATCTTTAATCAGAGAGTCAGCAGTTTTTGATTCCTTGAGACTTGGCCCTACTCAGTTGATAGAAGATTTTCATTCACAAATTTGGGAGAAAGGTCACAAACTGTTGAAGCCGGAACGAGATATGATCAATAAATTCATTGAAGGGCTACCCCCTAAGTTGGCGATGTTTGTACAACTGTCCCGCTGCACATCATTTAAAGAGACACTCCAAGTGGCAAGGACTGGGGAGGCCTGGGGTTATAGACAATTGCCAACCACCTTGGAGAACTCCCAGAACTCTAGGTCCCTTGCAGAGGAAGTGAATCATTTGTCATCTGTTGTAGAACAGTTGGTGGTAGACACTGCTAGACTACATCCTGCTCCGCCTTCCCTCCCAGTAAACCGTCCTCAACAACTATCTGACAAACCTTGCTACAGCTGTGGTGGTGCAGGCCACATACAGAGAGATTGTTGTTGGTCGCGCAATGGTCCGTCACAGCCACCATTACAGTGTCAGCTTTGCTGTCAGATGGGCCACCCTGCTACTGACTGTTCATGGTTTCATTCGGGAAACCGGAATCCTCCGAGGACAGACCGGCGCGTTCCCTCGGACGGACGATAAACCGCGCGTCTCCGCGACATCGTAGTCCCTCCCCGTTACCATGGCGTGAGAAACTTTATCATGAGCGGTTGAATAGTTCTGATGATTGTGACTCGATCCAGACTGACATTTCTGATAACACATCAGATTCTACTTCATTTTCTGATGGTGAATTACCAGAGGTTACATGTGGACAGAAAGCAAAATTTATGTATTATCCTGTAGATTTTAAATCAGTAAAGGTAGCTGCTCTCCTGGATTCTGGCTCTAGCATCACGGTCATGTCAAAATCTTTTTTTGATAATTTACCTCAGGTTTGTAAAGGTCCTGTCACTGTTTCAAATACATCTGTTTTGGTTGCCAATAACAATTTGGTACATGTGTTTGGTACAGCCAGAGTCAAGGGTCGCACACCTTATGGTACACATACTTTTCATGTACATTTGCTAGAAAACACCTCTCACCCTTTTATTGTTGGTACTGGCTACATGATGACAAAGGGAATTGTTATTGACTTTTGTAAAGGTACCTACTCTGCCTTGGGCAACACAAAGAAAAAGGTCAAGGTCAAATGTTCAAGGTCTTTCGAGGTGCCACCCAACACTGAACTAATCATTCAGGGAAAAATACCTAAGAACACGTTAGCAGGGCTACAAGGTATCTCACATGCCAGCAAATGTTTTTTGAAGTCAGGCCTACTGCTCGCAAAATCAGTCAGCACCATACCTTGTCATCGTGCTATACCTTTGAGGTTGATAAACCCTACTAATGCTCCTATTCATATTTACAAAGGTACGGTGGTTGCAGATTTTGTATTAGTAGATGAGGACTACTGTATTTTACCTATGAAAAATGTTGAAAAGGCGTACTGTAACAATGTGCAACCAGGTCAAAGTGCTGAAAGTACTGCTGATGTTGATGAACCAAATAGTTCAAATTTTGAAAAGTTTTGTTCAATTTTTTCAATAGGTGATAATTTGTCAGAAACTCAGGTGAAAGACATTAACAAGTGTATATATGATAACAAAGATGTTTTTGTCACAGATGCGAATCCTAACTTGGGTTATAGCAAATTAGTTGAACATGAGATTCATCTTATACCAGGCTTTGTGAGTAAACATCAAAGGCCTTATCGCCTGCCTCCTGATAAAAAGGATGTTCTACGTACACAGTTAGATGAGCTGTTACAACAGGGAGTTATTGCCCCTGTCAGTGAGAGTGAAAGTGTTCCCATCACTAGCCCTATTGTACTAGTTGCTAAACGTAAGAAACCAGGGCAGATGTGTTGCAGGGTACCAAAGAAAGTCACTTACGTAGCTACAGATTTTGCTGTGATTTTAGATTTTTGAATTCACAAACTCAGGATTTTAGGTATAATATTCCTGACATACAAGATCTTACGGAATCTTTTACAAAGTCTGTTCCTCGCTATATCACTTCCATTGACATGAGTTCTGGATTTTTCCAGATGGGTATATCTGAACGTTCATCACAGTACACAGCATTTAACACATGTTATGGTACCTACAAGTTTTTGAGGTTACCCATGGGTTTAAAAACGGCACCAAATAGTTTTCAAATGTTAATGGACAAAGTGTTGCAAGGTCTTACATTTAAGTCTGTATTATGTTATCTTGATGATGTTCTAATTACTTCCCCTACATTTGAACAACATATTATTGATATTAACAATGTTTTGAACAGATTTCGCCAAGCAGGCTTGAAACTTGGGCCTAAAAAGTGTCAGTTTGGTGTCGATAAGTGTGTGTTCTTGGGGCATGAGATTTCACAACACGGTATACGGCCACCAGCAGACAGAGTTGCCTGCATTGAACATTATCCTTCACCAAAGAACGCTAAGGAATTGAAACGTGCACTAGGTCTTCTGAACTGGTTTCGGAAATTTATACCCAATTATAGTGTCATAGCATCACCATTGTATCTGCTTTTAAAGAAGGGTGTGAAATTTTCATGGACATCAGAACATTGTGCGGCTTTTGAATCCCTGAAACAAGCGTTAGTCAATTCCAAAGCTCTTGCGTTTCCTAGATTTGATATGACATTTCGTATTGCAGTAGACACATCTAGTAAAGGAATAGGTTACATGTTATACCAGGTTTATGATGGATCATCACACGTTGTTCGCTTCGGATCGAAAGGCCTCAATAAATGGCAACAGTCATATGGACCTACCAAACTTGAACTTTTAGGTGTCGTCACAGCGGTCACTGATTGTTCGTCATATGTCAGAGGAACTCATGTTCTTGTTGAGTGTGATCATCAGGCGCTACGCCCACTTCTGCAGAATCGGTTAAAGGGTGCAATTTACGAACGATGGGTCGCCATACTTCAACAGTTTGACGTGGAAATAACATATAAACCTGCCAAACAGATGGTTGTGCCAGACGCCCTTTCCAGGTGTCACCCTGCAGACAAATTGGAAGTTATGGATTCAAGTCCCGACAATTCTGATCCCCATTTTCCATCGGTAGTGGAAAAGGTTCCTGCCATTACTCTACCTGATGGTTATAGCCTTAGTAATCTTCTTCGGGATAGGCCACTACAAACAAACAACATTGTTATGCCAGCCATGCCTAGTGTGCTTTTGCCAGACCCCCTCTATGACTATGATGCTGACACTGAAGAGGATGTGGTTAGTGCTAAAAATCGAAAATGTGTAAAACGCTCTAAACGGATTTCATGTCATACTTCAAAGAACTCAAACCCTAGTGTTGTTGCTGAGGGTTGTCGTACTTCAATGAACTTGAACCCCAGTGTTGCTGATGAGGGTTGTCGTACTACAATGAACTTGAACCCCAGTGTTGATGATGAGGGTTGTCGTACTACAATGAACTTGAACCCCAGTGTTGATGATGAGGGTTGTCGTACTACAATGAACTTGAACCCCAGTGTTGATGATGAGGGTTGTCGTACTACAATGAACTTGAACCCCAGTGTTGATGAGGGTTCACCATCTACTGTTGGTACATTGTACACCTCTACTGACAGAGACAGTAATCGTGACAAATACAATTTATCCACTGATGTAGACAATGTGCTTGATGAAACAGAACTTCAGTCTACTGATATAGACAGTGTTATGTGTGACAAATATCTTCAGTCTACTGATAAAGACAGCTCTAGTGAAATGAAATACCTGTTTACTACTGATATAGACAGTTCCAATTTTGATGAAGGAAGTAGTGTGCATGATCGTCATCCAGTGGAGAGAGACAAGTCTAGAACTAACTTAGATTCAAGGCATTCAGAATCGGATGTACAACTTAGCGAAACAGACACTGCAACTGTTCAGCCAGGTGATTCCATAGGGGAAGGCTCCAATTCCCGGTCATCGTTTGAACTGTTTGGGAAAACTAACACAGAGATGGGTAATCTACAAAGGGCAGACCCAGAATTCCACTCAATATACGTATATTTACAGGATGGTACCTTACCAGAATCGCAAAAAGATGCACGAAGTGTCTTACTCAAAAGTGCGGACTTTATCTTGATGGATTTGGTGCTATATCATTCTCGGGTGAGTAAGGCTGTTCGAACCAAGGATATGAGTAAATTTCAACTCGCGCTCCCTCAAACCTTCGTGTCTACTGTGTTGCACATTTATCATGATAGTCCTATGGGAGGACATGGAGGCATCACCGACACTTTGGATAAAATCAAGGAGAGCTATTTCTTCCCTAAAATGGCCAGTATAGAATCTGACTTTACTCGTTCCTGTGTGGAATGTCAACAAAGGAAACTTACTCAGAGTCATACCAAGAATGGTATCATTGCCTACCCAACACCAAGTGAGCCATTCCAAGTCTGGCAGGTCGATAGCTTTGGTCCCTTACCTCTTACTCCGTCAGGAAAATCGTACGTGCTCACTGCTGTGGACATGTTTAGTCGTTACATCTATACCATATCAATGGCAAGTGATGATTCTTTAACTGTGGCATCTGCATTGTTTACTATGTTCACAACATTTGGAGTGTGTAATACTTTGATCTCTGACCGTGGAACAGAATTCACAGGAAAGGTCACTAGGGAGCTCTGTCGTCTACTTGATATTAAGCAGGAGTTCACACCTAGCTTTGTGCACCATTGTTTGGGTGCTTGTGAGCGAACTCATGCAACGATTGCTGCCAAACTTACACCTTACATGAACAAGGGTCGGACAAATTGGGAGGTGGTCTTGTCGTCAGTGACTTTTGCAATGAATATGTCGGTCAATGCGTCAACAGGATATTCGGCATTTGAGGTGTTATACGGTCAGCGGCCAAAATACCCACTTTCAAGTCACATTACCCCACCAGACTTTAAAACCCTTCCTCCGAATATGCATTCGTTTATGAAGACTCAAGCAAACCGACTGGAAGTCATTCGTACGGAAATGAAATCCAATATCTTACATGCTCAGGCAAACATGTTAGAAAGGGCAAATGCTAATACAAAGCCATTGGTACTGTCAGAATATGACTACGTCTTTCTACACAAACCACCAACGGGTGTCGGTCAGAAGCTGAAGTATCAGTATGTTGGACCTTATGTCGTTCAGACAATTCAGTCTTCGCACATGGTAATTTTAATGGACCCCCTTACCAAACATACACTACCAACACCTATTCATGTAGACCGGTTGAAAATCGCATATGTCCGACAGCCAACACCAGACTCTTTTTTCGCAGTCACCACCTCAAATCGATCCGTTGCAACAGAGGAAGTGGGTGTGCAGACCTCTGGTGTTCAGGGAGAGATGTCTGCTGAGTCTTCAGAACTGAACTCTGATAAACATTCAGTATCGGATAGTGACAATTCCCCACAGAGTTCAACTGACAATTCTTCTGTGGCTTTACCCCCGATCATTCGTCCATCTCGTGTTCGTCAGAAACCTCTACGTTTCCGAGATAGTGATCACTTGACGCCTGTAGCAGATACACATTCATCGCTTTCCTCTGATAATGATGGCTATCACAAAATCAAACGTGTTCTTGCTCAAAAGCGGGAGGATGGTGGTGCAATGTACTTAGTTCAGTTGTGTGGAGAACCAGCTCAAAATGCTATCTGGGTTAGGCCATCCTCACTTAACCAGAAGGCACTTAAGGCCATCCAAGTGAAGCCACCGCCGTTTGTATGATAATATGTAAAATGAACTTATAATGTAGTTCCTCCACTAAATGGGACCTTTGAAGATGTGTTTTGTGGATCTTCCAGTGATGGATATTCTAAGTCAAATATTATGAACTTTTAAGTCTGTTAAAATCTGTTTCATACATGCAAGATAAAATTCCTTAATGAATTATATCAAATTTAATAACCATTATTTCATGAACAAATCAAATCTTTGACCTTGCAATTCTTGATCTCATTTTCAAGTAATGGTCAAATTTTTTATGAACAAATTATATCTTTGACCTTGCAATTCTTGATCTCATTTTCAATTAATGGTCAATTTTGTGTCATTTCATGAATAAGGTACTTTATACAGATTTAATCGTTCTCCTTCATTGATAATTTTGATGTGTTATTTGTATACACATTAATCATTACATTGTTTATATAGCTTGCAGTTTATTGTTATCATAGTTCATGAGTTTTCTCGAGTTATTCCATTTTGGAGATTGTTCAGTGTTATTATAATGAATAATCCTAATTGATCAGATAAATTGTATGGCATTTACATGGATTGAATTCTTTACGAAATTGAATTATGCTGGAATTATATTCTTATTCCCATACCATGAAATATTAATTGCCTACATTTAACTACTGCTAATAGTGATATCTTGCTGTACTTGATGAAATTCCAAATAGCTATGTTGGATTTACTATCCAGAAAAATGTGGTGTTGATGAGACTAGATTATGACTTTTGTTCTGAACATGTTGTTAAGGTGTATGCAAGTTTTAGATTCTTGGTACCAGATTTTGCAAGTAAGAATGTGAGTGTGTATGAAGTTTGAACAATAAGTTCTTCATGTCTTATCGATAAGAAAATGAAATATTTTCTGTAACTGAACAGTATACATATTAGAGTTCCACATCTCGCTGGTTAAGGATTGATGTTAGTCAAATAATACCTTATATTCCAATACACTACATAGTTTTCATAGTACAAAGTCATAAGTGTCACTGTAGTTTCAGGCTAATTAAGATGACCGTGCCAATTGATTTACACATAATCAACCGCTATTTACCAAATGTGTTTCAATTTATTTTACAATTTTCCTTATCTCCTACTTTTTTTTTTTTCTCTGTGGATGTTTTCCAAAATTGGGGACCAATTTTGTTTTGTAGGGGGGGATGTTATATATACAGGTGTGTATATATATTATTTTGTTCATGCATATGTAAACCATCCACGGTGAAAGGGAGATAATCATACATCTTATCTGTTCCATTTGTCTCCCTTGTGTAAATCTTTTGTAAAAAAGTTGAATAAAGAAATGTTACGAGAAGAATGTCGTTGTAAGATATATAGCCTCTCACTGCAAGCTGGATCAAAAGGCTAAATCGCGCCGCGGATCCTTATTCCCAACAACAATTATATATTTGTTAACAGAATACAAAAGTGAGATTGAATGATTAAATTAAAAAAAAAAAAAAGAACTTTGTTTTCACTTTTTTTGGTTCAGCATGTCTTTCCTTCCTGTAAAAAAGTAAATTTTACATATTATCAACATCTTTCATTGGCTGGGGTCGTAAGGAATTTACATTTAAGTGCAATGCTGCTAAGCAGACACTGTGATATATAAAAACCAACACTTTTCAATTAAAAATAAATAAATAAAAAACATTTCTGAAGTCAAAATTAAAAAGGCAGACCAAACAATCAAGTTGCTACCGATTGCCCTATATATAGTTCTCTTGGGCATGCTGTGCATTTTCTCACCAATAATTGAGATTACTCTCTAGTAAACACATTTTATTAAAGTAAATATTAAAGGCCCAATATACAGAAGACGGTTCGAAATGGACGCGTGTTTACAAATAGCGTGTTTCAACTGCTGCTGTTCCGGTAACCGGTAACTCGTTAATACAGATAACTACATTGAGTGCACGGATAGGTACTCGTTAACACAGATAAGCACGAATAGGTAGCTCGTTAATACAGATAACTACATTGAGTGCACGAATAGGTAGCTCGTTAACACAGATAACTACATTGAGTGCACGGATAGGTAACTCGTTAACACAGATAAGCACGGATAGGTAACTCGTTAACACAGATAACTACATTGAGTGCACAGATAGGTAACTCGTTAACACAGAAAACTACATTGAGTGCACGGATAGGTAACTCGTTAACACAGAAAACTACATTGAGTGCACGGATAGGTAACTCATTAATACAGATAACTACATTGAGTGCACGGATAGGTTACTCGTTAATACAGATAACTACATTGAGTGCACGGATAGGTTACTCGTTAATACAGATAACTACATTGAGTGCACGGATAGGTAACTCGTTAATACAGATAACTACATTAAGTGCACGGTTACGTAACTCGTTAATACAGATTACTACATTGAGTGCACGGATAGGTAACTCGTTAATACAGATAAGCACGGATAGGTTACTCGTTAATACAGATAACTACTTTAAGTGCACGGATAGGTTACTCGTTTATACAGATAACTACATTGAGTGCACGGATAAGTAACTCGTTAATACAGGTAGCTACATTGAGTGCACGGATAGATAACTCGTTAATACAGATAAGCACGGATAGGTTACTCGTTAATACAGATTACTACATTGTACATTGAGTGCACGGATAGGTTACTCGTTAATACAGAAAAGCACGGATAGGTAGCTCGTTAATACAGATAAATACATGTAATGCACGGATAGGTTACTCGTTGACACAGATAACTACATTGAGTCACGGATAGGTAACTCGTTAACACAGATAAGCACGGATAGGTAACTCGTTAACACAGAAAACTACATTGAGTGCACGGATAGGTAACTCGTTAATACAGATAACAACATTGAGTGCACGGATAGGTTACTCGTTAACACAGATAAGCACGGAGAGGTTACTCGTTAATACAGATAACTACATTGAGTGCACGGATAGGTTACTCGTTAATAAAGATAACTACATTGAGTGCACGGATAGGTAACTCGTTAATCCAGATAACTAGACTGAGTGCACGGATAGGTAACTCGTTAAAACAGATAACTACATTGAGTGCACGGATAGGTTACTCGTTAACACAGATAAGCACGGATAAGTTACTCGTTAATACAGATAACTACATTGAGTGCACGGATAGGTAACTCGTTAACACAGATAAGCACGGACAGGTAGCTCGTTAACACAGATAAGCACGGATAGGTAGCTCGTTAACACAGATAACTACATTGAGTGCGTGGATAGGTAACTCGTTAACACATATAAGCACGGATAGGTAACTCGTTAACACAGATAAACACGGATAGGTAACTCGTTAACACAGATAAACACGGATAGGTTACTCGTTAATACAGATAACTACATTGAGTGCACGGAGAGGTAACTCGTTAATACAGATAACTACATTGAGTGCACGGATAGGTAACTCGTTAACACAGATAACTTCATTGAGTGCACGGATAGGTGACTCGTTAACACAGATAAACACGGATAGGTAGCTCGTTAACACAGATAAGCACGGATAGGTAACCCGTTAATACAGATAACTACATTGAGTGCACGGATAGGTAACTCGTTTATACAGATAACTGCATTGAGTGCACGGATAGGTAACTCGTTAATACAGATAACTACATTGAGTGCACGGATAGGTTACTCGTTAATACAGATAACTACATTGAGTGCACGGATAGGTAACTCGTTAATACAGATAACTACATTGAGTGCACGGATAGGTAACTCGTTAATACAGATAAGCACGGATAGGTAGCTCGTTAATACAGATAACTACATTGAGTGCACGGATAGGTTACTCGTTAACACAGATAACTACATTGAGTGCGCGGATAGGTTACTCGTTAACACAGATAAGCACGGATAGGTAGCTCGTTAACACAGATAAGCACGGGTAGGTTACTCGTTAACATAGATAAGCACGGATAGGTAGCTCGTTAATACAGATAACTACATTGAGTGCACGGATAGGTAACTCGTTAATACAGATAACTACATTGAGTGCACGGATAGGTTACTCGTTAACACAGATAACTGCATTGAGTGCACGGATAGGTAACTCGTTAATACAGATAAGCACGAATAGGTAGCTCGTTAATACAGATAACTACATTGAGTGCACGGATAGGTTACTCGTTAACACAGATAACTGCATTGAGTGCACGAATAGGTAACTCGTTAACACAGATAAGCACGGATAGGTAGCTCGTTAACACAGATAAGCACGGGTAGGTTACTCGTTAACATAGATAAGCACGGATAGGTTACTCGTTAATACAGATAACTACATTGAGTGCACGGATAGGTTACTCGTTAACACAGATAACTGCATTGAGTGCACGGATAGGTAACTCGTTAATACAGATAAGCACGGATAGGTAGCTCGTTAATACAGATAACTACATTGAGCGCACGGATAGGTAACTCGTTAATACAGATAACTACATTGAGTGCACGGATAGGTTACTCGTTAACACAGATAACTGCATTGAGTGCACGGATAGGTAACTCGTTAATACAGATAACTACATTGAGTGCAAGGATAGGTTACTCGTTAATACAGATAACTACATTGAGTGCGCGGATAGGTTACTCGTTAATACAGATAACTACATTGAGTGCGCGGATAGGTTACTCGTTAACACAGATAAGCACGGATAGGTAGCTCGTTAACACAGATAAGCACGGGTAGGTTACTCGTTAACATAGATAAGCACGGATAGGTAGCTCGTTAATACAGATAACTACATTGAGTGCACGGATAGGTAACTCGTTAATACAGATAACTACATTGAGTGCACGGATAGGTTACTCGTTAACACAGATAAGCACGGATAGGTAGCTCGTTAACACAGATAAGCACGGATAGATTACTCGTTAATACAGATAACTACATTGAGTGCACGGATAGGTAACTCGTTTACACAGATAAGCACGGATAGGTAACTCGTTAACACAGATAAGCACGGATAGGTAGCTCTTTAACACAGATAAGCACAGATAGGTAACTCGTTAACACAGATAAGCACGGATAGGTAACTCGTTAACACAGATAAGCACGGATAGGTTACTCGTTAATACAGATACAGTGTAACTACATTGAGTGCACGGATAGGTTACTCGTTAATACAGATAACTACATTGAGTGCACACTACTCCAAAAACCAAGGTGGAGTATAAAATGGTCTGGGGTGGGTGTTGCAGTATCTGTGCTGTAGCATTCAAGTGAGGTGGCACTCTAAAAGATGCCGTTGGAAACACGGCCCCACTACGCATGTGGGTTAATGTTGCTCTCGGAAACTTTGCTAATTATTATTTTGAATATTCATAGCCGCGCTAACGCATGCGCGTACCGCTTCATCATTGGCGGCCGCCATTTTAACAACGAAGGAGCAGTTGCTGTTCGAGCACTTTGTTGAAGCTTTCTGAGTAAGTTCGAGTTTGAAAATGCATAATGTTGTTGTACAGTGACGCACTAATGTGTTGTCCATGTCCCTTATTCCCATTTCGTGTGTTTGCTGTTATATTGAGAAGACGTTATTACTTATAAGACGCTTAATTGATCTATTATCCAACACGACACAGGCACTTGCTAGGCTAGCTACAATCATGATCAATGGGCCTACTCCCGGTCTTGCAGGCGGTCGACTATTATTCACGTGTACATGTTACAATCAATAATGCCGTTCTGGCCGAGGGTAGACTGCGTAGTGCTACCTGCATTGACTACGTGACATGTTATTGTTACGTTAAGTCCAGTCTTGGCAAGTGCCTGTTGTGGTCCATGACGCAATCGCAAGCGAGACCTACTTTCAGTTTAATCTGTCCAGACTGTACATGTACTACAATATGTAAACACCATAATTATGTGTCACCAAAAACTGCAATTAGCTAAAAAAGAATATGATTGATTAATTAACTAACGATATTAGGGATGTGCGAATCTGGAGGAAATTAAGCTTGTCCAGAAAAAAAAGTAAAATAATAGACCTAATTATATAGACTGGGAGAAAGTTGCATTTTAGTTCCTCACTTAAAGCTGTGATTTTCATTTTAATTCGAGCAGGCAGACAGGTGCAATATAAAGCTTTAGAACATATAAAAAGTAAAGTGATCTTTTCTTATCTCTTATCTGCAATATTTTACATACAGTCAGATGGAATGCGCGGGGGGGGGGGGGGGGTGTTACTAGTTTTCTGAGCTATGCAAGTTTGGCCAGGTTTGGCCAGGTTATCAATACACTTCAAGTTAGTTGCATCTTAAAGTTACATATGAGTTCGAGATTACAAGGTTCGATAGTATTTTTGTTTAACCCTGCCTTAGCTTAATTTTTGAAGTAGCTTGAAATAATTTATCGGTTTCAAGTCAATTTCAATTATTGTTTAATGTTTTAGACAATTATTGTGTGACATCATTATGCTTCTGTGCAAGTTTGAATCATAATGTGAAGAAGTTCTACACAAAAGTATGTAGGCCTAATGCATTTTGTTGACAACTGACCAGTGGTATCTGGGCTGGGGGCTTCTGAATATTGCTGTGATGAAGATTTACGTGATGATGATAATAAAAACATTCAGAAGTAATTATCAATGTATTTGCATAGTTCCCAGTTTAATTAATTCATACAGTTATGAAAACATTTCATAAAAAATCCAGAAAAGGGGATTTTGTTTTGCAAATTGTTTATTCTTAGTTAAATGTATTCACGTTATGTGTCCAAATATACGTATTTCTAGCTCGTCTGTCGTGATTTCTTCAAATATCCCACTTATCGGTTAACGACATTATATTCTGATCAACACCTCTCATATTTCTATATAACAAAGAGTGTTTGTTATTACAATAGTAATGTATGTATGTTGAAATATATTTTTTGCGATATGGTAATAAATTAAAACTATATTATGGTTCACGACAATGATCTTCATTTGTTGTGTGTGCAACGCTGCCTAGCAACGACAAAAACACCGAAGAGATCCAATGTTGATGGCATGAACATTAACACTTGGTCTATAAATCGTCCTAGTGCACCCTATTACTCAAAAATAAATCAGAGAATAGCAAAGCGTTAACAAAACCATAATCCGAACTCAAAATCGATTAAACTAGGGGCAAAATAGGAACAAAGGAAAGATCTACATGGAGACTCTCGTAAAAGCACAAGAAAATAAGATCAGGTGTTCCGGAAGAGTAAGCGTCTTCTGCTTCATCGACGACACACGCAATGTAAATCTTGGTCACATCCAAGTAAGCACCAGTCCTCAAAATGAGAACCGATTCTTCATTGTCATCACAACAAGTAAACACACTAACAAGCAAACTCAAAAACGTCCATCTTCATATCACACAAAGATACAGAATATTTCTCGATGATATCAAGATGGCGACCATAAAACTTGCCCATAGTCTTCATCAACCTGCATTTCTCGAATCCCTGTGCCGTAAGTTTGTTCGTCAGCAGTTGACATCTATCACGAAAATCGCGATATTCAGAGCAAGCCCTTGAATAACGAATCAACTGCGACATGTAAACACCATAGGATGGAGAAGCAGGGATGTTACTATCAAGAAAGGGAAAGTTGACGATCGGAAAATCGAAATCGTCACGTTTATCATACAGCTTTACAGTAAGTTGCCCGTGTTCGTCATAGTTTAAGTAAAGATTGAAGTAAGAAGCTGATGTAGGAGAGTCTGTTGTGTCTTTAATCTCAAGTTCAGTAGGATATATACGATCGACTAGGTCAGAAACTTCTTGTTGTTTATAGACAACACATCGTCGATATACTTGAAAGTGAAATTGAAAGATTTAAAATTGAAAGAAAATTGAAAGAGTGAAATTGAAAGATTCAAAATACATCCTGACAAAAATGTTTGAAATATGACGTTTTGGGGCTGAGAAAAATGAAAACTGCTGTACATACTCACGGAAATACGTTATTTCGTCAAGAAACGCAAAAATACCGTCGCAATTTTGACGCTTTACCAATTAATGCCTCATTTTTATGCTTCGGAACGGCAATAATTAAATATTTGGAATAATGTACAGCACTTTTCTTTAGTTTCTAGATACGCTGAAGAAGTGCAAGTTTATTTTCACGATAGAATACGATAATAGGGTGCACTGACAAGTTTTTCCGACCAAGTGTTAATGTAGTCTCTCGTGCCGGTCACGTGACTACACAAGCAAGTAAGAAATAATGTAAGGATCGGAATAGTGTCTTTGGACATCGGACAACGAAATCCAGTTGTGAATACAAACCCAACTACACGGGAAAACGTTAAAGGTAGTGATTTTGGTACTTTTTAAAGTGAAGTGCAACATTAACCCACATGCTTACAAACAGAACACAATCATCTACAGCACACACACATATATACACACACATATCGAGATATTAGCCAGGCGATATAGGACAAGTAGTTAGCACCTGATAGGGCATCTCCTGAGAACTTCTCAGAATTGTATATGATAGAACTGTATGAGAATTGTATATCTATGTACTGTAAGGCGCTTAAGAGTGGCTAGTGTTAGATGTAACTTGATAAGGCGCTATATCAAATGTTGTTATTATTATTATATAACAAGCTTTACCTAATATAATCCTGATCGAAGGTAGCTAAACTAAATGCTAATGTAAGAAACGCTGTTCGGCATTAGTTCAAACTGGGTGTGGAATGATGGGATAGCATGCTATCTTTGTGTCTGGTTATCTCATCAGTTGAGAAAACATAACATTTAATGGAATTAGACCAGTTTCACAATCGTCTCGGTAGCTAAAAATAGTCGCTGTATCAAAGTCAAAACGAGGCGTTGGTTGTAAGACTGACTTCCGGTTATCTGTCAAACCATTATTAGGATAGCGAGTAGCCGGTGGCTCTTGCTTCATTATGGCGATTATCATGTGAAACCAAGAGAAATATTAAGGAAGACAACAAAAGTATTACTTTAAAATAAGGCTAGCCTGTCGCTATATAGCCGTTACGCTGGATCGACGGAGACAACCAAATTAAAGCGAACCATCTGATGAAATTCGCATCACGGTCGCTTACAGGCGAACTCCAACCCATCATCAATTCAAGTAATCATGAAATAGACACTTTTTTATATTACAAAAATGTATAGAGTAGTGAATACAAGAAAAAAATGTGTTTTCACTTTTGTGTTGATTAATAAATTCTTACCACTGAATTATATTTGAAATCTAAGTCCGTGCTATTTAAGCCATACGTCTCTATGATTTTTACATACAAACAGGACATTGTGGTTCCAGTTTTATCAAAACATGTTATGAAAATATGAACATCATACATTTTACGTATTAGTCCAGTCAAAATAGGGATTAAACGGGACAAAATTGCAACAGAATGTAAAAAAAAGCGTACCAAAACTTACCATTGGGTTGGGTTTTTTTTTTGGTTTTTTTTTGCACAAATTAGGGTCATCGTAATTGCACACTGGGCCAAATTTGAAGTGCAATAACTAATTATTACACAATTGTGATTGTGAAATGAATAGCTATATTTCATAACCAGTTAACTGTATATAACAGATTAGCCAAAATCATTTTACTGATAAGTCTTTTAAAAATAGAGATCCATCAATATCCCTAAAAATCCTTTTTACTTGACCATAATATCTTTTTCACATTTGAAGTGCAGAAAATATCATTTAATAATCTCTGTAGCAAAATAAGATCGTATTTATTTTTTAATAATGGCATCTAATTTAATTGTTTTTGATTGGTAATTTATTTACACACAAAAAAAGTCGTCAAAATGTGCTGATTTTGCACTTTTTCGAAATCCATATTGAATGCTTTACATATCTCCTTCACATGTGTTTTATTGATGAGAAAGACAAACTCTCAAATCATTTTCATTTCCATTGAAGTGTGAACATTGCTCGAATACGATAAATGAGCCAATACGCTTAAAACCAAACCTTGAAAACACTATATACCTTATTCAGTTTAATCTGGACGGTTCATTATTCTGAACAGCAAAACTCTTTATTTCTCTGCCAAGTTTAATTATATTACCTGAAGACTTTATATCATGAAAGCATGTTTTACATTATTAAAATACAGGTTGCATGAATTGAGAAATCATTTAAAATTGACATTGAAACAGTTCAAAATTGGCCCCATAGCCAACTTTCAAGATTGAAAAAAAAAAAACTGTATTAAAGCATCATCTCTCGTATAAGAATACAATAAATATGTAATATATTAATACATTTATTCATATCTAGCAATGGTATTTATGATAATTTTTATTTTCTTTTGTCGGGGAAGTTCAACATTCGGATGGTTTTAAGTGACTTTGACTGTGCAATAATTTCTATCGATTTAGTTTACTTGTTTGTATTAAATATGAACTAGTTGTGGTGTAGACCTTCCATTAACAAAATATAAAAATATATTCTGTTGTAATTTTGTCCTGGTTCGGCCAGGGACTTATATAATTATATGTGACATACAAGTGTATCTCACATATATATATACGTCCCTGGTTAGGCCCATGTTTTGGCTAATATGAATGGACTATATTTTTTCTAAAATTCTCTACCTGCTACATTGGCACCGGAGCCAAACCAAAACTTAATCTACCCTTAATTATTTGCCTGTGATGTTATAGTAAGCTTAAGTTAAAAACAAATAAGTATGTGTTTACTCTTTCAATTCCGCGCCACCTTCCAGAGTCAAATGCCCGATTCTTTATTTTGAAGAAATTTATAATATACCTACTAGATCTATATTTATATCGTGTATTTATGAAACCAGTATTGTATTAGATGGGTGTTCTTGGCGATGTGACATTTTAGACGTTTGTGCACCGACATGTACGTGTCACGATTCAGTCAGTGACTACCATCAAGACTTCAAGTATATTGACGAGACTGGCGATCGATTTTCAACGGTCATACGTTATATAAATTAATTATATAATAACCCTCATTTATCTAACTATTAGAAACAGTTACCTCTCAACACGGAATTGATGAGGTATTAAATTTATTGTCGACAACGGGAGTCATACCCATTTTCAGCACCCTATATATATATGTACCTGTGACAGCTTGAACACATGTGCCCTCGCGATCGTCAAGCACCGGTAAAAGCAGCATGCCGTAATATTGACTGATGAATGTGATAGCATTAACTACAATACACTCTTTAATATGTACACGTGGTCACGACCGACATGTATATGTCAATACTGTGTCGCTTTCTTGTCTGTATCTGTTTGTAATTCATGTGTTTACAACTCACAACTCAACATCAAACCGGAAATGATTCTTACAACCTCCGCTTCGTTCCGGATATCACATTGACAAGGGAGGTAACAACAAACAGCGATTGTGAAAAGGGTCTATATAACCCTTTAAACCCGTTTCATACACTTTTCGAATATTCCGGAATTTACAAATTTCCATTTTAAGTTTAATCAGCTATTACAATCGCCTTAAATACACTGGCACAAAACAGCTTCGAGGTTTGTGTGTAGAAAGTAGAAGTTCACGAGTTGGCATTATAACGAGGCAACAGAATCGCAGAGTCACTGGATTTTTTTTGTTCCTCACATTGCCTACATTCTGAGCCATTCTACATATACAATAAGCCGATGTACACAATATGTGTATGCCAATTTTAATTTACCTTGACCAAACATTCTTGAAACTCAAACTTGTCCAAGATATGTGAATCCTTTACATCTGCGTAAAGTTGGTGAAAATCTATGAAGAAATAAAGCCACTACAGTGCTAACAATTATTGTCTAAAAATAGCAACAGTGACCTTGACTCGACAACCCTGAAACTTGACCTTGCAACTTGTCAAAGATTTTTTAACTCTGTATGTATTAATTTGTGTGGTTTGATAAAAATCCATTAGGAAGGAAACCATTAGAGTTCTGACAATGATTTTCTAAAAATAGCCACAGTGAACTTGACCTTGATCTGATAACCCTAGACTCGAACTCATCGATGATATTTTGATTTTGTATAAGTATGCGTTGTTTGATGAAATCCATGAACAAATGAAGCCACTAGAGCGTTGACAATGAATTTCTAAAAATAGCAACTGTGACCTTGACCTTACAACCCTTAAGATATTTTGATTTTGTGCAAGTACTGTAAAAGTGAAATACTTTGTGGTGTGGACATTTTCGCTTATTTCGCTGCCAATAAATTTTCGCAGATGCCATTGGATGCACACGTGAAAATATTTGATACCATTCAATTTCTACAGTGGATAGTATATGTCACATTGCTAAACAGAAGACGGACAGCACAAACATTCCCACACTGCTAACATTTTGGAGGCTGACTAAGCGAAAAATTCCACGCGCAAGTTCATGAAATTCATGAAAGAAAGAAAGAAAGAAGTGCTGACAAACTTCAGTGTGCAGACAGATGGCTAGGGAAGGTATTTCTACAGTATTATTATGTAAGTTTGATGACAATCGGATCAGTAGTTATTTAAATAAGCTGGTTACATTACCATGGGACTGGGACGGGACGGACCCCCCCCCCCCCCCCCCAGATCGTCGGTGACTAGATGGCTCAATGGTTGAGCGTCCGTCTAGAATTCGGAAGGTCCTGGGTTCGAACTTCCGGCTGGCTGTGCACTTTCCTCTCCTATATATAACAGATGTCATTATTTATTTCAATGCCTCCGCTAGGAGTTGAACCCAGAACCTCTGGCTACTTGCCTTTTTATGCTCGACCGATCAAGCTAAAGAGAAGATCTCTCTAGCCGAGCGGTATATTGCAGCTAGTATTTACCAGGGTTACATACTCCCCCTCCAGGAAAGAACTTTTCTCAAGTTGGGTGCCGTATGTAACAGAAGAAGCTAAAGAAAGACCTTACCAGGGTTACATATATAGAGCAGGAGTTCTGACTTTTAACAGTGCTGTTGAGTGCAAATCTTTGTATATATTTAAACACTTTTTTATTTGCCTTTACCAGCTGTTTAATTACTGTCTTTTATTCACATGGATTGTCATAAATCCTAGACGGTTCGAAACAATGGAAAAGGAATTAATAAATAAGCAATTAAATCATTAAAATAAAGCGGAGAAACAAAAGTTTTCACACCTAATGATATAACTATGCTTTGCAATAATCTGTGTAGTGTGTGATAACACTGATTCACACAGCATCATGGTGAAGGACGACCTTCCACTTCAATCATAAAGTTAGACGTGGATCTCGGCGAGACATTTGTTCATTACTTAATAATAATAATATACAACATTTATATAGCGCTCTATATAATTTGTAAAATTACTCTAAAGCGCTTCACAACATGTAGATAATAATTTGATACTTACACTGCATAAATAAAGAAGTTATTACGATCTAAGCTAATGTGATAATATAAAAAATTGCATATAAATACAAACTACATCTACTGTAGATAAACAAATGTCAGTATATACATGACGTCTAAGGTGTCCCTAATATGCAGACGTGAAAAGGTACGTCTTCAGAAGTTTCTTGAATTCGGCCAGAGTATTTGTTTTGCGGATAGCGGATGGTAATCTATTCCACAACGTGGCCGAAACTTTCCCAAAACACCGGTTTCCATAGGTCACAGTACGAGATTTTGGGACACACAACAATGATTCTGTCTTCGACCTCAGTGATCGTGACGGCTGATACAGGGTAACTAGCTCCCGTATATACTGGGGAGTTGTTCCATCAAGTGCCTTGTATGTGTATACCAAGATTTTGTATTGTGACCTGTATTGCACAGGTAGCCAGTGCAATGAATACAGAACAGGATTGATGTGTTCTCTCTTTCTAACTCGAGAAACGAGACGTGCTGCCGTGTTCTGGACCTTCTGTAGGCGACTTGTCAATTTGTCAGATATACCACAGAGTAGTGCATTTCCATAGTCCAGCCGTGAGGTAACAAGTGAATGAACCAAAATCTTGCATGCATCGGCAGTTATAAACTGCCGTATACAGCCGATGTTCCTGATCTGGTAGTAACAGTATTTGGCAATAGCATTCACTTGTTTCTCCATGTTCAGTGAACTATCAAAGTTCACCCCTAGATTTTTAACAGTTGGGACAGCCTCTACAGTACTTGTTCCGACCTTGAGCTGGAGAGCCGTTGATAGCTTAACTTTGGAGAAAAAACGATCAGTTCCGTCTTTTCCTGATTTAGTTTTAGCATGTTGGCATTCATCCAGCTTCTGATGTCTGTCAGACAAGCTTCCAGATTTTCTGATACGGTGTCCCAGCTGTCCTGTGGTCTGATGACCATGCAGATCTGTGTGTCATCAGCATAACAGTGATAACAAAGGTTATGTCGATGACAAATCTTACCGCTTGGTTTTGAATACATGCAGTATTTACGGGGTCCTAACACCGACCCTTGAGGAACCCCATAATCCAGCATGCTGTCACGTGAAACAGAAGATCCGATTGCAATACACTGCCGTCGATCACCTAGATAGGACTGTATCCAGCATAATGCGTCGTCAGTCACTCCATACGAATACTCCAGACGTTTATGGAGTATGATATGGTCAATGACGTCGAATGCAGCTGACAAGTCTAGCATGACGAGCACCGCTTTGCACTTGCTATCCAATGCAGAAGCTATGTCGTTATGCACACGTAGGAGGGCCGTCTCTGTTGAGTGTCCCATGCGAAAGGCCGATTGCAGGTTGTCATGGAGACTGTTTGCATGGAGATGGGCCTCTAAACGCCGGGACACAACCTTCTCCAAGATCTTAGACAGAAAAGGCATATTTGACACTGGACGGTAGTTCTTCAACTCCTCCTTATCCAATCCAGGCTTCTTCAGCAATGGTCTTACATGTGCTTTCTTAAAACACAATGGAACCTTTGACTCAACCAATGATGTGTTCATGATTGAGGTAATCAAAGGAAGCAGTGCTTCAAGACATTTTTTCAGAAGGTCTGTTGGAAGGGGGTCAAGATCACAGGATTTTGATTGCGATGTCTGAATGATCCTGCGTAGTTCATCCGGAGTTGTTGGAGTGAGCTCTGACAATGGTTCCCCGTCAAATTGAATGTCAGCACTCATGAGAGATACATCGTTGTCAGTTGTCGAATTCACTTCGTCAATGTTTCTCCTAATCGTGTTGATCTTATTCAGAAAGAAATCGCTGAACTTGTTTGAGAAGTCTTTGTCAGATGTACAGCTTGGCAGGATGATTTCACCTTTTTGACCCATAAGCGCTTTTGTGAGTCTAAAAAGCTGCCTGGTGTCCTTACCACATTCTTCGATCTTTTCTGAATAATAAGTCTTCTTCGATTGAACGAGAAGTGAACCAACTAACCGACATTGGTCCCTATAATTCTGATGGTGAACGGCCAATTTGGTCCTTCGCAACGTCTTTCTGCTTTTCTGCGATTCTGTTTTTCCTCGCGCAGATTTTCATTGTACCACGGGGATTTAGGTCTCATGGTGATCACCTTTGTTTGTAGAGGTGCATGCTTTTCAATAAGGGCTTCTATACCAGACGTGTATGCTTCAACAAGTTCATCAACCCCACCTTCGGTAGATTGAAGGGCAGAAGAAGACTGGATATCGTTGTTGTAATCTGGTATCGAAATTTCGCGGAATTTCCGGAAGATCACCTTTTTCCTGGTACGAGCTGGCCTTCTACAATTCAGTGGTGCTCGGATAGCAAAATGATCACCAGAGGGGTTTTCCTTTACATCACTTAGACATGGATCAATAACTGAAATCGCTCCATGAATGACAAAGTTTTCTTCCCTTGTTATGACCACATCAAGTGTGTGGCCGCGGGTGTGTGTAGCTTCTGTCACATGCTGAATCAGACCTCTGGACTCAAGTAGCCCTGAGAACTGACGAGCATCAGCATTAGAAAGATTGTCCAAGTGAAAATTAAGGTTTACTTCCAGAAAATACCAATACACAACACTACTTACTGTAACCGTCGATGATTTTATCAGTGTACCTATAGTAGCTCTAAAAAGCAATCTGTGACTGCTGGTGTTAAAGTGGAAGTAGGCCGTATTACACAAGATCGCGCCTCCTTTTAAAAGAGTGATACGACAGCGCATGCAAATAAATGCGGCAGTGGGGACCATTACATTGCATTCTTAATAATCCAAATGGTCTAAACAGAAGTACAAAGACTTACTTAAAAATTAAATATCTTACGATATTTAAAAATATTAATGGCAGTAAGTACTTGGTCGTATGTTCTGGTGTAGGTTGTTTACTCTGTCGCGCACCCCCCGCCGCAGTATTTGGTCATGGTCGTGGATTTCGGTGAATGTTTTCTTATCCTAATTGCATATTTCCCACAAAAATATATCAAAAAAGTAGAAACCTTTTACAGAGATAATATTTCAGAATATTAAATTATTATTTAGTACATAACTTGGTCGTATGAGGTGGTATTGGGACATTAAATAAGGAGGATATTACGGCAACAGATTATGAAAAGGCCAGTGTACTCGCGGACTTTTTCCAAACAGTGTTTACGCAAATAGATGATCGAGAATTGCCCGATATTGAAATGATAGATGTAGAACCAATTACTATACTCAATATATCTCGAGAAGCGGTAAAAAAGAAACTAATGGAATTAAAAATTTCGAAATCTCCAGGACCGGACATAATTCATCCTAGGGTTCTCAAAGAGACTTGTGATGTCATAAGTCATCCATTATCGTTAATATTCAAAACATCCATAGACACAGGGGAGCTACCCGAGGATTTGAAATGTGCTAATATAACGGCAATATTTAAGAAAGGAGATAGGAAAGAAGCTTCCAACAATAGACCAGTGAGCTTGACTAGCGTTGTCTGCAAGATACTTGAGTCACTAATCAGAGAAGAAATTATGATCCACATGTTGAAACATAAACTATTTAGTAAAGCAAATCTCGGCTTCATAAATGGTAGATTTACCGTTCTACAGCTTCTCAATGTCATGGAGAGATGGACAGATATTTTGGATTATGGAGGATGTGTGGATGTTATATAGTGTGATTTTATGAAAGCATTTGATAAAGTCCTTTGTCAACATCTTATACATAAACTCTCAAAATATGGTATTTCTGGCAATTTTTCCTCTTGGATTACAGCCTTTTTACTTGGAAGGAAACAGCGAGTCGTAGTAAACGGTGAAACATCACAATGGAATCCAGTAATAAGCGGTATACCACAAGGCTCTGTGTTGGGACCACTCTTATTTGTATTATATTTAAACGATATGCCAGACGTAACGAGCAATGGAACTGGAACCTATCTTTTTGCTGACGACACGAAAGCATTTAGAGCCATTAATGATGAACAGGATTGTAAACTTCTTCAGCAAGATATGCTTTCGTTAAACAAATGGTCAGAAACTTGGAAACTACGATTCCATCCAGAAAAATGTAAAATGATGAGTGTCGGATATACAAATATGGATCCCTATAACTACCAACTGAAAGAAAGTGCTCAACACCTAACATTTGTTGACTCAGAAAAGGATATCGGGTTCACCATAGATAATAAACTTACTTTCGATAAACATATCTGCGAAAAGGTTAACCAAGCAAATTCGATAATGGGAGTATTACGGAGGGCAATGGAGTACATGAACCCATACAGTTTTAAATGTTATACACGGCTTTAGTAAGACCCAACATTGAGTGTGCGGTCAAAATATGGTGTCCTCATCTGTGGAAACATATTGAAACAATAGAAAATGTCCAACGTCGAGCAAAAAACAAGTTCCTGGTCTGTCAAATATTTCTTATTATGACCGTCTGCAAAAACTGTCACTACCAACGTTAGCATATAGACGGTCTCGTGGGGACATGATTGAGGTCTATATTCTGGAAAATATGACGAGGAAGTTGCAGAATTGTTCTCCGTTAATGTAGGGCCAACCACTCGTGGACATAACTTTAAAATACATAAAAAATTCTCAAGACTAGACGTTAAAAAATATTCGTTCACGCAGAGAACTGTGGATATGTGGAATGGTCTGCCATTTGAAGTTGTAAATGATGCATCAATAAAACAATTCGAATATAAATTGGATGAACATTGGATAAATCAACCACAAAAGTACTGTTTCAAAGAGAAAATCAAGCTGTGAACTAAATCAATATTTATCATTTCAGTAACTTTATTACGAGGTGACAATCAAAGGATGTAATTCCTATACATATATTTTTTTTGTGTATGCTGTCAGAATAAATCTATGTATCTATGTATCTATTATTCGGCATTTTTTCCCCATTAAATCACATGTTTTCAGATAAAATAAGACAAATTGAAGATCAAACGTCTATAAAGATAATATTTCAGAATATTAAAGAAATATTTAGTACATGTTTTGGTCGTATGAGGTGGCATTGGGTAGTATAGGGTAGTTTTGGGTAGCATGGGGTAGTATTGGGTAGTATGGGGTAGTATTGGGTATTTAGACGCGCCCGACAGAACATATATACAAGTTAATTAATAGTAAATTCATAAACAGATAAACATATACACATTCAAAACAATGTCATGTAGCAAGAGTGATTCGTTTGCAGAGTCGCCTTGTACAATTTCATTAATTATACAATTTCATCATTTTATCAACAGAAATAGCATAAATCAAAATGAAATTTTCATAATCGAGATCACTCTGATAAAGAAGAATTCCACCTAGTAGTATATGAATTAAATTATAATCTGACAAAGAGTGCAAATAAGCTATTAATTCTATATCAAATTTAGTACTGATAAGGCACCAAAGATCGTCTCTAAGTTTCTCACTTTTCGTACAATGGAGAACAATATGCGTGGTAATATCATTGTGTAAAATATCACAAAAATGACACAGTTAATTAACATTGGTAGATCTTATGTCTACGCACAACTTACCTACATTATTAATTCTGTGTAAATGTTCGGGATACCTCATGGCTAATTTCCATAAAGTGTAGGGTCAAATTCTGTCATGAAGTAACAAAAATCTTTTAAAGTCAGAGTCACTGTTCATTCGCTCATGCATCATGGATTCTTCTCCATTATATACTGTCTGGTACACCAATGGTTTCCACAATAATTTATTTCGAAAAAGAGCGTCAGAAATATACTTTAGTATAATATACTCGAACAAATTTGTTCAGGTTCGCGAAGGGAAGTACCATTATATTTCATTTCAGTTTGACGACTGCCGACATTACGGCGACGACTATTAAATAGTTTCCAGAAGAGATTTTGGTAAACATCTCCAGATTGATCCATTTCAGTAAACTGCTCTTTCATGTATGTATTGAACGCCTGACGTAGACAACACCTGAATTTCGTTTTTAAATGTTTATAATCTAAAAATACAGAACTTTCTTCCCTTGGTCTGCCAGACGTAATCCAAAATGGTCTCTTTGAAACCATTTCTGCATGGAGCATAGATAATTCACTATTCCAGTAGGGCTTTAAATACTTTTTAAGAGAACTTTTCATGTTTGCCTGTGCTGATGCATCAAGTAAACATAACTTAATTTTATCATAAAATATATCTATGTCGTTGATACTCACGTCATATGTAGGCATCTCTATGTTGTCAAGGAGAGAGTTTACACTTATACATGTCTAAAGATCCATTTGTCTCAGCCTTTTTCCAGTTAAACCTAGTCCATTTGGGACTTATAACTTTATCAAACTGTTTAGGAATATTCATTGTACAAATTACAGGACTATGATCTGACACGTTCAGTTACTGATCGTCTACGACCTCGTAGTACTTTATTAAATCAAGACAACTTGATTTGATAATGATGTGATCGATATGAGTAAAATTCCCTGTCAATGGGAAATATGTATACCAAGGACCTTTACATATGTCTGTCACATTTACAGACACCATATTTGAATTATCCAGAAATTTCTGAAATAAATGAGACCTGTCATTGTAGGGAAACTGGGACCGACTACCATGAATTTGAGCGTGCATATCACCGAATATAACCAGGTTACCTTTCTCGGAGTATACGGATACAAGAGATTCTAGTGTTTCTGTATTCTCTATCAAAACAGCAATTGACCTGGACGCTGCAGGCATATATACCGAAAATACATAAAGATACCTACTGTTTGGTATTTGGACTTCAAGTCCTATAATTCTGTGACTGTTAACAGCTATTTCTTGTATTTTTAGATTGATTTTAAACAATACAAATACACCAACTCTAACATGAGTAATCAGAGTTCTTAAAGGAATCAAAAACCGAAATATTGCATTTTATTACATTTTTACCAGTGAAATATCGAACAATTTTCATTCTATAAAAGTGAAATTTTTCACTAGTGAGAAATATGATTTTTTTCACTCGTGTGGCTAATATTTTGATAATTTTCACTCGTGCTGCGCACTCGTGAAAAATAGCAAAATGTTAGCCCCACTCATGAAATATATTTGGTATTACTGAAGACACTGTTAGATATCCTCTATCTCTTACCCAATGTTCGGAGATAGCACAAATATCAATGCCGTAGCCATTCAAACATTCAAGAAGATAGGGCATTCCTAACCTTAATACACTCAATGTTTCAACACATTAAATTTAATTTAAGGTTGGTAATTATCCTCGAGTTGGTTTTGAAAAGCAGTACGCGGCATCCATTCGCGTGCATGAATACCATATGGCCAGAACGAGGGATCCTCAATACATTTCACGATCTCATCGTTGTCTACTACATTCAGTTGAGCTGACGCGGTGTGTTTCCATGACCCGGAAAAGTACCTGAGGTAGGTATAATCGATAAGGTTTTCTTGAAGGAAATCGCGCAAGCATTAACTGAGGACTTTTGCTTGTCTCTTCCGTGAATATAATATCTCCTTATTCTTCTTTTCTCTGCAGGAACAAAACCAACAAATCGCGATTCAGGCGACGGGTTAGGAGACGAACGTTGCTTGCTAGTCTACTCTAAATTACCAGAAGCGCATGCGGAAGAAGGAAAATGAACCGGGATTAGATTTGGCGGTTTCTGTGAATATCCTTTACTTAGTTCTTTTTCCGTATGAGGTGTATGCTTTTGGACAAGTTTGGTAGTGGACGTATCTTCGGAATCTCGTGCATGTAGCTCATTTACTATGCTATGAGCATATTTTGACCTAGTTTCACTCGGATGCTGCGAACCCGGGCGCGGCGAAATTGTTATAGCACTTTTTGGTAATTGCACTGATTTGCCGATATTAAAAGTTGGCAAAGTCATTAAAATACACTAAAAATGAGTTTTTTTTGAAGAGAGATTAAAATAGGCTGTCGCCGATTTTCACGTATGCGCAAGTTCCCAGTGATAAACTTAGGTGTCGGCGTTCCCAGTGATAAACTTAGGTGTCAGCGTTCCCAGTGATAAACTTAGGTGTCGGCGTTCCCAGTGTTAAACTTATGTGTCGGCGTTCCCGGTGATAGACTTAGATGTCAGCGTTCCCAGTGATAAACTTAGGTGTCGGCGTTCCCAGTGATAAACTTAGGTGTCGGCGTTCCCAGTGATAAACTTAGGTGTCGGCGTTCCCAGTGATATACTTCGGTGTCGGCGTTCCCAGTGATAAACTTAGGTGTCGGCGTTCCCAGTGATATACTTAGGTGTTGGCGTTCCCAGTGATAACCTGAGGTGTCGGCGTTCCCAGTGATAAACTAAGGTGTCGGCGTTCCCAGTGATATACTTCGGTGTCGGCGTTCCCAGTGATAAACTTAGGTGTCGGCGTTCCCAGTGATAAACTTAGGTGTCGGCGTTCCCAGTGATATACTTCGGTGTCGGCGTTCCCAGTGATATCCTTAGGTGTCGGCGTTCCCAGTGATATACTTAGGTGTTGGCGTTCCCAGTGATAACCTGAGGTGTCGGCGTTCCCAGTGATATACTTCGGTGTCGGCGTTCCCAGTGATATACTTAGGTGTCGGCGTTCCCAGTGATATACTTCGGTGTCGGCGTTCCCAGTGATATACTTAGGTGTGGGCGTTACCAGTGATAAACTAAGGTGTCGGCGTTCCCAGTGATATACTTCGGTGTCGGCGTTCCCAGTGATAAACTTAGGTGTCGGCGTTCCCAGTGATAAACTTAGGTGTCGGCGTTCCCAGTGATAAACTTAGGTGTCGGCGTTCCCAGTGATATACTTCGGTGTCGGCGTTCCCAGTGATATCCTTAGGTGTCGGCGTTCCCAGTGATATACTTAGGTGTTGGCGTTCCCAGTGATAACCTGAGGTGTCGGCGTTCCCAGTGATATACTTCGGTGTCGGCGTTCCCAGTGATATACTTAGGTGTCGGCGTTCCCAGTGATATACTTCGGTGTCGGCGTTCCCAGTGATATACTTAGGTGTCGGCGTTACCAGTGATAAACTAAGGTGTCGGCGTTCCCAGTGATATACTTCGGTGTCGGCGTTCCCAGTGATAAACTTAGGTGTCGGCGTTCCCAGTGATAAACTTAGGTGTTGGCGTTCCCAGTGATAACCTGAGGTGTTGGCGTTCCCAGTGATAACCTGAGGTGTCGGCGTTCCCAGTGATAAACTTAGGTGTCGGCGTTCCCAGTGATATACTTCGGTGTCGGCGTTCCCAGTGATAAACTTAGGTGTCGGCGTTCCCAGTGATATACTTCGGTGTCGGCGTTCCCAGTGATAAACTTAGGTGTCGGCGTTCCCAGTAATAAACTTAGGTGTCGGCGTTCCCAGTGATATACTTCGGTGTCGGCGTTCCCAGTAATAAACTTAGGTGTCGGCGTTCCCAGTGATATACTTCGGTGTCGGCGTTCCCAGTGATAAACTTAGGTGTCGGCGTTCCCAGTGATAAACTTAGGTGTCGGCGTTCCCAGTGATAAACTTAGGTGTCGGCGTTCCCAGTGATATACTTAGGTGTCGGCGTTCCCAGTGATAAACTTAGGTGTCGGCGTTCCCAGTGATATACTTCGGTGTCGGCGTTCCCAGTGATAAACTTAGGTGTCGGCGTTCCCAGTGATAGACTTAGATGTCAGCGTTCCCAGTGATAAACGTCGGTGTCAGCGTTCCCAGTGATAAACTTAGGTGTCGGCGTTCCCAGTGATATACTTAGGTGTCGGCGTTCCCAGTGATAAACTTAGGTGTCGGCGTTCCCAGTGATATACTTCCGTGTCGGCGTTCCCAGTAATAAACTTAGGTGTCGGCGTTCCCAGTGATATACTTATGTGTCGGCGTTCCCAGTAATAAACCTAGGTGTCAGCGTTCCCAGTGATAAACTTAGGTGTCAGCGTTCCCAGTGATAACCTGAGGTGTCGGCGTTCCCAGTGATAAACTTAGGTGTCGGCGTTCCCAGTGTTAAACTTAGGTGTCGGCGTTCCCAGTGATAATAATAAATAATAATAATAATAAACTTTATTTATTTTACAACAATTATGAAACAAGTTATACAACTTATATTAATCACTCTTGTTGGTCCGGATGTTAACGCGCGAGGGGTCTTATTGTGGGAGGAAACCGGAGTACCCGGAGAAAACCCACGTGGTCGGGGAGGTGACCCCATACCTTTTCACGTCCGGTCGGGGAATCGAACCCCGGCCGCCTTGGTGAAAGGCAAGTGCGCTATCCACTGCACCACCCGACCACCCAGTGATAAACTTAGGTGTCGGCGTTCCCAGTGATATACTTAGGTGTCGGCGTTCCCAGTGATAAACTTAGGTGTCGGCGTTCCCAGTGATATACTTATGTGTCGGCGTTCCCGGTGATAACCTGAGGTGTCGGCGTTCCCAGTGATAAACTTAGGTGTCGGCGTTCCCAGTGATATACTTAGGTGTCGGCGTTCCCAGTAATAAACTTAGGTGTCGGCGTTCCCAGTGATAAACTTAGGTGTCGGCGTTCCCAGTGATATACTTAGGTGTCGGCGTTCCCAGTGATATACTTAGGTGTCGGCAATCCCAGTGATAAAGTTAGGTGTCGGCGTTCCCGGTGATATACTTCGGTGTCGGCGTTCCCAGTGATATACTTAGGTGTCGGCGTTCCCAGTGATAAACTTAGGTGTTGGCGTTCCCAGTGATATACTTATGTGTCAGCGTTCCCAGTGATAAACTCAGGTGTCGGCGTTCCCAGTGATATACTTAGGTATCAGCGTTCCCAGAGATATACTTAGGTGTCGGCGTTCCCAGTGATAACCTGAGGTGTCGGCGTTCCCAGTGATAAACTTAGGTGTCGGCGTTCCCAGTAATAAACTTAGGTGTCGGCGTTCCCAGTGATATACTTATGTGTCGGCGTTCCCGGTGATAACCTGAGGTGTCGGCGTTCCCAGTGATAAACTTAGGTGTCGGCGTTCCCAGTGATATACTTAGGTGTCGGCAATCCCAGTGATAAACTTAGGTGTCAGCGTTCCCAGTGATAAACTTAGGTGTCAGCGTTCCCAGTGATATACTTAGGTGTCGGCGTTCCCAGTGATATACTTAGGTGTCGGCAATCCCAGTGATAAACTTAGGTGTCGGCGTTCCCGGTGATATACTTCGGTGTCGGCGTTCCCAGTGATAAACTTATGTGTCAGCGTTCCCAGTGATAACCTGAGGTGTTGGCGTTCCCAGTGATAAACTTAGGTGTCAGCGTTCCCAGTGATATACTTAGGTGTCGGCGTTCCCAGTGATAAACTTAGGTGTCGGCGTTCCCAGTGATAAACTTAGGTGTCGGCGTTCCCAGTGATAAACTTAGGTGTCGGCGTTCCCAGTGATAACTTTAGGTGTCGGCAATCCCAGTGATAAACTTAGGTGTCGGCGTTCCCAGTGATATACTTAGGTGTCGGCGTTCCCAGTGATATACTTCGGTGTCGGCGTTCCCAGTGATAAACTTAGGTGTCGGCGTTCCCAGTAATAAACTTAGGTGTCGGCGTTCCCAGTGATATACTTAGGTGTCGGCGTTCCCAGTAATAAACTTAGGTGTCGGCGTTCCCAGTGATAAACTTAGGTGTCGGCGTTCCCTCTATATAACTTAAGCCTGGTGTTGTTTATTCTATTATCAGGACAAAGTTATACAAATCAGAATCTTCTATGAATATTGCATCAAAAACAATTATGTCTATAAAAAGTTCAGTTTTCAGTATTTAACCCTACTCTACTTTAAGGTCTATCGGCCCGTTGATATTCGTTCTTGGCAAAAACATGGCCACTTTGACAGCGGATATAATATTTGATACCTATCGTGGGTAAGAAATGCATCGTACATAGGCCGATTATCATGCAATTTGCAATCCGCCAAAGACACAAGCGTCTGATAGAATCTATGTGAAAGCCAGAATGTTAAGTGGGTTGAGAATTTATAGACTATATCAACCTGATCTTATGTTAACGTAAACACCAAGACAACCTATATGGCCGCGTCGCTACAACTGCATCATTTAACGAACACATTGCTTTATATTAATTCGATGTTTAATGCAACCTGCTCTGGTGATATCACTATTCAATAAATGCCATAAATGCTAGTTATAAACTATTGTCTGTGTAATCTGATACCAGTCGAGTTTCTACATACAATTCATGCTAAATCAATCGGTAAACCAAATATTTCACTACTTTCAACGCATTAAATGGATTACCTTTAGATAGAAAGGAATTATTTAACAGGATCGAAATCCAATGTTAACACTGAGCGGCAACAAGAAGATCGTCTCCGCGGCAGGCGGACACTTTCTGGCAAAACAAGTATATTGTGATTTAATGAGTGACCAGTGAGTTAAGTGTTGCTCTAGACCACACTTAGTTACACTGCATCTTTGCCTTTTTCTAAAGGTAATGTTGTACGCAACGGAGGAGAGGCGGACGAACCGAAAGTGCCGCAGTCATCAGTGTCGGATAGAAGTGTGTGTCAGTTGTTCAGGAAGGTCCTTCGTTTAGAAATATTCCTATAATGCCTTTTCGATACACGTGGTTTTATCAAACTATATTTAGATAATTTAGAAGTGAGTTTTATGTGATATGGGAAAATATATACTCCCTACAATTTGTCCAGTTGCAGTGAAAGGGGATGCAACTGAAATTAAAAAAAAAAAACAATAAGTCTTATTATTTTCCCCCAATTTTAAGTGAAACTAGAACACTGACAGGTCAGGAAGGGCCCCGTATTGCGGCTGTAGATATCCCCCACATGCCCACACGCCAACCTACTCCCTCCCGCAAAAAAAATGTCATTAATCAACTCACCAATTAAAACTGCTGCTTTCAGCCAGGTATCTAGCTAGAAGTCTTCATCAAAATTGACACTGGCTAGGACACATTGTCTCATTTCATCATTCAGCAAAGAAACTGTCAACTATTTCACATCACCCGTATCGGATATCGCCGATACAGTATGACTTGAATTCTACCCTAATATGACTTTGACCTTTGACCCATTGACCTTAGCATTCAACCTTGTGTTTTATATTTGTTTATTGAACATGTTGACCAAGTTTCATGCAAATCTGGTATTCACCCGTATCGGATATCGCCGATACAGTATGACTTGAATTCTACCCTCATATGACCTTGACCTTTGACCCACTGACCTTAGCATTCAACCTTGTGTTTTATATTTGTTTATTGAACATGTTGACCAAGTTTCATGCAAATCTGGCAATGAATACCAAAGTTATTATGTAAAAACAAAATTTGTGGACAGACGGACAGACAGACGGACAGACAAACGGACGGACGGACGGACAGACGGACGGACAGACAGACAGAGTGATTACTATAGGGCACCCGTATCTCCGATACGGGGCCCTTATAATGTTTTTTGGTTCATTTTTGTATGTTTTGTTAAAGGCGCAATATACGTCACTTTCGGCAAAACTTGAAGCGAAAATCAAGCCTAATACTTTTTTATATTTATAGATTTAGTTAAGATTAACTGATATCAGCAATATTCAAGATGAAATCTTACGAGGTTACCGGTACAGCAGCAGTTGAAACTCGGTATTTGTAAACACACGTCCATTTTGATCTGTCTTCTAACATCGGCTTGTTGTTGAAGTGGGCCACACCTGAAGTATTTTCAATTCTTTGGATTTTTCTGTCAAGAGTGTCTTGTTACATGTAGTTGACGCTCGGGTTCACTTCCTTTTTGGCTTGTTTTTGAATGGTTATTAACTGGATTTTTTTTCAGAATTTTTCAGAATCACGAAATATTTCCTGAAGTTACGTATAATAGGCCTTTAAATCAAGATTTTTCTTCATAACATGATTTTAAAAAATCACCTTTTCATCCACACAATATTTGGAAATTTCAAAATATTAGCACTGTAATACATCAAAAAGAAATATGTTAGTTGTTGAGTTTGTTATATCTGGTGTTTTCCCTGAAAATATCAGTTTTTCACCAAAAAAGGATTTCTGCAGTTGTTTTCCAATTACAACACAGGTACTTGTTCTTCATGCACTAGTGAACATTTGAGTGAAATTTCGTGAAATTTCCATGGGTATTGACAAAGGGACCTAGTGACCTTAAGTCAAATGAGTCGTTTTGGTAACTACTCCAGGCAACAACACCACTTGTACCCGTAATTCTTTGAGTACGACATTCAAGCGCGGGGCTGCTTGTACACAGGTACTCAGGTGACTCCAAAATACATCCTTTATAAATAGTAGAACCAGCAGATTATAGTGTCACTGACATATAGCGGGAACGGAAATGAAAATTAAAAGGAATGGGACAAATCTTCTGTCGTTCCGAAGCGTCGAACCCTCACCAGTATACGATAAATCTATACAAACGGTTTAACACGGTGCAGAAGATTCTTTTGCGCCAAAGTTCAAACAAAATGTTGATCATTATGACAACTACCCGCCTCTCTGGACATGCTATTTTGCATTGTTACAGACATGTGCTATTGGAAATAGACAATATCATTGATAAGTTTGCTGGGGAAACAAGCTGGAGCATTTTAATGTTTTCGAAATAAAATCTGACTCTAGATAGAAAGATATCCAATGGTTCTAAACGAGAGAATAGTGCTTCCGTTTTATTTTCTTATTTTCATTTTTTGCGTCCTTCATAGAATTAAGTTGGTTTTTATATGGAGATTTTAATTATTGAATGTTTTAAACATATTCATAAAGCGAGTGTAAGAGGTATCATATACAGATTTCATTATGTTGAGTATATGTTATTAATTGTTTAAATTTCATTATAAATAACAGAAAATATATTTACACCACGTCGACTTGGATAAATACATGTATGTACATTTGTATATGCGTATGAATATACATATGTAAATGGGGAAAAGATATGAAAATTTTAAAATGTGTACAGTGAACATGGATACCTCCTGCGTGATGAATATTTGTAAGGTCTATGAATCCAGGGCTCCCACCCTGGCATTGACCTATATTTGTTCTGGACATTAACATTGTGGTACCATAAACAAAAGCAAAAACATCGTATACGTTCTGGAATTTGGAAAAACATTTTTTTTTAAATCTATCTATGAATTCGTGCAATATAATCCCTGGAACACCATCCTAAATGGTCGCAAAGTTCTGCCGGGAGATTTCGTACCCTGTAACCTCCTACCAGGGCGCTGCCCTGGACTCGCTGGGGACCTAGGCGGCCCCCAAACCCCCTCGCCAAAATTTCGAACTCGCGCCTACGACGCTCGTAAATCTACTTAATCAAGGGCCCAGCTAGGCCCCTGACAGTGGCGTATCGCTGAAGTTATTTCTACCAATCTTTTCAGAACATCGGAATTAGTAACTTCAAAATGTCAACTGACAAAATACCCGGATAACGGAAATACATTAATTTGCCGTCATCTTTGCAGTTCTAAATAAATTGTCCGCGTTGCTATCCTTGGTGATGACTACTCAACTTAGACTATAGTTTATAAGATTATTGATGAATGCAAATTGATACACAAAATTATCCAACTGCACTCACCCTGTCTCCAAACTCTTCGAAGCAGTACCTAGCGTATTCCCGGAAGTGACGTACTGTGGATGCGTTGAGCCAGCCACCGGCTTTCTGTATACTGATAGGAAGTTCTCCTTGGAATAAAGTCACCACAGGTATCATGTCTGCCGCTAATGTGGCGTTAATCACATGGTTGTAATAATCCAATCCGGGATTTTCGTTTCGGCTGCCCTGCTCTTCCCAGTCCGTTAACAGTGTCGACCAATTCAAAGCGAAGTGATAGTGTGAGACCTGAACAAACGTGTTTAACATATAGAGTTTTAGAAATCTATAGGATCACCTAAATAATGTTGAATATACAATACAATATAACACTGACGAAGTTCTGTACAACTCATGTTACTAATATAAAGTTCTGTACAGCAAATGTCACTGTGACGATATTCTGTTAAAATGACACTGATGAAATTCTGTACAACACATGTCACTGACACGAAGTTCTGAACAAAAAATGTCACGGTGAAGAAGTTTTGTTCAACAATGACACTGTAACGAAGTTCTGTACAAAAAAAAGACAAGTCGAAGGTTTGTACAACAGATGACACTCAGATGAAGTTATGTACAATTAATGTCACTGAGACGAATATCTGTACAACAAATGTCACTGGGACAAAGTTATGTTCAACAAATGTAACTGAGGCGAAGTTCTGTACAACAAATATCAATGAGATAAAGTTCTGTACAACACATGTCACTGAAGAAAAGTTTAGTACAACAAATGTCACTGTCATTGTGTGTACAATAAATGTAACTGCGATAAAGTTCTGTTCAATAAATGTCATTGTCACTGTGTGTACAAAATAAAGTTATATACAACAATAACTTGGTATCACAACAAATGTAACTGAGGCGAAGTTCTATAGAACAAATTGAACTGAGACGAAGTACTGTACAAGAAACAAAAATCACAGAGATAAAGTTATATACAACAAATGTCACTGTGACAAAGTTCTGTACAATAAATGTAACTGTGGTTAAGTTATGTCAACACCTATCACCGAAATATAGTTCTGTACAACAAAAGTCATGAGAAAAAGTTCTGTACAACAAATGTCACTGAGGCGAAGTTTTGTACAACAAAAATATAACTTATATAAAGTTATGTACAACAAATGTCATTGAGATCAAGTTATGTCACTGTTTAGTACAACTAATGTCACTGTGACAAAGTTATATTCAACAAATGTCACTGAAATAAAGTTCTGTACAGCAAATACTACCGAGGCGAAGTTCTGTACAACAAATGTCATTGAGATGAAGTTATGTACAATACATATCACTAAGACAAATATCTGTACAACAAATGTCACTGAGATAAAGTTATGTACAACAAATTTAACTGAGGCGAGAAGGTATGAACAACAAATATAACTGAGACGAAGTTATGTAAAACAAATGTAATTGAGATAAAGTTATGCACACCAAATGTAACTGAGATAACATTATATTCAAAAATTGTAAATGAGGTGACATTCTGTACAAAACTGTCACTGAGATTAAGTTATGTACAACAATAACTTGGTATCACAGCAAATGTAACTGAGGCGAAGTTCTGTAGAACAAATGTAACTGAAGAAAAGTTATGTACAACAAATTTAACTAAGGTGAAGTATTATACAACGAATGTCACTGTGATAAAGTTATGTGCAACAAATGTCAATGAGACAAAGTTCTGTTCAACAAATGTCACTGCGATAAAGTTATGTACAACAAATGTTACTGAGGCAAAGTAATGTACAACAAATGTAACTTACACGAAAGTTTGTATAACAAAAATCATTGAGATAAAATTCTGTACAAAAAATGTCATAGAGATAAATTTAAGTACAACATAATTAGTGTAACTGAAACGAAGTTCTGTACAGCAAATGTCACTGAGGCGAAGTTTTATACAACAAATGTAACTGAAGCGAGGTTCTGTACAATAAATGAAATTGTAACGAAGTTCTGTACAAAAAAAAATACCAATGAGATAAAGTTTTGTACAGCAAATGTCACTGTGATAATGTTATGTACAACAAATATCATTTAGATAAAGTTATGTACAACAAATATCATTTAGATAAAGTTATATACAACAAATGTCACGGAGATCAAGTAATCTACAACAAATGTAACTGAAGCGAAGGTCTGTACAACAAATATCATTGGGATAAAGTTATGTACAACAAATGTCACTGAGGCGAAGTTATTTACAAAAAACATAACTGAGGCGAAGTTCTGTACAACAAATATAACTAAGGCGAAGGTCTGTACAACAAATATCATTGGAATAAAGCTATGTACAACAAATGTCACTGAGACGAAGTAATGTACAACAAAGGTCACTGTGATAAAGTAATGTACAACAAAGGTCACTGTGATAAAGTAATGTACAACAAAGGTCACTGTGATAAAGTAATGTGCAACAAATGTCACTGAGATAAAGTAATGTGCAACAAATGTCACTGAGATCAAGTAATCTACAACAAATGTAACTGAAGCGAAGGTCTGTACAACAAATATCATTGGGATAAAGTTATGTACAACAAATGTCATTGAGATAAAGTTATGTACAACAAATGTCCCTGAGACGAAGTTCTGTACAAGAAATGTCACGGAGATAAAGTTATGTACAACAAATGTCACTGAGGCGAAGTTGTTTCCAAAAAATGTCACTGAGATAAAGTTATGTACAACAAATGTTACTGAGATAAAGTAATGTGCAACAAATGTCACTGAGATCAAGTTATATACAACAAATGTCACTGAGGCGAAGGTCTGTAAAAAAATATAACTGAGGCGAAGTTCTGTACAACAAATATAACTTAGGCGAAGGTCTGAACAAAAGCATTATCACTGAGATAAATTTAGGTACAACAAATGTCACTGAGATAAAGTTATGTGCAACAAATGTCACTGAGATAAAGTTATGTACAACAAAATAAATGTAACTGAGACGAAGTTCTGTACAACAAATATAACTAAGGCGAAGGTCTGTACAACAAATATCATTGGAATAAAGTTATGTACAACAAATGTCACTGAGGCGAAATTATTTACAAAAAAATATCACTGAGATAAAGTTCTGTACAACAAATGTGACTGTGATAAAGTTCTGTACAAACAGTGTCACTAAAGCGAAGATCGGTACAATTAATGTCACGGTTACGACGTTCTGTACAACAGGTTTTATTATGTCGAAATTCTGTATCAGAAATGTAACTACGGGAAAGTTATGTACAACAAATGTCACTGTGATAAAGTTATGTGCAACAAATGTAACTGTGATAAAGTTATGTGCAACAAATGTCACTGTGATAAAGTTATGTGCAACAAATGTCACTGAGACGAAGTTATGTACAACAAAAATATCATTGAGATAAAGTTTTGTACAACATATGTCACTGACATAAAGTTCTGTACAACAATTGTAAATGAGGCGAATCTCTGTACAACAAAGGTCACTGTGATAAAGTTTTGTACAACAAATGTCACTGAGACGAAATTCTGTACAACAAATGTAACTGAGGCAAAGTTCTGAACAACAAATGTCACTGAGGCGTGGTTTTCTTTGTATTTTGTAGTTGAGACCTAAATGTGGTTTAGTATGGTGAAACTGTTCATGTTTTGTATGGATTATTAAACATGCCTTATTAATTGTTTTGTCTCTCAATTAGTGGCATTTAAGGCGAAATTATAAGATTTGTGTGGGTGAGTAAAATATGTAACGTCCTGTAATTAGAGCAACCTCACCTCATTCAAAATATGCATAAAACATTACCAAAAAGTGCCGAATAGTAAAGAAAAGAAAGTGGTATACATGTGGCTTCTTACCCCAAGGAACCTGGCAGCTCCAATGCTATTGTCTACTTCGGCGTAAGGCATCTGATCGGAAGAGTGTTTATCTGAAGACGAAAAACAGGCATCGTGTTTACTGGAGACAAGAAACAGACGTCGTGTTATACTTAAAGGTTCAATGACACTGCCAGACACCGAGTTTATACTGCATGTTAAACAGACACTACAAGACACGGAGTTTATACTGCACGTTAAACTGACACTACAAGACACAGAGTTTATATAGCACGGTATACTGACACTACAAGACACAGAGTTTATATAGCACGTTAAACCGACACAACAAGACACATAGTTTATATAGCACGTTAAACTGACACAACAAGACACAGAGTTTATACTGCACGTTAAACTGACACTACAAAACACAGAGTTTATGTAGCACGTTAAACCGACACAACAAGACACATAGTTTATATAGCACGTTAAACTGACACAACAAGACACAGAATTTATATTGCACGTTAAACTGACACTACAAGACACAGAGTTTATACTGCACGTTAAACTGACACTACAAGACACAGAGTTTATGTAGCACGTTAAACCGACACAACAAGACACATAGTTTATATAGCACGTTAAACTGACATACAAGACACAGAGTTTATACTGCACGTTAAACTGACACTACAAGACACAGAGTTTATATAGCACGGTAACTGACACTACAAGACACAGAGTTTATATAGCACGGTAAACAGACACTACAAGACACAGAGTTTATATAGCACGGTATACTGACACTACAAGACACAGAGTTTATATAGCACGGTAAACAGACACTACAAGACACAGAGTTTATATAGCACGTTAAACTAACACTACAAGACACAGAGTTTATACTGCACGTTTAACTGACACTACAAGACACAGAGTTTATACTGCACGTTAAACTGACACTACAAGACACAGAGTTTATATAGCACGTTAAACTGACACTACAAGACACAGAGTTTATATAGCACGTTAAACTGACACTACAAGACACAGAGTTTATATTGCACGTTAAACTGACACTACAAGACACAGAGTTTATACTGCACGTTAAACTGACACTACAAGACACATAGTTTATGTAGCACGTTAAACTGACACTACAAGACACAGAGTTTATATAGCACGTTAAACTGACACTACAAGACACAGATTTTATATAGCACGTTAAACTGACACTACAAGACACAGAGTTTATATTGCACGTTAAACTGACACTACAAGACACAGAGTTTATACTGCACGTTAAACTGACACTACAAGACACAGAGTTTATGTAGCACGTTAACTGACACAACAAGACACAGAGTTTATACTGCACGTTAAACTGACACTACAAGACACAGAGTTTATATAGCACGGTAAACAGACACTACAAGACACAGAGTTTATATAGCACGGTAAACAGACACTACAAGACACAGAGTTTATATAGCACGGTAAACAGACACTACAAGACACAGAGTTTATATAGCACGGTATACTGACACTACAAGACACAGAGTTTATATAGCACGGTAAACAGACACTACAAGACACAGAGTTTATATAGCACGGTAAACAGACACTACAAGACACAGAGTTTATATAGCACGTTAAACTAACACTACAAGACACAGAGTTTATACTGCACGTTAAACTGACACTACAAGACACAGAGTTTATACTGCACGTTAAACTGACACTACAAGACACAGAGTTTATACTGCACGTTAAACTGACACTACAAGACACAGAGTTTATATAGCACGTTAAACTGACACTACAAGACACAGAGTTTATATAGCACGTTAAACTGACACTACAAGACACAGAGTTTATGTAGCACGTTAAACTGACACTACAAGACACAGAGTTTATATAGCACGTTAAACTGACACTACAAGACACAGAGTTTATATAGCACGTTAAACTGACACTACAAGACACAGAGTTTATATTGCACGTTAAACTGACACTACAAGACACAGAGTTTATACTGCACGTTAAACTGACACTACAAGACACAGAGTTTATGTAGCACGTTAAACCGACACAACAAGACACAGAGTTTATACTACACGTTAAACTGACACTACAAGACACAGAGTTTATATAGCACGGTAAACAGACACTACAAGACACAGAGTTTATATAGCACGGTAAACAGACACTACAAGACACAGAGTTTATATAGCACGTTAAACAGACACTACAAGACACAGAGTTTATACTGCACGTTAAACTGACACTACAAGACACAGATTTTATATAGCACGTTAAACTGACACTACAAGACACAGAGTTTATACTGCACGTTAAACTGACACTACAAGACACAGAGTTTATACTGCACGTTAAACTGACACTACAAGACACAGAGTTTATATAGCACGGTATACTGACACTACAAGACACAGAGTTTATAATGCACGTTAAACTCACACTACATGTACAAGACACAGAGATTATATAGCACGTTAAACTGACACTACCTGTACAAGACACAGAGTTTATGTAGCACGTTAAATTGACACAACATGTACAAGACACAGAGATTATACTGCACGTTAAACTGACACTACAAGACACAGATGTTATATTGCATATTAAACTGACACTACAAGACACAGAGTTTATATAGCACGTTAAACTGACACCACAAGATACAGAGTTTATATAGCACGTTAAACTGACACTACAAGACACAGAGGTTATATTGCATGTTAAACTGACACTACAAGACACAGAGTTTATAAAGCACGTTAAACTGACACTACAAGACACAGAGTTTATATTGCACATAAAACTGACACTACAAGATACAGAGTTTATATTGCACTGTAAACTGACACTTCAAGACACAGAGTTAATACTGCTCGTTAAACTGACACTACATGTACAAGACACAGAGATTATACTGCACGTTAAACTGACACTACATGTACAAGACACAGAGATTATACTGCACGTTAAACTAACACTACATGTACAAGACACAGAGATTATACTGCACGTTAAACTAACATTACAAGACACAGAGTTTATATTGCAATTAAACTGACACTTCAAGACACAGAGTTTATATAGCACGGTAAACTGACACAACATGTACAAGACACATATTTTCTATTGCACGGTAAACTGACAATACAAGACACAGAGTTTATACTGCAAGGAAAACAGACACTACAAGACACAGAGATTATACTGCACGTTAACCTGACACTACATGTACAAGACACAGAGATTATACTGCACGTTAAACTAACATTACAAGACACAGAGTTTATATTGCAATTAAACTGACACTTCAAGACACAGAGTTTATATAGCACGTTAAACTGACACTACAAGACACATAGTTTTTATTGCACGTTAAACTGACACTACAAGACACAGAGTTTATATAGCACGTTAAACTGACACTACAAGACACAGAGTTTATAAAGCACGGTAAACAGACACTTCAAGACACAAAGTTTATATAGCACGCTAAACTGACACTACAAGACACAGAGTTTATACTGCACGCTAAACTGACACTACAAGACACAGAGTTTATATAGCACGTTAAACAGACACTACAAGACACAGAGTTTATACTGCACGTTAAACTGACACTACAAGACACAGAGTTTATACTGCACGTTAAACTGACACTACAAGACACAGAGTTTATACTGCACGTTAAACTGACACTACAAGACACAGAGTTTATACTGCACGTTAAACTGACACTACAAGACACATAGTTTATATTGCACGTAAAACTGACACTACAAGACACAGTTTGTTTCCTGCACGTTAAACTGACACTACAAAACACAGAGTTTATACTGCACGTTAAAGACAATACAAGACAGAGTGTATACTGCACGTTAAACTGACACTATAAGACACAGAGTTTATATTGCAGGGTAAACTGACACTACAAGACACAGAGTTAATACTGCACGTTAAACTGACACTACAAGACACAGAGTTTATACTGCACGTTAAACTGACATTACAAGACACAGAGTTTATATTGCAATTAAACTGACACTTCAAGACACAGAGTTTATATAGCACGGTAAACTGACACAACATGTAGAAGACACAGAGTTTCTATTGCACGGTAAACTGACACTACAAGACACAGAGTTTATATTGCATGGTAAACCGACACAACAAGACACAGAGTTTATATTGCATGTTAAACTGACACTACAAGACACAGAGTTTATATTGCACGTAAAACTGACACTACAAGACACAGTTTGTTTCCTGCACGTTAAACTGACACTACAAAACACAGCGTTTATATTGCACGGTAAACTAACACTACAAGACACAGCGTTTATATTGCAAAACACAGAGTTTATATTGCACGGTAAACTGACACTACAAGACACAGTTTGTATACTGCACGTTAAACTGACACTACAAGACACAGCGTTTATATTTCACGGTAAACTGACACAACAAGACACAGCGTTTATATTGCACGTTAAACTGACACTACAAGACACAGCATTTATATTGCACGGTTAACTGTTTCAGTATCAGTGTTTTGAGTTCGTAACTGTGTTTTGAGTTTGTAGCTATGTTGTGAGTTTGTATCAGTGTTGTGGGTTTGTAACTGTTTTATGAGTTTGTATCAATGTTGTGAGTGTTTAACTGTGTTATGAGTTGGTATCTGTGTTGTAAGTTTGTCACTGTGTAATGATTTGTATCAGTGTTTTGAGTTTGTATCAGTGTTTTGAGTTTGCAACGGTGTTATGATTTTTTAGCTATGTTGTAAGTTTGTATCAGTGTTGTGAGTTTGTATCTGTGTTGTAAGTTTGAAACTTCTGTATGAGTTTGTATCAGTGTTGTGAGTTTGTAACTGTGTTATGAGTTTGTATCTGTGTTGTGAGTTTGAAACTTCTGTATGAGTTTGTATCTGTGTTGTGAGTTTGTAACTGTGTTATGAGTTTATATCTGTGTTGTGAGTTTGAAACTTCTGTATGAGTTTGTATCTGTGTTGTGAGTTTGTATCTGTGTTGTGAGTTTGAAACTTCTGTATGAGTTTGTATCTGTGTTGTGAGTTTGTAACTGTGTTATGAGTTTGTATCAGTGTTTTGAGTTCGTAACAGTGTTGTGAGTTTGTATCATTGTTGTGAATTTGTAGCTATGTTATGAGTTTGTATCAGTGTTTTGAGTTCGTAACAGTGTTATGAGTTTGTAGCTTTGTTGTGAGTTTGTAACTGTGTTGTGAGTTTGTAGCTATGTTATGAGTTTGTATCAGTGTTTTGAGTTCGTAACAGTGTTATGAGTTTGTAGCTATGTTGTGAGTTTGTAACTGTGTTATGAGTTTGTATCAGTGTTTTGAGTTCGTAACTGTGTTATGAGTTTGTATCTGTTTTGTGAGTTTGTATCAGTGTTTTGAGTTCGTAACAGTGTTATGAGTTTGTATCATTGTTGTGAGTTGGTATCTGTGATGTGAGTTTGTATCATTGTTGTGAGTTGGTATCTGTGATGTGAGTTTGTATCAGTGATGTGAGGTTGTATCTGTGTTGTGAGGTTGTAAGTGTTGTGAGTTTGTAATTGTGTTCTGAAATTATAATATGTTGTGAGTGTGTAACTGTGTTGTGAGTTTGAACCGGTGTTGTTAGTTTTAAACTGTTTTATGAGTTGGTATCAGTGTAGTTAGTTTGGAACTGTTGTATGATTGTGTATCTATGTTGTGAGTTTGTAACTGTGTTATGATTTGTATCTGTGTTGTGAGTTTGTCACTGTGTTGTGAGTTTGTTACAGTTTCTAGTTTGCAATAATTGCTACATGTAGTTTGTATCAGTGTTGTGAGTTTGGAGAAGTGCTGTGTGTTTGTTTCAGTATTGTGAGTTTGTACATGTGCTGTGAGTTGGTATCAGTGTTTTGAGTTTGTAACTGGGTTATGAGTTTGTAACTGTGTTTTGAGGTTGTTACAGTTTCTAGTTTGCAATTATTGCTACATGTAGTTTGTACATGTATCAGTGTTGTGAGTCTGTAGAAGTGCTGTGTGTTTGTTTCAGTATTGTGAGTTTGTGCATGTGCTGTGAGTTGGTATCAGTGTTTTGAGTTTGTAACTGGGTTATGAGTTTGTAGCTGTGTTGTGAGTTTGTTACAGTTTCTAGTTTGCAATTATTGCTATATGTAGTTTGTACATGTATCAGTGTTGTGAGTCTGTAGAAGTGCTGTGTGTTTGTTTCAGTATTGTGAGTTTGTACATGTGCTGTGAGTTGGTATCAGTGTTTTGAGTTTGTAGTTATGTTGTGGGATTGTAACTGTGTTATGGGTTTGTAACTGTGTTATGAGTTTGTAACTGTGTTATGAGTTTGTATCAGTGTTGTTAGTGTGTAACTGTGTTATGAGTTTGTAGCTATGTTGTGAGTTTGTGTCAGTGTTTTGAGTTCGTAACTGTGTTATGAGTTTGTATTCTAACACGATACGTTTGTAATACGTGTTTTGATTGGATATAGACTATGTTCTAATGTGCGATAGAATCATGATTAATCATGATCAATCGTATCAAGCTCCTCCCATCGAGTTTAAACCACGCCCCGTTTCTACCCAAAACAAAATGGCGTCGTGATGGGGATCGTCTATCAATGAACATTTCATTGCATGATAGGCGTACGTCAAGTTAGCATCAGAGCAGAGAGGACCGTTGAATGTATTAGCTGAATAAATTAAGAATAAAACGTAATCATATCATGTTCTTACCTCCATTTATTCATGAAAAGTTAATTCCATCCATGTGTAAGCTTAGGCATCTCTATCAAGAATCAAAACAAACATTTCACTGTGACTGTTTCGTGTGCATCTGCACACAATTTTAACAGATCTTGAAAATATCACACGATTTTGTCGATAAGAAGATAATTGCATGCATACTGACATGGAATTGTAGCTTTTTGATAATGTTAATCCAAGTATGTCGTACACATACGTTGACGGTTCACGAAGAAACTTAATCCAAATATTCCGCCTCGTCAACATCCAGACCAAGCGCTCGCCAGTACATGTATGGGCGTGGCTAAATGACCGACTTTTGAAAGCTTCCTTCTGATTGGTCAGTTGGCTATAGAAAGACATGTCACCAGCCAGGTCACAGAGTACTTTACTAAGTACTTGTAGCAAGGAATTACAATGTATCTAAACAAGTTAGCGTATTAAATTTGTCAATGAGTGTTAGAATGGGGATAGTTCGTTATTTTTCGTGTCTATACTGGCGATTAGAACATGGAATTTGGTTTAAACTCTCGACCTATCGGTCTCGAGTTCAAACCAAATTTCATGTTCTAATCGCCAGTATAGCCACTCAAAACAACGTACTATCCCCTAATCAGTGTTGTTAGTTTGTAACTGTGTTATGAGTTTGTATCTGTGTTGTGAGTTTGTGACTGTGTTCGGAGTTGGTATCAGTGTTTTGAGTTCGTAACTGTGTTATGATTTTGTGTCAGTGTTACGAGTTAGTATCGGTGTTGTTAGTTTGAAACTGTGCTATGAGTTTGTAAAAGTGTTGTGAGTTTGTAACTGGGTTATGAGTTTGTAGCTGTGTTGTGAGTTTGTTACAGTTTCTAGTTTGCAATTATTGCTACATGTAGTTTGTACATGTATCAGTGTTGTGAGTCTGTAGAAGTGCTGTGTGTTTGTTTCAGTATTGTGAGTTTGTACATGTGCTGTGAGTTGGTATCAGTGTTTTGAGTTTGTAACTATGTTATGAGTTTGTAACTATGTTATGAGTTTGTAGCTGTGTTGTGAGTTTTTAACTGTGTTATGAGTTGGTATCTGTGTTGTGAGTTTGTGACTGTGTTCGGAGTTGGTATCAGTGTTTTGAGTTCGTAACTGTGTTATGATTTTGTGTCAGTGTTACGAGTTAGTATCGGTGTTGTTAGTTTGAAACTGTGCTATGAGTTTGTAAAAGTGTTGTGAGTTTGTAACTGGGTTATGAGTTTGTAGCTGTGTTGTGAGTTTGTTACAGTTTCTAGTTTGCAATTATTGCTACATGTAGTTTGTACATGTATCAGTGTTGTGAGTCTGTAGAAGTGCTGTGTGTTTGTTTCAGTATTGTGAGTTTGTACATGTGCTGTGAGTTGGTATCAGTGTTTTGAGTTTGTAACTATGTTATGAGTTTGTAACTATGTTATGAGTTTGTAGCTGTGTTGTGAGTTTTTAACTGTGTTATGAGTTGGTATCAGCGTAGTGAGTTTGTAACTGTGTTATGAGTTTGTATCAGTGTTTTGAGTTCGTCACTGTGTTATAAGTTTATAGTTATGTTGTGAGTTTGTATCAGTGTTGTGGGTTTGTAATTGTATTATGAGTTTGTATCTGTGTTTTGAGTTTGAATCTTTGATTTGAGTTTGTAACTGTGTTTTGAGTTTGTAAAAGTGTTGTGAGTTTGTAACTGGGTTATGAGTTTGTAACTGTGTTTTGAGGTTGTTACAGTTTCTAGTTTGCAATTATTGCTACATGTAGTTTGTACATGTATCAGTGTTGTGAGTCTGTAGAAGTGCTGTGTGTTTGTTTCAGTATTGTGAGTTTGTACATGTGCTGTGAGTTGGTATCAGTGTTTTGAGTTTGTAACTATGTTATGAGTTTGTAGCTGTGTTGTGAGTTTTTAACTGTGTTATGAGTTGGTATCAGTGTAGTGAGTTTGTAACTGTGTTATGAGTTTGTATCAGTGTTTTGAGTTCGTTACTGTATTATAAGTTTATAGTTATGTTGTGAGTTTGTATCAGTGTTGTGGGTTTGTAATTGTATTATGAGTTTGTATCTGTGTTTTGAGTTTGAATCTTTGATTTGAGTTTGTAACTGTGTTTTGAGTTTGTAATTGTGTTTTGAGTTTGTAGCTGTGTTTTGAGTTTGTAACTGTGTTTTGAGGTTGTGTCTGTGTTGTGAGGTTGTAATTGTATTGTGAATTTGTATATGTGTTGTGAGTATGCATATCTGTTGTGCCTTTGTAACTGTTGTGAGTTTGTAACTGTTTTAAGTTTGCAAATCTGTTTTGAGTTTGTAACTATTGTGAGTTTGTATCTGTGTTGCAAGATTGTTTGTGTTGTGAGTTTGTAACGTTTGTGAGTTTGTAACCGTTTTGAGTTTGTAACTGCCGTAAGCTTGTAAATGTGTTGTGAAATTGTAATTGTTATGGGTTTATTATTGTTTTGTGAGTTTGTGACTGTGTTGTATGTTTGTTACAGTTTTTAGTTTGTAATTATTGCTAGTTTGTATCCGTTTTGTGAGTTTTATATATGTGCTGTGAGTTTGTATCAGTTTGTATATGTGATGTGAGTTTATAAGCGTTGTACGTTTGTAACTGTCTTGTGTGTTTTAAAACTGTTTGTGTGTTTTAAACTATGTTGCGAGTTTGTATATTTGATGTGAGATTGTAACTTTTGTGACTTTACAACCGTTTTGAGTTTGTATCTTTGTAGTAAATTTGTAACAGTGTTTTGAGTTTATAACATTTAAAGCTGTGTTGTGAGTTTGTATTTGTGTTGTGAGGTTGTATCTGTGTTGTGAATTTGTAACTGTGTTGTGAATTTGCCTCTGTGTTGTGAATTTGTAACTGTTTTGTGAGTTGTAACTGTTTTGTGAGTTTGTAATTGTGTTGTGAATTTATATTTGTGTTGTGAGTCTGTATATCTGTAATGGGTTTATATTTACATTCTGTGTTGCCTTTGCCTATATATCATTACTAAACCAAATTGTGGTATATCACACTGTATACTACAATTTGCAATCCACTTCACATGACATTATTTCTGACGCTATGTTGGACTATGCTATATCAAAGCTTTGCACTCCGCCTCAGATAACATGTATGATGGCTTTGAATCAATCGCTTAGATGACACTGATGTAAATCAGGCCACTGTGACGTCATTTCTGACGCCATGTTGGACTAGTTTACATCATCGCTTTGCACTCCGCCTCAGATAACATGAATAATGGCTTTGAGTCAATAGCTCAAATGATATTGATTTAAATCAGACTCTTCTGGTAAAGAAACACACATGGAAAATGGAGAACGTTTTCCGACTATATCCCAAAGAAATAGAAACAGGCATATTTTTAAATTACCGGAAATGTAAATATAAGCACTGAACTGTTACCAGATGTAGTATACAGTCGATATAAATACAATTTGGGTGACAGATAAATATTCATGTCGACTTAACGGGCGAGATTATATTTATCTGTCATCCAAATTGTATTCATATCGACTGTATACTACATCTGGTAACAGTTCAATGCTTAAGTAACTGTTGTGCGTTTGTAACTGTTGTGAGTTTGTAACGGTGTTGCGGGTTTGTAAGTGTTTTGAGTTTGTAAATGTTTTAAGTTTGCAAATGTGTTGTGACATTGTAACTGTTTTGAGAGTTGGTATCTGTGTTGTGAATTTGTGACTGTATTGTATGTTTGTTACAGTTTTTAGTTTGTAATTGTTTTGTGAGTTTGTATATGTGCTGTGAGTTTGTATATGTGGCGTGAGTTTGTATCAACTGTATTGTGTGTTTTAAACTGTTTTGTGTGGTTTAAACTATGTTGCGAGTTTGTATATTGATGTGAGATTGTAACTGTTGTGAGTTTGTAACTGTGTTGTAAGTTTGTACCTATGTTGTGAGTTTGTAACTGTGTTGTGAGTTTGTAACTGTGTTGTGATGTTGTAACTATTTTGTGAGTTGTAACTATGTTGTGAGTTTGTATCTGTGATGTGAGTTAGGTTCTTCGATGTGATATTGTAACTGTTGTGAGTTTACAACCGTTTTGAGTTCGTATCTGTGTTGTGAGTTTGTAACTGTTGTAAGTTTGTAACTGTTGTGGGTTTGTATATGTGTTGTGAGTTTGTAACTGTTGTAAGTTTGTAACTGCTGTGAGTTTGTAATTGTTTTATGGGTATATATATGTGTAATGAGATTGAAATGTGAGTTTTTAAGTTTGTGTTTGTATATTTGTAATAAGTTTGTGACAGTGTTGTGAGTGTATAACTATGTTGAGAGATTGTAGCTGTGTTGTGAGTTTGTAACTTTTGTGAGTTTGTAACTATTTGTGAGTTTGTAACTGTGTTGCGATGTTATATCTGTGTAGTGAGTTTGTATTATATCTGTGTAGTGAGTTTGTAATTGTGTTGTCAGTTTGTAACTGTGTTGTGATGTTATATCTGTGTAGTGAGTTTGTAACTGTGTTGTGATGTTATATCTGTGTAGTGAGTTTGTAACTGTGTTGCGATGTTATATCTGTGTAGTGAGTTTATAACTGTGTTGTGATGTTATATCTGTGTAGTGAGTTTGTAACTGTGTTGTGATGTTGTATCTGTGTAGTGAGTTTGTAACTGTGTTGTGATGTTGAATCTGTGTAGTGGGTTTGTAACTGTGTTGCGATGTTATATCTGTTTAGTGAGTTTGTAACTGTGTTGCGATGTTATATCTGTGTAGTGAGTTTGTAACTGTGTAGTGAGTTTGGAACTGAGTCTGTGTTGAGAGTTTGAAACTGTTGTCAGTTTGTAACTGTGTTGCGATGTTGTATCTATGTTATTTGTGTTGTGGGTGTCTATCTTTAAAAGTACATTTTAAACTTCCACCAGTATTCGTTCTATGGGATTGAGCTGAAACTTTTCTGAAATGATCATGAGATTATCCTGGCGAAGTGTTGTTTTTTTTTCGGGTCGGTCCTAAAACAAAGATGACCGCCATCTTGAAAAATAATTTTTAAATTCTTCTAAATTTCCTTCAGTGGGATTGAGCTGAAACTTGCCTAGAATGATCCTGAGATGTTCCTGACCAAGTGTTTTATTTTTCAGGTCGGTCTGAAATCCAAGGTGGTCGTCCCAGCCACCATCTTGAAAAATACATTTTAAACTTCTTCTCAAATTTCTGCGGTGGATTTGCGCTGAAATGATCCTGAGATAGTCTTGGCCATGTGTTGTTAATTTTCGGATCGTTCCGAAATTCAATATGGCTGCCACAGCCGCCATCTTGTAAAAAACATATTTCAAACTTCTTCTTAAGCTCCACTGGTGCAGTCGAGTAAAAAGGGAAGAGAATTCCATGAAAGTGTTGTTATTTTCATAGTTCGAAAAGCTTTGACACGCCAAATTATGCGGCCATTTTGTAACATAATTGTGAAATCATTGTTTTCCACAGTACTAAGATGTACTTTCAATTGGTAGTGATATGACTGTGAAGGCCCTTGGGCCTCTTGTTTTCAGAAGTTGACCTTTCTTGGAGTTCGTACGCTCGGCTTTTATTATAATGTAATAACAATTGAGGAAATGTTTTTCCTGTTAGGACATTTATAGCCATCTGTGATTACATCATTTGGTTTTTCTGTAGTAACCAGATTTGCCTTGACATTAATTCTTTTCTTCAAGACTTGAATATATACTTTTAGTCATTTATGTATTGACTTATATTGTATGGCATATAGGTACAACGTTTTTTGCGTTCCCTTTTGGTTATTAAATTATGTGTAAAATGTGTGTCAGTACGGGACGGGTGAGAGGTACGGAGAAGTTAAACCTCAAAGGGAGTGCCGTGGTTGTCTGTCAGAGCCTACACACTAGCATCATCGCCTCTGCTTGGATATTATATAATGGTGGTAAGTTTATGTATAAACAGGGCGTTAATATAACACCCGCTGGACTCTTATTTTGATATATTCGTATAGATTGTGGTATGTGGCTTCCTAAGCCAATGATAAATCTGGTACTTAATGCTTTTCAATAAACGTAACATATTTGCATTTGATGCGGTGGCCTTATGTACACACGCGTACGAAGAAGATTAAGTAAGCATTATTGGCATTTGAAGATTTAACGTTGCCCTGTCCTACACGTGTTTGTGGTAAATATTATTGCCTTTATAAGTTGAACAGTCTCAACATTATGTAATAGAGATAGCAGTTTGTGGCATCAGATACGTGGGCTTATCAAAGACAGCCAGTGTGAGTGGTGAGACGACAGCAGATACATAGTTACCTACAAATGTCTGAATGATAGGTATAGAACACAATTAATGAAAATAAACCCGCAATAAATAAAGTCAAATCGCCCACATCCATTGGCTGATATACCAGGCGACGTAAAAGTGTCTGGGTGCAGAAAGTTCTGGGTGTTTATCGGCCAGTACGAGATAGACAAAGCCCTAAAATGAAATCGTTTGTAGTGGATACATATGCTTCAGATATGCTGTACATGTGGTGTCCAAGTCTATCACGTGTTGAGAAGATAGGCAAATATACACATATTCCTTTATTTTGTACATGTGTTATCTCCCCTTACAATGACGTTATATAACAAAGCCAATACTGTCAATATGTAACAACATATCGAATGCTGTTAAAACACTGGTGCGTTGTAGTTTATGTCCCTGGTGTTCACTCGGGGTGTCGTACGTTGTAGTATCTGTACCTGGTGTTCGTTTGAGGTGTCGTACGTTGTAGTATCTGTACCTGGTGTTCACTCGGGGTGTCGTACGTTGTAGTATCTGTACCTGGTGTTCACTCGGGGTGTCGTACGTTGTAGTATCTGTACCTGGTGTTCACTCGGGGTGTCGTACGTTGTAGTATCTGTACCTGGTGTTCACTCGGGGTGTCGTACGTTGTAGTATCTGTACCTGGTGTTCACTCGAGGTGTCGTACGTTGTAGTATCTGTACCTGGTGTTCACTCGAGGTGTCGTACGTTGTAGTGTCTGTACCTGGTGTTCACTCGGGGTGTCGTACGTTGTAGTATCTGTACCTGGTGTTCACTCGGGGTGTCGTACGTTGTAGTATCTGTACCTGGTGTTCGTTTGAGGTGTCGTACGTTGTATTATCTGTACCTGGTGTTCACTCGAGGTGTCGTACGTTGTAGTATCTGTACCTGGTGTTCACTCGGGGTGTCGTACGTTGTAGTATCTGTACCTGGTGTTCACTCGGGGTGTCGTACGTTGTAGTATCTGTACCTGGTGTTCGTTTGAGGTGTCGTACGTTGAAGTATCTGTACCTGGTGTTCGTTTGAGGTGTCGTACGTTGTAGTATCTGTACCTGGTGTTCACTCGAGGTGTCGTACGTTGTAGTATCTGTACCTGGTGTTCACTCGGGGTGTCGTACGTTGTAGTATCTGTACCTGGTGTTCACTCGAGGTGTCGTACGTTGTAGTATCTGTACCTGGTGTTCACTCGGGGTGTCGTACGTTGTAGTATCTGTACCTGGTGTTCACTCGAGGTGTCGTACGTTGTAGTATCTATACCTGGTGTTCACTCGAGGTGTCGTACGTTGTAGTATCTGTACCTGGTGTTCGTTTGAGGTGTCGTACGTTGTAGTATCTGTACCTGGTGTTCGTTTGAGGTGTCGTACGTTGTAGTATCTGTACCTGGTGTTCACTCGGGGTGTCGTACGTTGTAGTATCTGTACCTGGTGTTCACTCGGGGTGTCGTACGTTGTAGTATCTGTACCTGGTGTGCGCTTGAGGTGTCGTACGTTGTAGTATCTGTACCTGGTGTTCACTCGGGGTGTCGTACGTTGTAGTATCTGTACCAGGTGTTCACTCGAGGTGTCGTACGTTGTAGTATCTGTACCTGGTGTTCGTTTGAGGTGTCGTACGTTGTAGTATCTGTACCTGGTGTTCGTTTGAGGTGTCGTACGTTGTAGTATCTGTACCTGGTGTTCACTCGAGGTGTCGTACGTTGTAGTATCTGTACCTGGTGTTCACTCGAGGTGTCGTACGTTGTAGTATCTGTACCTGGTGTTCACTCGAGGTGTCGTACGTTGTAGTATCTGTACCTGGTGTTCACTCGAGGTGTCGTACGTTGTAGTATCTGTACCTGGTGTTCACTCGAGGTGTCGTACGTTGTAGTATCTGTACCTGGTGTTCACTCGAGGTGTCGTACGTTGTATTATCTGTACCTGGTGTTCGTTTGAGGTGTCGTACGTTGTAGTATCTGTACCTGGTGTTCACTCGAGGTGTCGTACGTTGTAGTATCTGTACCTGGTGTTCACTCGAGGTGTCGTACGTTGTAGTATCTGTACCTGGTGTTCACTCGAGGTGTCGTACGTTGTAGTATCTGTACCTGGTGTTCACTCGGGGTGTCGTACGTTGTAGTATCTGTACCTGGTGTTCGTTTGAGGTGTCGTACGTTGTATTATCTGTACCTGATGTTCGTTTGAGGTGTCGTACGTTGTAGTATATGTGATTTTTTATTTAAGTTTAATATTGGCAAATTGGCGGAGAAAATAGATGTTTTATTTTGTTAAAAAAAAAAACCTGGCCTTCCATGCAGACGGTCGGGGTTAAATCCCCAAAATCGTCATTCGCATGGAATATTCAGAGAAAGTGTGTTTCTCTTGCCCAGACAACCCAGGTGGAAAATGGTCTGGGGTTGGTGTTGCAGTATCTGTGTTGTAGCTTTCAAGAGATGTGGCACTATAAAAGAAGATGCCGTTGGAAACACGGTCCCACTACAAACAGAACACAGTTCATCTCCAGCACACATGCATACATACATTGTACACACACAAAGGGAGATATTAACCAGGTGGTATAGGACAAGTAGTTAGCGCCTGATAAAGCAGTTACTGCGAACTCATCAGTATTGTATATGATAGAACTGTATGTGTTAATCGTATTGATTGTAAAAGAATTGTATATATACAATGTATATACTGTTTAACGCTTTAGAGTGGCTTATGTTAGCTAAATAGGGCGCTATATCAAATGTTGTATATTTAGTATTCCATTATTTCTATCAAGTTCATCAATAAGTTCGCTTCAAAAAAATTAAGCTAATTGGCTCGTGTACCTTAATGTGGAAAAGTAATGTAGACCATTACCAACTGTTTTGATTCATTTTATACATCAAACGTAATGTAGACCATTACCAACTATTTTGATTCATTTTATACATCAAACGTAATGTAGACCATTACCAACTGTTTTGATTCATTTTATACATCAAACGTAATGTAGACCATTACCAACTGTTTTGATTCATTTTATACATCGAACGTAATGTAGACCATTGTCAACTGTTTTCATTTCTTTTATATAAAAAAGTAAGCAACACTCCTACAAAAAAAGGTGTGATATGTATTTATGAAATGATATCGATTAAAACTAAATAAAAGGCTACTTTATCATTTGCATTGATTTCTACTTTACAAATGTAAAACGCACTAACATTGGTACTTACCCCAGTTAGTATACATCTTGCCCGGTGTCGGTCGTGAAATACCCCAAACAAAATTTGGAGGGAACGTCCCAAATTTGAACTCCTCGCCCGACCCTCGGGCGAATGCAAGGGCGCCATACAAGAGGAGCTTGAGATGAACGAGCATGTTCGAAGTCCTGTGCCGCAAGCCGTCTGGTACTGTATTCGTCAGGCCGACTTGCTGACCTTGACACCCGCGAGATTGAGTTGTTAAGGGGATTTCAGTTTGACCCCTGTTGTTGTGACCTATATGTATACACGTCAACACAGAATTTTAAGGTACCGGAGATAAAAGAGATATAACTGTTGATACAGGTATAGATTACTTTTTTATACATATCTGTCTCTGGACTGCATATTTATATGCTTGCTTTTATATACAGAATAAAGGAGCGTTTTACTAGTGCGTGGATTTCACATTATTGATGCGTGCATCAATGAAATTGATTTTGTAATAATAATGATTTCGGCAATCAAACCAAAATAGATAGGGAAAAGGGGCACAAAATGTATGAGGGTGGAAACTGGAGTGCCAAAAGAAAACCGGCGTGATTTGGCCGGTGACCCCTTATTTCCAATATTTATGTCGAGCCCCGGCCGTTTATTTCATCCTGAATTTTAGCTCATGTCCCCTGTCTTGTAGCTTAAACGTGGACATGATGTAAGTAAACTACCAGGTTACGTTAGGGCTAACTGGCTATGTTTAAAGGACAATATTTACAGTCTACACTGACATTTATTCGATAATCATTGTACTGCAAACTAGAGTTATTCTCCAATAACTTGCAAATTATCGCGTTCGAATCACAATTGTATGATGTCATCAACAATTGATATTAGCGGAGCTACATGTAGCTACGGCTAATGCAAACTTCATGCTGTCAAACCGTTTTGAAGTTTTGAAATGAAATATATGCCCGCAGATGGGGCTAAATTGAACAGACAGGTTATGAACCATTTACAGAAAAACGCTGTAAATATAATAAGTATCCTTTGATTTTGTTTAGTTTATGGGATCATAAATCCAATGGAGCAGTCGGTAAACATAACGTAAGCAATTTACCTCGTGCTCCATTGGATTTATGATGTCATAAACTAAACAAAATAAAAGGTTAATCCTTAAATATGCAATACCAAAAACTGTGTTGTGCTACACTAACAAGTAAACAGTTACCAAAACAAGCATTTCTTAATATGATATTTTATTTTTTTTTTTTCAAACCCCCAAGCGGCGCGACGCGCCGCCGGGGTCTGAAAACACTTTTGACACTCTCGATGCCTCCCAATGCGTTGAAGCCTTCTGTTAATTTAAGGCCGTGTACGGTCTACACAAAAATGATAATTGACTCTGTGGTGAATCATGGTTTCACTTTTCCGTCACGTAGTTCGTTCCCCATATTGTTTGCATTGTTCGTTGTCAAATAGATGCTTTGAATGTAGTTGTATTATATTGAATTGTATGTTAACGTTTTGATGACGCTGGAGCTAAATAAGTGGCGCTATATTCGTCTGACAGGAGACTATAAAAGGCCGACAGCAAAGTAAGCAGCCAATTTTTCGGCATACGGCACAGACGAGACAACACGTGCTCTAAGGTATATACTAGTTATGTAATAGACGTGCCCGAACAAGGCTTTCCTATGTATTGCTGAGAAGTTATATGATAATTCAGAGTCTATACGGAGGTAGATGTGCCTGAGCAAGGCTTCCCTTCTCCGGTTCGGGTACCCAATGTGATCGGTACATCACATTCGAAGTATACCCTTGGGTCTGCCCTGTAATTGAAAGTGTCAGGGATCGCTCGATATATAGAAGCTAGTGAGTACTCAGTTGAAGCTTTGAGAGACTCAGTTGTAGCTAGTATCGGAGTGAGTGCTCGGCTATTTCGTTCATGTTATATTATTGTAACTTGTAGTGAGTGCTCGAATAATTGTTAGGTACGCCTTTGGAGTGCTCAGTTTAGTGATTCGTACTTGAGGTAGTGAGTGCTCAGTTTAAGGAGTACTCATTTCCTGAATGATAGCTGATATTTAAGGAATGAATGTTTTAGCAAATGTTGTTACAGTCCTATAACACACATTGCTATTGCTGACAAACTTACATAAAGCTCTACCGGGGCTTTATGTAAGTTTGTCAGCAATAGCAATGTGTGTTATAGGACTGTAACAACATTTGCTAAAACATTCATTACTTATATTTACATTTTGATAGAACAATGGTGCTTTTTTTAGTTTCTTCGGACCGATTTCGAGCAGCAAACCAAGTGAAGACAACAAGGAAATTGATGACGTCACAATAGAGATTGATGACGTCACAATAGCAACAGCTGTTATAGTCTGAGGCACTGGGTGTTATAGGCGTATAACAGCAACTGCCTCTTAGCATTGTGTCAATGAAAAATTACAGAGCAAATGTAAATATCATTGTATAGTTGAGATATATTGCTGGTTATATTTATTAGTAGCTTAATAGATAATCGTCTGCAAATCCCAGATAGGGAGTAATCATTTGTTGGCTAGGGAGTACTCATTATTTCATATTGAGTACTCATTTTGTTCCTGTACATATTATAGATATTGAAGTTGTTATATCATAGTGCTGTTAATTAATCATTGCTCAGAGGCACTGAGTGTTCATAATTCTAGGTCACAGTTACTTGTACTTTGATTTATTGTTAGGACATGAGTCCAACTTAGATAAGTTGCTATATTTGTATATATCTGCATCGAGTAGCTCAAATCATATCATTTACTTGCATAGACACTAGAGATATTCAAAAAAAGTGACAGACATGAAACCTGTAAACGTCACAATCTACGGTATACATGCTAAATACATAAAACTATCAAGTTGTCTACGAAAAAAACACATTTTGAAAGCAGTGGAGAGACACAAACTATTTTAACTTGACTGCAGTGAGAAACCCATTTAAACGGTGATCGCTTTGATTGTCAAGCGTGACGTCAACAACACCTGGCGTCAAAATTTACGTTACAGAGTCCCGAGCTTTAGGTGTGATGAAGTTTGTTTTTTCCTGTTTGGCGAGAGGTGAACAAAATAATGTAATAAATAGAAAACAAATTCCACCCTAAATAGTATGTATATCTGGCAGATGTTAACTGTGCATAGACGTTATTAACTGAATGCTAGATAGTGAGATTGTAAGATTCCAGAATGGTGGGGCAATGAGATTAATGTTACAATTCAAATTAGAAATAACCATAAGCAAGAAGGTAAAGTGGAATTGTACAGAAAATGGAGAAACATGAAGGTAATAGGAATTGTACAGAAAATGCAGAAACATGAAGGTAAGGTGGAATTGTACAGAAAATGGAGAAACTAAATCACGTATATGATCAGAGATGCATAATAGACATACTTTTCTTCATGGACCAATGTAAAAATTCTAGTCAAAGTTATTGGAAACATTTTTAAAAATTGTGTCCTAAATCATAATATTTTACTCCATAAATTAAGTTTATACATAGTATGGCTATTCTTCAGATACGTGTATCATTACATTTTTTACAAGCTATATCAAAGATAGTTTCCAGACAGTTAACTTCAAGAAAGCTTTAAGTGATCCTCAACCCCTCCCCCAGGGATCGATTCTAGGGCTTTTATTCATCTTATTTGTCAATGGTTTACCCCTTGTCACACAAAATGTATCGATTTATATGTACGTCGATGTCACGGCTGTTCATACAGATGATACTTCTGTTGATATTATCAATACTTACTTAAACGAAGACGCCACACACATTCAGAAATGGTGTGACGACAACAAAATGTGTATAAACACGGAGAAGACAAAGTCAATGCTGATTTGGACATCTCAAAGAAAACGTAGACAAAATGAGCAGCTGTCAGTTTGTATCAATAATGAAAAAAATAGAAAACGTAAATAGTGAAAAACTTCTTGGAAATTTTTTTTAGACATAAACAAAAAGATAGCTTTCCAAATTTACCAAATGATAGCTATTCCCATTTTTGACCAGATTATCTTGTCTCCCATTCCACAAGTGTTTTATTAATCCTCACTTTGATTACTGTCCAAATGTTTGAGAAAGTCTCACAAAAACTGTGCAAAACTTGAAAAACTTTAAAAAAGTGCAGCAAGGCTTATAGTGAGATGCGACATTTGTACCTTCCAAGGAAATGTTAAACAAACTCAGGTGGTTGCCATTCAAGAAAAGAATTTCCTACAACCAAGCCATTCTTTTGCTTGAAACTCTTAACAACATGGCTCCAGCATATTTACAAAATTTTACTTTCATCACTGATATCCAATCCAGAGCTACCTTTTCAAGAAATGTGCTGAACAATTTTTATTGGCTATAAAGGAACAATTTTACATTATATCTTAAAAATTAGTCTTGATTTCTTAATTCTTAATATACGTATGCTACGCCTTCGACTCAGACCAACAATTCGGTAGAGGGACCCCCAACCAATTGAATGTTATTGAGTGCTTTACGGCCATTTAAATAACTTTAAATAACTTGATATGATTTTATAAACAAAACTTCATTACAAGTTATTTATAATACACACTATTAGTGATTATTGTCATTTTTCATCCTTTTGCTATATTAGCAATTTTGTATATCTGACTATGATAGTGCTTTAACTGTATCCTTAAATATTACTTAAAAGACATACAAGCATCCATTAAAAATGTTTAAAAATTACTAAAAATAAATACGTTTTAAATTACCAAAGCAATGATAGTGCTTACTTTTTCCTGCTTTTCCTATCATTCACGGTTGTGCCAGTTGTCTGATCAGTACATAAACTATCATTCATGGTTGTACCAGTTGTCTGAACAGTACATAAACTATCATTCACGGTTGTACCAGTTGTCTGGTCAGTACATAAACTATCATTCACGGTTGTGCCAGTTGTCTGATCAGTACATAAACTATCATTCATGGTTGTACCAGTTGTCTGATCAGTACATAAACTATCATTCACGGTTGTACCAGTTGTCTGATCAGTACGTAAACTATCATTTACGGTTGTACCAGTTGTCTGATCAATACATAAACTATTATTCACGGTTGTACCAGTTGTCTAATCAGTACGTAAACTATCATTCACGGTTGTACCAGTTGTCTGATCAGTACGTAAACTATCATTCACGGTTGTCCAGGTGTCTGATCAGTTCATAAACTATCATTCACGGTTGTCACGGTGTCTGAACAGTACATAAACTATCATTCACGGTTGTACCAGTTGTCTGATCAGTTCATAAACTATCATTCACGGTTGTACCAGTTGTCTGATCAGTACATAAACTATCATTCACAGTTGTACCAGTTGTCTGGTCAGTACATAAACTATCATTCACGGTTGTACCAGTTGTCTGATCAGTACATAAACTATCATTCACGGTTGTACCAGTTGTCTGGTCAGTACATAAACTATCATTCACGGTTGTACCAGTTGTCTGATCAGTACATAAACTATCATTCACGGTTGTACCAGTTGTCTGATCAGTACATAAACTATCATTCACGGTTGTACCAGTTGTCTGATCAGTACATAAACTATCATTCACGGTTGTACCAGTTGTCTGATCAGTACATAAACTATCATTCACGGTTGTACCAGTTGTCTGATCAGTACATAAACTATCATTCACGGTTGTACCAGTTGTCTGATCAGTACGTAAACTATCATTCACGGTTGTGCCAGTTGTCTGAACAGTACATAAACTATTATTCACGGTTGTTCCAGTTGTCTGATCAGTATATAAACTATCATTCAGGGTTGTACCAGTTGTCTGAACAGTACATAAACTATCATTCACGGTTGTGCCAGTTGTCTGATCAGTACATAAACTATCATTCACGGTTGTACCAGTTGTCTGATCAGTACATAAACTATCATTCAGGGTTGTCCAGGTGTCTGATCAGTATATAAACTATTATTCACGGTTGTACCAGTTGTCTGATCAGTACATAAACTATCATTCACGGTTGTGCCAGTTGTCTGATCAGTACATAAACTATTATTCACGGTTGTACCAGTTGTCTGATCAGTACGTAAACTATCGTTCACGGTTGTGCCAGTTGTCTGATCAGTACATAAACTATCATTCACGGTTGTACCAGTTGTCTGATCAGTACGTAAACTATCATTCAGGGTGGTGCCAGTTGTCTGATCAATACATAAACTATTATTCACGATTGTGCCAGTTGCTGATCAGTACGTAAACTATCATTCAGGGTTGTGCCAGTTGTCTGATCAGTATATAAACTATCATTCACGGTTGTACCAGTTGTCTGATCAGTACGTAAACTATCATTCATGGTTGTGCCAGTTGTCTGAACAGTACATAAACTATTATTCACGGTTGTTCCAGTTGTCTGATCAGTACGTAAACTATCATTCACGGTTGTACCAGTTGTCTGATCAGTACGTAAACTATCATTCAGGGTGGTGCCAGTTGTCTGATCAATACATAAACTATTATTCACGATTGTGCCAGATGCTGATCAGTACATAAACTATCATTCACGGTTGTACCAGTTGTCTGATCAGTATGTAAACTATCATTCACGGTTGTACCAGTTGTCTGATCAGTACATAAACTATTATTCACGGTTGTACCAGTTGTCTGATCAGTACGTAAACTTTCATTCAGGGTTGTGCCAGTTGTCTGATCAGTATATAAACTATCATTCAGGGTTGTACCAGTTGTCTGATCAGTACGTAAACTATCATTCATGGTTGTGCCAGTTGTCTGAACAGTACATAAACTATTATTCACGGTTGTTCCAGTTGTCTGATCAGTATATAAACTATCATTCAGGGTTGTACCAGTTGTCTGAACAGTACATAAACTATCATTCACGGTTGTGCCAGTTGTCTGATCAGTACATAAACTATCATTCACGGTTGTACCAGTTGTCTGATCAGTACATAAACTATCATTCAGGGTTGTCCAGGTGTCTGATCAGTATATAAACTATTATTCACGGTTGTACCAGTTGTCTGATCAGTACATAAACTATCATTCACGGTTGTGCCAGTTGTCTGATCAGTACATAAACTATTATTCACGGTTGTACCAGTTGTCTGATCAGTACGTAAACTATCGTTCACGGTTGTGCCAGTTGTCTGATCAGTACATAAACTATCATTCACGGTTGTACCAGTTGTCTGATCAGTACGTAAACTATCATTCAGGGTGGTGCCAGTTGTCTGATCAATACATAAACTATTATTCACGATTGTGCCAGTTGCTGATCAGTACGTAAACTATCATTCAGGGTTGTGCCAGTTGTCTGATCAGTATATAAACTATCATTCACGGTTGTACCAGTTGTCTGATCAGTACGTAAACTATCATTCATGGTTGTGCCAGTTGTCTGAACAGTACATAAACTATTATTCACGGTTGTTCCAGTTGTCTGATCAGTACGTAAACTATCATTCACGGTTGTACCAGTTGTCTGATCAGTACGTAAACTATCATTCAGGGTGGTGCCAGTTGTCTGATCAATACATAAACTATTATTCACGATTGTGCCAGATGCTGATCAGTACATAAACTATCATTCACGGTTGTACCAGTTGTCTGATCAGTATGTAAACTATCATTCACGGTTGTACCAGTTGTCTGATCAGTACATAAACTATTATTCACGGTTGTACCAGTTGTCTGATCAGTACGTAAACTTTCATTCAGGGTTGTGCCAGTTGTCTGATCAGTATATAAACTATCATTCAGGGTTGTACCAGTTGTCTGATCAGTACGTAAACTATCATTCATGGTTGTGCCAGTTGTCTGAACAGTACATAAACTATTATTCACGGTTGTACCAGTTGTCTGATCAGTACGTAAACTATCATTCACGGTTGTACCAGTTGTCTGATCAGTACATAAACTATTATTCACGGTTGTACCAGTTGTCTGATCAGTACGTAAACTATCATTCACGGTTGTGCCAGTTGTCTGATCAGTACATAAACTATCATTCAGGGTTGTCCAGGTGTCTGATCAGTATATAAACTATTATTCACGGTTGTACCAGTTGTCTGATCAGTACATAAACTATCATTCAGGGTTGTGCCAGTTGTCTGATCAGTACATAAACTATTATTCACGGTTGTACCAGTTGTCTGATCAGTACGTAAACTATCATTCACGGTTGTGCCAGTTGTCTGATCAGTACATAAACTATCATTCACGGTTGTACCAGTTGTCTGATCAGTACGTAAACTATCATTCAGGGTTGTGCCAGTTGTCTGATCAATACATAAACTATTATTCACGGTTGTGCCAGTTGTCTGATCAGTATGTAAACTATCATTCACGGTTGTACCAGTTGTCTGATCAGTACGTAAACTATCATTCACGGTTGTACCAGTTGTCTGATCAGTACATAAACTATCATTCACGGTTGTACCAGTTGTCTGATCAGTACGTAAACTATCATTCAGGGTAGTACCAGTTGTCTGAACAGTACGTAAACTATAATTCAGGGTTGTACCAGTTGTCTGATCAGTACATAAACTATCATTCACGTTTGTCAAGGTGTATGATCAGTACGTAAACTATCATTCAGGGTTGTGCCAGTTGTCTGATCAATACATAAACTATTATTCACGGTTGTGCCAGTTGTCTGATCAGTATGTAAACTATCATTCACGGTTGTACCAGTTGTCTGATCAGTACGTAAACTATCATTCACGGTTGTACCAGTTGTCTGATCAGTACATAAACTATCATTCACGGTTGTACCAGTTGTCTGATCAGTACGTAAACTATCATTCAGGGTAGTACCAGTTGTCTGAACAGTACGTAAACTATCATTCACGGTTGTACCAATTGTCTGATCAGTACGTAAACTATCATTCACGGTTGTACCAGTTGTCTGATCAGTACGTAAACTATCATTCACGGTTGTCCAGGTGTCTGATCAGTACGGAAACTATCATTCACGGTTGTACCAGTTGTCTGATCAGTACGTAAACTATCATTCACGGTTGTCCAGGTGTCTGAACAGTACATAAACTATCATTCACGGTTGTACCAGTTGTCTGATCAGTACGTAAACTATCATTCACGGTTGTACCAGTTGTCTGATCAGTACATAAACTATCATTCACGGTTGTACCAGTTGTCTGATCAGTACATAAACTATCATTCACGGTTGTACCAGTTGTCTGATCAGTACGTAAACTATCATTTAGGGTTGCCCAGGTGTCTGATCAGTACATAAACTATCATTCACGGTTGTACCAGTTGTCTGATCAATACATAAACTATTATTCATGGTTGTACCAGTTGTCTGATCAGTACGTAAACTATCATTCAGGGTTGTTCAGGTGTCTGATCAGTACATTAACTATCTTTCAGGGTTGTGCCAGTTGTCTGATCAGTACATAAACTATTATTCACGGTTGTACCAGTTGTCTGATCAGTACATAAACTATCATTCACGGTTGTCCAGGTGTCTGATCAGTACATACACTATCATTCACGGTTGTGCCAGTTGTCTGATCAGTACATAACCTATCATTCAGGGTTGTACCAGTTGTCTGATCAGTACATAAACTATCATTCACGGTTGTACCAGTTGTCTGATCAGTACGTAAACTATCATTCACGGTTGTACCAGTTGTCTGATCAGTACATAAACTATCATTCACGGTTGTACCAGTTGTCTGATCAGTACGTAAACTATCATTCAGGGTTGTACCAGTTGTCTGATCAGTACGTAAACTATCATTCAGGGTTATGCCAGTTGTCTGATCAGTACGTAATCTATTATTCACGGTTGTGCCAGTTGTCTGATCGATACATGAACTATCATTCAGGGTTGTGCCAGTTGTCTGATCAGTAAATAAACTATCATTCACGGTTGTACCAGTTGTCTGATCAGTACATAAACTATCATTCACGGTTGTACCAGTTGTCTGATCAGTACATAAACTATCATTCACGGTGGTGCCAGGTGTCTGATCAGTACGTAAACTATCATTCAGGGTTGTACCAGTTGTCTGATCAGTACGTAAACTATCATTCACGGTTGTACCAGTTGTCTGATCAGTACGTAAACTATCATTCACGGTTGTACCAGTTGTCTGATCAGTACGTAAACTATCATTCACGGTGGTGCCAGTTGTCTGATCAGTACATAAACTATCATTCACGGTTGTACCAGTTGTCTGATCAGTACGTAAACTATCATTCACGGTTGTACCAGTTGTCTGATCTGTACGTAAACTATCATTCACGGTGGTGCCAGTTGTCTGATCAGTACGTAAACTATCATTCACGGTTGTACCAGTTGTCTGATCAGTACGTAAACTAGCATTCACGGTTGTACCAGTTGTCTGATCAGTACGTAAACTATCATTCAGGGTTGTGCCAGTTGTCTGATCAGTACGTAAACTATCATTCACGGTTGTACCAGTTTTCTGATCAGTACGTTAACTATCATTCACAGTTGTACCAGTTGTCTGATCAGTACGTAAACAATCATTCAGGGTTGTGCCAGTTGTCTGATCAGTACATAAACTATATTCACGGTTGTGCCAGTTGTCTGATCATTACATGAACTATCATTTAGTGTTGTGCCAGTTGTCTGATCAGTACATAAACTATCATTCACGGTTGTACCAGTTGTCTGATCAGTACATAAACTATCATTCACGGTTGTACCAGTTGTCTGATCAGTACATAAACTATCATTCACGGTGGTGCCAGGTGTCTGATCAGTACGTAAACTATCATTCAGGGTTGTACCAGTTGTCTGATCAGTACGTAAACTATCATTCACGGTTGTACCAGTTGTCTGATCAGTACGTAAACTATCATTCACGGTTGTACCAGTTGTCTGATCAGTACGTAAACTATCATTCACGGTTGTACCAGTTGTCTGATCAGTACGCAAACTATCATTCACGGTTGTACCAGTTGTCTGATCAGTACGTAAACGATCATTCACGGTTGTACCAGTTGTCTGATCATTACATAAACTATTATTCACGGTTGTACCAGTTGTCTGATCAGTACGTAAACTATCGTTCACGGTTGTGCCAGTTGTCTGATCAGTACATAAACTATCATTCACGGTTGTACCAGTTGTCTGATCAGTACGTAAACTATCATTCAGGGTGGTGCCAGTTGTCTGATCAATACATAAACTATTATTCACGATTGTGCCAGTTGCTGATCAATACATAAACTATTATTCACGGTTGTACCAGTTGTCTGATCAGTACGTAAACTATCATTCAGGGTTGTTCAGGTGTCTGATCAGTACATTAACTATCTTTCAGGGTTGTGCCAGTTGTCTGATCAGTACATAAACTATTATTCACGGTTGTACCAGTTGTCTGATCAGTACATAAACTATCATTCACGGTTGTCCAGGTGTCTGATCAGTACATACACTATCATTCACGGTTGTGCCAGTTGTCTGATCAGTACATAACCTATCATTCAGGGTTGTACCAGTTGTCTGATCAGTACATAAACTATCATTCACGGTTGTACCAGTTGTCTGATCAGTACGTAAACTATCATTCACGGTTGTACCAGTTGTCTGATCAGTACATAAACTATCATTCACGGTTGTACCAGTTGTCTGATCAGTACGTAAACTATCATTCAGGGTTGTACCAGTTGTCTGATCAGTACGTAAACTATCATTCAGGGTTATGCCAGTTGTCTGATCAGTACGTAATCTATTATTCACGGTTGTGCCAGTTGTCTGATCGATACATGAACTATCATTCAGGGTTGTGCCAGTTGTCTGATCAGTAAATAAACTATCATTCACGGTTGTACCAGTTGTCTGATCAGTACATAAACTATCATTCACGGTTGTACCAGTTGTCTGATCAGTACATAAACTATCATTCACGGTGGTGCCAGGTGTCTGATCAGTACGTAAACTATCATTCAGGGTTGTACCAGTTGTCTGATCAGTACGTAAACTATCATTCACGGTTGTACCAGTTGTCTGATCAGTACGTAAACTATCATTCACGGTTGTACCAGTTGTCTGATCAGTACGTAAACTATCATTCACGGTGGTGCCAGTTGTCTGATCAGTACATAAACTATCATTCACGGTTGTACCAGTTGTCTGATCAGTACGTAAACTATCATTCACGGTTGTACCAGTTGTCTGATCTGTACGTAAACTATCATTCACGGTGGTGCCAGTTGTCTGATCAGTACGTAAACTATCATTCACGGTTGTACCAGTTGTCTGATCAGTACGTAAACTAGCATTCACGGTTGTACCAGTTGTCTGATCAGTACGTAAACTATCATTCAGGGTTGTGCCAGTTGTCTGATCAGTACGTAAACTATCATTCACGGTTGTACCAGTTTTCTGATCAGTACGTTAACTATCATTCACAGTTGTACCAGTTGTCTGATCAGTACGTAAACAATCATTCAGGGTTGTGCCAGTTGTCTGATCAGTACATAAACTATATTCACGGTTGTGCCAGTTGTCTGATCATTACATGAACTATCATTTAGTGTTGTGCCAGTTGTCTGATCAGTACATAAACTATCATTCACGGTTGTACCAGTTGTCTGATCAGTACATAAACTATCATTCACGGTTGTACCAGTTGTCTGATCAGTACATAAACTATCATTCACGGTGGTGCCAGGTGTCTGATCAGTACGTAAACTATCATTCAGGGTTGTACCAGTTGTCTGATCAGTACGTAAACTATCATTCACGGTTGTACCAGTTGTCTGATCAGTACGTAAACTATCATTCACGGTTGTACCAGTTGTCTGATCAGTACGTAAACTATCATTCACGGTTGTACCAGTTGTCTGATCAGTACGCAAACTATCATTCACGGTTGTACCAGTTGTCTGATCAGTACGTAAACGATCATTCACGGTTGTACCAGTTGTCTGATCATTACATAAACTATTATTCACGGTTGTACCAGTTGTCTGATCAGTACGTAAATTATCGTTCACGGTTGTGCCAGTTGTCTGATCAGTACATAAACTATCATTCACGGTTGTACCAGTTGTCTGATCAGTACGTAAACTATCATTCAGGGTGGTGCCAGTTGTCTGATCAATACATAAACTATTATTCACGATTGTGCCAGTTGCTGATCAGTACGTAAACTATCATTCAGGGTTGTGCCAGTTGTCTGATCAGTATATAAACTATCATTCACGGTTGTACCAGTTGTCTGATCAGTACGTAAACTATCATTCATGGTTGTGCCAGTTGTCTGAACAGTACATAAACTATTATTCACGGTTGTTCCAGTTGTCTGATCAGTACGTAAACTATCATTCACGGTTGTACCAGTTGTCTGATCAGTACGTAAACTATCATTCAGGGTGGTGCCAGTTGTCTGATCAATACATAAACTATTATTCACGATTGTGCCAGATGCTGATCAGTACGTAAACTATCATTCACGGTTGTACCAGTTGTCTGATCAGTATGTAAACTATCATTCACGGTTGTACCAGTTGTCTGATCAGTACATAAACTATTATTCACGGTTGTACCAGTTGTCTGATCAGTACGTAAACTTTCATTCAGGGTTGTGCCAGTTGTCTGATCAGTATATAAACTATCATTCAGGGTTGTACCAGTTGTCTGATCAGTACGTAAACTATCATTCATGGTTGTGCCAGTTGTCTGAACAGTACATAAACTATTATTCACGGTTGTACCAGTTGTCTGATCAGTACGTAAACTATCATTCACGGTTGTACCAGTTGTCTGATCAGTACATAAACTATTATTCACGGTTGTACCAGTTGTCTGATCAGTACGTAAACTATCATTCACGGTTGTGCCAGTTGTCTGATCAGTACATAAACTATCATTCAGGGTTGTCCAGGTGTCTGATCAGTATATAAACTATTATTCACGGTTGTACCAGTTGTCTGATCAGTACATAAACTATCATTCAGGGTTGTGCCAGTTGTCTGATCAGTACATAAACTATTATTCACGGTTGTACCAGTTGTCTGATCAGTACGTAAACTATCATTCACGGTTGTGCCAGTTGTCTGATCAGTACATAAACTATCATTCACGGTTGTACCAATTGTCTGATCAGTACGTAAACTATCATTCAGGGTTGTGCCAGTTGTCTGATCAATACATAAACTATTATTCACGGTTGTGCCAGTTGTCTGATCAGTATGTAAACTATCATTCACGGTTGTACCAGTTGTCTGATCAGTACGTAAACTATCATTCACGGTTGTACCAGTTGTCTGATCAGTACATAAACTATCATTCACGGTTGTACCAGTTGTCTGATCAGTACGTAAACTATCATTCAGGGTAGTACCAGTTGTCTGAACAGTACGTAAACTATAATTCAGGGTTGTACCAGTTGTCTGATCAGTACATAAACTATCATTCACGTTTGTCAAGGTGTATGATCAGTACATAAACTATCATTCACGGTTGTGCCAGTTGTCTGATCAGTACGTAAACTATCATTCACGGTTGTACCAATTGTCTGATCAGTACGTAAACTATCAGTCACGGTTGTACCAGTTGTCTGATCAGTACGTAAACTATCATTCACGGTTGTCCAGGTGTCTGATCAGTACGTAAACTATCATTCACGGTTGTACCAGTTGTCTGATCAGTACGTAAACTATCATTCACGGTTGTCCAGGTGTCTGAACAGTACATAAACTATCATTCACGGTTGTACCAGTTGTCTGATCAGTACGTAAACTATCATTCACGGTTGTACCAGTTGTCTGATCAGTACATAAACTATCATTCACGGTTGTACCAGTTGTCTGATCAGTACATAAACTATCATTCACGGTTGTACCAGTTGTCTGATCAGTACGTAAACTATCATTTAGGGTTGCCCAGGTGTCTGATCAGTACATAAACTATCATTCACGGTTGTACCAGTTGTCGGATCAATACATAAACTATTATTCACGGTTGTACCAGTTGTCTGATCAGTACGTAAACTATCATTCAGGGTTGTTCAGGTGTCTGATCAGTACATTAACTATCTTTCAGGGTTGTGCCAGTTGTCTGATCAGTACATAAACTATTATTCACGGTTGTACCAGTTGTCTGATCAGTACATAAACTATCATTCACGGTTGTCCAGGTGTCTGATCAGTACATACACTATCATTCACGGTTGTGCCAGTTGTCTGATCAGTACATAACCTATCATTCAGGGTTGTACCAGTTGTCTGATCAGTACATAAACTATCATTCACGGTTGTACCAGTTGTCTGATCAGTACGTAAACTATCATTCACGGTTGTACCAGTTGTCTGATCAGTACATAAACTATCATTCACGGTTGTACCAGTTGTCTGATCAGTACGTAAACTATCATTCAGGGTTGTACCAGTTGTCTGATCAGTACGTAAACTATCATTCACGGTTGTGCCAGTTGTCTGATCAGTACGTAAACTATCATTCACGGTGGTGCCAGTTGTCTGATCAGTACATAAACTATCATTCACGGTTGTACCAGTTGTCTGATCAGTACGTAAACTATCATTCACGGTTGTACCAGTTGTCTGATCTGTACGTAAACTATCATTCACGGTGGTGCCAGTTGTCTGATCAGTACGTAAACTATCATTCACGGTTGTACCAGTTGTCTGATCAGTACGTAAACTATCATTCAGGGTTGTGCCAGTTGTCTGATCAGTACGTAAACTATCATTCACGGTTGTACCAGTTTTCTGATCAGTACGTTAACTATCATTCACAGTTGTACCAGTTGTCTGATCAGTACGTAAACAATCATTCAGGGTTGTGCCAGTTGTCTGATTAGTACATAAACTATATTCACGGTTGTGCCAGTTGTCTGATCATTACATGAACTATCATTTAGTGTTGTGCCAGTTGTCTGATCAGTACATAAACTATCATTCACGGTTGTACCAGTTGTCTGATCAGTACATAAACTATCATTCACGGTTGTACCAGTTGTCTGATCAGTACATAAACTATCATTCACGGTGGTGCCAGGTGTCTGATCAGTACGTAAACTATCATTCAGGGTTGTACCAGTTGTCTGATCAGTACGTAAACTATCATTCACGGTTGTACCAGTTGTCTGATCAGTACGTAAACTATCATTCACGGTTGTACCAGTTGTCTGATCAGTACGTAAACTATCATTCACGGTTGTACCAGTTGTCTGATCAGTACGCAAACTATCATTCACGGTTGTACCAGTTGTCTGATCAGTACGTAAACTATCATTCACGGTTGTACCAGTTGTCTGATCATTACATAAACTATCATTCACGGTTGTACCAGTTGTCTGATCAATGAGGCGGGGTGTAATAAGTATATAGATATACATGCTGCATTGTGGTTGTATTCTAGTGGTGTATTTTTTTTTAATATTACATTGTATATAGTGTGACTATACTAAGTGCCCTTAGACAAATGGGATACATGGTAATTTGGCCCCACCCCTATCCTTAAGCTACACCGCTGTCTCCAAGCACTCCGAGACACTGCTGGAACCGTTAATCGGAGTGGGTTTGAGAAATAAGAAGATTTTCAAACAAATAGTTGAAATGGCAATTGACTGTTTCCGTTTAATTATGGAGTACGTCGTCTTTATTCAATTCAGATTGAGTGAATATTAATGGAGTTAACACAATAAGAATTAAGCGATGTTACCGAAAACAGCACGTGATTTACAACATGAAACCCCGTTATGTTAATGAGGTATTCAGCATGTACAGTCAATAATTTTTAACGCATTTTGAAATTCGTTTTAGCGCCAGTTTTCGCGTTATAACGTCTTTAGGAAATCGTTACGACGCCATTTTTTGTTTGTGTAATACAGCCTTTTGATTTTTGTATTCTTTAGAATGTTTGAAATAAAATCTTTGTCCGCAGATGGGGCTATATTGAACAGAATAGTATGAATAATTTACAGAAAAATACTGTAAATATAAGAATTAACCTTTTCTTTTGTTTAGTTTATGAGATTATAAATCCTTACCTGTGGTTGTAAAGGTCGAGGGTTTTCCAGCGCCCTGTAATACCCAAGGTAGTACACGATACTGGAGATGTGCGCACACATTCCCATCGTTCTATCTCTAACTGGGCACTGGCAGTAGTAGTCTTTTATTGGGGCCTCATCATCGGGTGAAACGGTGAACCGTATCCAAACGTTATATTCCGTTGGCTTTTGTATTGAGAATGTATTTGACATCGGAGAAGGTCTGGGGAGTGCTGGTAAAGGCACACCCCATAGTCTCCGTCATCACTTAAATGTTCGGCGATGTAACCAGGAGCCAGAGATATCTGATACGTTCCACACGTAATGGTTCTCAAGTAATCGAGATCGAGATGGGGATGCATCTTCCTAAACAGTACGGAAGATGCATCCATTTTGACAAACTCGGACATTGCCCGTCTAGATAGATCCGTATCTGTCTTGACTCTCTGAGCTAAACCATTCGGTGTTGTCAAACGGTCCTTCATACGTTCAGCCATTAGCCTATCTTTGGCATCTCTCTCTCTGGAGATCTCTGGTAGATCGGTCCTCTAATACCATTCAGACAGGTTGTGACGGTTCGAAGCAAAGCCTCGATGACATTGATAAAGCTGTTAGACACCAATTGCGTTCGAAAGAGCGTCCAGTGTTTCAGACGACCATGATAGGATTCCACAATCCACCTCGATTTGGTGATAGTTCTGTCAAGATTTGCTTGGACGTCAGAATGTTGACTTTGACCGTGTTTCAGGTATGACGGCATGCTAGCATTAAGGCCAGAGGCATCGAGAACTGGTAGGACATCTCTAAAACCTCGGTCAACGACAACATTGTCATCTGGTTGTAACCAAGTAACTAGCTTGTCCATGACTTTTTTTGTAATTGTAGCATCATTGTCGCTGCCAGTGAATGGTCCTACTGTGTCCAGAATGTAGCCATCTGGTAAGGCGATGCTCATGAATTAGAGATAGTTTCTCTTCTTCTGGCTACAGTAGTACATTCTCTGGAGTTTGTGGTTGGAGCTTTCCTGGATATAAATATAGGTGCCATCTAATATGGCAGTGGCTTTATCTCCAAAAAATGCTTCTGAAAAGATAATATTGTGCCCGAGCAACTGTTCTCTTGTCAAGTGATCCGGACCTAGAAATTGTGGGACTATCGATGTGTCTTATGCCTGTACTATGGAGTGGAAAGTTTTGGACATACTTGACTTGGAAATTCCAAAAAGAGAAGAACACTGACTCCAGGAAATGTCGGTTTTCAGTTTTACCCAGAACAGTAGTAGAGCATCGTGTGTAGTCTTGGTATATATACCAGATGAAAGATATGGGGAACAGTGCGGGTAGATTTCGAGGAACTGATCTTTGGACCAACCTGTCCAGGCCATGCATGCCGAGTCATCAAGAGAAGACAAGCTTACTACAAACTGGTTCTGTGAAAGGACGTGCGACACTTCTAGGAGGTCAATAATGATTTCAGACGATTTTGATGGTAACTGAGATTCCAAGGAACCTCTACCAACAAGGACAACCTCTGTAGACGGATCTAAGTCGTTACCAATAAGGTGAATGGGGCAGACGCGGGATGAGGTGGGACACCACAGATTGTGTGAATAGATCAGGTGATGTCTTGCACGTTTTGGTAAGACTGATGATTTTGTTCCATTTATTGCAAAGGTAACAAGACAGAGACAGCGTTTTTTGTGTAAAGATGATCCATTCAAAAGATCATGAAGGGTCAGCAACGGCAGGATATGGGACGGGGAGTCGTCTTCTTCCTCTATTTCCTGGTTCTGCTCTGGTTCAGGTTCAGGCTGATTTTTGTTCCGAAGATACTTCATGTAGCTCTTCTGGGAATTGAGTGCTTGTTCCTTTGCTGACATCAATCCTTGTTGCACCAGCGTATCTAGGAGCCATTTATATTGTGGACTATTTAGATTGCGTGCACTTCTGTTCTTATTGCCACTACGTTTCTTGAAGTATAGTTGACAGCCTTCTCCAACACATTTACCCTCCATCTTGAAACAATAACGATTGGTTTACGAAGCGTCGATAAAGTAACAAAATAGCAAGCCACCGATGATTGCTGTAAACAGCTAATACTTAGTAGTGTGGTACAATTATGCGAAAATGTGTGATAAATAACGAATTGATTGATTACTTAGAACAAAATAAAGTATTTCATATGGATAATCTATCTAATCGATGTGGCGTGGTCAGCAGGCACAAAGAAAGTGAAACAAGTCAGGGTCCCAACCCTGACAGAGCCACAACGCTTTGGAGATGGGACAATAAAACAAGGAAAGTGAGACAAGAATAGCTAGCGTCGAGTCAATGATTCCGTAAACGTATAGACAAAGACAAGAAGATACGGATAAATGTACAAGGCCACACGATCAGAAAATTCAGAAGAGGACAACTTCAGATAGAACAGTATCCATGTATCAGGGTGTCCTCGGTGTAAATCTTTTTATCGATACTGTTTATTTAGTCGTTAGATATCATAAAACTGTCATGAAAATATTCGCACCGATATTCAATATAAAATTTTGTATATAATAAGCTATATAATAGGGTTTCAGACAAGGTTGTTACTCATTTCCCCCTTTCTTTCAATTTACAACCACATTCAGGCGGGGATATGAGAACGTTGCACCACATGGAATTAGCTGATTTTTGGTACACATATGAAACAAGTAAAGCTTTATCCGATTTTGTGATGGAAATTTGCATCCAAAACTATATAACGGGAGAAAATTGCAATTTTATGGCATTTTTTTCCTAATTGTGTCCCTGCAAGTGCATTTTCATCCGAGAATATTTTGTTTTTATGTTTTATGAATAAACACGATGTTTTGAAAATATTTATCAAAAAAAATTATACTATGTTGCGAATTACAATTTCGAGATAACCTTTTATTTACGACCTTATGTCTTTAATGCTCAAAATGACAACTTTATGAAAATATATTTTCATTGACATTATGAAATCTGGGTGTCAGAAGGTGTAAAATTATTCTTCGGAAAAGAAAAAAAATGTAGTTGAGCTAGATAAGAAATTATACGGGGGCAGGCTCCTATGGAGAATTAACATTACTGGAAACAGGCCCTTTAAAATAGTGTTTGCCGGGAAATAACTGATGACATTGTTCCTAACTGCTTCTTCACAAAAGCCTACCAGGGTCAAATTTGTCAGCAAAGGAAAATAAAATCTAAAGAATACAAAAATCAAAAGGCACGCAAAACAAAGGCGTCATAACGATTTCCTAAAGACATTATAACGCGAAATCTGGCGCTAAAACGACTTTCAAAATGCGTTATAAACTATTGGCTGTATATGCTGAATGCGTATCTGATTTATTCATCATTAAAGAGTAACTGTAGTGCAAATAGAAACTGAAATGATCAGACTCGTTGTGTCAGCATTAATACATTGTCGAAAACCGCATCGAAATCGGCCGACCGGTTACAAAGTTACGACAGGTTGAAGTTTAGTTTTTTACCTGTTTTGCCACACGCTAATTAAGCGCACCGCGGACCGCTAAAAGTTGTGCACATGTATTGGTGACGTCACACCGGGAACACAAGAAATTGGGTCCTATGTCTCTCTATCTATAATAGTAATATGTACGTCTGGTTGATTAATGATTCAAAATGTATTATACAATGAAGTTAAGGGACGTACCATATTATGGGGGTCGGGAGAATAATCTGAAATCGTCATTGAAATAACTTTATTTTGATTCTTTCATAAATATAGTGTTTATTGATTGTTCAAATTCATTTTAATGGACCCATATATATATGCGCTATCATATTGTAATACTCTGTGTCATTTATAATGTCAGTTATACATATCATTTATCCAATGATTCAAGAGTGACTCTTATAATAATACATTTGAATATTGTAAATCTCATGTTAGTGTCCATTATATTACGTAATCAGATTAGCGGGATAATCTACCTGGTCAGTTCGATAACTTCACACGTAACTTGTTATTCAAATATTGGAGTTAACTAAATTGTAATATTTACGGTCTGTTTGGAATTGATAGTATATTGCCTATACATTTCTACCAATGCCTACTGAACTTTATTTTCCGATAAAATCAGTGGATCACGCGCCTATTGGCGCAGCGCGCAGTAATACACTCCGTTACGATTTGAACATGACGCCGCGTCACTACTTTCCAGACTCGATCAATATCCTGTCGCGTAGTATGTGTTAATTTATTTAAGAAATAAATAAGAAGCATTTTAATGTTTTTTTTAAATACAATAACAGTAACAAAGACAGTATGGTTTGTTTATATATGAACTTATGTGAAAAAATAACAATAAAAAGATGTAATCTTTTGGAACTTTTTTGTTTACTTGTTGACTGAAATTTCGCGGGAGTTCGTCACCTCATAAGGCGGCTGTTTCAACAGTCTACCGAAACCAAACGATACTGTTTGATTTCATCGCAGTAGGTATCATAATATCTGATTAAAGAAATAATTACACGTGGGAATATAAGGTCTGGACAGTAAATATAAGGATTAAAGTTTCTTTCTGGTGGTTTTATCAAAGGATAAAGTTCAGTAGGATATCGATAGTTGTTTCATGGAACGCTTCGCGTTCCATTCCAACTATCGATATCCTACTGAACTTTATCCTTTGATAAAACCACCAGAAAGAAACTTTAATCCTTAAATAGTTGAGTATGTTGCGGTTATTATCCCCTCTTTATAACTTCAAAATGTGTACTCTAAATCTGTAGTTACATGTAGATCTCAACTGGAACATAGACTATCGAGTGCACGTGTATCTTTTGAAATCTCCGTAACCCACCGTCAACTCACACAGTATATGACACTTTTTTAATTTCGAGTTTGACTCTTCTATTCAACGAGAAAAGTTCTGTTGAAAACTTGCTTGATATGTCTCAGGGACGTATACATGCACATATACGTCCCTGGTATGTCTGTATCACAGTTTTTTCATATTTTATTTTTAACATAAATGAATAAAATGCGGATTAAAACCACAGGCACTTGTGGCCAGGAGAATAGCCATCTAAATATATAGATAACATAGCGAAATATGATAATTGAAATAAAATATAAAAACTGAATTTTCAAATTTTCTTTTTATGTTATTAATCATCAAAAACCATATTGAAAATAATTACCAAATTTCAGCTTGATACGTCAAGCGGTTTAAATTTAACAAAAAATCGACTAACAGACACTCTTTTTTTTGTGAAATTTAACCGCTTGACGTATCAAGCTGAAATTTGGCAATTACTTTCATTATGGTTTTAGATGATTAATAACATAAAAAGAAAATTGTTAAAGTCAGTTTTTATATTTTATTTTAATTATTCATATTTTGCAAATTATCTATATATTTAGATGACTATTCTCCTGGCCACAAGTGTCTGTGATTAAAACCAATTAAGTAATCTTCTCATCTTATTTTCAAAAGATGTTCCATGTTCATTTCTTGTCAGTAAAACACAGGGGTTTTCAAAGATCTAATCTTATTTTTTCTCAAACAGAATTCGAAATACATTGTCTTGATTTCTATTTCGATGTATGTGCCTGAAGACAGGTAACATCAGGATTTCGCTCATATTCTATTTATTTTACAATATTCACGATTTGAAATGTTTTTTTTTTATACTGCATAGACATAAATAAATTATCAATGGATAGAAAGCTGTTAACTTTTATACACACCTATAATTTCTCAAACATATATAAGGATAAAAGATGTCGAAATGTGATACCCGTCAAAACAGTTTATACAGGTCGAAAGCATTGATAAAAGCTATATATTTTTATTTTCCAATATACGTACATCGTATTGTACGTATAAAAAGGCTGGTCTTGTCGTTCTATATGACGTTACTAACTGTTCTTCTTTGAAGTCCAATAAAATACATATATATGGTTTTCGAAGTTCCGAGTCTATACACGGAATTCGATTATATCTAAGTCCGTGGTCTAAAGCAACACAAATATCCTTTTCCTTATCTGTTTGTTTGAGGTTTGTTCTAGGTAGTTTTGTATTTATACAGCCGACCGACATGCATTAAAACTTTTCAGCGTGCATTTTAAAAGGTGTTACGATCAGTTCCTGTTGATATGTGCATGCAATCAACGTGACCATCAGTGAATGCACCCGCCGTTTCAGCGGTGATATATGAAATAACATATGAGAAAATTAATACCTAATCATATCAAGTGCATGTTTTGAAGTCTTTCCGCAAAATAATAACCCGTTAATCATGTTAGCGAGTCCGGCGGTTATTGATTTATGGTCGAGTGATCATGACTACGTGTGCCGCATAGAATCTACCTGTGGAACTCCCGACCCCCCTCATCACTAATTACGGCCCCCTGGGGCATACAACACCTTGGAATTATCAGTAGGGTCATTAATGAACTCCATACAACCTTGATATATAATAAGTGTCATATTCTTGAATAGAAGACTATTTACAAATAACAAGTCGTGATACGATTCATATAATTTTAAGATAATGACTACACAAGTCTATCAGTGCGGTCACCGTTGTGACGTAACTTCCGGTCGTATGGCAAAATCGGGGATTTTCTGATTTGCGTTCAGGTGTGAAATTTAGAAAAATGGTCAAAACTTCGTAATTTTTACAAAAAAAAATTTTTCGTGAGAATTATCTCACTTACTATTTACCAATCTTTCCATACACAAAAGATGGTTTTGCACTACAGTTACTCTTTAACATGACGGGGATCCAAGTGGTAAATCACGTGCTGATTTTTGGTAACATCGGTTGATTTTTATTGTGCTAACTCCATTAATATTCACTCAATCCGAATTGAATAAAGACGACGTACTCCATAATTAAACGGATACAGTCAATTGCCATTTCAACTGTTTGTTTGAAAATCTTCCTATTTCTCAAAACCACTCCGATCAACGGTTCCGGCAGTGTCTCGGAGTGCTTGGAGACAAGTGGTGTAGCTTGTGGGTAAGGGTGGGGTCAAGTTACCAAGTGTTACATTTGTCTAAGGGCACTTAGTCTAGTCACACTATATACAATGTAATATTAAAAACAAACTTTCAACACCAGACTACCACCACAATGCAGAATGTTTATCTATATCCTTAATAACACCCCCGCCTTACCAACACCCGCTATATTTTTCGGGCTACGCAGCCGAGAGAAATGAGATAATGTTCACACAATTTGTTCGTAAGGCAATAATTCGTATCCTTTTATGGTGTACATCGGATAGTTAAGAAGATATTACAAAATAACTTCACCAAGATGGCAAAAAACCCCACGTGATTGCTGCAGTGATTAAGATGTACTTTATTTGAATATTGAGCGCAGTTAATCCGGGGGGGGGGGGGGGGATACATTTTATTTTTAAAAACAAAACTTATAAACTATTATCTGTTATTGTGGGTTTAATATCCATGTTATTAATATCAAGACATCACGGTTGGCATTGCAGGAAAACCTTTTTTAGTATGGCTGCAAATAACATGTTAGCAGTCGTTGATATTATATAAACTTGATCTAAACAAATATTTTGGAAATCGTGAGGATTTAATTTCGTTCATTTACGAAATCACCAGTCTTAAAACCTAAACGAAATTTACATACCAATTTTTAACGATCACATTTTGATCTACCAGGTCTCATTATTATCAATTACTTCGTCATTTAATTTTCACTCGGATTTTGTTAGGGAAATCTCGGTGAAATTATTAGTTCACAATAATCCTACTATTCCTATTCCAAGTTATATAATTCTTTTATTTTGAAATTCATACAAAACTTGGAAAACTTATCATTAGAAACATTAGAGCCGTTTTGAATTTCTCACAACACACGAATTTGATTTTTTCCCGCGCAACGGAACTGCCCAAAGCCCAGTTGTCACTGGCCAGATTGAAGATTGTCGTCAGTAAAAGGAAGACGTTATTTGGTAAGTGTACGATTGGAATATTATGCCAATCAGTGTTTGGTATTACATCGTAATACATTTTTGATGAAAAGGGTAATAAATTTATCTACAAAAATCTCTTCAAAAGTTTGCACACGCGTTTAATGGTTCTGTATAGAGACACAAAATGTCGCAACGGAACAAAATGGCATTCTCGTGGCACTTGATATTCGAGTGTATGAGAATGGAAATAACTCATGAGTGACTGCAATGTACACATGGTGTACTTCTTTTATTATATTACCCGCAAATAAAATAAAGACTTGTTATACAGAAAATTATTTAACGGTACTCGGTGATATTTATGTTCTAATCATATTAGTCTATACCTCTAATACCTATGTCTACGTGACCCATTCCCATATGGTGTAAATTTAGGTCTTAGTGACCCAATCCCACATGATTTATACCCATGTCTAAGTGACCCATTCCCATATGATGTATACCCATGTCTAAGTCTTATTCACACATTATCTATACCCATGTCTAAGTCCTAGTCACACATGATTTATACCCATGTCTAAGTCATATTCCCACATGATTTATACCCATGTCTAAGTCTTATTCACACATGTTTTATACCCATGTCTAATTCCTAGTCACACATGATTTATACCCATGTCTAAGTCTTATTCACACATGTTTTATACCCATGTCTAAGTCCTAGTCACACATTATCTATACCCATGTCTAAGTCCTAGTCACAAATGATTTATATCCATGTCTAAGTCATATTCCCACATTATTTATACCCATGTCTAAGTCCTATTCCCACATGATTTATACCCATGTCTAAGTCCTATTCCCACATTATTTATACCCATGTCTAAGTCCTATTCACACATGATTTATATCCATGTCTTAGTCCTATTCCCACATGATTTATAGCCATGTCTAAGTCCTATTCCCACATGATTTATAGCCATGTCTAAGTACTATTCCCACATGATTTATAGCCATGTCTAAGTACTATTCCCACATGATTTATAGCCATGTCTAAGTACTATTCCCACATGATTTATAGCCATGTCTAAGTCCTATTCACACATGATTTATAGCCATGTCTAAGTGTTATTCACACATGATTTATACCCATGTCTAAGTCCTTGTCACACATGATTTATACCCATGTCTAAGTGTTATTCACACATTATCTATACCCATGGCTAAGTCCTATTCACACATGATTTACACCCATGTCTAAGTCCTATTCACACATGATTTATAGCCATGTCTAAGTCCTTGTCACACATGATTTATACCCATGTCTCTACAATTCCACTTTACATTCTTGCTTATGTTTATTTCTAATTTGAATGGTAACATTAATCCCATTGCCCCACCATTCTGGAATCTCACACGCTTTTCTTTAAATGAAGCATGTGTGTTTACAATATCTAAAAACAATTCATGAAACCCAGTAACCATGCCATCTATGCAATCAAATGCCCCAAGAGATGACAATGGAACACTTTCAATATCATTGATAAAGTTTTTAAAACTTCAATACATGTATTTGATTGTGTTGTGTTGATTTGTTGATTTCGTACTGCGTGTTCTTACAAAGCTGATTGGATAGTGGTTACTGAGCGATATGCCCGATACTTCAGTGTAAGAAATAAACTCTGAATGTGTTGTCCATATATGATCTATGCATGGTATGCAACACATTTTCTGTTAAAGTACTTATATTGCAATCCCATGTGATGATAACTCTCTGTTTTCAGTAAAACGTTTCTCTAATTTTCTTTTAAAGTTATTAAACTAACTTGTATCCGAGTTTGGGGGTCTGTATAAAGTTCCTAAAATCACTGGTTTGGTGTGAGGCTGTTTACCCCCTACCCACAATGATTCTATTTTGTCACTTTATAAGTTGTTTTGTTGTATATACGTTATATCAGTTTTAATGTACAAGGCTACTCCACCACCTGATTTATGTTTTCGATCTCTTCGAATGAGACCGTATCCATGGATATGGGAATCTTTGTCCATGTGTTTATCGGTGAGCCATGTTTCACAGAAACAAAGTATGTCCAATTTGGAACTTAAAACCAAAGAATGTATTTCATCAAACTTGTTCAAACTTTTTATGTTCTAAGAAGAAAAGAGCATACCTTCTGGAGTATTTGTAGATATCAGTGTTTCCGGAAAAGCTTCGTGTCTAAGGTCATTTTCACTTTGACATTTATTTGTGATACAATTAGCACAATACCACAGATAAGTATATCTATACCCCATTCTATGATCTGTTCTTGGAGGCAAGTCATATGCCAAGTGTTAGAACAGCCTGTACAATATACCTCAATGTCTGTGTAACAAACACGGTTTCGATGCTTCATCATTTATTATATCATCATGCAAATCACCATATGTCAGTCAAGTGATCACTCATGATCACGATGACGACCCTACGAAGACAATACAAACTATTTAAAACCTAGCTAAAAGTGTTGCAACATATATGGACAATACATACGTTTTACATTTATCCAAATTACACGAGAGTTATAAATATCGCTTTACTATTACTTTATAATCAATTACTTTATAATGAAATATAGATTTCCATTATACAGATACCAATATACATTACATTTATTCAATAAATATAGAATCATAAATTATATACGTGTTCAATATAGAATTATACACGAAATACATCAAGTACGTATGTACCTACCCCAACAATGCTATCTGCAGCTAGTACATGTAAATTACACTGAGTATAGCTCGTACTCAAATTTGCCCGCTGGCGAATAATGCCTTGGTCACTAGGTCCTGGATTGAGTTTCATTTCATTGGATAGTATGCGACACAGGTAGAATGTGAGGTGAAAACTGTTCACCTAATCTGTTCTTGAGTTGTTACTATTGTGACCAATTAAAATAAGTGTTCACCTTATCTCTTCTTAGAGTTGTTACTATTGTGACCAATAAAAAACGTTTTTGCAAAAAGTTCTCTTCCATAGCACAATGTGTTCACATTTACGACTGGCCATTAGTTTTCAGGGATGGTATCATGCAGTTCAGTAGGTTTTTGTTGATATAACTTGCTATTTAGATGGTAAAACAGTGCAATACCCCAGAGCAAAAAAAGCAACAACACCTGGCCCAGCAGCCATCTTTCAGTGTTGTATTGTTTGTGCACAACGCAGTAAAAATGTAACAATTTTGTTACATTGTTCGTGAATGGTTGACGAAAAATGTAACATTGTTACATTGTTCGTGCACAACGCACGAAAAATGTAACAATTTTGTTACATTGTTCGTGAATGGTTGACGAAAAATGTAACAATGTTACATTGTTCGTGCACAACGCACGGAAAAGTACTTGACGAATCTTTCTCAGTAGTTCCTGAGGAAAAGCGATAACACATTCCAAAATTCAAGATGGCCACCGGCGGCCATTTTGGATTGTCCGATCAGTTCGTAAATGACGCATGCATAACAAGGCATCAAGTGGAACCTACCATGATAAGTAGCGATAACAAATGGATTAACGGACGGAGGACGGATGAAATGTGAACTGACTAGCCAACCATCTGATGATGGTGGACTAAAATAGACCATTTTCAATGTTTGAATGGTTCACGCGGCATTTGCATAATTTCTTAAGTGACAAACAGCGAGTGAGTGCTATAAAACTGTTTCACATTTAACAGATACAGCTATTTGTTATTTTCCGCTAATCATGTATCAATATTCGATGTATTAATAGTCTTTCAAGTGAAATCGTGAATTTATGTTCTTCAATTCGGCTAGCGGCGTCAGACAAGTCTTGTTCAAAACAGAAAAGTGATTATTGCCCTGTGGAGCTGTTAAAATACTCTCCGGGGGATTTAATTTTTCAAATAGTCTATTCTATTGAATAATCAAGCCCACACTACACGCCAGAAATAATCACCTGGGTCGCGTTCAATATTGTAGAGGTTATGAATGTATCAGATGTTTACATAGCGTTATCGTTAAAAAATACGCGGCCCTGTTCATTTTTTTTCAAAATCGGCATAAAAGAGCATTTATTCTCGTTACGCCTTTTGTCTGTAATTAAGGCGCCGTATGAATTTGTTCGCATTATTCGCAATTGCTTTTTGAAGTCATTATTTTACCTTTCAAAAGTCGATAAACCGCCCCCTCATTCTCATTATAATGCCTTAACATCTCGGGTAGACTTTCCCTTTCTACCTCAAACCGATATAAACGCTCATAGATGTACATGCAAAGAGATTGGATAAAAGATAGTTCGGACGACAGATCCAGAATCATGTCATATTTGACATGGCAAAAACGCATACTCTATGGTGGCTGATTCAAGTCATCGTAATGTGAAACTGTACTTTCTCGAAATGCATGAAAAATCGAAAATAAAATGGCTCGAATCAGCCACAATAATACAACGTATACGGCTACATGACTTGTAATAGTAGCGATACTATGCTATCGAACTGACAAATCGCAGAAACTGAGTTAAAGTGATGATGGCGCATACTGCGATTTTATTCCCCTTAAGGTATACTACCGATCTGTGTATAGTTTCCCCATTTTGTCTAAGCTCTAAAAAACAGTTGCCACGAAAAATGTAACAATTGTTACATTTTTCGAAATTGTTACATTTTTCGTTGCATTAAGAGACTGCATTTATATATGACAGATGTCCTATACATTGTAGCTACTTACATGTACATGTATATATTGCAGGACTGTACTGTACATATGTATATGAAAGATGTCCCACTTAATTTAAAAGCATGCATATTAATCTATTATGTTATTTTTTTATTGATAACTGTACATGAACTTCTTTAAAATTTGGTGATAGCTCTGATCATACAGTTTATGAATGAGAAAGTAATTTACATAATGCATGAATAATGAATAGTATAAATGTATATTTTTTTAGATATATAAACATAAAATTTTAGATTAATAGGTTATTAGGTAAGTGTATCTGGACTAAGGCTAATCTTACAATGGGGCTGAAGGTGGTGTAATATTGTTATTAAAAATGCGTCTCTGTAACATGTTGGAAAAGTATACAATGTGTAAGTAGGAAACAATGTTCTTTTAAGAAATATTTCATATATGGTTAATATGGGTCATATTAATTTAATTTTCTTCTTTGAAAATTGCCTGAAGAAGTTTAGAGTATATGTTCTGTTATCTGAAACAGGAAATATTGTTTGTTTGGCCTTATCCTACATATTACATATTATAATTGACCTTTATTTAGTTCCCCTCAGCCCTTTGAACAGGGGGTTATGTTTCCGATCATGCATGTACATGTAAAACAATACATGCAGATTTTTTTTTGTTTTAATATAATCTTTTGTCTTTGAGTGATAAATAATTTTAGTGGTATTTATTTACTATTTAAAAAATATATTTATTAATTTGTTTTTTTCACGTTCAAGGAACATGTACACTTTGTGTCACTTTGAAACTTTGCAATTATCCGAGTTACAACTCATTAACTATTGACTGCATGCAGTTCCCATACTGTCATGCAACAGTGTATGTATCATGAAAATAATAAATTATTTACGAGCATCATGATTAGGTTGGTCTGAATAAAATTAAGTGTAACTGAGGGAGATACATATTTATATAATTTCAATTTAGATTTAAATCTAATTTTGATTTAATTCAGTCAATATACAAATCATACCACAAGTTCATTCCTATGGTAATAATTTTATGCATACACATTTCTGTGTAGTAACTTGGTTTGCAACATATTCGTTGATATCTGTTATTTTTCATTCTTAGCATAGTTCCATACTAATATTGTTAGGCCTACATTGTGGTCTAGAAAACGATTCTCTGTGTGTTGGCACTATTTCAGTCTGTGGATCAGGACACATTCGGGTAGTCTGGTCATAGTGTTTACTGTTATTCACTTATTGTTACTATAAATTGGCGTTACTAACTTAGCAGACACAATAACTTAGTAAGCATAAAGAATAAACGACGGGTTCGCGAACGACAGGCTTATCCGTCGTCTTAAGAACTAGGTACAGCCATATTGGTTGTTACCAGGATGAAAATGGTAATATTGTAATTTTAATGTTTCCTTCCAATACATGGCATAAGCTTTATCCCATTATGTTAAATATTGATATAAAATGCAGTTCAGCCCCAAAAATTAAAACAAAATATGTTCTTAGGAAAACAATAATCAGTAAATAATATCGAAATGGGAGTTATTTTTTAACATTTTCAAAAAAATAATACAAAGTTACTGCAGTGTTCATAGAATGATATTCCAGTGTTAAAATTTCGATATTATTCTGTAAATCAGAGTATCAGGGAGAAATACACAGGTACCCCCTCTAAAAAATGTCGTCCGTTGCATGCTGTTTTCAGTTCAGGTAGAAGTAGTTACCTGTAGCTCGTGTATGGAGGGGAAATGGGGCCATAATTATTACCGCGTTAATTTACATTTTGCATAGATGTAATTCTATTTGTTTAATGTTGTTGACGATTTCCTGTTTATACAAGTGTTCACTTATATTTTTTACAGCATTAATTGATATTTTGTATTTAATGTATTTGAATTTTTGTAAATTGTTATTGACGATGTCCTGTATTTTAAATAATTAAATCGCAATTTCTATTTTTCTGTATTTTGGAAATGTTGCTTTAAATTGATATTGACATAATTGTCAAATCGATATTCTATATTATAGACTATCAAGAATTTGATATTGTTAAATTCTCATTTCTATTTTGTAACTTTGTAAGTTTCAACTATTAAAACTTCACATGGGCATTTCTAAAGATCACGTAACACACACATATGCTGCACCTCTTAAATTTAGTAATATATACAGTATGCCGAAAAAAATTAATTAAACTGTATCATACAGCTGTTTCGTCCTCCTATGACTCTTTAGTGATACTAGGGGCCAAAAGGTAGAAATCCAAAATTTCTAAACTAATGTAGAAGCAGAAGGGTCAGGTGCGTAAAACCCCTTTAATTTATGAATTTAGAAGTACAATTAAACTAGTTCTGTATAATTTCAAATCGTTTACTACGAAAATGTGTATATTATGTACCGTGCCACTACTCAAATGAGATTAACTGTTGCTATGGAGGCTCCAGCAAACCTCGGAGACTAAAAAATCCACCAGCAGAGTCTGCCACCCCCTATCATAAAGATCACGTAACACATACATATGCTGCACCTATTAAATTTAGTAATAGATACAGTTTGCCGAAAAAATGAATTAAACTGCATCATACAGCTGTTTCGTCCTCCTAGGACTCGTCAGTGATGCTAGGGGCCAAAAGGTAGGAATCAAAATTTCTAAACTAATGTAGAAGCAGAAAGGTCAGGTGCGTAAAACCCCTTTAATCTATGAATTTAGAAGTAAAATTAAACTAGTTCTGTATAATTTCAAATCGTGTACTACGAAAATGTGTATATTAAAATTAGAAATGATAAAAGGCGCATTTCAAATAGGTGAACTACAAAATCCAAAATCGGGAAAAACGCGGTATTGGGGCTACAAAGATGGCGCCACCAATCTATTGGTAAACAGCTGGTAAAGGTCCGAGTGTCTTCCGATTCTAACGATCGAACGCGCCGCGATCATCTTTTTCATTCAGAGGTTTGATGGCAGGGAACGTCCATACGTCGGATTAAGTAAGTATATTCGGGAAGCTATTATAGATTTCTGGACATGTACGTAAATTTCAGGGCTTTCCATGACCTGAGGTATCGGGTCACAGCAATGACTCATTTGACACAGCGTTCCTCAATGTCGTGCGTCAAGCTGACGCAGCTACATTTCTCATGGTCCCGGTGTCCTATAAAATTTTCATCCCCATGAAATTCTCATCCGGATGAATATTTTATGCATAAAATACTCATCCGGATGACTATTTTATGCATGAAATACTCATCCCCCCATAAAATATTCATCCCCCCCTAAATTTAATAAAATCATTTTACTTAAATACAAAATTTTATCATCATAACATCATGTTACCTGTAATACATGGTTCCTATATATGTCTGGCCAGGTAATACACACTAGGGTGTCACCTGTGTGTGGACGTGTATGAGGACCCTGGGGGCTAGCGCTAATTGCAATTGAAACAGGTGAAATGGGTGACAGGTGACCAGCACACAGGTGTAAGTGTGAAGCTTAAGATTTACCCAGGAAAATATATAGTCTCAATTAATGAATGATGCTTAAAACAAATAGATACACTGAAGTTATTAAACCAATTACTTATACACTTTTATTATTCACAACAGCTGATACTTAAACTTGCATTTATAATAACTTTGTGATTTCTTGATGATCGACACACTTGATTTAAATACAAATTCTGTAAAATATAAAATTGTAGTCCAAACATTAAAGTGAAAACTAAAGGTGAGATATAAGTCAATTATTCAACTGCCTTAGAATGTTCTTTATTGTGATATATGTTATAGGAAATGAGAATGTACCAGTTGAGTTGTTCAAAAAATTCTGATGCTTGTTATAGCTAGCTATATATTATAATATACTTGAGACAATATTTGCTAACATATAATCATACTGATGCAAGATGTTTTCTTCTCCTTTTGTATTATATATTCACCATGAATTTTCAATTGTTAAAGCTTAAAAACAATTCTGTAAGTATTTCACTATAATTAACGAGGTATAATTATATAATTAAACCTTGTGTACCACACCAGACTTCCCATGCCAGAACTATGGTTGACATTTATTGATACAATTGACTACTTGAACACCTTTTGAATGGGATAAGATTGACTTTGATTGAGACATTGAAGAGATGTTGTTTTTGTAATTAGAAGTTATGTGGATGCATGGTCAGGTATGCATATTGCTTGGTCACTTGGACATTACCATACATGGTTTTATCCTGCAAAAGGTGCAAGATGGACACCGACTTCTATGATGAGATATATATATAGTTTCATTTTTACTGAGTTTAGAATGCATTTTGTTTTTTTAAATATATCTTGTTGGAATATCTTATGATTTGCAGTTGTTCAAAAACTACCAAAGAATTGAAATTTACATATTGTTAAAAGAGATATTGACACTTTTTTTATCAAATTTAGGATGACAATATAAAGGATTAAATATTTTGCTTAATTTGCAATTAAGTTTCATCAATTTAAAATCACACTTTGGGAGTAAAAAAAAAATGTTGGTCCAAAACCATCTCACTGAAGAAGTGTGCACGACATACGTAGGTTTATGCCATGCGATTTCAAATAATAATAGCAATATGTATATGTAGTGAACAGAAATTATAATGAGGTAAAATTTCCATTAAAATTAATATTCTGGTCAGGTTGATGATTATTTTGATCTTGAGTATATGGGGGTAGATATATATGTATTTTATGACTATAGTATATGGGGGATGATTATTTTATGGGGGTAGATAGATATTTTATGACTACAGTATAGATTTTTGGAGTATTTTATGGGGGTAGATATGTATTTTATGCCTATATATATAGTACATGTATATGGGGGATGATTCTTTTATAGGGGGAAGATAGGTATTTTATGACTACAGCATAGGGGGGGGGGGTGAGTATTTTATGGGGATGGATAGGTATTTTATGACTACAGTATAGGAGGGATGAGTATTTTATGAGGGTATAGATAGGTATTTTATAACTACATTACAGGGGGGATGAGTATTTTATGAGGGTAGATAGGTATTTCATGACTACAGTACAGGGGGAATGAGTATTTTATGAGGGTATAGATAGGTATTTTATAACTACATTACAGGGGGGGATGAGTATTTTATGATGGTAGATAGGTATTCTATGACTACAGTATAGGGGGGATGAGTATTTTATGGGGGTAGATAGATATTTTATGACTACGGTATAGCGGGGATGAGTATTTTATGATGGTAGATAGGTATTTTATGACTACAGTATAGGGGGGATGAGCATTTTATGGGGGTAGATTTTATGACTATACTGTAGTCATAAAATATCTATCTACCCCCATAAAATACTCATCCCCCCTATACTGTAGTCATAAAATATCTATATACCCCCATAAAATTCTCATCCCCCCTTTACTGTAGTCATAAAATACCTATCTACCACCATAAAATACTCATCCCCCCTATAGTGTAGTCATAAAATATCTATCTACCCCCATAAAATACTCATCCCCCTATACTGTAGTAATAAAATATCTATATACCACCATAAAATACTCATTCCCCCTATACTGTAGTCATAAAATACCTATCTACCACCATAAAATACTCATCCCCCCTATACTGTAGTCATAAAATACCTATCTACCATCATAAAATACTCACCCCCCCCCCCCCCTATACTGTAGTAATATTGTATCTATCTACCCTCATAAAATACTCATCCCCCCTATACTGTAGTCATAAAATACCTATCTTCCATCATTAAATACTCATCCCCCCTATACTGTAGTAATATTGAATCTATCTACCCCCATAAAATACTCATTCCCCCTATACTGTAGTCATAAAATACCTATCTACCACCATAAAATACTCATCCCCCCTATACTGTAGTAATAAAATATCTATATACCCCCATAAAATACTCATCCCCCCTTTACTGTAGTCATAAAATACCTATCTACCACCATAAAATACTCATTCCCCCTATACTGTAGTCATAAAATACCTATCTACCCTCATAAAATACTCATCCCCCTTATACTGTAGTCATAGATTATCTATCTACCACCATTAAATACTCATCCCTCCTATACTGTAGTCATAGAGTATCTATCTACCCCCATAAAATACTCATCCCCCCTATACTGTAGTCATAAAATACCTATCTACCATCATAAAATACTCATCCCCCTTATACTGTAGTAATATTGTATCTATCTACCCTCATAAAAGACTCATCCCCTCTATACTGTAGTCATAAAATACCTATATACCACCATAAAATACTCATCCCCCCTATACTGTAGTCATAAAATATCTATCTACCCCCATAAAATACTCATTCCCCCTATACTGTAGTCATAAAATATCTATCTACCCCCATAAAATACTCATCCCCCTATACTGTAGTCATAAAATAACTATCTACCCTCATAAAATACTCACCCCCCCCCCTATACTGTAGTCATAATGTATTTACTACCACCATAAAATACTCATCCCCCTATACTGTAGTCATAGAGTATCTATTTACCCTCATAAAATACTCATCCCCCTTATACTGTAGTCATAGATTATCTATCTACCACCCTAAAATACTCATCCCCCTATACTGTAGTCATAGAGTATCTATCTAACCCCATAAAATACTCATCCCCCCTATACTGTAGTCATAAAATACCTTTCTACCCCCATAAAATACTCATCCCCCTATACTGTAGTCATAAAATACCTTTCTACCCTCATAAAATTCTCATCCCCCCTATAGTGTAGTCATAAAATATCTATCTACCCCCATAAAATATTCATCCCCCCTATACTGTAGTCATAAAATACCTTTCTACCCTCATAAAATATTCACCCCCCCCCCACTATACTGTGGTCATAAAATATCTATCTACCCTCATAAAATACTCATCCCCCCTATACTGTAGTCATAAAATACCTTTCTACTCCCATAAAATACTCATCCCCCTATACTGTAGTCATAAAATATCTATCAACCCCCATAAAATACTCATCCCCCTTATACTGTAGTCATAGATTATCTATCTACCACCATAAAATACTCATCCCCCTTTACCGTAGTCATAAAATATCTATCAACCCCCATAAAATACTCATCAGCCTATACTGTAGTAATAGAGTTTCTATCTACCCCTAAAAAATACTCACCCCCCCCCCCCCCTATACTGTAGTTAAAAATACCTTTCTACCCTCATAAAATACTCATTCCCTCTATACTGTAGTCATAAAATATCTTTCTACCCCCATAAAATACTCATCCCCCTATACTGTAGTAATAAAGTATCTATCTACCCCCATAAAATACTCATCCCCCTATACTGTAGTCATAAAATACCTTTCTACCCTCATAAAATACTCATCCCCCCTATACTGTAGCCATAATATATCTATCTACCCCCATAAAATACTCATCCCCCCTATACTGTAGTCATAAAATATCTATCTACCCCAATAAAATACTCATCCCCCTAAACTGTAGTCATAAAATATCTATCTACCCCCATAAAATACTCATTCCCCCTATACTGTAGTCATAAAATATCTATCTACCCCCATAAAATACTCATCCCCCTATACTGTAGTCATAAAATAACTATCTACCCTCATAAAATACTCACCCCCCCCCCCTATACTGTAGTCATAATGTATTTACTACCACCATAAAATACTCATCCCCCTATACTGTAGTCATAGAGTATCTATTTACCCTCATAAAATACTCATCCCCCTTATACTGTAGTCATAGATTATCTATCTACCACCATAAAATACTCATCCCCCTATACTGTAGTCATAGAGTATCTATCTAACCCCATAAAATACTCATCCCCCCTATACTGTAGTCATAAAATACCTTTCTACCCCCATAAAATACTCATCCCCCCTATACTGTAGTCATAAAATACCTTTCTACCCTCATAAAATTCTCATCCCCCCTATAGTGTAGTCATAAAATATCTATCTACCCCCATAAAATATTCATCCCCCCTATACTGTAGTCATAAAATACCTTTCTACCCTCATAAAATACTCAACCCCCCCCCCCTATACTGTGGTCATAAAATATCTATCTACCCTCATAAAATACTCATCCCCCCTATACTGTAGTCATAAAATACCTTTCTACTCCCATAAAATACTCATCCCCCTATACTGTAGTCATAAAATATCTATCAACCCCCATAAAATACTCATCCCCCTTATACTGTAGTCATAGATTATCTATCTACAACCATAAAATACTCATCCCCCTTTACTGTAGTCATAAAATATCTATCAACCCCCATAAAATACTCATCCCCCTATACTGTAGTAATAGAGTATCTATCTACCCCCATAAAATACTCATCCCCCTATATTGTAGTCATAAAATACATATCTACCCTCATAAAATACTCATCCCCCCTATACTGTAGTAATAGAGTATCTATCTACCCCCATAAAATACTCATCCCCCCTATACTGTAGTCATAAAATAACTATCTACCCTCATAAAATACTCACACCCCCTATACTGTAGTCATAATGTATTTACTACCAGCATAAAATACTCATCCCCCTATACTGTAGTCATAGAGTATCTATCTACCACCATAAAATTCTCATCCCCCTTATACTGTAGTCATAGATTATCTATCTACCCCCATAAAATACCCATCCCCCCTATATTGTAGTCATAAAATACCTATCTACCATCATAAAATACTAATCCCCCCTATACTGTAGTTATAGAGTATCTATCTACCCCCATAAAATACTCATCCCCCCTATACTGTAGTCATAAAATACCTATCTACCCCCATAAAATACTCATCCCCCTATACTGTAGTCATAAAATATATATCTACCACCATAAAATACTCATCCCCCCTATACTGTAGTCATAGAGTATTTATCTACCACCATAAAATACTCATCCCCCTATACTGTAGTAATAGAGTATCTATCTACCACCATAAAATACTCATCCCCCTTATACTGTAGTCATAAATTATCTATCTACCACCATAAAATACTCATCCCCCCTATACTGTAGTCATAAAATATCTATCTACCCCCATAAAATACTCATCCCCCTATACTGTAGTCATAGATTATCTATCTACCACCATAAAATACTCATCCCCCCTATACTGTAGTCATAGAGTATTTATCTACCACCATAAAATACTCATCCCCCCTATACTGTAGTCATAAAATACTTATCTACCCTCATAAAATACTCATCCCCCCTATACTGTAGTCATAAAATACGTATCTACCCTCATAAAATACTCATCCCCCCTATACTGTAGTCATAGAGTATCTATCTACCACCATAAAATACTCATCCCCCCTATACTGTAGTCATAGAGTATCTATCTACCACCATAAAATACTCATCCCCCCTATACTGTAGTCATAAAATACCTATCTGCCACCATTAAATACTCATCCCCCCATACTGTAGTCATAAAATACCTATCTACCACCATAAAATGCTCATCCCCCCTATACTGTAGTCATAAAATACCTTTCTACCCTCATAAAATACTCATCCCCCCTATAGTGTAGTCATAAAATATCTCTCTACCCCCATAACATATTCATCCCCCCTATACTGTAGTCATAAAATACCTTTCTACCCTCATAAAATACTCATCCCCCCTATACTGTAGTCATAAAATACCTTTCTACCCTCATAAAATGCTCACCCCCCCCCCCCTATACTGTAGTCATAAAATATCTATCTACCCTCATAAAATACTCATCCCCCCTATACTGTAGTCATAAAATACCTTTCTACCCCCATAAAATACTCATCCCCCTATACTCTAGTCATAAAATATCTATCTACCCCCATAAAATACTCATCCACCTATACTGTAGTAATAGAGTATCTATCTACCCCCATAAAATACTCATCCCCCCTATACTGTAGTCATCAAATAACTATCTACCCTCATAAAATACTCACCCCCCCCCTATACTGTAGTCATAGAGTTTTAACTACCACCATAAAATACTCATCCCCCTATACTGTAGTCATAGAGTATCTATCTACCACCATAAAATACTCATCCCCCTTATACTGTAGTCATAGATTATCTATCTACCACCCTAAAATACTCATCCCCCCTATACTGTAGTCATAGAGTATCTATCTACCCCCATAAAAACTCATCCCCCCTATATTGTAGTCATAAAATACCTATCTACCATCATAAAATACTCATCCCCCTTATACTGTAGTTATAGAGTATCTATCTACCCCCATAAAATACTCATCCCCCTATACTGTAGTCATAAAATACCTATCTACCCCCATAAAATACTCATCCCCCCTATACTGTAGTCATAGAGTATCTATCTACCACCATAAAATACTCATCCCCCCTATACTGTAGTCATGAAATACTTATCTACCACCATAAAATACTCATCCCCCCTATAGTGTAGTCATAAAATATCTATCTACCCCAATAAAATACTCATCCCCCTATACTGTAGTCATAGATTATCTATCTACCACCATAAAATACTCACCCCCCCCCTATACTGTACTCATAGAGTATTTATCTACCACCATAAAATACTCATCCCCCCTATACTGTAGTCATAAAATACTTATCTACCCTCATAAAATACTCATCCCCCCTATACTGTAGTCATAAAATACCTATCTACCCTCATAAAATACTCATCCCCCCTATATTGTAGTCATAGAGTATCTATCTACCACCATAAAATACTCATCCCCCCTATACTGTAGTCATAAAATACCTATCTACCACAATTAAATACTCATCCCCCCTATACTGTAGTCATAAAATATCTATCTTCCCCAATAAAATACTCATCCCCCTATACTGTAGTCATAAAATATCTATCTACCCCCATAAAATACTCATTCCCCCTATACTGTAGTCATAAAATATCTATCTACCCCCATAAAATACTCATCCCCCTATACTGTAGTCATAGAGTATTTATCTACCCTCATAAAATACTCATCCCCCTATACTGTAGTCATAAAATACCTATCTACCCCCATAAAATACTCATCCCCCCTATACTGTAGTCATAGAGTATCTATCTACCACCATAAAATACTCATCCCCCCTATACTGTAGTCATGAAATACTTATCTACCACCATAAAATACTCATCCCCCCTATAGTGTAGTCATAAAATATCTATCTACCCACATAAAATACTTATCCCCCTATACTGTAGTCATAGATTATCTATCTACCACCATAAAATACTCACCCCCCCCCCCCTATACTGTACTCATAGAGTATTTATCTACCACCATAAAATACTCATCCCCCCTATACTGTAGTCATAAAATACTTATCTACCCTCATAAAATACTCATCCCCCCTATACTGTAGTCATAAAATACCTATCTACCCTCATAAAATACTCATCCCCCCTATATTGTAGTCATAGAGTATCTATCTACCACCATAAAATACTCATCCCCCCTATACTGTAGTCATAAAATACCTATCTACCACAATTAAATACTCATCCCCCCTATACTGTAGTCATAAAATATCTATCTTCCCCAATAAAATACTCATCCCCCTATACTGTAGTCATAAAATATCTATCTACCCCCATAAAATACTCATTCCCCCTATACTGTAGTCATAAAATATCTATCTACCCCCATAAAATACTCATCCCCCTATACTGTAGTCATAGAGTATTTATCTACCCTCATAAAATACTCATCCCCCCTATACTGTAGTCATAAAATACCTATCTACCCTCATAAAATACTCATCCCCCCTATACTGTAGTCATAGAGTATCTATCTACCCCAATAAAATACTCATCCCCCCTATACTGTAGTCATAAAATACCTTTCTACCCCCATAAAATACTCATCCCCCCTATAGTGTAGTCATAGAGTATCTATATACCACCATAAAATACTCATCCCCCCTATACTGTAGTCATAAAATACCTTTCTACCCTCATACAATACTCATCCCCCCCTATAGTGTAGTCATAAAATATCTATCTACCCCCATAAAATATTCATCCCCCCTATACTGTAGTCATAAAACACCTTTCTACCCTCATAAAATACTCATCCCCCTATACTGTAGTCATAAAATACCTTTCTACCCTCATAAAATACTCACCCCCCCCCCTATACTGTAGTCATAAAATACCTATCTACCCCCATAAAATACTCATCCCCCTTATACTGTAGGCATAGATTATCTATCTACCACCATAAAATACTCATCCCACCTATACTGTAGTCATAGAGTATCTATCTACCACCATAAAATACTCATCCCCCCTATACTGTAGTCATAAAATATCTATCTACCCCCATAAAATACTCACCCCCCCTATACTGTAGTCATAGAAGATTTATCTACCACCATAAAATACTCATCCCCCCTATACTGTAGTCATAAAATATCTATCTACCCCCATAAAATACTCATCCCCCTATACTGTCATATAAAATGTTCATCCCCCATAAAATACTCATCCGGATGACTATTTTATGCATAAAATACTCACCCCCCCCCCCCCATAAAATATTCATCCCCCCTAAATTAAACAAAATCGTTTTACTTAAATGCAAAATTTTAACATCATAACATCATGTTACCTGTAATATATGGTTCCTATATGTTTGGCCAGGTAATACACACTAGGGTGTCACCTGTGTGGGGACGACCTCGAGGGCCCTGGGGGCTATTCTGTTGCCTGGTGACAAAACACAGGTGTGGCCAACAGCTGTCTATAAGTGCTATATACTGTCCACTCTCTGATACAGATGTATATTTGTATAATTTTTTTATCAGGTTAAAAGAGAAAGATAAAACTGCCAATTTCTTATTTTTAAACTTATTTTTTTAATGAATATTATTATATATTTTCATTATAATTTTAACCTAGAAATCCACAACTATGAAGCAGAGAATGATGACAGCCAAAATTGGAAGTCCCTATTTATGGATAATCTGATATATATATAAATCGATTTATAGATATCAATATTTCATTTTCTAAAATCCTTAAGATTAAAACTTAATTTAAATGCTTAAGTTAAATAACACCCCTTGTTGGCAGCTGCATGGACATATACGTATATAGATACATGTACATTTTATCAGAGATGCACATGCATATGTTCCAAAAGTAATGGTCAATCAACTTACATCTAGCAGACCATAATGCAAGGGGTTTTGTCTAAACCCTAATCTACATCAAGACAAACGAAAGTACAAATAATATTTTTATTTTTATCTATTGAGTTAATACAATGTACATGGTTTTTAAAAAAAAATCAAGGTGATAATATTACACATTCATTTTGTGCCGTTAGTACACCAGCTTCAATATTAATATATGCACCCAGACAAGCTAAATTGTCACAATCGTCCTTCACAAAAAACTCTCCATTTTAATGGAAAAACTCTACAATATCTAACCTCTCTATTATAGACATCCTACAATATCTACAACAAACCTCTCTATTAGGGACACCCTACAATATCTACAACTAACCTCTCCATTAGGGACACCCTACAATATATACAACTAACCTCTCCATTAGGGACACCCTACAATATATACAACAAACCTCTCTATTAGGGACACCCTACAATATCTACAACTCACTTCTCCATTAGGGACACCCTACAATATATAAAACTAACCTCTCCATTAGGGACACCCTACAATATATACAACTAACCTCTCCATTAGGGACACCCTACAATATATACAACAAACCTCTCTATAAGGGACACCCTACAATATCTATAACTAACTTCTCCATTAGAGACACCCTATGATATCTACGACCAACCTCTCCTTTAGGGACACCCTTCAATATCTATACCTTACCTCTCCATTAGGGACACCCTACAATATCTATAACTAACCTCTCCATTAGGGACACCCTACAATATCTATAACTAACCTCTCCATTTGGGACACCCTTCAATATCTATACCTAACCTCTCCATTAGGGACACCCTACAATATCTATAACTAACCTCTCTTTTAGGGACACCCTACAATATCTATAACTAACCTCTCCATTAGGGACACCCTACAATATCTATAACTAACCTCTAAGTCCGAGAACTAAAACAAACCTAACGAGCTAAAACACAGGCTGTGTTTGTCACTGAACCCATCACCTACGTTTGTATCGGTATATTAACACAGTTAAGGTATGGGGTTGAGGGATATAGCAAGTTTCTGGTTTACCTCAGCCATGTCTATTTACGTTGGCTTCACCTCGAGAAATAGACCTGGTCTAGGGAGACAAGAAACTTGCTATATCCCTCAACTCCATACCTTAACTGTTTTAATATACCAACACCCTACAATGCCACCAACTTATATCTCTATAAGGGACACCCTACAATACTTACCTCTCTATAAGGGACACCTATATAAGTGGGTTTGAGTATCTTATGGGGGTAGATAAGTATTTTATGACTACAGTATAGGGGGGGGGGGGTGAGTATTTTAGGGGAGTAGATAGATATTTTATGACTACAGTATAGGGGGAATGAGTATTTTATGGTGGTAGATAAATACTCTATAACTACAGTATAGGGGGGGGGTGAGTATTTTATGGTGGTAGATAAATACTCTATGACTACAGTATAGGGGGGATGAGTATTTTATGGTGGTAGATAGATAATCTATGACTACAGTATAGGGGGGATGAGTATTTTATGGTGGTAGATAGATACTCTATGACAACAGTATAGGGGGGTGAGTATTTTATGAGGGTAGATAGGTATTTTATGACTACAGTATAGCGGGAATGAGTATTTTATGGTGGTAGATAGATACTCTATGACTACAGTATAGGGGGGTGAGTATTTTATGAGGGTAGATAGGTATTTTATGACTACAGTATAGCGGGAATGAGTATTTTATGGTGGTAGATAGATACTCTATGACTACAGTATAGGGGGAATAAGTATTTTAGGGTGGTATATAGATATTTTATTACTACAGTATAGGGGGGGATGAGTATTTTATGGGGGTAGATAGATACTCTATGACTACAGTATAGGGGGGATGAGTATTTTATGATGGTAGATAGGTATTTTATGACTACAATATAGGGGGGATGAGTATTTTATGGGGGTAGATAGATACTCTATGACTACAGTATAGGGGCGATGAGTATTTTATGGTGGTAGATAGATAATCTATGACTACAGTGTAAGGGGGATGAGTATTTTATGGTGGTAGATAGATACTCTATGACTACAGTATATGGGGATGAGTATTTTATGGGGGTAGAAAGGTATTTTATGACTACAGTATAGGGGGGATGAGTATTATATGAGGGTAGATAGATATTTTATGACTACAGTATAGGGGGGGGGGTGAGTATTTTATGAGGGTAGAAAGGTATTTTATGACTACACTATAGGGGGGATGAGTATTTTATGAGGGTAGAAAGGTATTTTATGACTACAGTATACGGGGGATGAATATTTTATGGGGGTAGATAGATATTTTATGACTACACTATAGGGGGGATGAGTATTTTATGAGGGTAGAAAGGTATTTTATGACTACAGTATAGGGGGATGAGTATTTTATGGGGGCAGATAGATACTCTATGACTACAGTATAGGGGGGATGAGTATTTTATGAGGGTAGATAGGTATTTTATGACTACAGTATAGGGGGGATGAGTATTTTATGAGGGTAGATAAATACTCTATGACTACAGTATAGGGGGATGAGTATTTTATGGGGGTAGATAGATATTTTATGACTACAGTATAGGGGGAATGAGTATTTTATGGGGGTAGATAGATATTTTATGACTACAGTGTGGGGTCTTTTCGCCATAAATCCCGTTTGTCGTTTCGCCTCAAACCTAAATATTTAGGGAGAAACTTTGCTTGGTATTTAAGTCGCATTTTAGCAGCTTTAAGTCACAAATTAAATCTCCTGAATACAGTAGTAGGCTTAGGTAGAATGATCCTACGGTTGAATCTGTGTCCGATTCATGGTAGTATGATGTCATATGCAGTTAGGACATTCGAACTACAGTAGGCCAACTGATATGAATTGTACAGGGTCCTTGCCTAACACCATAAGGAACAAACATATAATCGTGGACCATTGCGAGTACGTTTGTGCCCAATCTTCAAACATTTTTCGGTAATTCTGACAAACATCACTAAACCAAAAGTATCTGACCACATTTAGATTGTTTAAATGAATACCAAACTTTGCATCACCGTAATATATTCGTCACAAAATCAGGAATGGACCCTGTACTGTTGTACTGTATGGAACCCAAGACCGATCGAGGGTCAACCATGAGAAAGATATCGGGTCGTTTCGCGCTATATCCCGTTCGCCCCAGATTGTTTTGCCCTAAATTACTTTTGGCATATACACTTATACGATGTTATAAGCTATTCAGAAGATATTTAACATACACACATACATTTCTCTTCAATATATGGCTGATCTACAACAACATAATTATGATGGATTTTGTTTTTTATCACGCACTTAAACTGCAGTGAACAAAACGTAAACACATGATTTTCTTTTTTAATTAAATCAAATTTAATGATATTGAAGACTCAGGACATTTAATTTGTGACTTAAAGCTGCTAAAAATGCTACTTAAATACCAAGCGAAGTTTTTCCCTAAATTTTCAGGTTTGAGGCGAAACGACAAACGGGATTTATGGCGAAAAGACCCGGGACCATGAGAAATGTAGTTGCGTCAGCTTGACGCACGACATTGAGGAACGCTGTGTCAAATGAGTCATTGCTGTGACCCGATACCTCAGGTCATGGAAAGCCCTGAAATTTACGTACCTGTCCAGATATCTTTAATAGCTTCCCGAATATACCTACTTAATCCGACGTATGGACGTTCCCTTCCCTGCCATCAAACCTCTGAAAGAAAAAGATGATCGCGGCGTGTTCGATCATTAGAATTGGAAGACCCTCGGACCTTTGCCAGCTGTTTACCAATAGATTGGTGGCGCCATCTTTATGGCCCCAATACCGCGTTTTTCCCGATTTTGGATTTTGTAATTCACCTTTTTGAAATGCGCCTTTTATCATTTCTAATTTTAGAAATGCCCACTTTCACATTTCCGTTTTAATAGTTGAAACTTACAAAGTTACAAAATAGAAATGAGAATTTAACAATATTAAATCGATATAGAATATCGATTTGACAATTATGTCAATATCAATTTAAAGTAACATTTCCAAAATACAGAAAAATGGAAATTGCGATTTGATTATTTAAAATACAGGACATCGTCAATAACAATTTACAAAAATTCCAATACATTAAATAAAAAATACAAATTAATGCTGTCATCCCATCACTAAAAGTGCATACAAATAATTAATTTACATGATGCTATGTATAAGTGCAAACCAAGTATGCATATACTTTATCCAGTAATGTTGTTTGTGGTATGAACTGCAGTATTGGCAATGTTAATTATTATGAAATAAGCTGTTCTGGTATAAACTTTGGATGAACTTTGTATGTATGTAATTCAGATTATACTGTATTGAAAAAAAAAGAAAAAAAAGAAAAACTCTGAAAAATAAAATAAATATAAAAAAAAAAATAAATAAATAAATTAATGCTGTAAAAAATGTAAGTGAACATTTGTATAAACAAGAAATCGTCAACAACACTAAACAAATAGAATTACATCTATGCAAATGTAAATTAACGCGGTAAGAATTATGGCCCCATTCCCCCTTCCATACTCGTGGAGGCAATTATAGGGGCATTATTTTATATTAAATAGGTCATTTGTCATGTCAATGTAAGTTTCGTGTCAAATAAATGTATAAAATTAAAATAATAACACCGACTTAACGTAATTTACATTTACGATACGGTTACCTAATTACTTATTAAGTTTGAGAAATGTCTTTTAATACCCATGTGCCTCAACTGCCACACATGTTTATGATGGCTACAATTAACGCTAGCGATGTTTGACAGGTGCGAAGCCGAGAACGAATCGGTATAATCAGTGAGTTAATACTGTCCGATCCACGCGGAAGTGTATTATAAATACGAATTCCATCAGAATTTATAAACATAAATTAAACTCTGTTGACAATTCTTTCAAAATCATTAAATAACCTAAAAAAAACACTGCCGGAAGTGCCGAAGAACATCTTTTCACGTGTTGTACATTCGCCCAAAAAAGGAAAACTGGCAATCGCTAAAAAAAAAATTATCGTGATAGGAATGGGCAGTTTTTGCTTTATGACGATATACCAAGTAACATTTACCTTTACTGCATGCTTGAATCCAATTTAATTGTTAATTTTGTCGATGTTTCACCATGCCTCTAAGTCAGGCGTATGAATATCTAAAAAAGTAAACAGTTCAAACTGGAGGGCAGAGGAGTATATTTCGCTACATGCAACGGGAAGATGTTTGATTAAAGAGGTCTGACATAATGTCATAACTCGTCAAACCGCAGATGGTAAGATTTTTGTTTTGGCTATGCGGCGTGCCACATAAATTTGTCGATCGGCGATGGAAATTTAAAAAATTTAACCAGATGTGATCGGTGTTCAGAATGTACGTGAATTGCCGTTCTCACACGAATACGTTCTCTTATTCTGCGGTTTTCAATTGAAAAAGAGATTAATTCAAAAATCGAAGGCTCGTCTATCAATCTGTGTATATTATAGTAACAAAAAATGATATTCATTGTTTTTATTATCTTTCGCAGTATTCTGCAAACGCGCACGCGTTTTTAGACATATAACACAAAATATCAGAAAAACCAACAAACGTACCAAAATATGGTTGAAATTAACGATTCTCCATCACAAAATGTACTTTGTGGTCTATTTTGGTCATGTACTTTGCAGTATTTAATAAAATAACAAGTTTTGGTTTTGTTAAAAACACCTCCGCCATATTGAATTGTCCTGTACTTAGTCCTTAACATGGATACAAACAGCAAGAACACCGCCATACCAGCATAGTGTATGTGGGTGTGGATGTGGGTGGGTGTGTGTGTGTGGGGGGGGGGGGGGGGGGGGGGGTGGAGGGAGGGGGGGGGGGGTATTTCTAGCGATGACGTAGTCTTGTAAATGTTATGTCAATGTCATGCTTGTCAGATGATGTTCCGTTCTGCCCCTACCCCTCCCTTCCGATGAATCAAACACATGCCGCATCATCTTGCTTTGCTTTCCGTCTTTTCACAAGCAGGTAAGCGCACATTATATATGTGTACACGAGCATTTGAATAAACTATCTTAGCTCACTCACCTTCAACACTCAAAATCATCGCACAAGTTTCCCCGTAGTTTTGAAACAAACTTTGTTTCATTCACAAAAGAGTTCCTTGCGAGGCCGCTTAGGTCGGGAGAAATGCGTTCTTAGTTGAGAACGTTCTCAAATATTTGAGAATGTGTTCGTGAAAGCCAATTTCGAGAAAATCTCAGCTAAGAACGTATTTAGTCTGAGATTTGAGAATTGAGAATTAAGAATTGAGAAGTTTCGTGATACATTTCGATACATTTTCCTTGTTGCTATAGGGACTATTATCGTATACATGTATATCATACCAGTGAAACAGACAAATAGTGCAATAATTGCTTAACTCGACCCAAACAATGATATTTCCGCGGTCATGCTGTCAACTGTGAGAAGTTTGAACACATGTTACGTGGTTAAAACTTCGTTTTTCCTGGCTGGTGTTTGGTCGAATTGGTCACATGGTTCGTCATAGGACAATTTCGTTCCGCCAGTCAATAAATACGTGTGTCAGGTTTCTTCTTTTTTTTAAGATTGGCACCTTGTTTCCTTTCTTACGAAAATCTCATTAATGGATGTTAATATTTTAACTTAAAACTAAATCGGTTAATAGTAAATATAGACTATTATCGCATTTTAAGGCAACGGTCTCAACCCGTCCATATTCCCATTTTATCAATCACTACCATGGACCACGCTGACGCAGTGAGATAAATATGATCTTACTCTATGGTTAAGAGAGCTAAAAATAGCCGTCTGTGGACAGAGCGCAACGGCCATATTAAAGTAGGCCTACCACCCATTATTATCCACTTTCATCATGGAGGTATCAAGGAAAATATTGCTCATGACGTCCTTTCTGATCGTCCTCGTTCCTCCGGACGAAGCCCAGGTGGTCGGGATGGGACAGTCGGAATACGATCCAGATGCCGTGACCCCCGGACAATTTCCGAACGACTTCGCCTGGGGTGTGGCAACATCTGCGTACCAGGTGGAGGGGGCCTGGGACAAAGATGGTATGTACTAAAATATAGAATCTAAACAGATTGTGTATTGAAGATTAGTAAACATTTTTTGTTAATAATAATGATAGCAAAATTTGTTGACCAATACGTAATAATAAAGATTGCCGTCATCTTGACTTAGTTGTAAATCAGCATAACTTCTTTATATATATTAAATTTCATAATTAGTTTGTATTTATTGATATGATTTCACTCAGTGGAATGCTGAACAAAAATGTCACGACAACCAGGTCTCATCGGGTGACTACAATGTACTCACAAATATAAGGTCAGTTATTTGAAAATTATATCAACTGTATGCATTTGAAAAATGGTTTGCCTGCTAAGACAGTGTCTGTTAAAGTTCTACTTACTGATATCGCATGTCAAAACACCGACAATCTGTCAAGCAATGACTTGTACTAACAAGAATTATATATATATGGAAGTACCGATATCATCTGTCTGTCTGAACACTAATTATATATCACGGTACCGATATCATCTGTCTGAACACTTATTGTATATCAGGGTATCGATATCATTTGTCTGAACTCTCATTGTATAACAGGGTACCGATATCATCTGTCTGTCTGAACACTCATTGTATATCAGGGTACCGATATCATCTGTCTGAACACTTACTGTATATCAGGGTACCGATATCATCTGTCTGAACACTCATTGTATATCAGGGTGCCGATATCATCTGTCTGAACACTCATCATATATCAGGGTACCGATAGCATCTGTCTGAACTCTCATTATATATCAGGGTACCGATATCATCTGTCTGTCTGAACACTCATTATATATCAGGGTACCGATATCATCTGTCTGAACACTCATTATATATCAGGGTACCAATATCATCTGTCTGTCTGAACACTCATTGTATATCCGGGTACCGATATCATCTGTCTGAACTCTCATTGTATATCAGGGTACCGATATCATCTGTCTGAACACTCATTAAATATCAGGGTACCGATATCATCTAACTGAACACTCATTGTATATCAGGGTACCGATATCATCTGTCTGAACACTCATTGTATATCAGGGTACCGATATCATCTGTCTGAACACTCATTATATATCAGGGTACCGATATCATCTGTCTGAACTCTCATTATATATCCGGATACCGATGTCATCTGTCTGAACACTCATTATATATCCGGGTACCGATGTCATCTGTCTGAACACTCATTATATATCCGGGTACCGATGTCATCTGTCTGAACACTCATTATATATCCGGGTACCGATGTCATCTGTCTGAACACTCATTATATATCCGGATACCGATGTCATCTGTCTGAACACTCATTATATATCCGGGTACCGATGTCATCTGTCTGAACACTCATTATATATCAGGGTACCGATATCATCTGTCTGAACACTCATTATATATCAGGGTACCCATATCATCTGTCTGAACTCTCATTATATATCCGGGTACCGATGTCATCTGTCTGATCACTCATTGTATATCAGGGTACCGATATCATCTGTCTGAACATTCATTGTATATCAGGGTACCCATATCATCTGTCTGAACATTCATCATATATCAGGGTACCGATAGCATCAATCTGAACACTCATTGTATATCAGGGTACCGATATCATCTGTCTACACAATTATTGTATATCAGGGTACCGATATCATCTGTCTGAACACTCATCATATATCAGGGTACCGATAGCATCTGTCTGAACACTCATCATATATCAGGGTACCGATAGCATCTGTCTGAACACTCATCATATATCAGGGTACCGATAGCATCTGTCTGAACTCTCATTGTATATCAGGGTACCGATATCATCTGTCTGAACACTCATCATATATCAGGGTACCGATATCATCTGTCTGAACACTCATCATATATCAGGGTACCGATATCATCTGTCGGAACACTCATCATATATCAGGGTACCGATATCATCTGTCGGAACACTCATCATATATCAGGGTACCGATATCATCTGTCTGAACACTCATTGTGTATCAGGGTACCGATATCATCTGTCGGAACACTCATCATATATCAGGGTACCGATATCATCTGTCGGAACACTCATCATATATCAGGGTACCGATATGATCTGTCTGAACACTTATTGTATATCAGGGTACCGATATCACCTGTCTGAACTCTTATTGTATATCAGGGTACCGATATCATCTGTCTGATCACTCATTGTATATCAGGGTACCGATATCATCTGTCGGAACACTCATCATATATCAGGGTACCGATATGATCTGTCTGAACACTTATTGTATATCAGGGTACCCATATCATCTGTCTGAATTCTCATTGTATATCAGGGTACCCATATCATCTGTTTGACCACTCATTGTATATCAGGGTACCGATATCATCTGTCTGATCACTCATTGTTTATCAGGGTACCCATATCATCTGTCTGAACTCTCATTGTATATCAGGGTACCGATATCATCTGTCTGAACACTCATTGTATATCAGGGTACCGATATCATCAATCTGAACACTCATTGTATATCAGGGTACCGATATCATCTGTCTACACAATTATTGTATATCAGGGTACCGATATCACCTGTCTGAACTCTCATTATATATCCGGGTACCGATGTCATCTGTCTGAACATTCATTGTATATCAGGGTACCGATATCATCTGTCTGAACACTCATTATATATCAGGGTACCTCTATCACCTGTCTGAACACTCATTGTATATCAGGGTACCGATGTCCTCTGTCTGAACACTCATTGTATATCAGGGTACCGATATCATCTGTCTGAACACTCAATGTATATCAAGGTACCGATATCATCACTCTGAACCCCATTGTATATCAGGGTACCGATATCATCTGTCTGAACATTCATTGTATATCAGGGTACCGATATCATCTGTCTGAACATTCATTGTATATCAGGGTACCGATATCATCACTCTGAACCCCATTGTATATCAGGGTACCGATATCATCTGTCTGAACATTCATTGTATATCAGGGTACCGATATCATCACTCTGAACCTCATTGTATATCAGGGTACCGATAGCATCTGTCTGAACTCTCATTGTATATCAGGGTACCGATATAATCTGTCTGAACACTCATTATATACTTGATACCGATATAATCTGTCTGAACACTCATTGTATATCAGGGTACCGATATCATCTGTCTGAACCCCATTGTATATCAGGGTACCGATATCATCACTCTGAACCCCATTGTATATCAGGGTACCGATATCATCAATCTGAACCCCATTGTATATCAGGGTAACGATATCATCAATCTGAACCCCATTGTATATCAGGGTACCGATATCATCTGTCTGAACCCTATCATTTTAATGTACTTCTGAATCATCAATATCCTTGAGTTGACTTGGTATTACGAATGAACATATACATGTATGTTGTTTTGTTCGATATATGAGTGCTTCTAATTGATTTTTAACCACACTATAATTATATAATACAGGAGAAATCACCGGATACCATTCAGCGCTCTAGTTTGGAGGCCCGTTAGTGTACTGGTAGGAAGTCGATTTCGTGATCGAAGGGTTGCGAGTTTTAGTCCCGGTCACGGCACTTATGTTGTATCCTTGACCAAGGTACTTTACTCTGCTTATTCCAGTCTACTCAGTGGTAAATAAGTACGTGGTAGGACAATACTAGAAATTGTAGAATGCTTGCTGTGAGCACCGTAATAGCAGCATCGGCTGTATGTTCCCCAGGGAGTTGAGAACGATATTGGCTGGTTGCTAAGGCCCTATAACCACGGGTAATAATTTGTGAACCGCTTTGAGACGGTCGTGATAAAGCGGTATATGATAATAAGCTTGACTTATTACAAACCCAAACGAAGTAGGGAACTTATTGATTTTTCTCCGTTCCTCCTTTTTTTGCAGTAGCGCATCCTAAATGGCCGCCGTATACTGGTTTCTGATTGGTTGAAAAATTTGTCGAAATTTGGATATTTTCCGATTTCGCTCAAATTTATTATGTAGATGTGTTTCATCATTACAAGCGACCACATTACTTTAGTGTTGCGATTTAATAGAATTGCCGCCATTTTCTGGCTTCTGATTGGTCGAAATTGAGATATTGTCTGATTTCGCCCAAATTTTGTCCGTAGGTGTGTTATAACTCTACGATCAACATTGTCAATTGCGTTTCGCAATTTAACAAAATGGCTGCCGATTTCTTGCCTCATGTTGGTCGAAATTTAAATATCGTCATATTTCAATGAAATTTGGTTTGTACCTGTATTTCAGCACTGCGACCCAAACTGCTGGGGTTCGAGGGACTTCCGTACCCCATTGCAATAACAGTAAAACCTGCTTTAACGGCCACCTTTAATAAGCGACCACCTCCGTTAAGGATGTACTCTTGTGAGGTTTCAGTCACGTTCAAGTCTCGTTTATGTCTCATTTAAAGATTTTATTTTATATTGAAGAAAGTATGATCAATTTTAATAGCATATATGCATCTGAAAATTGTGTCAAAAATATAAGTGTCTGTTGCTTGTAAAACTTTTTTTACGTGAATTTTAAAAAAATTACCGATTTGGCGGCCATTGTGAATATGCGTATTTCTGTCTATTTTATGCACTTCCAGAATGGGCAAAATTTCACCATTTTGATGCTAGATCGATCTCTTTAAAACATCAGTGTTTAGCCGTTTTTGATTATAGCAAGATAATTTTTACTGTAACTTTATAATGTTCAATTTTATAGAAATATTATGCTACAAATTGGATAATTATTCAATTTTTGTATTTTTTCATATATTTAGTGTAACTGGAGCAGTTTTTTTTTTTTTTTGAACCCGAAACTTTGAAAAATAACACAAATAATAAAGGGACAAAAAATTAAGCACACTAACCCCCCATTTTAATGACGATTTTAGAAAGAGAAACCCATTTTCTTTTCATCCGTCAAATATTAATTTAATAATAAGTTTGATATCAGAACCTTTTTTATTAAGCGTTAAATCTGCAAAAAATGGTGAAAATATGAGGATTTTCTCATTAAATTAGAGAAATTTTAATTCCATAACTTAAAAGAGAACAATATTTTTGTCATTTCTGCAAACATTCATACATTTCGAATTATAAATTCGGAAGATATTGTATGAAAATGTCCTGCAATCGGTCGAAACTACAAAATTGAATTAAAATCCCTTATTTTGTCATATTGATATCTTTGACCGATCATAACACAAAAACGAGCACACTGACATATCATTATTTTTGCATTTTCTGGCATGCCTTGAACTCCCTTATCCAAAAATGTATATTAGAAAAAAAGTTTGATACAGGAAAATTTTGACTTCTCAGAGGTGTACATCCTTAAGCGGCAAGGCTGTGGTCCGCCCGATGGAAAAAAACTATATATTGAACCCTAAATAAACGGTCACCTGTCTAACGCGGCCAACGGCCACAAAAATTTGTCTCAAGTTTCAGTTTCAGATATATTTTATTGAATTAACAATTGGATTGAGCAACAGGCGTAGCCTATATCAGCTCTCTCCTTTGCCCCAAGTCGTTGTATCGCCCTGTATTAAGCAGCCATTTTGTCCGGAAATAGACATCTGCGATGATCACATGATCTTTGTTGGTTTTCATTTCAAAATACACATGTATGGTTAAGTGCATTATAATATTTAACTGTTGAAAAAAAAACTCTCATTGTTGTACTTGTTACTTTTATTATTATAGTCTCTGCATATAACGGAAAGTTTTAACAGCATCTAATGAAAAAGACCTAGCATGAGGGTCATGTGAAAAAAATCTGTCACTGAACGCTTGTGTGTTCATATGACCTTGCTTTGAAATTGGAACACTGAAAACCGTGTCTGAACATTTGTATAACGCCATCTGCAAACAGAAAGAGGCCGGCATTCAAGCGATACCATATCTGAAGTATATATCACCCAGAACGCGGGGAATCTCGCAACAATACACCTATATCAGTTATTACATCATTTATAACTAACAGATACTTGGTCGATTTGGTATAAAGTCTGAGCCTAGATAAAAACCTGGAAACCATGTTATGTGTGATAGGTGTAATAGGATAGGTCAATAGTTTATGGTAAACATATCAGGACATGACAAGGCACCACCTTTTCTGAATAACCTTCAAATATCAGTCAGTCCATGATATTAACGTGATTCACAGTTGTCGATATCATGAAATGGGCTCAAATCTGCATTGCTTGATGCACGGTAACAGTATGCATGTTTCACCCAAGAAAAAAATCGTTGCAATGTTTGCACGACAATGTTTGTAATAGGTTCAAATACACGTCGGTATGTAGGACGACCGTGTTTGTAATACGTTCAAATATTTACCGGTATGAAGCAGTGCAGTGTTTGCAATAAGCTCGCTTATTTGTCGGTATGTAGGACGGTATTATTTGTAATAGATTCACATATTTGTTGATATATAAGTGTTTGCCACAGGTTGACACATTAATCGGTATGCAAGAGGAGATTGTTTTTATTGGGTTCAAATTTTTGTCGGTATATAGGACACAGTGTTTGTAACAGGTTCACATATTTGTCGGTATGTAGGACAATGGTGCTTGAAGCTGGTTAAAATATTTGTCGGTATGTAGGACGATAGTGTTTTTAAAGGGTTCAGGACACTTCATTTGCCAAGGTGAACTTGGAAAACCCTCACGACACTACACTTGTCTAGGTTGAACTTGGTAAACCCTCACGACACTTCACTTGTCTGGGAGGAACTTGGGGAAACCCCACGACACCCCACTTGTCCGGGTGGAACTTGGGAAATCCTCACGATACTACACCTGTTTGGGTGGTATTTAGGAAACCTCCAATATACTTCACTTGTCTTGGTGTAACTTGGGAAACCCTCCAGATACTACACTTGTCTAGATAGAAAGTGGGAAACCCCACGATACTTCACTTGCTTGGGTGGTATTTAGGGAACACTCACGCTACTACAGTTGTCTGGGTAAAATTAAGAGAACCCCCACGACACTACACTTGTCTGTGTGGAACTTGGGAAACCCTCGCGACACTACACTTGTCTGTGTGGAACTTGGGAAACCCTCACGACACTTCACTTGTCTTTGTGGTATTAAGGGAACCCCTACGATACTGCACTTGTTTGGGAGGAACTTGGGGAACCCCCACGACACTTCACTTGTTTAGGTGGAATTAAGGAAACCCCATGATACTACAATTGTCTGGATGGAACTAAGGAAGCCCACACGACACAACACTTGTCTAGGTGGAACTTGGGAAACCCTTGCGACACTACACTTGTCTAGGAGGAACTTGTGAAACTCTCACGACACTTAACTTGTCTGGGTGGAACTTAAGAAACCCCAACGACACTACACTTGTCTGTGTGGAACTTGGGAAACCCTCACGACACTTAATTTGTCTTTGTGGTATTAAGGGAACCCCTACGATACTGCACTTGTTTTTGGGAGGAACTTGGGAAACCCCCACGACACTTCACTTGTCTAGGTGGGATTTAGGAAACCCCCATGATACTACATGTACAATTGTCTGGATGGAACTTAGGAAATCCCAACGACACTACACTTGTCTGGGTGAAATTAAGGGAACCCCCACGACACTTCACTTGTTAAGGTGGAATTTAGGAAACCCCCATGATACTAAAATTGTCTGGATGGAACTAAGGAAACCCCCACGACACAACACTTGTCTAGGTGGAACTTTGGAAACCCTCACGACACTACACTTATCTGTGAGGGACTTGGGAAACCCTCAGGACACTTCAATTGTCTAGGTGGAATTAAGGAAACTCTCACGAAACTTCACTTGTCTGGGTGGAACTTGGGAATCCCTCACGACACTTCACTTGTCTTGGTGGTATCAAGGGAACCCCTAGGATACTACACTTGTTTGGGAGGAACTTTGGGAACCCCCACGACACTTCATTTGTCTAGGTGGAATTTAGGAAACCCCATAATACTACACTTGTCTGAGAGGAACTTGGGAAACTCCCACGACACTTCACTTGTCTAGGTGGAATTTAGGAAACCCCCATGATACTACAATTGTCTGGATGGAACTTAGGAAACCCCCACGACACAACACTTGTCTAGGTGGAACTTGGGAAACCCTCGCGACACTACACTTGTCTGAGAGGAACTTGGGAAACTCTCACGACACTTAACTTGTCTGCGAGGAACTAGGGAAAGCTTCGTGGCACTTCCTTTGTCTAGGAGGAACTTGGAAAACCCCCACGACACTACATATGTCTGAGAGGAACTTGGGAAACCCCCATGATACTACAATTGTCTGGATGGAACTTAGGAAACCCCCACGACACAACACTTGTCTAGGTGGAACTTGGGAAACCCTCGCGACACTACACTTGTCTGAGAGGAACTTGGGAAACTCTCACGACACTTAACTTGTCTGCGAGGAACTAAGGAAAGCTTCGTGGCACTTCCTTTGTCTAGGAGGAACTTGGAAAACCCCCACGACACTACATATGTCTGAGAGGAACTTAGGAAACCCCCACGACACTACACTTGTCTGAGAGGAACTTGGGAAACCCTCGCGACACTACACTTGTCTGAGAGGAACTTGGGAAACCCTCGCGACACTACACTTGTCTGGGTGGAACTTGGGAAACCCTCGTGGCACTTCCTTTGTCTGCGAGGAACTTGGGAAACCCTCACGACACTACTTTTGTCTGAGAGGAACTTGGGAAACCCTCGCGACACAACACTTGTCTGAGTGGAACTTGGGTAACCCTCGCGACACTACACTTGTCTGAGAGGAACTTGGGAAACCCTCGCGACACTACACTTGTCTGGGTTGAACTTGGGAAACCCTCGTGGCACTTCCTTTGTCTGCGATGAACTTGGGAAACCCCCACGACACTACATTTGTCTGAGAGGAACTTGAGTAACCCCCACGACACTACACTTGTCTGAGAGGAACTCTAGTAACCCTCACGACACTACACTTGTCTGAGTGGAACTTGAGTAACCTCCACAATACTACACTTGTCTGAGAGGAACTTGAGTAACCTCCACGACACTACACTTGTCTGAGAGGAACTTGAGTAACCCCCACGACACTACACTTGTCTGAGAGGAACTTGGGAAACCCCCACGACACTACACTTGTCTGAGTGGAACTTGAGTAACCCTCACGACACTACACTTGTCTGAGTGGAACTTGAGTAACCCTCACGACACTACACTTGTCTGAGAGGAACTTGAGTAACCTCCACGACACTACACTTGTCTGAGAGGAACTTGAGTAACCCTCACGACACTACACTTGTCTGAGAGGAACTTGAGTAACCCCCACGACACTACACTTGTCTGAGAGGAACTTGAGTAACCTCCAAGACACTACACTTGTCTGAGAGGAACTTGAGTAACCCTCACGACACTACACTTGTCTGAGAGGAACTTGAGTAACCCTCACGACACTACACTTGTCTGAGAGGAACTTGAGTAACCCTCACGACACTACACTTGTCTGAGAGGAACTTGAGTAACCTCCAAGACACTACACTTGTCTGAGAGGAACTTGAGTAACCCCCACGACACTACACTTGTCTGAGAGGAACTTGAGTAGCCCCCACGACACTACACTTGTCTGAGAGGAACTTGAGTAACCCTCACGACACTACACTTGTCTGAGAGGAACTTGAGTAACCCTCACGACACTACACTTGTCTGAGAGGAACTTGAGTAACCCTCACGACACTACACTTGTCTGAGAGGAACTTGAGTAACCTCCAAGACACTACACTTGTCTGAGAGGAACTTGAGTAACCCTCACGACACTACACTTGTCTGAGAGGAACTTGAGTAACCCCCACGACACTACACTTGTCTGAGAGGAACTTGAGTAACCCTCACGACACTACACTTGTCTGAGAGGAACTTGAGTAACCCTCACGGCACTACACTTGTCTGAGTGGAACTTGGGAAACCCCCACGACACTACACTTGTCTGAGTGGAACTTGAGTAACCCTCACGACACTACACTTGTCTGGGTGGAACTTGGGAAACCCTCGTGGCATTTCCATTGTCTGCGAGGAACTTGGGAAACCCCCACGACACTACACTTGTCTGAGAGGAACTTGAGTAACCCTCACGACACTACACTTGTCTGAGAGGAACTTTAGTAACCCTCACGGCACTACACTTGTCTGAGTGGAACTTGGGAAACCCCCACGACACTACACTTGTCTGAGTGGAACTTGAGTAACCCCCACGACACTACACTTGTCTGAGTGTAACTTGAGTAACCCTAACGACACTACACTTGTCTGAGAGGAACTTGGGTAACCCCCACGACACTTCACTTGTCTGAGTGGAACTTGGGAAACCCCCACGACACTACACTTGTCTGAGTGGAACTTGGGAAACCCCCACGACACTACACTTGTCTGAGTGGAACTTGGGAAACCCCCACGACACTACACTTGTCTGAGTGAAACTTGGGAAACCCCCACGACACTACACTTGTCTGAGTGGAACTTGGGAAACCCCCACGACACTACACTTGTCTGAGTGGAACTTAGGAATCCTCTTTATTGACATTTATATGCGTGTATCTTTACACTTCTTTATTGACATTTATATGCGTGTATCTTTACACTTCTTTATTGACATTTATATGCGTGTGTCTTTACACTTCTTTATTGACATTTATATGCGTGTATCTTTACACTTCTTTATTGACAGTCCACTTGTCTAGGTGGAACTTGGGAAACATCAACGACACAACACTTGTCTAGGTGGAACTTGGGAAACCCTCGCGACACTTCACTTATCTTGGTTGAAACTTTGGAAACCCTCACGACACTTCACTTGTCTGGTTGGTATTAAGGGAACCCCTACGACACTTCACTTGTCTAGTTGGAATTTAGGAAACCCCCATGATACTACAATTGTCTGGATGGAACTTAGGAAGCCCCCACGACACAACACTTGTCTAGGTGGAACTTGGGAAACCCTCGCGACACTTCACTTATCTTGGTTGAAACTTTGGAAACCCTCCCGACACTACACTTGTCTGGGAGGAACTCGGGAAACTCTCACGACACTTCCCTTGTCTAGGTGGAATTTAGGAAACCCCCACGACACTACACTTGTCTGGGAGAAACTTGGGAAACTCCTTCAACACTTCCCTTGTCTAGGTGGAATTTAGGAAACCCCCACGACACTACACTTGTCTGGGAGAAACTTGGGAAACTCCTACGACACTTCCATTGTCTAGGTGGAATTTAGGAAACCCCCATGATACTACACTTGTCTGAGAGGAACTGAGGAAGCCCCCACGACACAACACTTGTCTAGGTGGAACTTGGGAAACCCTCGCGACACTACACTTGTCTGAGAGGCACTTGGGAAACTCTCACGACACTTAACTTGTCTAGCTGGAACTTAAGAAACCCCCACGACACTACACTTGTCTAGGTGGAATTTAGGAAACCCCCACGACACTACACTTGTCTGAGAGGAACTTGGGAAACCCTCGCAACACTACACTTGTCCGGGTGGAACTTGGGGAACCCTCGTGGCACTTCCTTTGTCTGCTAGGAACTTGGAAAACCCCCACGACACTACACTTGTCTGAGAGGAACTTGGGAAACCCTCACAACACTACACTTGTCCGGGTGGAACATGGGGAACCCTCGTGGCACTTCCTTTGTCTGCGAGGAACTTGGGAAACCTCCACGACACTACACTTGTCTGAGTGGAACTTGGGAAACCCTCGTGGCACTTCCTTTGTCTGCGAGGAACTTGGGAAACCCTGACGACACTACACTTGTCTGAGTGGAACTGAGGAATCTTCTTTATTGCCATTTATATGCGTGTATCCTTACACTTCTTTATTGACATTTCCATACGTGTATCTTTACACTTCTTTATTGACATTTCCATACGTGTATCCTTACACTTCTTTATTGACATTTCCATACGTGTATCTTTACAGTTCTTTATTGACATTTCCATACGTGTATCCTTACACTTCTTTATTGACATTTCCATACGTGTATCTTTACACTTCTTTATTGACATTTCCTTACGTGTATCTTTACATTTCTTTATTGACATTTCGTTACGTGTATCCTTACACTTCTTTATTGGCATTTCCATACGTGTATCTTTACAGTTCTTTTTTGACATTTCCATTCGTGAATCTTTACATTTCACCCAATTCTTCTTTTAATTCCTTTCTTTGCTGTCGTTATTCCCTCAGTTATCCAAAAAGGTTTATCCATGTAGTAGTTTTACTTTAATGGGATTTGGACTTGTTTCCACAAACACTGCCTCATGTGTAACAAATTGGGTTTTATCTGACTTACTGCTGAGGTGTACACAAACGGGATTCAAATAACACCCTGGACACAAAATGCTTTAAATTAAAGAAGACATCGACATCCAAGATCCCACTTTTCACATATTGACAAAGAAGCAAGAAGATACAAAATATTGATAATCATAGAAATCAACACGATTTTAGACAATAGTTTATAATGTTTATATGATTAATGGGTTGTGCAGATAATGAGAGCGGTCTACAACTATCGTATGATGATTTAAGACCGACTTTTCAGTTGACGGATGGAAATGTAGTGAGTTCATAATGAGAATGGTCAACAATCAACGGGTGAGGATCCGAGATCAATAAACAGCCTTGAATGACAATGTAGTTATAAACAGTTCTGTGCAGCGGGCACCAGAGGCGGAACTTAAGGGAGGAATTCCGAGATCCACTTTTTACAAAAAGCAGAAAATTGTTCTTTTTCCGGTTGATAATTTTATTTTAAAACTGTGTTGGCGGTAACTTAAACGCGCGTATCGGAGGTGGATTTCTACAATGGCTGAGGACCTGGAAACCACAATTCCGCAATGACAAACTCTTATTAATGTGTACATAAATCACAATCGCGATCGTGTGATATTTTTTTCTAATTTATTGAATATCATTTTAATAATTGTGTGACTAATTGATTAAATGAACATTATTGTGTGGAATCTTAATGTCGGACGAGACATAAATGTTTTCTAAGTGGAATAACATGGATATTAATTACATTACTATTCATATAACCACGAGGGCCTTAACGGTCATCTGAATGTTGATGTACTACCGTAGTACCAATAACTTTTGTTGTTGTGTCCTTACACTGAAATTTTCATTTATCTAAACCAAGTCTGAGTTGGAATACTGACAGGTAAAAAGGGTCCTGTTTGTAATCAGTATATATAACCCATAATTATCAATCCTTGAGCTTTGAACCCAACAATTAAACTACGTTACTTTGATCTTTGTTCGATTGACTTTACAAAAAGACAGCTAGAAACCGTTTCTTTTTGAATAAGTGAACTTGACTTCCCTGATGCTGTGACATTGACTTCCCTGATGCTGTGACATTGACTTTCCTGATGCTGTGACATTGACTTCCCTGATGCTGTGACATTGACTTCCCTGATGCTGTGACATTGATTTCCCTGATGCTGTGACATTGACTCTTTGTTTTAAATCTGATCAACTCAATGTCATAAAAGTGTACATTTTTTTCTGAAATGAACTTTTGTGTATAGCGTGTTTGGCCGCTCATCCACATAGAGTTCACAGCAACATTATTAATTGTATCTTTGTTATTCATACGAGGAATGTTCGAAAATTGTTGCAAACGCACTCGAGTATCACGTGATTTACGTGATTAAGGATCATCTAAATAGGAAAAATTATGACAGAAAACAACAAAGAATGCCACAAATATGGTCATGTAATATGTCAAAATGTTTGTGATCACATGAACTTTCTTAAAATATTCAAACATACGCTGAATATGATAAGATATTTATAAATAAATCGACTTTGTAGGAAGATGCAGTATGGGATAATTTTAAAGTTTTACAATATATGGAACCAGAAAAATAGCAATGCCATTGTACTCTCAAGAGTCTATAGCACACGATAGGGATGTTTGTTTGCCGGATATGGCTCTTCCAAAGCGAACACATTGGTTTTGTTTTGATGTTGAAATGCAAATGGCGGTCGTGAATAACATCACAAAAAAATAGCATATAGGGGGATATTTTAATTATCAAATCTGCTCTTTTTAGAGATTAATTAAGACTATCAGACTGTTTTTAGGAAAAATAGTTTAAACGCTGAGTTTAAGGTAAAAAAAGGCAGATTTCAATTAATTAAAAACATTTGTCTTGAAAACAGTCATTTCACTTTGTATGGTCTTAATAGTATCAAATATGACCTTTGTTAATAATTGAAATACCTCCATGAATGCATATTTGATTAAACGTTTTATAGTCGCCATTTGCAAATCAAGGTAAAAACAGAATCAATGTGTATGCTTTGATAGAGCCATATCCAGTTAAACAAACGTCCCTATCGTGTGCTACAGACACTTGACAGTAAAAAGACATTGTTTTTTTTCAACATGTTTGATACACATGAGTTAATTGTTCCGACCTGGAACATGCATTTTTCGCATGTTTTACCAACATTTACAAAAACCTTGGCAAATTACATGTCAAAAGCAAGGTCCATGGTTTGCCATGATATATACCGATAATTGATCAAATTAATTCTGTTTAATTTTTCCCGAAATAGTGATAAGCTTGTAAAATATATGTAGATTACATAATGAGATATGTGTTGTTTGTGGGAATAAACGAATGTCATTTTCCACAGATTATAGATGGTTTACTAATTTTCATTCTGGTCACTTAGCAGCGAAAGGTGCCCTTTACTCAGAAATACCTAGGCCAGCGGTTACCAAATTAAACGTCAAGAAAATCAACTAAGTTATTGAGAAAGATGCGCACTATACGATCAGACAGCTAGACAGAAGAAAATGCTCAAAGTCAGAAAATTATATGTGCTCGTTGGATTCCACATTTACTCACTGGTGAGGCGAAACGTACAAATGGCTAAGAAAATGCTGATGTACATAAAATATCAGAAAAGGACATTTGATAGTCTCTTTATGGGTTACAAGACATGGGTGGATATTTATGAGCCAAAGAGGAAAGTTGACAATGGGATATGGACTTTGAAACATGTCAAAAGGCTCAGTGTTGCTAAACAAACACTGACAGTAAAGAAGTGGTATACGCAATATTCTTCAGAAAAAAAATCAGAGAATACCAAAGCGTCACCAAAACCATAATCCGAACTCAAAATCAATTAAAATAATTACATAGAGACCCTTGTATAAGTGCCAGAGAATAAGACCAGGTGATCCGGAAGAGTAAGCGTCATCTGCTTCATCGACGACCCCCGCCATGTAAATCTTGGTCACATCCAAGTAAGTACCAATCCTCAAAATGAGCACCGAGTCATCATTGTCAACCACAACAGGTTAACACACTAATAAGCAAACTCAAAAACGTCTGTCTTCATATCACAAAAAGATACAGATTATTTCTCGATGAGATCAAGATGGCGACTATAAATCTTCCCCAAAGTCTTCATAAACCTGCATCTCTCGAATCCCTGTGCCGTTAGTTTGTTCGTTAGCAGTTGACATATATCACGAACATCTCTTTATTCAGAGCAAGCCCTAGAATAACGAATCAACTGGGACATGTAAACACCAAAGGATGGAGAAGCAGGAATGCCACTCGCAAGAAAGGGAAATCATACAGCTTAGTAGTAAATACAGTGATCAATCTATGTGCAATCCTGAGTGCAATCATGAAGATAAATCCTAAATTAATCACTGGAAAAAGTGGACCAATCATGCAAATTGCTGTACCAAAAGGTAGGGTTGTGTCTGGAAGCTTCTTTAAGAATGTAGTTCACGCAAATGTGAAACAATCGTCCTAAAAATGGTTTCAAACATGTCCAATTGTAACATAACAATGCCCCAGTCCACAATTCAGCAACTGTAGCCAGTATTTGTTTAAGTCGGAAGAGGTCATTGTATTACTACACCCTAGTCTAGATTTTTTCCTCCTACCGATATAAATCAAACCCCATATATCTGGTAGGAGATATTGGTCCAGAAGTGAGCTGGGATCTGTAGTTTACCAGTTTCTGATTAGTGTACCAAAGGGGAGAATAACCATTGTTTCAAAAAGTGGACTCAAAAATTGAAAAGGTGTGTTAAGTTAAAGGGAAATATTTAGAAGGTAACTCGACAAAATGTATTCAAATTTTGCTTAGCGATTCTGAGAAAACAGGTCAAATGCCAAAGTTTCGAGGAACCCTTGTATGTCATAGTGTGATCGATATCGGCCAAATTGTGAGGAAAAAGAAACATGAATGAGGTGGGGGAGGGGGTAGTTAATTGTTAGACGTATACTATATATTACACTCAATTAATATATAAATATTTTCTGATTTTGGGCGTAGCCGCCATTTTTTTTATAAATGTTTCTTGTCAATATATGCTTTAAAATGCTATCTGATGATGAAATTTTTAGTTTTAATTCTGGTCACTTGGCAAATTCTAGGGATCGCGCGCCGGCTGAACCCCTCTGGACCCCTCTATGCCAGCATATCTGGATCTGGAGAAGAAGATTGTTGAAATTTATCTCCAACTTAAAATGAACAAAATATATATCCAAATGTGTCATTTTTCTATATCAACTATAGTAAACCTCTACTCCTCCCCAGGGGGAACTTGAAGTCCGGTGGTGGGGGGGGGGGCGGGGCATGGAGTTCACAATTTTGAAAAAGTACCTTAAGACCTTTCAATTGGTGAAGAGTATTTGATTCCAGCATATATATATCTGGGTATGGAGAAGAAGATTTTTTTAAACTTGAACTATTTTGACCCCATTTGGCCTCTCTCTCAGGTCCCAAGGAGTAAAGACCATATTATTCAAAATGTTGGTGCATCTTTGGCCTGGGAAGGCTCATGCCAAATTTGATTCAAATTGGTTGAGGGATTTTTGAGAAGTTGAAAATGTAAATTGCTTACAGATGGAAGACGCACGACACACGACGACGGACAAAAGACGATTAGAATAGGTCACTTGAGACTTCGTCTCAGATGACCTAAAAACCTTGATGTGTACATTTACATTGTATAACAGGTTCATTTAAATAAGATATTGTGTACTGACTTGTAAATATGTTAATTATTATATGTACACCGACTTTTTTGACTGATATACATTGTAGGTAATCCTACATACTGTAACAGCGACTTGACATACTCTTGTTACTTAGCGGGCAGTGAAAGATGGTAATCGATGTTAGGAGGGACCTATAAGGTTTCGGTGGCTAGTCAATATAACTGATTATAGCAGAAATATCTGATGTAATGGAATGAAAGTAGTTAATTAAATAACAAAAAAAATGGGATCATAGTTGTATAGCATAAAAAGAACTCTAACTAGTAATTTTATTTCTTTGAGAAAAAGGGACGAATGTAACAAAGTGGGTTTTATCAAACTAAGATTTACTGCTACAGCGTACACAAACGGGCTTAATTAACATAAACCCTGGACACAAGATGCCTTCAGTTAGTTAGCACAGATCGTAGATGGCCGTACGGGGGACTGGCCCAACACCATATGAACAGCTCCCATAATTATGTTCGATCGACTAAAGGTGCCGAATTATAATAGTAGCTTTCCTCAAATCGAAAACTTATTAGACAACCCCGGGAGGGCACGATATACTTTGCGCACGGCCATACAAACAACAAGTGGTCACTCTTGTTTTATTACACAGGTGGGTCGCAACCTCCTGGTCATAATGAAATCAACTGTGTTTATCAGTGACGGGTGGCTGGTACAAGATAAATTCATTGTAGTGTGTTTCCTGTAGTAGTCCTAGCGAGCTTGTCTACGATCTAGTCCTGTGATAAATCCCCTAAAAGTGTCAAGAACTGTCTACATACACTGTGATTACCGTCGTACATGTAGCATCCCTCTTGTAAATATCATGATTACAACTCATTTTGAATGTGTATACAGCGTAGGCAGCGTCTGATTTATTTTTTATGTGTACGATCCCTTTGTTATATGTATGAGCCCATTGTTATATGTATGAGCCCATTGTTATATGTACGATCCCATTGTTATATGTATGAGCCCATTGTTATATGTATGAGCCCATTGTTATATGTATGAGCCCATTGTTATATGTACGATCCCTTTGTTATATGTATGAGCCCATTGTTATATGTATGAGCCCATTGTTATATGTATGAGCCCATTGTTATATGTACGATCCCTTTGTTATATGTATGAGCCCATTGTTATATGTATGAGCCCATTGTTATATGTACGATCCCATTGTTATATGTATGAGCCCATTGTTATATGTACGATCCCTTTGTTATATGTACGATCCCATTGTTATGTGTACGATCCCATTGTTATATGTACGATCCCATTGTTATGTGTACGATCCCTTTGTTATGTGTACGATCCCATTGTTATGTGAACGATCCCATTGTTATATGTACGATCCCATTGTTATATGTATGAGCCCATTGTTATATGTATGAGCCCATTGTTATATGTACGATCCCTTTGTTATATGTACGATCCCATTGTTATGTGTATGATCCCATTGTTATGTGTACAATCCCATTGTTATGTGTACGATCCCATTGTAATTATATGTACAATCCCATTGTTATATGTACAATCCCATTGCTATATGTACAATCCCATTGTTATATGTGAATCACTTTGTTATGTGTACAATTCCATTGTTATGTGTACGATCTCATTGTTTGTGTACGATCCCATTGTTATAAGTACGATCCAATTGTTATATGTGAATCCCTTTGTTATGTGTACGATCCCATTGTTATATGTACGATCCCATTGTTATGTGTACGATCCCAGTGTTTTATGTACAATCCCATTGTTATTTGTACGATCCCATTGTTATATGTACGATCCCATTGTTTTATGTACGACCCCATTGTTATTTGTACGATCCCATTGTTATATGTACGATCCCATTGTTTTATGTACGACCCCATTGTTTTATGTACAATTCCATTGTTATTTGTACGATCCAATTGTTATATGTACGATCCCAGTGTTTTATGTACAATCCCATTGTTATTTGTACGATCCCATTGTTATATGTACGATCCCATTGTTTTATGTACGATCCCATTGTTATATGTACGATCCCATTGTTATATGTACGATCCCATTGTTATATGTACGATCCCATTGTTATATGTACAATCCCATTGTTATATGTACGATCCCAGTGTTTTATGTACGATCCCAGTGTTTTATGTACGACCCAATTGTTATGTGTACGACCCAATTGTTATATGTACAATCCCATTGTTATATGTACAATCCCATTGTTATGTGTACGATCCCATTGTTATATGTACAATCCCATTGTTATATGTACAATCCCATTGTTATATGTACGATCCCTTTGTTATATGTACGATCCCAGTGTTTTATGTACGACCCAATTGTTATATGTACAATCCCATTGTTTTATGTACGATCCCAATCTATCGTGTACGACCCCATTGTTATGTGTAGGATCCAATTGTTATGTGTACGATCTCATTGTCGTGTACGATCTCATTGTCGTGTACGATCTCATTGTCGTGTACGATCTCATTGTCGTGTACGATCTCATTGTCGTGTACGATATCATTGTCGTGTATGATCTCATTGTCGTGTACGATCCCATTGTCGTGTACGATCTCATTGTCGTGTACGATCTCATTGTCGTGTACGATCTCATTGTCGTGTGTGATCTCATTGTCGTGTACGATCTCATTGTTGTGTACGATCTCATTGTCGTGTATGATCTCATTGTCGTGTACGATCTCATTGTCGTGTATGATCTCATTGTTGTGTATGATCTCATTGTTGTGTATGATCTCATTGTTGTGTATGATCTCATTGTTGTGTATGATCTCATTGTTATGTGTACGATCCCATTGTTATGTGAACGAACTCATTGTCGTGTATGATCTCATTGTCGTGTACGATCTCATTGTTGTGTATGATCTCATTGTCGTGTACGACCCCATTGTTATGTGTAGGATCTCATTGTCGTGTACGATCTCATTGTCGTGTATGATCTCATTGTCGTGTATGATCTCATTGTCGTGTATGATCTCATTGTCGTGTACGACCCCATTGTTATTTGTACGATCTCATTGTCGTGTACGATCTCATTGTCGTGTACGATCTCATTGTCGTGTATGATCTCATTGTCGTGTACGATCTCATTGTCGTGTATGATCTCATTGTTGTGTATGATCTCATTGTCGTGTACGACCCCATTGTTATTTGTAGGATCTCATTGTCGTGTACGATCTCATTGTCGTGTACGATCTCATTGTCGTGTATGATCTCACTGTTATGTGTACGATCCCATTGTTATGTGTACGAACTCATTGTTGTGTACGATCTCATTGTCGTGTATGATCTCATTGTCGTGTATGATCTCATTGTCGTGTACGATCTCATTATCGTGTATGATCTCATTGTCGTGTACGATCTCATTGTTATGTGTACGATCCCATTGTTATGTGTACGAACTCATTGTTGTGTACGAACTCATTGTCGTGTACGATCTCATTGTCGTGTATGATCTCATTGTCGTGTACGATCTCATTGTTATGTGTACGATCCCATTGTTATGTGTACGAACTCATTGTTGTGTATGATCTCATTGTCGTGTATGATCTCACTGTTATGTGTACGATCTCATTGTTGTGTACGATCTCATTGTTATGTGTACGATCCCATTGTTATGTGTACGAACTCATTGTTGTGTATTATCTCATTGTTATGTGTACGATCCCATTGTTATGTGTACGAACTCATTGTTGTGTATTATCTCACTGTTATGTGTACGATCTCATTGTTATGTGTACGATCCCATTGTTATGTGTACGAACTAATTGTCGTGTACGATCTCATTGTCGTGTATGATCTCATTGTCGTGTATGATCTCATTGTTGTGTATGATCTCATTGTTGTGTATGATCTCATTGTTATGTGTACGATCCCATTGTTATGTGAACGAACTCATTGTCGTGTATGATCTCATTGTCGTGTACGATCTCATTGTTGTGTATGATCTCATTGTCGTGTATGATCTCATTGTCGTGTATGATCTCATTGTCGTGTATGATCTCATTGTCGTGTACGACCCCATTGTTATTTGTACGATCTCATTGTCGTGTACGATCTCATTGTCGTGTATGATCTCATTGTCGTGTATGATCTCATTGTCGTGTATGATCTCATTGTCGTGTACGACCCCATTGTTATTTGTACGATCTCATTGTCGTGTACGATCTCATTGTCGTGTACGATCTCATTGTCGTGTATGATCTCATTGTCGTGTACGATCTCATTGTCGTGTATGATCTCATTGTTGTGTATGATCTCATTGTCGTGTACGACCCCATTGTTATTTGTACGATCTCATTGTCGTGTACGATCTCATTGTCGTGTACGATCTCATTGTCGTGTATGATCTCATTGTCGTGTATGATCTCATTGTCGTGTATGATCTCATTGTCGTGTATGATCTCACTGTTATGTGTACGATCCCATTGTTATGTGTACGAACTCATTGTTGTGTACGATCTCATTGTCGTGTATGATCTCATTGTCGTGTATGATCTCATTGTCGTGTACGATCTCATTATCGTGTATGATCTCATTGTCGTGTACGATCTCATTGTTATGTGTACGATCCCATTGTTATGTGTACGAACTCATTGTTGTGTACGAACTCATTGTCGTGTACGATCTCATTGTCGTGTATGATCTCATTGTCGTGTACGATCTCATTGTTATGTGTACGATCCCATTGTTATGTGTACGAACTCATTGTTGTGTATGATCTCATTGTCGTGTATGATCTCACTGTTATGTGTACGATCTCATTGTTATGTGTACGATCTCATTGTTATGTGTACGATCTCATTGTTATGTGTACGATCCCATTGTTATGTGTACGAACTCATTGTTGTGTATTATCTCACTGTTATGTGTACGATCTCATTGTTATGTGTACGATCCCATTGTTATGTGTACGAACTCATTGTTGTGTATTATCTCATTGTTATGTGTACGATCCCATTGTTATGTGTACGAACTCATTGTTGTGTATTATCTCACTGTTATGTGTACGATCTCATTGTTATGTGTACGATCCCATTGTTATGTGTACGAACTAATTGTCGTGTACGATCTCATTGTCGTGTACGATCTCATTGTCGTGTATGATCTCATTGTCGTGTACGATCTCATTGTCGTGTACGATCTCATTGTTATGTGTACGATCCCATTGTTATGTGTACGAACTCATTGTTGTGTACGATCCCATTGTTATGTGTACGAACTCATTGTTGTGTACGATCTCATTGTCGTGTACGATCTCATTGTCGTGTATGATCTCACTGTTATGTGTACGATCCCATTGTTATGTGTACGAACTCATTGTTGTGTACGATCTCATTGTCGTGTACGATCTCATTGTTGTGTATGATCTCATTGTCATTGTTGTGTATGATCTCATTGTTGTGTACGATCTAATTGTTGTGTACGATCTCATTGTTGTGTACGATATCATTGTCGTGTATGATCTCATTGTTGTGTATGATCTCATTGTTGTGTATGATCTCATTATCGTGAACGATCTCATTGTTGTGTACGATCTCATTGTCGTGTACGATCTCATTGTCGTGTATGATCTCATTGTCGTGTATGATCTCATTGTCGTGTACGATCTCATTGTTATGTGTACGATCCCATTGTTATGTGTACGAACTCATTGTTGTGTACGATCTCATTGTCGTGTATGATCTCATTGTCGTGTATGATCTCATTGTCGTGTATGATCTCACTGTTATGTGTACGATCCCATTGTTATGTGTACGAACTCATTGTTGTGTACGATCTCATTGTCGTGTACGATCTCATTGTTGTGTATGATCTCATTGTCATTGTTGTGTATGATCTCATTGTCGTGTATGATCTCACTGTTATGTGTACGATCCCATTGTTATGTGTACGAACTCATTGTTGTGTACGATCTCATTGTCGTGTACGATCTCATTGTTGTGTATGATCTCATTGTCATTGTTGTGTATGATCTCATTGTTGTGTATGATCTCATTGTCGTGTACGATCTCATTGTCGTGTACGATCTCATTGTTGTGTACGATCTAATTGTTGTGTACGATCTCATTGTTGTGTATGATCTCATTGTCGTGTATGATCTCATTGTCGTGTACGATCTCATTGTCGTGTACGATCTCATTGTCGTGTACGATCTCATTGTCGTGTATGATCTCATTGTCGTGTACGATCTCATTGTCGTGTACGATCTCATTGTCGTGTATGATCTCACTGTCGTGTACGATCTCATTGTCGTGTACGATCTCATTGTTGTGTACGATCTCATTGTTGTGCATGATCTCATTGTCGTGTATGATCTCATTGTTGTGTATGATCTCATTGTTGTGTACGATCTCATTGTCGTGTACGATTTCATTGTCGTGTATGATCTCATTGTCGTGTATGATCTCATTGTTGTGTACGATCTCATTGTTGTGTACGATTTCATTGTCGTGTATGATCTCATTGCCGTGTATGATCTCATTGTTGTGTACGATATCATTGTCGTGTACGATCTCATTGTCGTGTACGATCTCATTGTCGTGTACGATCTCATTGTCGTGTATGATCTCATTGTCGTGTATGATCTCATTGTCGTGTATGATCTCATTGTCGTGTACGATCTCATTGTCGTGTACGATCTCATTGTCGTGTACGATCTCATTGTCGTGTATGATCTCATTGTCGTGTATGATCTCATTGTCGTGTACGATCTCATTGTCGTGTATGATCTCATTGTCGTGTACGATATCATTGTCGTGTATGATCTCATTGTCGTGTACGATCCCATTTTCGTGTACGATCTCATTGTCGTGTACGATCTCATTGTCGTGTATGATCTCATTTTCGTGTACGATCTCATTGTCGTGTACGATCCCATTTTCGTGTACGATCTCATTGTCGTGTACGATCTCATTGTCGTGTATGATCTCATTGTTGTGTACGATCTCATTGTTGTGTATGATCTCATTGTTGTGTATGATCTCATTGTTGTGTATGATCTCATTTTTGTGTATGATCTCATTGTCGTGTACGATCTCATTGTCGTGTATGATCTCATTGTTGTGTACGATATCATTGTCGTGTACGATATCATTGTCGTGTACGATCTCATTGTCGTGTACGATCTCATTGTCGTGTATGATCTCATTGTCGTGTGTGATCTCATTGTTGTGTATGATCTTATTGTCGTGTATGATCTCATTGTCGTGTATGATCTCATTGTTGTGTACGATCTCATTGTTGTGTATGATCTCATTGTTGTGTATGATCTCATTGTCGTGTATGATCTCATTTTTGTGTATGATCTCATTGTTGTGTACGATCTCATTGTTATGTATGATCTCATTGTTATGTGTATGATCTCATTGTCGTGTATGATCTCATTGTTGTGTACGATCTCATTGTCGTGTATGATCTCATTGTCGTGTATGATCTCATTGTCGTGTATGATCTCATTGTCGTGTATGATCTCATTGTCGTGTATGATCTCATTGTCGTGTGTGATCTCATTGTCGTGTACGATCTTATTGTTGTGTATGATCTTATTGTCGTGTATGATCTCATTGTCGTGTACGAACTCATTGTTGTGTATGATCTCATTGTCGTGTATGATCTCATTGTCGTGTACGAACTCATTGTCGTGTATGATCTCATTGTCGTGTACGAACTCATTGTTGTGTATGATCTCATTGTCGTGTACGATCTTATTGTCGTGTATGATCTCATTGTCGTGTATGATCTCATTGTCGTGTACGAACTCATTGTCGTGTATGATCTCATTGTCGTGTACGAACTCATTGTTGTGTATGATCTCATTGTCGTGTATGATCTCATTGTCGTGTACGAACTCATTGTCGTGTATGATCTCATTGTCGTGTACGAACTCATTGTTGTGTATGATCTCATTGTCGTGTATGATCTCATTGTCGTGTATGATCTCATTGTCGTGTACGAACTCATTGTCGTGTATGATCTCATTGTCGTGTATGATCTCATTGTCGTGTACGAACTCATTGTCGTGTACGATCTCATTGTTGTGTATGATCTTATTGTTGTGTATGATCTAATTGTTGTGTACGATCTCATTGTTATGTGTGATCTCATTGTCGTGTACGATCTTATTGTTGTGTACGATCTCATTGTTGTGTATGATCTCATTGTCGTGTGTGATCTCATTGTTGTGTATGATCTCATTGTCGTGTGTGATCTCATTGTTATGTGTGATCTTATTGTTGTGTACGATCTCATTGTTATGTATGATCTCATTGTTATGTATGATCTCATTGTCGTGTACGATCTTATTGTTGTGTATGATCTCATTGTCGTGTACGATCTCATTGTTGTGTATGATCTCATTGTCGTGTGTGATCTCATTGTTATGTGTGATCTTATTGTTGTGTACGATCTCATTGTTATGTATGATCTCATTGTTATGTATGATCTCATTGTTGTGTACGATCTCATTGTTGTGTACGATCTTATTGTTATGTATGATCTCATTGTTGTGTATGATCTCATTGTTATGTATGATCTCATTGTCGTGTACGATCTCATTGTCGTGTACGATTTCATTGTTGTGTATGATCTCATTGTTGTGTATGATCTCATTGTTGTGTACGATCTCATTGTTGTGTACGATCTTATTGTTATGTGTGATCTCATTGTCGTGTACGATCTCATTGTTGTGTACGATCTCATTGTTGTGTATGATCTCATTGTTATGTATGATCTCATTGTCGTGTACGATCTTATTGTTGTGTATGATCTCATTGTCGTGTACGATCTCATTGTTATGTGTGATCTCATTGTTGTGTACGATCTCATTGTTATGTATGATCTCATTGTTGTGTATGATCTCATTGTTATGTATGATCTCATTGTTATGTATGATCTCATTGTCGTGTACGATCTTATTGTTGTGTATGATCTCATTGTCGTGTACGATCTCATTGTTATGTGTGATCTCATTGTTGTGTACGATCTTATTGTTATGTATGATCTCATTGTTGTGTATGATCTCATTGTTATGTATGATCTCATTGTCGTGTACGATCTCATTGTCGTGTACGATTTCATTGTTGTGTATGATCTCATTGTTGTGTACGATCTCATTGTTGTGTACGATCTCATTGTTATGTGTGATCTCATTGTTGTGTACGATCTCATTGTCGTGTACGATCTTATTGTTATGTGTGATCTCATTGTTGTGTACGATCTTATTGTTATGTATGATCTCATTGTCGTGTACGATCTCATTGTTGTGTACGATCTCATTGTTATGTGTGATCTCATTGTTGTGTACGATCTCATTGTCGTGTACGATCTTATTGTTGTGTACGATCTCATTGTTATGTGTGATCTCATTGTTGTGTACGATCTCATTGTTGTGTACGATCTCATTGTTATGTGTGATCTCATTGTTGTGTACGATCTCATTGTCGTGTACGATCTTATTGTTGTGTACGATCTCATTGTTGTGTACGATCTTATTGTTATGTATGATCTCATTGTCGTGTACGATCTCATTGTTGTGTACGATCTCATTGTTATGTGTGATCTCATTGTTGTGTACGATCTCATTGTCGTGTACGATCTTATTGTTGTGTACGATCTCATTGTTATGTGTGATCTCATTGTTGTGTACGATCTCATTGTTGTGTATGATCTCATTGTTGTGTATGATCTCATTGTCGTGTATGATCTCATTGTCGTGTATGATCTCATTATCGTGTACGATCTCATTGTTATGTGTGATCTCATTGTTGTGTACGATCTCATTGTTGTGTACGATCTCATTGTCGTGTATGATCTCATTGTTGTGTACGATCTCATTGTTGTGTATGATCTCATTATCGTGTACGATCTCATTGTCGTGTACGATCTTATTTTTGTGTACGATCTCATTGTTATGTGTGATCTCATTGTTGTGTACGATCTCATTGTTATGTGTGATCTCATTGTTGTGTACGATCTCATTGTTATGTGTACGATTTCATTGTTATGTGTACGATCTCATTGTTGTGTGTGATCTCATTGTTGTGTATGATCTCATTGTTGTGTGTGATCTCATTGTCGTGTACGATCTTATTGTTGTGTACGATCTCATTGTTGTGTGTGATCTCATTGTTGTGTACGATCTCATTGTCGTGTATGATCTCATTGTTATGTGTGATCTCATTGTTGTGTACGATCTCATTGTTGTGTACGATCTCATTGTTGTGTACGATCTCATTGTTGTATATGATCTCATTGTTATGTGTGATCTCATTGTTGTGTACGATCTCATTGTTGTGTGTGATCTCATTGTTATGTGTGATCTCATTGTTGTGTGTGATCTCATTGTTATGTGTGATCTCATTGTCGTGTACGATCTCATTGTTGTGTACGATCTCATTGTTGTATATGATCTCATTGTTGTGTATGATCTCATTGTTGTGTATGATCTCATTGTCGTGTACGATCTCATTGTCGTGTATGATCTCATTGTTGTGTATGATCTCATTGTCGTGTACGATCTCATTGTCGTGTACGATCTCATTGTTGTGTACGATCTCATTGTTGTGTACGATCCCATTGTTATGTGTACGATCTCATTGTCGTGTATGATCTCATTGTCGTGTACGATCTTATTGTTGTGTATGATCTCATTGTCGTGTGTGATCTCATTGTTGTTGTATGATCTCATTGTTGTGTACGATCTCATTGTTGTGTATGATCTCATTGTCGTGTATGATCTCATTGTCGTGTACGATCTCATTGTTGTGTATGATCTCATTGTTGTCTATGATCTCATTGTTGTTGTATGATCTCATTGTTGTGTATGATCTCATTGTTGTGTACGATCTCATTGTTGTGTACGATCTCATTGTTGTATATGATCTCATTGTTATGTGTACGATCTCATTGTTATGTGTATGATCTCATTGTCGTGTATGATCTCATTGTTGTGTACGATCTCATTGTCGTGTACGATCTTATTGTTGTGTACGATCTCATTGTCGTGTATGATCTCATTGTTATGTGTGATCTCATTGTTATGTGTGATCTCATTGTTGTGTACGATCTCATTGTCGTGTACGATCTCATTGTTATGTGTGATCTCATTGTTGTCTACGATCTCATTGTTATGTGTGATCTCATTGTTGTGTACGATCTCATTGTCGTGTATGATCTCATTGTTATGTGTGATCTCATTTTTGTGTATGATCTCATTGTCGTGTATGATCTCATTGTCGTGTATGATCTCATTGTTGTGTACGATCTCATTGTTGTGTGTGATCTCATTGTTGTGTACGATCTCATTGTTGTGTACGATCTCATTGTTATGTGTGATCTCATTTTTGTGTATGATCTCATTGTCGTGTATGATGTCATTGTCGTGTGTGATCTCATTGTTGTGTACGATCTCATTGTTGTGTATGATCTCATTGTTGTGTATGATCTCATTGTCGTGTATGATCTCATTTTTGTGTATGATCTCATTGTTGTGTACGATCTCATTGTTATGTATGATCTCATTGTTGTGTATGATCTTATTGTCGTGTACGATCTCATTGTTGTGTATGATCTCATTGTCGTGTACGATTTCATTGTCGTGTATGATCTCATTGTCGTGTACGATCTTATTGTTGTGTACGATCTCATTGTTATGTGTGATCTCATTGTTGTGTACGATCTCATTGTTGTGTACGATCTCATTGTTATGTGTGATCTCATTGTCGTGTATGATCTCATTGTCGTGTATGATCTCATTGTTGTGTGTGATCTCATTGTCGTGTATGATCTCATTGTCGTGTGTGATCTCATTGTCGTGTATGATCTCATTGTTGTGTGTGATCTCATTGTCGTGTATGATGTCATTGTCGTGTATGATCTTATTGTTGTGTATGATGTCATTGTTGTGTACGATCTCATTGTTGTGTACGATCTCATTGTTGTGTACGATTTCATTGTCTCGTATGATCTCATTGTTGTGTATGATCTTATTGTTGTGTACGATTTCATTGTTGTGTACGATCTCATTGTCGTGTATGATGTCATTGTCGTGTGTGATCTCATTGTCGTGTATGATCTCATTGTTGTGTGTGATCTCATTGTCGTGTATGATCTCATTGTTGTGTACGATCTCATTGTCGTGTATGATCTCATTGTTGTGTATGATCTCATTGTCGTGTATGATCTCATTGTCGTGTATGATCTCATTGTCGTGTACGATCCCATTGTCGTGTACGATCTCATTGTCGTGTACGATCTTATTGTTGTGTACGATTTCATTGTTGTGTACGATCTCATTGTCGTGTATGATGTCATTGTCGTGTGTGATCTCATTGTCGTGTATGATCTCATTGTTGTGTGTGATCTCATTGTCGTGTATGATCTCATTGTCGTGTATGATCTCATTGTCGTGTGTGATCTCATTGTTGTGTATGATCTCATTGTTGTGTATGATCTCATTGTCGTGTATGATCTCATTGTCGTGTATGATCTCATTGTTGTGTACGATCTCATTGTTGTATATGATCTCATTGTCGTGTATGATCTCATTGTCGTGTACGATCTTATTGTTGTGTACGATCTCATTGTTGTATATGATCTCATTGTTGTGTACGATCTCATTGTTGTGTATGATCTCATTGTTATGTATGATCTCATTGTCGTGTACGATCTTATTGTTGTGTACGATCTCATTGTCGTGTACGATCTTATTGTTGTGTACGATCTCATTGTTGTGTATGATCTCATTGTTGTGTACGATCTCATTGTTGTATATGATCTCATTGTCGTGTACGATATCATTGTCGTGTACGATCTCATTGTCGTGTACGATCTCATTGTTGTGTATGATCTCATTGTTGTATATGATCTCATTGTCGTGTATGATCTCATTGTCGTGTACGATCCCATTGTCGTGTACGATCTCATTGTCGTGTACGATCTCATTGTCGTGTATGATCTCGTTGTTGTGTATGATCTCACTGGTTTTTTTACCGAGATATACAAAACTCCCTATTGACCTACTAAATCAACCTTCATTTTCAATGAGAATGCTTCATTTTACCTTCAATTTTCAAAGTTTAAAATTATTTTAAATATGTGGCTGCTATTTAAATCATGCTCGAAATTTTCAGGACGAGCCCCTAGCATTTGGGACACATTCACCATGGACAGTAATGGGCACGTGAAAGATGGATCCAATGGCAACATAGCATGTGATCAATACAGTCATTACAAGGAGGATGTGCAGCTCATCAAATCTCTAAATGTCAGTGTGCATGACAGGGAAGATGGGATTCAATTGTCATTATAAGTTTGATATAACTCGAGCTTTAAAGGAGTGAACACATGTTATTTGCTTCCAGGTGATTTTGTTTTGGAATTAAAATGTTACCGTATATGTGTATATCAAGTATCGACGAAATACCCTGCATTTTAAGGTCGCCATAAACAAAGGTGTGATCATTTTTCGTCTATCATACACTAATCGTTTCGACTTTTGGATATTTTCCTCGGAAGCTGTCGATCAGTTTTGGTGTCACTTTGTGATAATGCCATACTCGTAACGGACTAAACACCTCAGACAGCTTAGGGGTGGATAATAAAACATCATACAAGGACACACCACAGACAGCTGAGGGGTGGCTAATACAACATCATACAAGGACACACCACAGACAGCTGAGGGGTGGGGTAATACAACATCATACAAGGACACACCAAAGACAGCTGAGGGGTTGGTAATAAAACATCATACAAGGACACACCACAGACAGCTGAGGGGTGGGGTAATAAAACATCATACAAGGACACACCACAGACAGCTGAGGGGTGGGGTAATAAAACATCATACAAGGACACACCACAGACAGCTGAGGGGTGGGGTAATAAAACATCATACAAGGACACACCACAGACAGCTGAGGGGTTGGTAATAAAACAGCATACAAGGACACACCACAGACAGCTGAGGGGTTGGTAATACAACATCATACAAGGAAACATCTGGGGACGCTGAATGGCGGCAATACAACATCATACAAGGAAACACCTAGGGACGCTGAAGGGCGGAACAATAAATCATAATACAAGGGAACACCTGGGGACGCTGAAGGGGGCATTACAACATCATACAGGGAAACACTCCATACAGCTAAAGAACGGGACAATAAATTATCATACAGGGGACATTTTGAAAAAAACTACTCCGCTGAAACCTTAATCAGGTTATCATCGACATCAAGTGATGGTTTGATTGTCAGAAGCAGAATTTATTTTATTTTCAAGAAAAGGCTGATCGTAACTGCTAAACCTAAAACAATAACTGTTACAATTCTATTTGTAACCTTTCCTCAAACATGTGTCTCAGATTTTATGGAACGTTGGTTATTGTCATCGGCCAAAGGAAGGTCTGAAATATAATAGTTAATGTGAATGGCATTGGTGGAACGAGGCAAATAGAAGTGCAGCAGAGGTTTACTTAGTGCAGAACCGGAAACTTTTTTTCTGTTTCTTTTTCATTACAAGGAGGATTTACAGGCTATACAATCTCTAAACGTCAGTGTCCATGATACTCAGAAACGTTTCTCATATACATTTTATCAAGATTCCTTAAAATACCCTTATTTGTCAGTCAAACAAGTTTACAAATTAATATACCCAAATTTACATATGATTGAGGCTTTGGCACTTTTTTTTATCTTCTTTTACAATTCTTTATTAGAGAAATGCACATTATACATGTAAGAAGTGGCTTCATATAAATTATTTGTTTCCAGGTGAAATATTATCGGTTTTCGATTTCCTGGAGTCGAGTACTTCCAGACGGGACCGAGGCGTCCTTGAATCGCCCTGGAATCAACTACTACAAGAATCTGGTGACAGAGCTGAAAGCTAATGGGATCGAGCCCATGGTGACTCTGTACCACTGGGACCTGCCCCAGGCCCTCCACGACAGTATGGGGGGCTGGAAGAACACCACGATCGTACAGTACTTTGGCGCCTATGCCAGGGTTATGTTCCGTGAGCTTGGGGAACAGGTATGTCAGCATGTAGTCAATGGTTGTTACTATGGAGTCACGGCAGGGTTCAGTTTAATGTAATTAATTTATACCGCGCGCCATGTTCTACAGCCAAGTGTATATATAGTTAAACACTGCGCGCCAGGTTCTACAGCAAAGTACGAGAGATAGTTCCACACTTCGCGCCAGGTTCTACAGCTAAGTATGTTAGTATGTTACCCGTGGAACT